>JANCIK010000010.1:2400000-3000000 GCA_028532985.1 Stropharia rugosoannulata | reverse complement strand
TTTCGTCCGCCAACTCCACTGGTAATCTCGTCCCAAATGCCTCCAGCTCCTATAACACAATTGTACTATGCAAAATTATCTCTAGAATTCATACCACAACAAAGATAGATCACATATTGACTACATCTTTGTCCAACCGCTGCAAGTCGGACAATGATTCGGGGTTTTAATTCTATTATTCTCACAAGAAAGAACGGTTTGGGACCTTTTTTAGGGTATCAATACGCTTAAGAGACATTGGGGGCAAATATTGTGAGTACGAGTATATCTGGTAATTCTCAAGGTTTATGTCTATCGGGTCGATAATTCTATCAGGTCGGCCCACGTTTTACTAGCAGCAAAACCCATACTTGGCCGAAAAATCCTATGGGTTATGGGTCGCAAATCCCCGCAAACCAACTCGGTCGACAAATTTTTCTATGGGTTATAGTATGGAGTTATGGGTTATGTCTGTTATAGGTTTTAAGGATTTCGACTGTAACCCGCTGCTGAACTCTAGCGACGCCAAGCTCACTTCCAACGCATTGAAGCCAGACGCACGTTTCATCCGTTAAATTCAACCCCAAAATTCAGGCCGGATAGCGGTGTTTTTTGACAAAAAAAAAGAGAAGAAGGAAACTGCGGGCGCTGCACTTCGCCGTGACTTCATCTCCATCTTGAAATCTCGCATTGCCATGATTGGCCTCGATGCATCCAAGTACTCAGGGCATAGCTTTCGCCGTGGGGCGGCTTCATCCGCAGCTACTGTAGGGTACTCTGACTACGAAATTCAGCTTCTGGGTCGCTGGCGCAGTGATGCCTACAAGCTCTACCTCGACGTTCCGTCAGACCGATTGCTCCACCTTTCATCTCTCCTCCACGTTTGCAACAGACATACAGCAAATGGCCAGCCAAAATTCCACGAGCAAATATAAACTCAACAGAGTTGAGGCACTCATTTAGGCGCCCAGATGCTTCTCCGAGTCTTGGCAGGGTTGGAACGGAGGTTATGTATCTTGTCTGTTTAAAAATAGCGGTCCAGGGCTCATACAATTTATTTTGACGCGGTGTCGAGTCAAAGGACACATGCTTTTAAACTGACTCTAAAATCGTACTTTGCCCAACCTTTGTCTTCAAGGTTGTGCTTCGATCAAGCTTCAACAGACATATTTATCCACTGTATAACATATTTTTGACAGGGCTTCGGTACCCTTATTAGAAGCTTAGGCTGATCTCTAACCTTAGTAGATTCACTGTCAGACCGACGTATGAGTACTTGAGTAGCTCACTTACCCCGAGTTGCGGGCACGGCAAGGTTCGGCATTGTGCCGATGCCGAGATCACGTGCTCTGATTCATAATCGCAACGCCTTGCAAACGTATTAATAATTGCGCGATCATTCTCATCTCCCTCGTATTTGAACGATGCTGGGTCGTATAAAAGGTCTCTTCACTACACCGGTCGTCAACCCCGCCCACTTCCGAGCTGAAATGTCTACCGGTGAGTTAATTTTCTTCATATTCATTGTAAC
The DNA here is from genome assembly GCA_028532985.1 of Stropharia rugosoannulata. Taxonomy (NCBI): domain Eukaryota; kingdom Fungi; phylum Basidiomycota; class Agaricomycetes; order Agaricales; family Strophariaceae; genus Stropharia; species Stropharia rugosoannulata. The sequence goes on along the minus strand of JANCIK010000010.1, from coordinate 2,998,490 downwards.
GCACTGATCATTCATCTGCAGCTGCTGCCAAGCCTGAGATCGCTACCTTTGCTGCTGGATGCTTCTGGGGCGTCGAGCACATCTTCTTGAAGCACTTCCCGCCTTCAGAAAAGAAGGGAATTATATCAAGCGCTGTTGGATACACTGGAGGCAACCCCCTTGTGACGAACCCTACGTACAAGCTTGTCTGTGGTGGTGCTACAGACCATGCTGAAGCTGTGAAGATCGAATTCGATCCAAGCGTTGTGTCATATGCCCAGCTCGTCGGTATGTGTTACTTCACTCTAGAGTTGTCTGATGTCTGACAGATTCCACAGAGTTCTTCTACCGCACGCACGATCCAACGACTGTGAATCGCCAGGGTGCAGACACCGGATCTCGTAAGTTGATTTCGCTAATTACATAAACTCCGCCAGTGGCCACACGTCTTGCCTTTGGCGATGATGGGTTTCTGGGTCTGCATGCAGGATGCTTACCTCCTTTCTTCCTCAGAATATCGTTCCGCCATCTTCACGCACTCTGACGAACAAGCTGCCACGGCGCAGCGCGTGACTGAAGAGGTTCAGGCGAAACACTTCACGCCCAAGGGGAAGAAGATTGTCACTGAGATTTTGTCAGCTGGACCATGGTGGAATGCCGAGGATTACCATCAGCTCTACCTGTTCAAGAATCCTTCTGGGTACCAATGTCCGACCCATCGCCTTCACTGGTAGACGTTTCTTCCTAGACCATGTATTGCGTGGATTTTATACCGGCTCTCTATGTACTACTGGAGCCCTTGTATATACGGTGTAGTTGTATAATATGTAATGTTTAAATATATAGATATGGAGGGCTGTCAAAGATCTGAATCATCCATGTATAAGCAAGGTAACGGTGTCACCCCAGGAACCTGATGTTTTCAGGTCACCTCAAATTGTCGGAGAAACTTGGGTATTTATTCAAATTATTAAGTGTACCGAAATCTTGGACAAAATTAGTAATTTTGAAATTTATGAAATGACGACCTAAATAAGAAACTTAGTTAGAGTTTTGTGTTTAGCTGAAATTATGCATGAATGTTTAGTTCTTTAGTTAGAGAAAACTAGAACAATAACATAGACTTAAGTATAGGTTTGAGCGGTACAAAAGACGTTAATTTAATGCAGACTGAAAACCTAATCCAAACTTATGTAATATGTCAATAATTTCACATGACTACAATTGTTACTGAACTTATTGTTTTCAACACGCAGAATTCTTGCTTGACACTTAGGTCTTTTGTCGGCCTGAAACTATATTAATCTATTGTACACATAGTTTCAGTATGATAAAAATTCCTAGTGTTAGCCACAATATTAGAACTGTTGAAAACAATAGATTTATTCACAATTATTGATGCGCTAAGTTGTTGACACAATACTTAAGTTTGGATTAGGTTTTCAGTCTGCATTAAATCAATGTCTTTTGTGCTGCTCAAACCTATACTTAAGTCCATGTTATTGTTCTAGTTTTCTCTAACTAAAGAACTAAACATTCATGCATAATTTCAGCTAAACACAAAACTCTAACTAAGTTTCTTATTTAGGTCGTCATTTCATACATTTCAAAATTACTAATTTTGTCCAAGATTTCGGTACACTTGATAATTTGAATAAATACCCAAGTTTCTCCGACAATTTGAGGTGACCTGAAAACATCAGGTTCCTGGGGTGTGTAGTAGAATAGTACTGTTCTATCATTACATTATTCCCATCACAAGTACCGGCATTTCGAGGCTTCAAAGAGGCATAATACTGGCCCATTGGCAACTAAAGGTAACAATAAACCAGCAACGACGCAGTTATCATCAACAACAGTCAATGCCAGCGCGGCTGATATCAACAATTCCCGCTCAAGGAAAGTTTTACTATAAATAGCAAGGTAAATATTTATCAGTCGTACCTACATACCACGTCAAAGTAACAGCATGCAAATGCGACAACGGATCCTTTTAGAGATGATACCTGTTCGTCTTTGCCTCGTTGCTAGCTCACTTCAATGTACTGTGTTCATCTGTATCCCTCTGGTTCAGACAGCGTGAGCGAAGGAATAATTTTAAAAACTTGAAAAAGCGTCCAAGAGCTACCATCATCTGTACTTGGGTCCATGCTCATACTTAATTCGTTTATGATGGGTTGAATGTAGAAATAAAAAAGATTGACAGGGAATGAAACGGTGTGCCCTATATACACCATGTGTAGAGAATTGCATTAGGTACTGACGTCAAACGGAAGGCTACGCGCTAAAACTTATAACCCATAAATAACCTGGCGCAAATTGGGACAGTCCGTCTTAAGGCTCACTCTCGCACCTTCCGGCTCTAAGTTATGCACGGAGAACGCATTGTTCTGAAGGGTACAAAAGCACCGCCTAAGCCGGTTGTGTTAGGCTATACCCCATCATGGGAATTAAATGGATCAATATTATTAGATTGTAGTACCCCGGGCTGTTTGAAGGCACCAACAGCCTGTTGCGCCCTCACATGATTCGGGCTCAAGATATAGCTCTCGGTGTCGGCCTGTAAACCATCGGTCTGCGTCGACGACCGCTATCAAACACTGGGACTCAAGTACTCAAGTATGATATATCCCCACGCATGACCAACCTTAGTCAGAACTACCAACACAGATGATGACATTGTGCATTGCTGTCACAGTTTCATCTCCAAGACACTTGAGTAACTCTTATGTAGTTGTTTTCAGGAGGGCTTCAAGGCGCTGAACCTACCGTGGTCCGTACTTTTATCACAGCTAAATCACAGCCAGTGCAATTTTATCCCTTATAGAAATATGCAGAGTCTCTGAATCATGGTTAATTATTCTCAATCACTCTACAAGCTATTTCGAACGATAACTATGAGGTATACGCATGGGGAGTACTTAATGGACAACGTAAGTGGTCGTTTAACTTATCTTTAGTTTTGAGTACTACAGGCATACCGAGATAGTTTAAAATCATCAGGTCGTCCTACAATGTTGAATGAAACAAGTTCTTTCTAGCTCTGGACGCATAGGGCGGTGGATGGTTCTAGAATCACTGTGGGTGTGCCTTAGTAGCGTACGACCATGTCATCGTCCATTATACCGCTGTATCTCAGTACAAAATCTCAGTACACCATATACACGATAACATTGCAACGAGATCCATTCAGTGATGAGCCATCTACTAGTCCCGACTCCACATGGATATAACACTGTTATAGATATGAATAAGCTTTCCCTTCTTACTAACTATTTTTCCGGCATAGGACGAGTGCATTTCATTGTGTTACTCAATAAGTATCTGCGTTCTGGCCCCTCAAAGGGCTTGAATTGTGAGAACGTCATACTCACTGTCCGAAATATCACGTAGAAATAAAATTACTTACTACGTGCCTCCACTGACGTGCAATCTGTTTCAAAGATCACCGTCTTCAGTTTGCTAATTTTAGCCAAGCATGGCTAACCGAGGCAACCGCCATCCTGAATACAATGTACCTATGTTACGTTGTTGAATTGATAAACTTTTCGGATCACGTCTAGAGTGAGGGTCGCAGATCGGAGCTGCTCATTGCTCTTCCACTTATTTATGTTTTCCACAGGCGCTAATCTGAGTGCGCCGGCAAAAAAGCAATATCTTAAGTAGGACGGACTGCAAGTTTATTCACCAGTCTGAGGATGTTTAGGAGGCTCTCAAGACTTACGCATCTGAACATGAGGCTATGGCGCAGACGAGACAAGTATGTATGTTTTACCCAGGTCCTCAAGTTCCACTGCCAAATTGCACTAGATTCTACTATATCGTTGATATGGTTTATTCCGGAAATCAACTTGCAGGCGGAGCCGGAGACTTCGCATCATCAACCTTGAAGTCGGCGGGCTATTTTCCATTCCGTAAGACGTGGTTGAGACGTGGGTGACTATCACATCGTCTGCCTGAAGTGCAGCTGCGGCACACACACAGCATATGTACCACATCTATCCAGCGTGGAATCATTCCTTCCGCTTTTAATGGGCATATCAGATCTTTTTTCTCCAAAACGGGAACGTGGAGATTTTCAGATCAGGTTACATCAAAGGCCATAAATGGTGTATACGGACATCACTGCAGCCTAAATTTAGTGTGTTGAAACAGAAGTGGATTTTCAAGGTACCCAAGCAAAAAACATATTAAAGAATCGCTCGTCGGTCCATGCTATCCATTATCGCAGTCCGCCCACTCTTTTTCTCTTTCCGAAATGAAGTCGGCGTCTCTTCTCAGCGGTTTTGTGTCTTTAGCTCTTTTCTATCGATCAGGGTTCGCAGTCACCCTGACGGAGCCGTCGCAAATCAATAACGGCACATACGACTATATCATCGTTGGAGGTGCGTGTCCGATCTACTAGACGACCGCGATTGCATGATGTTAAGACCTCGACAGCCGGCAACTCAGGTCTTGTGGTTGCAAATCGACTTACCCAGGATCCAACCGTCAGTGTGCTCGTCCTTGAGGCTGGTATAAGGTTAGAAAGGCTTACTACATTTCGTCGTATATTCATACTTACACCAATTAGTGATGCTGGCGCCATTCCCGTTATGGCGCCTTTCCTTGGCCCTTCAGTGACACCGAGTCAGTTCCAGATTTATGTTACTAGAGTATTAACTATACTGACATATATATTTGAAGATACTCCATACGATTGGAATTATACCACAGCTGCCCAACCAGGACTGGATAACAGAGTGTACCCCTACCCACGTGGGCGCCTTCTAGGAGGAAGCAGTAGCGCAAGTAAGATCTATTAGACTGCCCTTTCACCGTGATCATAGACTTAATACCTGTTGCTAGACTACTTAATTCACCAGTATGGTACCAACGACGACTGGAACAGGATAGCAAGCGTGACCGGAGATTCAGGATGGACATGGAGAAACATGAAGCAATATATTCCGAGAGTATGTGTTTCTGTTTTCCATCTATAATATGTTCTAACTTTTTAATACAGCACGAGAAAACGCTGTTGCCTACTAATCCAAACGAACTGATCCCATCCCTTCACTCCTACAACGGAACGCTCCCTATCAGTCTCCCCACTCTGAATCAAACAACGGATTCTCTCGTCATGGCCACCACGAAGCAGTTGGCTGAATTCCCCTTTTCCCCCGATACCAGTGGTCTCAATAATAACTATCTCGGTATTGGTTATGCGCTTTCTACCATGCAGGGCGGGATGCGAACCAGCTCCTCCACAAGTTACCTTGCTGCTGCCAATGGGCGTCCTAACTTATCGGTTATGATCAATGCGATGGTCACCAAGCTCGTTCAAACTGGATCAACGAATGGTCTCAAGTCATTCCGTCAAGTCCAATTCGCAGATGCCCGTACGCACAAAGGTAGGTAGACATGACTGTATCACGTTTCCTGGAGACTGATAGACATTTATTAGCAACTCCGGTGTTCCAGGTCCGAGCTCGGAAAGAAGTTATTTTATCTGCCGGCAGCGTCGGCACCCCACAGATTCTCCAGCTATCAGGAATTGGCGCCGCCGCCGATCTTGCTCCGCTTAACATCCCTACCCTAATCAACAGTCCCCAGGTTGGGCGCAACCTCCAGGACCATCCCCTTCTGCCGAACATCTTCAATGTTCAAGGAAGCGGCAGCTTGGACGATACGCTCCGAAATGCTTCCGCAGTTAGCGCAGCCATCGGACAATGGGCAACGAACAAGACAGGCTTTATTTCCAACAACGTTATCAACCAGCTCGGCTTCGCCCGACTGAACTCCACACTTCTCAGCGGATTCAGCGATCCTTCTGCGGGTCCAACGTCACCTCATTTTGAGATGATCTTTGCTGTAAGTTCAATTGACCTGGATTTTGCTGGTATCATCTAACAACACATAAAGAACTTCTGGCTGGACCCCGTCATCACCGTGCCATCAACAGGCAACTACTTCACCATCCTTACCGCACTTCTCACGCCCACCTCTCGCGGCACCATTAAGATACAATCTACCAATCCTTTCGTTGCTCCCATTATCAACCCCAACATGCTGGACACGCCGTTTGATATCCACACCATGGTAGAGAGCGTCAAGGCTATCAAACGATTTGCTGGCGCACCGGCCTGGAAAAACTACATCAGCGGACCATTTGGATCGCTCAATGGCACAACAGATGCACAGCTGGAGGCTCACGCCCGTCAGCACACTACAACTGTGTTCCACCCGACTTCTACTGCTCAAATGACAACCAAAGGAGGCAGCACTGCTGGTGGAGTTCTGAACCCCGATCTCACTGTGAAGGGAGCAGACGGTCTTCGTGTCGTCGACTTATCTGTGCTACCGTTCATTCCTAGCTGTCATCCTCAGGGTCTGGCATACATGCTTGCGGAGCGCGCATCTAACCTTATTAAAAGTTCTAACTAGCCTTCACAGGCGCCTTCATAGTGGGTCGCTTATTTATTTTATCCCCCTGTAGAATTAGACAATAAGGTCCCTACACTATCCACACTTTATTGTATAGCACTCACTAGCCACATACTACTGTCTATAATATAATTTTTGAAGTTGAGGTTTACTTGTTTTACATAAGTCCCACCGTATTATTGGGAACGAGTGGCACTTGAGTGGCACCTCCAGAGCCAAACAACGCCAAGCACTATTAGTTTGCCCCCCCAAAAAAGTAGTACATACGTAGTGTTACGCTTAGCATGAGACTGCACACAAACCATATGATTGATCGTCCTTCTTGATTCTTCATATGACGGCCAACTTGGCCACTCTATGTCTTGAGGACACAGTGGCCATTCTTCCATTTCTAATGTACACCCTAATGACGGCCGTTGTAGGGCCGTTCGGATTCCTCTGTTGAACTTCGTGGCCAACGAGTGGCATTTGAGTGGCATCTCCTGGAAATTTCGAATATAAAACCTTCGATAATCTAAAGCCACTTCCCACACCCTGGCTCATCGACTTTAATGACAATGTCCACGACACCGAAGCGCAACACAACTAAGCCCTTCACTCCCAGGGCCTGCAATGTCTGCAAGAGAGAACAGCCTGGGCCTCGTCGGGTAAGAAAAACATGCCATCCTTTAACATGCATCATATCTCATGGTCAAATCTCTCATACAGCGTATCAAGCACCTCGATGGCTGTGTGGAACAACACAATTATATTACCCGATCGTAAGTGTGAACATCCAGCGAGTACCATAACACGTAAAGACCTTTCTTCCATCTAGTCCAAGAAGTGTGAAGTCACCCGCTAAACGTACTAGAAAAAATGTCAAGAATGAGCCTCAAATCAGCCAGGAAGTAGAACCATGTTACTCACCACAAGATACCACGTTTTTTGTACAAAGACGATATGGCTGGCATGACTTGCCCACTCTCAATGACGGTTTGTCAGGAATAGATGGTTCTTTTCGGGATACGTGCATACTGGAAAATAGCGTGGACCCCCTTGCTGAGTACTCTGTGCTAGGCGTTCCAGCCGACATTACCCACGTGGAAAATGTGGAAAATGTGACACTGGTTTCTAACCTGACGGAAAGAGACCTTTCATTCTATATTCCACCCAGAGAGCATAATTTCAAGGAGGAAATGTCATACAACGAGGAATTGGCAAAAGAAATCAAAGCCCGGGAGATTATAGCAGAGGATGTTTTCTGTGAACAATATTTAGAGTCTGTAGAAGAAGAGCCATGAAATGTCAACCCCATGATCTAGAAGATTATATCCTTTTATTTGGCCTAAAGCGTTACATTACAGATTCTACTATGAGACAGGAATCGTACACAAAAACTCAATAACATCAGCCTAATTCCCTAAGTGTATAAATGGTACCCAGCGGCGAAACTCAACCCCTGTTGACCTTAGTTTCTGCACAGCGGTATCAAGAGCGATCGCAGATTTTCTCACATCTGGTTGAGACAAACGCTTGCCGTCAAGATCTCGAAACAATACGTCGTAAAGAGTGGAAGCAATTGTAGGTCCATCGGCATCGGCCATTTTCCTAGTATATGGCTTCAATTTTGTTAAAAACTATGTTAACATTCTATGCTTACCACATAGTAGCAATAACGCTGTCGAAACCAGCGAAAAGCAATGCCCCACCTATGCTGAGCGCCTCATCTGGAAGCTTCTCATCTCCCATCGCGGACTCACAGGCCAATAGCACAGCCAGCGCCCCATGAAGAAGCGGATGTTTCATTATTTCCTCGATTGTAAGAATCTCATGAATGACCGTCTGAACTCCGTTTCCTGTCCTTTGAACTTCTTGTCCGAGTGTAAGGCAACTGCTCAGAGGCGACCTTACATCTTGATTGCCATGACACGCAAAGTGCACAATTGAGGTCGTCGGTAGATCAGCAATAACATCTTCAACGCGTGCCGGTTTATTTGAGTTAGGTGTGCCCAGGATTTTGAGACCGGAGCTGGGAATAATACTGCTGATGAGGTTAACTTCTTTGCCAACAGAAAAAAGCCCATTGTGTGCAACAACTAATGTGTTGACGTTGCTAGTCACATTTGACTTGCCTTCCTTGGGAAATAGTTGCTCCACTGTAGGAGTGTAAGATGACACTATGTAGTCTGATGCATGGTCATATGGAGTATCTCCGAGATAGCGCCCTGCAGCATGTATTGGAAGGAATGAAAAGAGCCCAGTGGCACACCATCGTATTAATGGCCGGTTGTCAGATTTCTATGCAAGCCACAATGTTAGTCCTTTATAGAAACTTGGACATAGGCGATACTGAGTACCTTTATTCCCAGACGCTTTAGCACAGGCTCGACTATGTATAACCAGAGACAAGTAAGAATTTCCCGGAAGACGGTATCGGAGGATACGTCCGGCGATGACCTTACCCGTTTCGCCCCTAGCCGATCGTTATGTTCATCCTGCTCTTCCACTATATCTAGTGACTCCATGAAATTCAGCGAAGAGCGCTTCACCCAAGAACCGGATTGAGCCGACGACAAACAACTGACAAATGAACTCAGCGTGTCTGTGTCAAACTTTGGAATAGAGACATGAAATAATTCTGCAGCTGTCAGTATAATGCAGCTGCTTTCATTTTCATTGTGGACGACGAAGACGACGGGGCCGTCCTTAGCGGCTGCTTGAATTTCACTAATGGTATGAGGTTTCAGGAAGCTTCCAAAGTTCTCGAGTTTGCGTATCTCGGTCAAGGTAGAGAGCAATTCCTCGTTTAACCTTGACAACCTAGAGGATTCCTTATCGAATGTAAGGTTTTGACCGACTTCCAATGGGTCAAGCACTTTGTTACGATATGAACCCTTTTCTAGCTCGGCAAAAAGTGAGTGTAACTTCTCTGCAGTCTTTCGGTGATGATGATGAAGCTTGTCTAAAGGGGATCGAAGCCGCTGGACCTGACCCCAGAAGACCGCGCGGCCGGCCTCCAGGTATTCAACAGCCTTTCCGTACAATCCACGTTTTAATGCGCATCTAGCTGCTTTACGAGCAAGTCCCGTAACAGAATTGCTCGACAATACCTCTTGGCGGGCATAGACGTCGAGGTTGAAAGATACCATCTGTGGCAAAATATCCATTGCAGCATCATAGGCCTCAATTGCCGAGCCGTGATTGTAGTATTCCGCAACGGTACTCCACTCGGTAACAATTTCGTAGCGCAAAGCAGGGGATATAGAAGTGGATTTCAGACATTTCCTAAAGGCATTCATAGCGTGTTCGAGATATGGTTTCTCGTTTATGGTGGCGTATGCTTGAGAAAATGTCCTCCCAAGCTGATAAAGACAAATAGCGTGCTGTGGTCTCTCAGAAGGAATTAGGAGAAGGGCTTTGAAGGCCATTAATATCGCTTCATCCAGAGCATGTCGGTCTAAGCCAATAGACCATTTGACGGTTAGCACAGAAGAAAGATTGATAAGGAGAAGCGGCTGAAGGATGTGATTTTGTGATCCTGTTGTGTGTTGTATAGCTTGTTTACCATATGAAATGGCCTCATTTATGTCGCGGCTTCTATGCTCTTGTAGTTGGTTAGCACGCATCATGAGACGGGTGGCTAATCTCATGCTGACTTGCTGGCGCCTGCTGTGGGACGATGGGATCATTTCCAGAGCCTGTCTGGCCAGTGAAACGGCATTGTCGATGTCGTCCCGCTCACCAGTGAGTCTGTAACGAGTGCTTAAGAGCATCGACAAATTCTCAACCAAGGACAGATGCGAGGAATTTCCGGGGTGGATAACTAGCTTTAGGGCTTCTTGACGCAGCGCGATGGCTTTTTCCAGGAAGCTTCGCTGACCGGTGAGCTCGAATCGGAGATATAAAGCTCCTCCCAGATTACACAAAGATTGAAGCCTTCCACGATGCCCACGCGGTGTTAAGGCCATGGCTGCTCTTAGCACTTCGGTTGCCTCATCCAGATCTCTCTCAAGCCCAGTTACGCATTCATAGCGTCTAGCGAGTGCAAGTCCAAGAGTGTTAAGGAGCACATGCTCACCAGGATCATCCTTAGATACTAGTTTGCGAGCCTGAACCTGTAACCGGATAACTTCTTCCAGAGTAGTCAAATCACCGTGCTGTTCAAAGTGTTCCAGAAGAACCTGTCCAAGCTCAACGAGGTACTCCCAACGACGTGGATGGTCAGGAGGAGTGATTTTAAGAGATTTCCTCATCAGAAGCAAGGCTGTCTCCAGATCATTCAGCACATTGCCCTCACTGAATCGATCCGAAAGCAGGCGTGCTAGGATTTTCAATCTAGCAGGACGCTCGGGAGAAGACTCGGGCGTGAGGTTAAGCGCCAACTCGGCCCAGGACATTGCTTCATCCATATCGGCTCGCCTATATTGCTCTTCGAACTGGAAGGACAGTAAAGAGGCTAACGTGGACGCAGAGGAACAATAAAAAGCAGTGCCGACGATGCTTTTTGCCAGTACATTTCGACTATGCTGGATTTCCTTGCTCACCAGCTCGGCGTTGTTAGAGTGAATGTCATGGTTGTATCCAGTCTCCGCAAGGAACGAGTTTGGGTCAGACGTGGGCACAGAAGGTTTCTTCAATTCTAGTTCAATATCTCCTACGTGCTCAAGGACTTCCCGGAACTCGTCCGTATCACCCGAGAGATCTGCGTGTGTCATCATCAAGACAAAAGACCTGAAAAATAAGTGGTGTCGAATATAAAATGTATTTTGCGCAGCATCATAAGTCCCAGCGTGCTTCACGAATCGTATGGCGCTTTCGAGATCGTCCCTTTGGCGTGCTACATGGAAGCGAAGGAAAAGTGCATCGGACAAATGCAACAAAGTCATCATGTAGAGAGGGTGTTGATCGCTTGTACCAACTATAACCCAGGACAGAACGAAAACGACAGTGTTCAGAGCGCTGAGGGAAACAGCATTATGAATGGTGTCCAGACTTGCTTTCGCTGCTGATTTGATAACATATATACTGCCTTCTGAAAGCGGCGATCCTCCGGTAGCTTTACTGCTCTGTTTACAGTATTAGAGTCTACTAATACTGTTGAGGCTAGTATGTGCTCACATCGTTTGTTTCATAGATTTTTCCAGAACATAGGAGACCGATTGATGCCATACATGACTTGGTGTCACCAGAATGCATATAATCAAGTGCAAGAGCGAACCCAAGATCCTTGAGTAGTTCAGGACGTACTGGGTGTGTGTCGGACGCATCACAGAGAGCTCGACGGAGCATCTCAATGTTTGATTGAAGAACTTGAAGTGGTAGTTCGAGCTTGCATGCCGCTAGTAAGGAGGATGCAAATAAAATGAGTTCCGTAATCGTTTCATCTTCCAGCTCTTCGGGTTGCAATATTTGATCTTCCGGCAGTGAATCAAAGGGGTCTGCGCTCTTGACTGACTTAGAAATGTTCGTGGTGGTGGGTGAAGTTAAAGAAACCTAGACAACAGTGGCGAACGGACAAACATAATAGTAAACACATAAAAATAATGTAAACATGACGTAAACAAGTATTTACAAAATATTATTACGCACCTTTTTCTCCTCCGGCGCTGTTTGAGTTTCCGAACGTTCTTCAACCTGGGTCGAGAGGACCTATTGGTGAACGAGAACTATGAGTCCGTGATCGGTGAAGGTTATGTTTGATTTACCTCCTCTTTGGTGTCCGCATTTCCAGTCTCACCTTCATTCTGCAGGTTTGCTATCTCCTCATCCAAATTTATTTCAGCTTGCTCATGCATCATTATAAAGTAGTAGGCATCGATGGTGTAGTCCAAGGAGAAAGGCACGTCGCGTGTCGGTCGAATCTTGATAATGTCTGTCAGACTTGATGTAGCATTCGCTAGACGGGATGTAGTAACATCTGCAAGATGGAACGCTGCGTACTGTGCCTTAGCGAGGGTCAATAATGCCAATGCCAATATGTCGTATGCTTCCGAGCCGTAGATCTGGAGCACTTCAATTGCTGGTTTCAAGAGATTTATGATCTCTTCAAGAACCGTCCCAGGTAAGCGCTTATGAAACGCATCGAGCGATTTATGTGCTGATTCATACGCTTCTTTGGTAGTTGTACCGAGTTCATCAAGGATCGGGATTGCCTAGGGGATATCATGAAGATCTTAACATAAATATTTTTCAGAGAACCCACGTTGCTCTTATCATCGGGATAGGCTTTTATGTTGTCCATCTGCGACTGAATGAGTCCAACAAATTCGATGTAGTCGTCGAACTGGCCAATGTATATAAATCGTACGCCCAATGCATACGCCAAGCCACTGTATGCGTCGTATCGAAGACTTTGCCATGCAGGAAACTCGCTGTATGCCTTGCGAAAAGAGCCTACAGCGTCATTCAAATTCTGTACCGGTAGGCTATTCACGCATTCCTTCATTTTCGTCACAGCCAAGGTGATGTTTTTGACTGCCATTTCTGCTGCTTCCTTTTCTTTCAGGAAATCCTTTTCAGCCTCAGCTGATTTCTGATTTCTGCTACTAGTTCCTTCTTGTTCGTATACAACCTTGCAAAATCAGGTCAGATTGTGTGACTACAGCTAAGGTAATTACTAAGTAATACTAACATGGTTCGAATGTGTTTCGAAGTCATTCGGGGATCCGTTCATCGCAAGGAATGTAAGTACCAAGACGAAATACTTATATACTCGAGTAGAACGATGAAATGTACGGCTACTAGTTGCTATTGACGAGCACTTGACAAGCATGCTGTGCATGCTAATTTAGGGTCTTATTCATTCTCGACGATACTGGCACGTGTATGTCCAGGCCAAGTCTGGGCAAGCCTGCTATTTCATTTGTATTTTCTTATTTACAAACTACAGCAGGGAATAAGAGCTCAAGTCCTACTTATCGGTATCAGAGCGGTGGGGTAAGGGAAATTGAATGTGTGAGGTTCGTATGTTGTTGGTATTTGTTGCCGAGCATTGGCCGAGCAGGATGTTTAATCAGTAATCAAATTAAATTTCAGTCAAGCAAAGTTGAAGCAAAGTAAAGTAGAGTGAGGTAAAGTGCCACATATAACGAGCCATAAATTCCATAATTCCACAGAATTCTTTGCAACTTTGTCTTTTTCCCAAATTTGAAGAAATCGATTTGAAGTTGATTTGAAGATTGGCTCGGGCCAAGCTCGCGCGCGCTTACCGGATGCCGCTCGGGCCGGCCATCCTGGGTCCGGATGATGTGGCCAATGGTACAGTAAATACGCGTACAGCCGACGTACAGTGCGCAGCGACGCCTAGCTCCAACCCAGCTCTCTCCATCTCCACAACCATCCGATTCGTATTAGTTCGTACTAGTTCGCCCCTCAGCTATCAGTATCGCTCCATAAGCTAGGATCCCAACAGACGATAAATGCCCCAGGCGTCAGCCGAGCAATCCTTCCGCGCGAACCTGTCGCAGTTTCGCTGGGCGCGGGGGACGACAGACGACTCACCGCAGGCACAGGCAAACAACAGCGGGGGTGGGAACCCATTTTCACGATTCTACAATGCAGTCGCGGGGGACTACATTCCGCTGCGGAATAGCGAGCAAGCACCGGAGGAGCAGGCCTGGTTCGCCCTTTCGCGGTGGGAGAGGTGAGCCGGGCAATGCCCGACGCATTTTTTCTGCGCCTGCTGATGCTTGGCTGGTGCAGATTGCTCGGATTTGGAGGCTGTTTGATTGGCGCTGCAGTGTGTTTCTTCGTCGCGTTCTTAACTCTCCCTTTTCTGGCGATGCGGTGCGATATGCTTTGGCATTTTGAGGGCAGGACACAGCTAACTCTCGTGTATGCTCGTTGTCTATTAGGCCAGCAAAGTTCGCGTTGTCATTTAGGTGAGGTGGTTACTAGTACGGCAAAAGGAAGGCGCTGACATCTGAGATTGGTGACTTAGTTTGGGCAGTCTACTTGTCATGTTTGGGTGCGTATATGTGTTGCACTGTCAGCATACGTATTTTATGTCAACCTAACAGATTCTCGGTACTAATCGGTCCTTGGAACCACATCAAGCACCTCGTGTCTGCTGAGCGTCTCCCATTTTCCGCGGTTTACTTCTCTAGTCTCGGCCTCACTCTCTACTTCGCGCTCGGTCCGCAAAGTTACCTAGGATCACTGATTGCGGGTGCCATCCAGGTATGTAATATGTTATTCTACTTTAACAACCTATGGGCTTGGAGGCTTTGGCTTCGAGGGATGAAGCCAAGTTTGCTACTACTGCAGCACTTCCCATGAAATTGTCCGAGCCTCTTTTATCCTGTTATCAAACTGAGGCCGGGAGAAAATGTTGACAATGTATAAACAGGTGGTTGCTCTCGTCGCCTACGTCCTTGCCTACTTCCCAGGAGGAACGCAGACACTCCGCGTGGGAGGTTCATTAGCACTGCGCGGAGCAGGAAGCCTTCTGCCACGATAGTATTTGGTGTGCTTGGATCGGCGGGTGTTTTGCAAGATGACGCGTCAGACAAGGGAATGGGAGTGGCCGTATGTCCGAAGTTGAGTGGGATCGTGTTGTTCTTCGACGTGTACTTGTTCCACTATGCCGGCCATGATTCGGTGGTGGGGAGAATGCGGCTGCAGCTACGGCTGCGCGCTATATCACAATGACACAGCCTACCCCCATGTCCATGTGGCTAGTCGAAGAGCAGTGTTATTGTGTTTGTATTTCTAACTTTCTTTTTATAAGTCATTTGAAACTTTCGGGCGATTAATACGTATCTGTATACACATTACGTATCTAAACTCTCATTTGCGTGTCAGAACAGGGAAACAAACTGGAAATGGTACATATGTTGTGCAAGCAAAACAGGCAAGCAAGATTCCAGATGGGTTCACAACATGTAATTTTACAAGGCCTAACTACTACTGAGTCTCTCCATCCATCGAGACACCACCATCCCTGTCATCAGCCTCCAGCCCAGCACTCTCTTTTAGCCGTCTACACATAATTTCAAGGTAGCCGCGATTATCCTCCCAGCTACGGCCAAAGACTTCTGTATCCTGATAAAGTGAGTCTATGTAAGCACACCAGATCGAAAAAGTAATGGGGAGGAAGGCGTACCACATCCAGACCCTGTATTTTTGCTACAACACTGCTTATCCGCGTGCCTACCTCGCGTTGGAAGCCCTCGGAGTCAGAGTTGGCGAGCAACCGCAGTGCATTTCCCACTGTTGCTTGGGCAGGAGGTGCACCAGGTGCGGAATAGTACGCGACATGGCGCCACAATAGCAGCAAAAGCATCTCCAATGCGGAGAGTGAAACTTTTGCACTTGCTACGATGGCTTCCTGTGTCGACCTTAATTCACGCTCCAGTAAGGCATGCCTTTGCGGCGGGGCTAGGTCGCGCAGTAGCACTGGATCAATTTCTCGAAGGATCTGTAAATTGCCTGGTGAGTAAATCAGAATTTGTGAAATAACGTGGAATCTACCTCATTTGCACTGTCAGAGCTCATCTGATCCTTGTTTGCCAATTCAGCCCCAATATCTGCAACCTGCTTGAGAGTTGCTGAGAAATCATTACATATGTTCTCCAGGGCCACCAGGGCGTCGCCAACGGTGGGTATAGTTGCTGAAAGTGGGTCAGTTAGGTATAAAACGATATGCTTAGAAATAATATTTACTAGCAAAGTGCGTCGTGCGATCCTCATTGCGTGGGCGGTGTGTTATCGGAGAAAGGACAAGCGTAATCTCGGGTTCTGTGTACCGTGTGATAAATAACAAAAATTCATACGCACTTAATCGCAGGGGAGTTAAGTAGACGTACCGGTAAAATCAGCCGCAGCACCAATATAGGATATAACAGTTTTGCACAGTAGGCGGTCCTTACGTTGCGTCTCTACTTCAAAACGCGATTGAGAACCATAACCTGTTTCATGTCACTTTCGGTTCTATGCGAGGAGAGCAAAAATCTTACCAAATGTGACTGTTTGACTAAATTGGGTTTCCGTCTCGGTGTAGGGAACTATATGCGCGAACGTTTTGCCTCGTCCTAAACATCTCGCCGAAAGAGCAAGGATAGCATGATGAATAGCACCGAAACCGGAATTAGGTGAGAGCTAGTAGCCCAATTTAGCATAAGTCATACAACAGGTGATACGAGAACGTACGACTTCTGTTTTAGGAACCGACGGAAGGATGCTGGTGCACAGAGCGATAACGAGATGCAGCTCTTCCAGTGTAGGCAAAGTCGCGTACTCATCCTCATTTTTTAGGAGAATGGCAATGGTGGACCCGTGTGTCGAGAGGAAGTTGAGTGCCTGCTGGGTTGCCGAGGCATGACGCGTCCCAAGAGACGCGACAACCCCATCGACTACCTGCAGAGCGGGCATTAACAGCTGATGGTATCGCTGAATAGCCGAGGGAAGGAAGGAATCTCGATCTGCATAATGTATTGGTAAGAAAGGGTTATAGGTAGTAGATATTCCAAACATACCTATAAATGCCTGATCCGCTTCGGGTCGAGTATCAAGGTAGTCACATTGAGCAAGGATAGGTAACAATTGAGACTCTAGAAGTCGCTCAGCTCCAGCACGGGATTGTGATATCCGTATAAACAACGACATCTTCGCTTCGTAGACAAATAAAGAATTTAAGTCATCTTCAGGATGGTCAGCGGAAATGTCATGCTGAACAAGTGATAATTCATACCGGGATCGGGTTTAAGAACTCCTTGAAGCCTCTTATCTGAATCCTTGATACTCTGAACGAAGTTCTTCAAAACACCATGGCGGCAAAGAAGGTTGAGGACGGTATGTTGCTTCTCAAGACTAGAAAGCTGCACTATCGCGTCAAGCAACATGAACGCGACCGTTTTCCATACTTCAGTTCCGTCGATGGCATCCCTAGACACGGAGGCAATCAATCGTTCCATACTTGGCTTCATGATGTTAAGGCAACTGAGCTCTAGAGAGATCGACTGAGAGCTATGGCCACTCGCCACCGATGGAGCAACTGAGTTTTGGCGGAGGTATGTACTACTTCTCAAGGATGAATGAAGGAGAGAAGAACCAAAAGACTTGGACAGCGCTTCGGATTGAGCGTCGACTTCATGAGGCGATCTGATCAGGTTGAAAAGATTAATGAGTGCCGCATACAAATTTCCGCGAACAAGTTCCACATGGTTGTTATCCAGAATAGTGTTCTGGATGTTACGGAGAATGGTATGCAGCCGCTCAGTAGGCAGCGAACTGGACTCTGAATCGCTTCCCAAAGATTGAAGAATGGCCTGTTGTTGTCTATCTTCCCTCAACTTCGTTATTGAAGACAAAGTCGCTTCCGAAAGCAGTACAGCTGTGTTTTCTTCGATGTTTCCAGACTGCATCGCAGCAGGGAGAACGTGAAGGAGGTCGAAGAGCATACTCTCCCTACGGTTGTGCGGTAAGCGATCAAAGCATTTTGTCAAGGCTAGGTCCAGTAGCCTCCTCCAGGCTTCGAAGCTCGTGACCCGCGCATAAGAAACCTGACGTCGATGGTTCTCGACAGCGCAGCTCCCTAGAACATAGAGTATCTCGGCGTTGAGCTTGTCATTTTGCGCCTGTGTTGCGACGGTACCCTTTGCATGGAACTCGGCCTTCGCAGTTGACAAAAGTTGAACTAGGGCGGTACGATCGACAACCTCGCACCCGGACGCCTCTTTGCGAATACATGACTGTAGGTTGATCTGGTTCAAGTAAGTCATGTCGACATGTTCCACCGAGAGGCTGTCTGCCCAATCAAACATCAGAGACTGTAGGAAATCGATCAGGCGCATTGGCGACTGGCCCAGCTCATGGAAGGTAGAATAGTCGTACTCTTCCTCCACCTCCGTGTTGGTGCCGAAAAGGATTTCTAAAAGTTCAGAAACAGCTTTGAACAATCCTTTGTTGGTGAGAACGTGAAGCTCTAGGGCGACCAGATCAAAGATGTAAGATCGTAGACGCAGGAAGGCGCTCAGTGAAGACACTGTTGTCGTCTCACGGGAACCGTCCGAGTACTGCAACTGAATGGCAGGGATCTGTAGAGTCTCCGGTGCACGAGCAGGTACCCTCGCAAGTTGACGCGCAAAGAAATCTTCGCGGCTGCGTAGATATCGGCACGTGAAGTCGGTTGTCTGTCGATGCACACAGAGCTGGTAGATAACACGATAGCATCGCTCTGCAAGCTCTGGAAGTGCGCTGAAAAGGGGTACTGCATGTGCATGGCTGCCCTCCCGCTCTCTCCTCGTCTTAAGTCGCGGAACACCAGCATTAATAAGATCAAGAAGTACGTGAATGCTAGTTTGTCGGGCACCCAGAGCATGAGGGTCTTGAATTACTTGCTCGTTCCCTTTACCACCAAAGAGGAAGTAGTGGGCGATATTAGGGTAGGGGCGATTCGCTTCTGTATCTTGAATAAGCAAGTCCAAAGCAGCAAGTCGGATATCTTGCTCCAGCGACTCCGACGATGCATCTATCACAGGTGCTCCAGCACCAGTCAGCCGCTCAGCGTCTTCCTTTGCGATATCGTCCATAGATTCAGAATTCATAATCTTTGCAAAGCCAGATAAGATGCGCTCTGAATCTGGGCTCCTCTGAATGAGAGTAAGGAGCGTCGACGGGGAGGTTGAAAGAGACAGCTTGGCAATGATCTTGACCGAGAGAAGAACGACCTCCGGATACGCTGGGTAAGCCATGTAGGTTGCAATTGACGGAATGGAAGAGGCGCTAAAGGCCAGAGCCTGGTCGAAACGAATAAAATACGAACGAGAGTACACCTGTCCGATGTACTGAGCGCTGTTGAAATCGGCAAGGAGGGGAATGAAAACATCCAAAAAGATATCTTGAATTTCCAAGACTCGATGCACGATTCTCAACACACGAGTGATAGTCGTGCGGAAAAACGGCTCCTCATCAGAAAATCCCCGCTCGAACCCTTCAAGGCCTTCTACGATGTATGCTAAGATTGTGGACTGGAGGGGTGTGCTGGTAAGCATTCGCTTCATGATGTCGTAGCCAGGATGTACAAGAAGAGGGACAATGCTCTCTAGTTTGAGAGGTGTGTCGCTTGGGGCAGTAACTAGAGACTCCAAGTTGAATCCAGCCAAACTACGCTCAATGAACGTCAAACAGAGGTCGTTGATGTGCCACCTGTCAGAAGATCGAGAATAATCTCGGTTGGGAATGTTGGCAAACACCGTATCGATGACGAAGTTTGTGAAGGGCGAAATTCCCGGCAGTCGGTAAGGCTGCCCAAGATTCTCTGGTATCGTATTGAGAGGTTCCCTCGCTGTGGTAAGCTCTTGCGATGACAGCTGCTTCGGGGTATGAATCAAAGTTGCCAAAAGTTTCAAAAAAGGGATAGTTGAGGGATATAACCGGTGGGTGGATTCAACTTCTTCTAGTTCCATTTCAACACCTCTGGTTGCTGCGAGAGTTAATCCGAAACCGCCTGCAGGGTTTATCCGGACATTGATAACCTCTAGCCGTTCCATAAGGGTCCAGACGGCCTTGCAAATTTCCACACCGGCGACACCGGCTCCTGGCTCGCAGAAGGCAGACAGCGTCTCGAAGATAGCACCCTTTAGCTCCAGTGGAATACCCAAAGGGATCAGGGAAATTAACGTTGGAATGGCTCTAAAGTGACCATGACCTGCTATCGTTTTTCGAACTGCTACTGAGTGCGTGACAACAGTCGATAACATTCGAAGGAAGGAGCGCGCTAACAAGACGTCTTCGGCCCTGATTACAAATTCTGCTGGAGCCTGCGGGGGTGGTGCCAGATTCTGGAAAGAGGTCCCAAACGTCGTACTCATATTAGCCCGTGGTTGAGCATGGGCCTGGTTTTTCGGATTTGATGAATTTGTAATCCAAGTTTCCAGGATTCCAAAAATG
The DNA here is from genome assembly GCA_028532985.1 of Stropharia rugosoannulata. Taxonomy (NCBI): domain Eukaryota; kingdom Fungi; phylum Basidiomycota; class Agaricomycetes; order Agaricales; family Strophariaceae; genus Stropharia; species Stropharia rugosoannulata. The sequence continues at coordinate 2,978,213 of JANCIK010000010.1, read as the reverse complement.
ACAGACCACGAAACCGATGGACCTGAGGCAGACGAAGAAGAAAGAGAACTGCCCTGAAGAACTTCACCTCCACCACGAGCCATAAAGTTATACGCTAGTTCGCTGCACTGCTCGCCGTTTGCGAGCCCACTGAGCATGTCGTACAAAGCTGTGAGCATATTAAGATCCTGGCTCGGTGTTGACCATACAGCCCATTGCAGGAAGGCGGGCAGACGACCAGACGTTGCTTCAACAGACTCCTGAAATGTAGGGCGACGAGAGCTTGGACCGGAACCCCAGAACTGAATTGCACTCTCAGCTGGGAGAGCGGAATATAACAGGCCAATAAATGAGTATAGAACAGCGATGTCTTGCCGTAGCTTGGGTTCTAATTGTTCCGTGGGGGGAGATTGGGATGAGGGGAAACGGGACGCTCGATTTCTGTCTGTCCGCGCGTTGGCAAGAACAACATCCTCTTGCCTTTGTTTGATTTTCCGGAGCTCAGAAGAGGCGTGAGTAATAAGCGTACGAAGAAGTGTTTCGAAGCAAGATAGAATGACAAATTTGAAGTCGGGGAGTGGTACTTCGCGCAGGTCTTGCTGATCAGAAGTGGGTTTATCCAAGATTTGAAGTACAGGCAGCCGGCTTGACTTTTCTTCAATATATATGACAGACTGCGCCAAAAATTTGAAAGCGTCGCCTTGAACAGCATTCCATATGTGCATCTCCAATTCATCGGTTTTGAACCCGTCTCGATGTTCCAGAGTTGAATCGTTGTGCCTTGCTTCCGTTAAAAACAACGTCCATTTCAAAAGGATGGTTGCCTTCAGAGCAGGATCCTTCCACGCTACGGATGGTTGGAGCTTCTTTGACATAAAGCTGACAAGATCATTGTCGGTAGAGAGGTGCTGACGGCTCGCAGAAAGTGGGTTCCCCGGGTCGATAGGATCGAGTGTAAGGAAAATGGTCGTGAGCAAGTAATAGACAATAGGATGGTTTGAGTTCACAGCGAGCCAATTAATGATGAGTTTGATTTCATTAGCTGAGATGTAGCCCAATCGTGCTATCGAGCAGAGGGCGATCCCGAGATTCCTACGTTCGTACCGCAACGAATCATATCGCCCCCCGAGGATATCCGTACCAAGAGCCGGGGTACCTATTGTAAATCAGAAATGTGATATAAAAGAGTATATCGACTTACTCTGGCCATTGGGAGGTACAGTATTACTTCCAGCGCTTTTCTTTGCCATGTCTGCCTTGGCAATGACAGTATCCAATTGCTCGATCTCCTTGAACATTTTTTGGGGTAATGCAATATCCCCCGCTGGCGTTCGCGTTCCAGGTAATAGCTGAGTGCGCACAAAGTACGCCAGTCGCTTGTACGTTGGCGACGCGTCCGTTGTCTCGGCAGCTTCAGTGGCTTCCAGCAATAATCCTATTGAATCCACGAGGTCGCGCCGGCGTTGATGGTAGTTGGCGACAGTCATTTCAATGCTACTGACAGACGTGATGTTTGGGTTGTCGGTCATAACGTCGTGCAGTATTTCCGCGACATATTTTTCAGACAAGCCCAGCTGCTGCGATAGAAATATTACTTGTCGTGCGAAGTCTGCGTTGATACTTATGGCGCGACCATGTATCACGGGCTTTCCTGTTCACAGTCAGATAACTTCCTGTAGTAAAGAGAATTTAGACCCACCAGATTCAATCTCCTTTTGCTCTTGTGGGTTCCGGGCGCCGAAATCGAACAGTTTCAGTATATGTGGCTTTTGAACCATCAGCTGGTCAAATAGCTCCTGCTCGTCATCATGGCTATCCTGCGACGACAGCGCCCGTAGTAAGGACTCCCTGAGACGATGTGTGCTGTTCATGGATGCCCAAATGGATCTTGAAGTCTCTTTCAAGATCGTAGGCCGAATTATGTTGGAACTAAGGGAACCACTGCAACTTGCAGGAGCGCGTTTACTTTACCACGTGACCATGCTGGTGCCGCTGCCGCCCCGGGCCAGCCGGGCGCCTCCTCTCCTCCCAAGTTGCTCGCAATTGGCTTGCAAGCGCCGAAGAGTACAAGACTCATTGTCAGTGATTCTGCTTTCGAGCTGGCGCGGCTTATACCGAAGGGGGGCACGGTAGAGTATTTACACCGGTAAAAGCTCAAACGCAGGGTGCCCCGGTGCCCGGATACATACAAACATGACTCTACATTTGAGCTGGTAAGTACGCAATGGTATAATTCGCCGCGGAGTAGAACAGCGAAGGAAAGCGAAGGAACACATATAAGTAGAGCAAGTCCTAGGTATTATGTACTAGTTAGCACAACAAGTTCGGTACGATGGGTATATGTAAATACAATATGCAAAAAGAGTAAGCAAATTAGATAGCTAGAGATAACTAAAAGTACAGAGCAGCTATGTATAACCAAGATAGTCGTAGATAACTTTGAGTAAAATTTTGAACAAAGGTATCTCACGAGTTTAGAACCTTCTTTGCGAGGTACTCCGCAACAGTCGTGGGCGCATCGTCCAGCAAGGAGCTCTCAAACTCCCAAGTAGCGTCTTCGGGAGGATATCCCACCCAATAAACAAAGAACTGCCTCTGGCCATCAGGATCTAGGCGAGTATCGCTGATGTGGGACACCTCGTAGCGCTTCTCCACGATGAGTGCTTTTTCAGGTCTGATACGGGGGACCAGCCGCGCCGGATGCGACCAGGCTTTCGGCAGCACCATCTTTTCTGCAGCGTGGTTACGCGTCTCTGAAGCCGTGTACTTACGGTGAAGATTGGTTCGCTTACCCTTCAGCCCGGGATGCGCGGCGCGACAGTACTTGTCGACTTCACAAAGCGTATGCTCGATGTCTGCAACGCTCATGGGCAGGCGTTTGGGACCGAGGCCGGAGAAGTTTATACCGAGGCGTTGGAAGTGATAATTTTGTGAGTCCGTCATGTATCGCATGACATCAACATCGAAATTGCGCACCGCTTGTCGTCCGCGCGTCATTGAACTTCCGAATAATTTATTTAGTCCTGAAATTGAGCCCGGTCCTGAGATAACGAAGTCATTTTGGTGAAAATTGAGCACATTGGTATATGATAAACACAACATGAGTTGATATGTCGAAAAGGGACCCATGCTTGGAAACGAAATTAAATATTCGTAGACATTCGCTAGGTACTCTGCTGCCAGAAGACGACTGGGAAGTTTATTCTCCATGAGGTGTTCTACGAGGCAGAGGTGGTTCATGTAATTTTGCTTGTAACCGAATGAAGGAGCGGGTTTAATAAATGCCCCAGTATACAGGGTGCCGTCGATATTTTGGAGTACTTCAGCGTATGCATTCCGATCGTATCTTTTCCAAGTCAAAGGCCCAAGAGCGTTGTTGAGATGTTCCCATGTTTCGATTTTCGTGAACGAGTTGAACAGCAGAACGCGAAAAACAACATCGACTGGATCCTGTGAGCCTTTTTCTATGACCTCACGTATTAGGTATTGGCAAACTTTGTCGAGAACGCGGAAAGTGTTGCAGAAGAAGTTGTTACGTAGGATGGGGTCGTCAGTCCATCTGCGTCAAGGTCAGCAGTCTAGAGAGTGACCAAACACCGGTAATTTTATAGGAATAAGAGCCACTCACGGTGCAGGCAGTCCGGCGCGTCTTCTGTCATCAATATTCTTCCTTTCTGCAGCCACCCTCCAAAACGTGTCGAACGCGACTGTGGGCCGTAATGTAACGCCGGATACAACGATCGTTTGCTTCGTGTTGCAAATTGTCGCGGCAGAGGATTTTAAATCATCGGATATCGACTCCTCGGATACAAGTGTGGAGGAAGAAAGACTCCGGCGCGAAGCTAATTCAGGAAGATCGACGCGCTGAGAAAAAGTGACTATTTCTCAACCAGTGGGAAGGACATACGCGCGCGCTTTCGACTGCTGTTCCGCTTACACAAAGAATATGGCGCTTTACACTTCAGAATGTCTGTGTCTTCCGATTCGTACGTGTAATCCTCATCTTCTGTCCTAATAGGTGGCATATATTCGATCTCTGTTCAAGCATAAGAAACTTTAGTCACACTGCCGGTAAGGAACCATTTGCCGAGGTATACTTTACCGTCCCGATCCGAAACAAACTAGCTTTTCGCAGCCTTCGTAACGACAGAGCCTTTTGAGAACGTCAAGCAAGATAAAATATGAGTGAGAGGAGAGCAAAGAATTCACCAGTGGAGACAAACAAGCAAAAGGCCTGCATTCTCACGGGTCAATGTATTAGTGCAAACGGGGAGTTAGGGGCGTCCCTGTCGTCAAGAGGGCTTATCCCCAAAGAGCCCCGAGAGTATACGAAAGATTTCCGAACGGAATACGAAGTAGGCAGTAACTCGAGGAAGGTAGGAAGCAGGCAAGTAAACCTACTTCACGTATTGTTCACGTAAAAAAGATAAAGTTCGACAGTTTGACGCCCGGTTGACGCGTTGACGCTCGATATCAATATGATTAGTATTTAAGGTGTCTGTAAGTATCACTCCGGGAAGTAGAGCTTCTTCGGTCTACTCAAAACTACGTAAAAGACTTGAATACAATTGAGTTTTATAGTTTTTTAATGGTTTGTTCTACTTTTAGGTTGAACAAAAAGCCTCAACACCACGAGTGTATGCACATCCCAAATGATTGTATGTTCAACAGAACCCTCTCAGGATCGACACGGACGCAAACCTTAAATATACAAATATAGTATGAACACCCACCTTACGGTGCAGCTCTGTAATGCAGTGCCATTGGACAAGCCATTTCCTACCAGTTGGCAGTCGCTTTATAATGATCCTCCACTGGTTGCAACTTGCATTTGGGCATACGTAGAGCAACCCAGATCCATGATATAAAAGTGTGAGCTCTTTAGGAGACAACATAATACTGGTACAGCGATTAATCGGCTACAACATACATACAAAGCTCATAAAACATATCTGAAATCCCTGTTCTGTTGATCTGTCAAGTCCAGGAATTCCTGCATGCAGAATATGAGCACTCTTTTCGTTCAGCAATTATATATTCAATGATTACTCACCTTGTCAACTTTAACCCTCTCTAACTCGCCACTCTTGCTAACGCGCTCAATGTAGATATCATCATAGGTTGTATCTAGCGGCTCTGCGTCCCGGCGCTTGTTTTCTGAGGCAAGATGGTGTCTGATAACGAGCAGCAGCGCCATGCAGCATGCATAACAGATTCCAATAATAATCCAAGGAATATGGTTTCTAAAATACAGAGTATTAGCAACCTGCGAAGGATAAGCACGACCTAAAGTATGTAAGTACCGAGGCTTGTACTTGTTTTGCCACATGAAGGGACCAGCAGCATTTCCGATACAGTAGGCGGAAAGCATGATCGCGTTTGTAGTTACTCGCTTTGTGTGGCCAGCAGTAACACTTGACAGCCAAGACAACGACAAGACGAAGCCCGTGGTCCCGACCCCTACAATGAGTTACAGTCAATTGCCGCATAAGGCGCTCTCGGGAGTGAGTGCTGCGCACCTGTCGTCCATTGTGCGAAAAGAAGCCCAACTTTATCTGACCACGGCAAAAAGTTAATCAAGAACACCCCCATGATATTTGGGATGAAGTAGATAAAGCCGACCCAGGCAATGCTGTTTCGCCACCTAGCGGCTAGAGTGACGCCTGTCCAAATCGTGACAATCTCAACTGTGCCGTCCACACAGCCTAACAATGTCGTTTGAAAATTGGTGAAGCCAAATGAAGACACAATGATTTGGCGTTGATTGGTGAGGGAGTTCGGGACATTATCGAGGGCGGAGAAGAGGGCAAACATCCATGTCTTCGGGTCCAATAGTGCTTCTATCATTCTATGTGCAATGCGATATGAGATCGACATTCGTGACTTTACGGGGATCGGGAGCTTACTGTTCCTTTTTGAAATGCTTGTTCTCTACCCCCGTTTGATTTTCCTACCAGAAGATATGTACGATAAGACACCAGCTGTTCTATTTTTAGACAGATCACTTACCTTGATACGACGAACTGCAATTGCTCGCTCCTGAGGAGTGAGAAACCAGGCGTTGGTAGGTGAATCAGGGAAAAGGAACCTATATATTAATTAAGCACAAGGTGAGGAGACCGAGTATACGCGTCGGCATAAGCTTACCAGAAAGCCAAAGCAGTCAGCAGTGTCAAAGAGCCAGTGATAATCATTAACCTAAGTGCATTTAATACGTATGCAGCAGTAGTGTGACCAAAAATGACACGTACCACTGCCATGGCTCAAAGGACTCTGTCTTGATATGCAGAGCACCAAAGCTAATGAACCCAGAAATAATTTGAGCTGTATGACACGTCAGACGTCTCCCAGTGGGTCATGGGACGAAGGCGCACCAGTTCCGTTCATCAGGACTGCAAATGTATTGAATTAGCGCAGTCAACAGGTGAAGTTGATATGTCAGTTACGTACACCAGTATCCGACGCGCAAGGTTTGTTCTCGCCGCGTGTAGAACATTGAGCTGACGATCATGAAGCCCGCCGTAATCGAGCCCTCGCACATGCCCAAAATCAAGCGGACGACAAACAGGCCTGCGAAATTCTTGCAAGCAGCGTGAGAGCACAAAGCGACGGCCCATATAAAGATGTTGAAGCTAGAGTGATCAGTGTCAATGCAGGTGAAGTCAGCCGACTGTTACTTGACAACTTACCTCATCCATTTCCCGACCGGAAACCGCTGAAGGCAAAGATTCTGGGGAAACTCGAATGCGAGGTAGCTCAAATAGAATATTGTTCCAAGCCTACGGGTCAAAGGTTTATATCGAACATATGAACTGCTTCATTGACCTTGGGCATACCAGTTATACCTGTAGAAAGGATAAATGAGTAAGTTGATGAGTACTATTTGAAGCATCGCTTACTGATTTGTAGAAAGATGAGTCGCTTCTCTTGAATGCCGTCTCAATCAAAATGGATATGTACGTAGGATTACGAAAATTCACACCTTATCCCGAGGATTGCAGCACTTCCCAGCGTCGTTTTGTCCATGAACTGAATCCTATCTCAGTTGAGCCTAAAACGAGAACGATATCCACATTTATTCCCTACCAATAGAGAACTTCGAACCGTCAATATCATAGTGGTACAGCAAAGTGCATATAACTCACTACACATCAATGGTAATATATGTTTGTCAATCTTCTTCCTATGTTTGAGGGCTCGTCATGGTGAGATATAGACTGTGATCGAATTATCTTACCTGATTCGCAAAGCCTCATCAGGGTCTACCTGTTCCTTCTCCCCCGAAGCAAGCTCTGCCGCGGTATCAACTTCTCTGACCGATAACGAGACAAAAGGTTCATGGCCTTTGTCGAGACTGTGTTTCTCGTCGCTGCCCGTAAGACTGGAGCCCATAATGAAGAGTGTCGGACAAGTAAATGGCGTCCAAAGCCTGACAGTCGAGAGGTTGTCAGTTTAAATGCATACAACTCCACTGGAGTATAAATACGTACACGGTCTCCACGGGGCGATAAGTCGGACTCGGTAAGCCAAGTATGCTCGCATGGCTCCCCAGCCTGTGAGCCAAATCTAGAGTAGCCTGTATAGCAGAAGAAGCGAGTATAGAATGGGGTATGATAAGCCGAAATGCAAGCGACTGATGATAACGCGAACACCCAAGCCTCCTGAATGCCTTTGCGTGTCTTGCGTATACTTTGATCTTATTCGTCTTCTTACAAAATGGCTCATATCCTTCAGTCAGTCGTCTACATCACTTGTCACGCGGCAACCCGTGAATGAAGTAGGGTGAAGTGAGTAAGGTGCACGTACGCGATTGTACCAAATTGCATTGTGCTTTGAAATTGATACGATACAAGAATATGTACGCGCGCTTGAATTACAGATAAAGAATCTGCACTGGGCCAAAGCTCGATGCAATGGCGACTCGTCCACCCGTTTCATCATAATCAAACGCAGACCAGTCGCTTCCTGTTCGGTTTTCATAGATTTTGCTAGATTCCGGTGTATCACAACCAGAGCTAAGTGCGCTAGAGAACGCCACGGCGACAAGTGCCTCGTATGGCGCACTGTTTCCTGGCAGCGCCGCAAGTTGATGTTGCGTATCCGCAAGAAGGCCCACTGCGAAGTGATCACGCGGCTGTACCCATAAGGCCGTGCCTAAACCTCCAAGTACAACCCTCTTGCACCGCAAAGTACCACGCAGAGAATTAACAGATTTTATGAGCTGTGGTGGGAATATAAATGGCGCTGGATCGGAATTGGCGTCGCCATTCGTAGGGGCTGTGAAATTGAACAGCTCATGGTTGTGTGTCGTTGAAGCCCATGGGTCGTCTATTTCTCCCCGAACAAGAATAGAAACGGATCCACCATATGCTGACATACTCTGACTGTCGACCCAGCCGAATGAGTGCTGAGCGAGAGGTTCATGTACAAGAGCAGTGCGATCTGTGCTCAGATTAGGGAAACGGAATAAATGAAGAGATCGCGCGCGAGCCACAAATATGTAGTCGGAGACAAAAAATACTTGATCACAATGATTTGACTATTGAAACTTGAGCGATGCATAGACTGAATACAAAATAACTTACCTGGGAAAACGGATTATCATTAGTTGTATCACTATGTCCCAGCTGGGCATATGTATTATTTCGCCAATCCCAAATCAATGTCTGGTTCCTATGATCACTCAGAGCAATAAGGTCACCACTTAATGTAACTGCGACCATTGGTGTTTCCATCGAGCCAAGTTCTGTTAAAACAAGGTTTCGCCCAGCCAAAGTTAGAACTTTAACGAGATGTTGTCTGACGAAGACATTAACGTGAATCAACGAATGCTTACATTCATAACTCACTCATTGATATATAACGACACCACAATGGTCGCCTCCGATCCCCTTTGATTATTGACGCAAAAACCGGTGAATATGGAGCCACGCGGACTCCATTCGGAAACCATCCTTCCAGAAATGTCCCAGATAGATAGATTAGACCAAACACTCTTCGAGAAGATTGCAACCAATGATTCCCGATGACCAGGTATGAACCGCAGGTCGGAAATCGACATTCCTGAGGTGCCTGAGACAATATGGTCCCTCCTCGGACACAAAATTCCCGCACGCCAGCGCTTTGCTAGATGAAACCCACGCGTCGTAAACCTCGCCAGGTCTGGGGTAGAAATGACATCGATTTGCCCATCAGGAAATGGGTAACCTCGAGATATGATAGACTGAGCTGCCTGTATCCACACAACGCGCATGGACGCCAGCGTATGCATAGCTTTGCATGTCTATTTAGAGAGTTTAGCTTTTTGACTTTCCAGCGCAAATCGTAGCTCACCTTTGCGAACTGAAGAATATCAGGAGGCTCCAGAAAATACAAGATGATCACCCATATGTCTTCGCTTAATGCCGTTAGGATGGGCATACTAGGTTTGAGGTAATTCTAGCCTTGTATACATGAGTAGACACCTAAATAGCTCTCGCCTCATATCCTAGAGTTGGTTCAAAATGGTTGAGTTTGGGCTGAGTAACAAGGACCGACTCACGGACGCGGTTACTTTGTTTGACAACCAAACAAAGAGCGGAGAGTGAAATCTCCTCGACATTCCAAATGTTGACTGTAGTGCAAGCAACTGCCTTGCATAAGTACTCGGTGCATGATAATTATGTCTTTCTCAACATTGCTGTGAGCACTATGTAATCAATTTTATTTACAAAAAACAAGCACAAGGGAAGCGAAAGGATATCAAAACTCTTTCATGGGAATCAAATGGGAATATTATCTTGAAGTTGAAACCGCTAGAGCTGGTGTCAAGAATCAAGCCATGGAAGCGTTAGCGTCTAATTTATCTTGGTTTTTATCTGCCAAACCATCCAAGTCCCAGCGCCATTCCCATCCCTATACCGAAAACAAATCCAACACTGGGGGCCCCGTTCCTCATAGCCGCACCGTTCTGACTTCCATGACTTGTGCTCCCTAAGTAACGACTCATACCGGAGTGCCCATTCGAAGTAGCCAGCACTGCGGGATCTACCGACAGCGTATTTTCAGTCTTCGTCTCCGCTGTAGTTTGAAACGTCCGACTAGCAGCTCCCGCGATCTCTGTCAGCGCGCCAGAGGTAAAGAAGACAAGTGCTGCGCCTGGAGCTGGGACGTGGATTGTGCAGTTTGAAGAGGAACAGTTTACTGTCTGTACGCTTTCAGAGCCCATGGGGCGTCCGTCTGATTCGAAGTTGGCGCCAAATGTCTGTCCGGCCCAAGTGAAATTTCCCTTTTGCGCGACACTGGCTGCGAGGAGATACCTATTTGGGAGTCGTGGTTAGCTTTTGGTTTGAGAAAACCGAGAACACGACCTACTTAACCTGCACCGAGCCGGGCACAGGCATCGTGCCGCCTGCAGCAGGACTTATGTTAACGTATAGATCGCTGGAGCCGGTGGAATCGGTGGCATAGTTCATCAGCAGCACGCGAACAAGGATGCCGTGCTCATAGATAGCGTATGCTGGCGAGAATATATTATTCCCGTTTGCCTGGAGATCAATCACCTGCGTTGTGTTGGATGGTCCTATAGCTTCTGCCATCACAAGACCGGAATAATATATAGGTCCAACCGTCCACTCTCTAAATGTACTTTGGTTAGTGGGAGGGGCTAAAATATTTACCTGCGTCGTTAGCGTTAAATGCGAGGAAGGAGGACGCCACTCACGCGTGAAAGGGTTATAATAAACATTTTGTCCTCCTACGTGAAAATATGCGCCTGAGAAATTAGAGTATGCCATCTGCATACCATAATCGAGACCCCAGAGCGCAGCGCCAAAACTGTCACTTATTCCAACAAAGCCGCCGCACGACGCTGTGTTTGTTTCGAACATCAACAATTTCTTCCCCTTGCTTTGCGCATATGCCGTCGAATTCAGGTAAGGAGCGACCAACGTCTGCCCAGCAGTGTGATTTAAGAAGGTAGGGAATGTTGCCTGTGGATCACGGGGAGTGCCCAGACCAAATTGTGCGTAGCAATTATCTGTGGGGTAGCTTGCGTTGAGTCATATTAGATCCACGCGTTGCAGTAAGGGAAAAAATGCACTCACTGTTCTACAGCTAGATATCCTAAGCTGGAACTGTATGAGTCCACAAATCCTGTGTCCCATACCATTTCTGGCGTCCAGTCCCCTGTATTTACATTGGGGCCTATGAGCAGGCCTTTGTTTGGGATGTTTGAGTCGTTCGCTATCGCTTGTATCAGGTTACCGAATTCCCCAAAGTAGTCAAAGGGTCCATATCCCTATAATTCCTCATTGCAATGAAATTAGAGTAAAATATGTAACATGAACTTACCTGTGGCCGATGTTTATGACCGACGTACAGGTCCGGCTCGTTCCCTACTTGCAGACCCATTAAATAATCGCCTAGGATTTGCTGTCCCCGCTCTGCTATGGCCAATCGGAAATTCGTCGTGTCGTTGAACGGGATCCCCAAATGCCAGTGGACATTCACCAAAGAGGATATATTTCGTAGCATGTACAACAACTCGGAAGTGAAAATCAAGGGCGGAGTTTGCGTCTACATCTATGTCAAATCATCCCTTGATACAGAGATGTAGTGAGACTCACAGGATTGGTTATTCCCGTCAGATCCTTCTCGAGGATACGCCCATCTGAGGTTTTATCCACCATCGATGCGGTGTCCTGTGTATTTCCGCCGATACGGACAACAACACTCCCAGATCGCTGCTGAATATTGGCCATCAAGTTGAGGAAGGGAACTTCCAAGAACGATCTAGACCAAGATTACCAACGATAGTCAAATCAGATATGCTTGACTTACGCGTTCTTCCCCGCTATACACGCATATCATGAGAAACTCTCCTATGCACTGAGAGGAGAAGTTACTCACAGACTTGGTTGACTACCGACATCTCTATTGAAAAACCAAAAAAATTCCCGCTCTGCATAATCGATGCTCCTTGGGGCACGGAGCTCGCTGGCGTAATCGCGAAGCTCGTTGGAAGCGCCGCAATCCCTGGAGGCGGCGGCGCCTCAAGCACAGTAGGGTTATATGCGGCTGCTCCGGTGTAATCAGCCGCCGCCGCAGTTCCAGTTGGTGTAGCGAGGACCTTCTGCCCCTTTAGGTGATACACGGTAACCTGTGCTGAACTCGGGACAACATGGATTGTGGCTAAGAGGCACAAAACGCTTGGCACGGTCGCTCCAAGCATTTCGGATAGCTCCTTTTGGCGAGCTGTGGGCGCATATGTATGTACTCAGGTTAGCATAAGCACTAAACCCAGTATAAAAGCTCGTCCGCACCGGGTGTTTCGCGTTGATGTATGGAGGGAATGGGCTGGTCGTTTAAGGCCGCGCGTGCTTTATGAGGTTCATGGCGACCAGGAGTTTATGTAAAGATGTCTGAGCTGTCCGGGACGATCGAAATGCGTCAGAATTTGCATCCGTCATTGCCCTCAATTCTTTCCTTGCAGCTGCTGTCGAAATTGATGAGCCTATCTGAGAAGCCTAAAGGTAGAGTTTTTCAAGACTGAATCATCTTGGGTATGAAATCCAATGTCACAGTGCATACGTCGCAGGTACTACTTATTAGTAGTTGATTCAGAATTTTCGAACTTTGGTCAAACGTAAGTCGAAAATGTAGAGGAAAGGGAAACACACTCGAGAGGCAACGACTATCTATATGTATATGAAGGATATCGATGGACTCTGTTCGACTTTGATTAGGATACCACGCATAGAGCCTTGCGTTAGGTCGGTGGAACCACTGCGGAGAAAGAGCAAAGAAAGAGTCACTTCAACCGATGTGAATCTAGACCGGTGACCGTTCCCTCTAAGAGGCAAGTCACGCCCGGAGTACGAGGGCCCTCCGGGCGTGACTTGCCTCTTAGAGGGAACGGTCACCGGTCTAGCATCCACCACCGTATCTCAACCTTCTTTGAAAATTGTTTATTACATTGGCACATATGTAATTATACAGTATACAGCGTCTTAAGACAGGCAACGGAAAGTTGGAAAACCTTGCCTAGCCCCTTCTAAAAAGAGACGCATGAGTTATAGGTACAAGGTCACGATTTGCAGTCCATGAAGATGGAGTTCATCCTTGCGCACAGAATGCCTGTCTTCATCGGAACGAAGTTTAAAAATTGGTGGGTCCCGTGTCCGTACAATGTGAATATTATCCGTGGTGCTGACAGCTCCTGGCCTAATAAATCCCGTGTCCAGTGGAACAGAAAGACATGTCGGGGGAAGGAGAATGTTTTCCTGGTCTGCACCGAAGTTTATGACGCCTAGTGTCAAAGCCAGCGGCCCGCGCTGCTTGGCCAAGTGGCTCGTAATTGGACGCTGACACTTTAGCCAATCTGTGTATAGTCTTTTGTCGAGCAAACTATAGGACGTTTTATGCTTGTATGCGTCACCGTATTCGCCAAAGGTCACGGAGACGTCTGCGGTGCCGCTAAATTTTCCTTTTGGAAGATAACCCGCCATACTCCACAGTGCCGGGACAAGAAGAAGTGGAATGCGTATTCCAATATGCGTGATGACTATGGGCTCAATCGGCCGCCAGACGTCCAGGAGGGATGTTTCACCATTCTCTGGCCAGTCAAAAACGGTCGAGCGAAAGACGTAATGCTTTATATTGGAAGGGATGAGTTTGTTCGATGGATAGTACTTGTGGTTGAAGAGATCAAGAATGTGTTTTGTCGAGCTCAGGAGCTCGCGGATGAGCCTAAAAAATGCCCGCTCGCTACCCTCTCCGTATGCGATTACCATGTCGACACCGAGTATACCCATTAGTGAGTAGGTTGTGTCCTCCTCCCGGGTCACCTCCCGGTTGGCCGCAAGCTCCATGCGTCGAGAGAGAGGTATCTTCTCTACCTGCCCAGTCCAGCAAAGATCGAGCTCTTTGGATTTGATGTCTGTAGCCTCCCGAATCTGTATTTGAATATTCTTATCCTTGTTCGATCCCAACGGTATCCAGTGAGCGCTGTAGAAGTAGCTCGTAGCAGGCGCTAGCATCTCTTGCAACGTCCAGCCACGCGTGAACCATGTATCATGACGCATATTCTGGATGGACTCCGTATTTGAGAGGTAAGTCACGCAAACGTATGCTCCGTGGTACCATTTGTACATTGAACGAATGGACTCGTCTAGTTCGCTGCTGCTATCCTTATTTATGCAGACAGTGTCCATCCAAGCGAGCGAAACACCGTGTCTAGTTGCTGCGACCTGGCAAAAGCGATTGATTTTATCGAGCCCTCGTTCATTGGCAAAGCGTACATCCCAGTCGCGGTAGATGACATCACCTGGAACATCGCGGATCCAAGTATGTGATAGAATAGCATAACGCGCCTGTCGTTCGACGAGCTCGATTATCATAAGCTCTTTCCCATTTTCTTCTTTATATTTCCATTCATTTAGGAAAAACTGCGTACTGGATGCCTTGTATGCGCTCTGCAGAATCAACTCAAAGACGGCTGTGCGATCGACAAGCCTAGAGTTGTTTCCTTCAGAATCGAAAGCAATCATGCGAATTGGCATGTTATTGAATACGTGCTTGCGAGCTGTATTGAATATCTTGGACTGTATATATCCTTCTGTGTCAAGTACGGGTTCTTATTCTTTTATGCTTTGCTAACGAGGGAGGATAACTTACGTGTCGTTGAGGGGAATTTCGACGGTACAGAATGCACCCGAATATCTATCTCTGTCTTGCTAGCCGTATGTAAAGTATCTGCAGGTACATTTTCGTTCGACAACGTCTGCGGACATGACGGTGGAGATATGTCAGTCTCTTGTATTGAAGAAGGTTGCACGGATACTGCCATAAAGTTTTGCAGGGCCAGGAGAAACCTTTGTCCCTCAATTTGGCGCGGTCCATCCTGGATCCCTTTGCCTGAGTAAAATTAGCGGCAGTCTTTCAATAGCTATTTGAATGCTTCCGCACCGAAAGATGGATCCGAAGCCGATGTTGGCGAGATTGGTTGTATATATGCCGCAAGAGCGGCTAGTAGTTCCTGAGCCTGAGGGCTTACAAGTGCCGCATTTCCTACTGATTACATTCGAATGGTATACTTAAGCTTAGGCGTCGAATGCACTGGCAAAAAATTACTCTAATGATATCTTACCCGCTATGGTTTGAGTGGCCTCCTGGATAGTACCAGTCCCTAAGCAGAAGCATTTGAGAATGATATCAAGCTCAAGAAACTCTATATGTACCCTTGGATGCTGTCGCCATTCGATTCAAGCTTAAAGATGGAGTACGAGTTAAACAGAGCGCTGCCAAGGGACATAGGGGACTACTACAATGGCCCTCGTGTTGATGGTGTGTTCGGTATTCCCACAGTATTACATGAGGCCTTCAAGACGCCTGGTGGCACAACTAAATCCTATACTCCTCCCTAGGAACTTCGCCTCATGTCAGTTTTTTAAAGTGTATTCCTGAGTATCTGCCATAAGCACGACTGTGTTATCATGATACCCATCGTTTACTTCTATGGAAAAGACTGCTCGAATATATTATAATTGTAAGACCCCAATAAAGTCGAGTGACTCAGTGCATTGATTATACGCCTACACGAATTCCCATGTTACATGAAGAGCTCCGACCTCCAAAGGAGCTAAACTTTTAAAAGCCTTCTTGGAGAGATCAATTCCACTGAAGCCGCATGATGGACAAAGATCGACGACCTTTGCCGTGACCGATTTGCCTTCATCTACGGGTGTGTACCTTACATACCAATCTGTCAAAGAAGCAGTTGGACACCTACAATGAACCTTGATTTTTCTAAAACAATGGCTCCCGCCTGCGTAGTAAATCGGTGCAAGAGCAACGATCTTTTCATTGTCATTGTCCCATGCTCCACATGCACCCAACTATGATGCCGAATAAGTTTAACTGTCAGGAGTGAGATGGATAGATGGTACTCACGCCCGTCTCAAACCACGTTGCTGGTAAGAGTACGTAGAATGGAAGTCAGCCATTGATCAACATGAATAAACGAAATAGGAACCTCGTCCACTGTGGCTGCCCATAACGCTAGACGACAAGGAAATAACAAAAACAGCAAGCCAGACGATATACCAATAACCTCGAATGTAGCGATGCATTCTCAATGACGTTCTTTGAGAGCCGTAGAAAATACACACTTGCGCATACCCATTTACTCTATATAGCTCTACTAGAACATCTACTTCTAAAGAATCCTGGTAGCTACTGAAAGCTAATAACTAAACCGGTCTTCTTTTATATCAAAATTATTGTCATCCGCTCGTGTTCAAATGCCTCGTTGTTATCCTCGAAGTGACCTGAGTACTGCTTTTCAGTAGGGAAACTTGTCGTTTATAGAATATAATTTTACATCCGCAAGCTACCTAATATCCACTTATACCAAATATATGCCATGTAGAGCGCATTTCATCAGTGAGCTATGTATGTGTTTTGCCACAGCATGACTCACTGTTGCTCAACTTGATGAATACTCACCCGGCACACGACTTGTATCTATAAGAACGTTTGTGGCATGCTCCTAATTGAGTGCATGTGTAACGAACGTTACTTTAATTAGCTGCTTAGACAGGTCCTGAGATACTTGTGTGATATCGGCAAGATGGCCCTGCCGCGCAACGGGATTATAACTCATCTCCTATGTTTATCACACTGACTTTAATAGATGTTGTGCTCCCGGGAATGAACGCTTGAAATCCAAAAATAAATCTGCATTTATTGGCTTAGGGTACGAACGTGCTCGCCCAAATATGAACACAGCAATGAAGGATTCATCAGACAACTGTGCCTTGCACGCTATGATTATAAGGAAAGATACAGTCACAGTCTTCCCAGGCGTGCTTGAATACCCCTCTACCTTGAGCGAACGCAAGGATGTCCAGCACTCACGAAAAGGGATCCGACATTGAAGGTAGCAGCAACGCTCCTGCGAATTCTGGATACGTCCTGGATAACCGCCGGCGCGCCGCCTTGGCTGAAGTGGATAATGCACGATTTTCGTATGTGACTTTTTCTGTTAGCTACAGAATATGCCTCATTTCTATCAGATGGTTTCATGCCAAAGTTTGCATTGTCGCCGGTGTGGGGTTTTTCACCGACGCATATGACATCTTCGCGATCAACATCGCGTCAACCATGCTGGCCTATGTGTACTATTCTGGTGAGACTTCAGTGTACATGGGAAGGTAGAGGTATACAGGCGTGCTAACGTTCTATTAGGATCTAGTCTTCCTACAGAGGCAGACCTTGGCGTGAAGGTTGCAACTCCAGTGGGTACCTTGGTTGGGCAATTGATCTTTGGCTGGCTTGCGGATGTTCTCGGGCGTAAAAAAATGTGTAAGCAGTCTTCACTACTTCAAATACAAGGTTTAATGCTTGTGTAGACGGTATTGAGCTGCTCGTAATTATCACCGGTACATTTGCCCAGGCCCTCTCCGGAAATGCCCCTGCCGTCAACATCATTGGTGTAATCGTCGTTTGGCGCTTCATCATGGGCGTTGGCGTCGGTGGTGACTACCCGTTGAGCGCTGTAATCTCCTCAGAATTCGCTTCTACAAAGATCAGAGGTAAATATTTCCTAAGGAATTCCCTTCTTTTATGTTTTCTTCCCACGCCTACTCCCTCCCCTTTTTATTTTTATACTACACTACTGTCTTGCATTTGTTCTTTGAAAGTGGCATGCTAACATCTTTCAAAAGGCAGAATGATGACCGCGGTGTTTGCAGCGCAGGGCTGGGGAAACTTTTGTGAGCATAACTGCCTAATTGCGCGCCTGTCACATTTGATAAATAATTTTTAATTCACATTAGCTGCTGCCCTTGTTGCGTTCATTATAACTGCTGCCTTCAAAGACAGCATTCTCCATTCCGAGACGACCACACACATACACACAATTGATAAGATGTGGAGACTGCTCATCGGCCTCGGGGCGGTACCAGGAGTTGTGGCACTTTACTTCCGCTTAACGATTCCCGAAACGCCAAGGTTCACTATGGACATTGAGCGCAACCTGGATCAGGCTGCAACAGATATTAAGGCAGTACTCAGCGGCCATAAGTCTCGTGTCGATGACGACGCGTTTATTCAGCGAGTCGATGCACCTCGGGCTACTTGGGCTGACTTCCGCGCCCACTTCGGCAAATGGGAGAATTTCAAGATCCTTTTCGGGACGAGCTATTCTTGGTTCGCTCTAGGTACCTATATTCCTTTTCTCTCTTTAGACGTATGTATACTGATGCTGTACACGTAGACATAGCTTTCTTTGGTCTTGGCCTCAACTCATCTATAATTTTGCAAGCCATTGGTTTTGGAACGCCTCTGACGTCCGGCGTCAGGAAGGTCTACGACAACCTCAACAACATTTGTATTGGCAACCTAATCCTCTCTGCCGCCGGCTTAATCCCCGGTTACTATGCAAGCTTCTTGGTAATTGACAAGTGGGGACGCAAGCCGATACAGCTTATGGGCTTCAGCGTGTTGACCGTCATCTTCGCCGTTCTTGGTTAGTGCAAGGATCTATTAATAGAGTATCATCTAAAAATAACATATTTGTGCAGGTTTCGCATACAACAGGTTGACAGCCTCCTCCTCCGCCAACAAGGGCTTTGTCTTTCTATATTGCCTCGCCAACTTCTTCCAGAACTTTGGACCAAATGTTACCACGTTCGTTATCCCAGGGGAGGTTTTTCCGACTCGCTACCGCTCTACTGCACATGGAATCTCAGCCGCAAGCGGAAAACTGGGTGCCGTTGTTGCCCAGGTCGGATTTAGCAAGCTGAAAGACATCGGCGGGACTAACCACTTTGTAAAGCATATGTAAGCTTGATTTACGGTTACCTCCTTCCTACAACTGACGATGCACCCCAGCCTCGAAATATTCGCCTTCTTCATGTTGACTGGCATATTTTCGACTCTTCTGCTTCCGGAGACCATGGGCAAATCACTGGAGGAGCTTTCAAACGAGGACCAGCACAACTTTGTTAAAGGTTTGTACTAAATTATATATACTGCTACAAAGCCCAATTTATCACAATATTTAGGCACCACAACCCGGCCACTGGACCCCATAATCGCAGAAGCATGATCTTCTTTGCCATCATCTTTGCAATTCTTTTTAGTCTCTTCCCTTCTCTTAGTTGGCATGTACCATTTGATGATTTTAATGGATTTTATGTAACCCGAGAAACTGTATACATATATTGCTCGTTGATCCGTTCGACCGCGTATTCTTGCGCTCGCGAAAGGGACTTGGTACACTGTTAAAATTCAACAAGGCCTTGAGCTTTTTTGTGTGATGAAAATGTTAAAATTTGTCTAGACACGTAGTTGTAGACGCTCGAGGATATGGAGGATACAGAACACCTAAGTATGCCTCAGGGGCGTGGGAAGCGTCATGGTGAGCCGTGGAAATTGGACTTAGCGCGGCGTGCTCGACACATAGTATGCTAGCAGCTAGCCTAACCCCTGTGCGTTGTTCATCATGCTCCAAGCTTTTCTCGTCGTAAATTCATTATAGAGCCTTTCAGATGTATAGATAAGACATTATGAGAGGAAAATTGAGTACTACGCGGAAAGAACAGGCAGTGTGCACATATCACTTGTACATAGTCGGTATTCCATTCCAAGCGTGGCCGCATCAAAGACGAGAACTTATAACTAATAAACGCAGATATAAGTCGCTGTGTTGGTTAAAAGAAAGGCAATGAGCGGTCGTGACGGTTCCATTTACAATGTTCAATACTAAGCATGCCATGTCCTGATGAAAACAGGAAATTTTTATGATAAAAATGTTTATCTTTCTTTGTACGTCTTACTGACCAGTCCACCGAAGTTTAATTAAAACATGACCGAGCCGTGTCCTGTTGTCCTAGGACTTAAGTATATAATAATAGATGTGTAGCTGATGATCGTTGAAGTACTACAAAGGAAGTTTACCAAGAAGGCCATTTGAAGACCGTAACGTGAATGATAATCTAAAGTCATCCATCATTATTGCTGCGGCACCTCATACGCACCTCGGGAATGACCGTGTGCCACAGCTGAGCGCTGAGCGCTGGCAGTTCTTCTGATGCATGATGCATACATAAAAATCAGGCCCATCTATTCCTGCTCCTATTCAATGCGAATGCCACGGGAGACTATTATAGCCGTTCCCTTCAACATGGAAGAACAATGGAAGCGATCATATGAAAGCAAAGGATGATCGACCTAGGTCAGGATTAGGACGTGTGAACGGATGCCCTAAAAGTCGCTGAAATTCAAGAAAGTCAGAAGTCGTGTGAGCTACTGTAAGACATCTTGGAGAGCGTAAAAAATAGTAAATGCATAGTGAATTATATGTATTTATGAGGTTGATCTTGTAAGCTCAATATGTTGAGCGCTTTGATTGAAGTACAAGAGCACTTCACTTGTATCATTCTGGTAAAGAAGGGAATTCCTCGTATACATCTGAAATTAGATTGGCATGGCTTCCGTTATCGCAAATGGGTTAGCTTCAGGGACAAGTGCTGAGCATGTTGAAATACACACGCCAAAGATCTGTGAGACATCTCGGTAGTCATCACCTGCACTCCCAGCAAAGCGTGAATCCCCAAATCAGTGCCAGTTATCTGCATCAATGTTCATCCGCAGGGAAATTAACACCCTCTAATGCAAGCCTAATGCAGCGAAGGGGAGACCCGAGCTCAACACGAGCTTATTGAATCAACATCACTATTTCTATGGTTCCCCGCAGTACGCACGTTGCTCCTCCTTGCTCTGAGCTTGCGATGCCCACTGTCGTACGTGGTCTTACTCGGAAAGCTCGGCCAGTGGGCCAGATACATGAATGAGATATATTTGATCAGACAAAACAGGTGTGCATTCGAAGCTATGTGCGGTGGCGTGAACAAAAAACGGTGTAGGTGCAACGCCGATGGCCGACTCGGAAGCACCTGCATGAGGAAAGGTGAAGTATCCCCGCACGGATGGCATCTCGGAACAGTCGATGACTTAAAGTTTATACGGTGCAGACGTCATCCTCCTTCCTCGCTCTAGGATGGGCTTGATGGATGTCTATACAGAGCAGAGTCGGGTAACTGATAACTCAACTTGGGGTAATATGTATAATGTAACGTACCGTATAAGCGTTCGTTACGGCAACTTGGTTCAATGGTTCCCCCTGTGTGCGATTCCAAAGAGCTTCATACACCTTGCCATCATACACCCCCAATGCACTGCAGAAACACTGTGAGATAAACAAGTCGTGGGGCACATCGCGCAACTCTACCTGTCCAGCTCCCAATCTGTGAACCCGAATGCGTCCGTGAGTCCAATGGCTTCAGGTACAAGCTCTTCGCAAAGTTCCTTGATCGTGAGTCGCAAGACGCGCGTAGGGTCCCTCTGGTCTTCGAGGGGACGGATAACGCCAAACGACAAAAGGTCGGTGAGTCCCCCTTCTACCACGGTCAGCAGGAACTGTACAGCCACACAAATGCAAATGAGTGGCCCCCAACTATGCAAAATGCAAAATGCGGGCTCACCAGTAAGAATACCTTGCCTACCACCGCGCGATCCTTCTCAGGGAGCGCGGTGAGCCCGTTGATCATCCCTCCTACCTGGGTGGCGATGAACGCCTCAGTGACCGCTTTCGCCACGCGCTGGTTGACACTGGCGTCCGCATCCGTGGCATTTTGCGCGAGTTCGTTTACGAGGAGCGCCGCGCGCAGTTCGAGCAGGAGGATCGCGGTCGCTGGATTCCTAAGCTCCCGAGCAGATAGCGGTCCCGG
The DNA here is from genome assembly GCA_028532985.1 of Stropharia rugosoannulata. Classification (NCBI taxonomy): domain Eukaryota; kingdom Fungi; phylum Basidiomycota; class Agaricomycetes; order Agaricales; family Strophariaceae; genus Stropharia; species Stropharia rugosoannulata. Next base: position 2,956,461 of record JANCIK010000010.1, on the reverse strand, counting down.
CATTGAAGGGCGGGAGATGAGGTGGCGCAGGTACGCCGTGGAAGGGGATAATGAGGCTGAGGAGGGTGAAGGTACTTTGGATCTAAACAGCAAGCGGTAGGATTTCAGTGCAGAGCGGACAACCTGTTGATCGAGGACGTAGTTGTCGCCTTCATACCTAGTAATAAAATATAAGAACATAGCGTTGGAAATATCGAGCAGGCTCCGCTACTTACGTGACACTGGGGAGGTAGTCCGCATAGAGTCTACCGAGACCCGAGAATGCACTGTATCCGTGTCCACCCATGGAGCGACGTGCAGTCTCCAGATCTTGAACGCCGGCGGACGAAACATACACCTTCAGACCAGCCGTGGTGGCATGCAGCTCTGCAAGAAGGGAAGCATCTCCCTTCTTGAGCCGCTCGGCCATCGTGTCGAACGCCTTGGTCTTCAACACATTAAGGCGAATTTCCTTGAATAAAACTAAGGCACCATACCAAGGTTCGACCGAGCTGCAGGAACATATACGCCCTGGACATGATGGGGACGAGGCGGTAGTAAACCGATGGGTAGCTGATTATTTGTTTCTCAAGCCCGTCTGCTCCCCTTTCACCCTGTCTTCTGACGGTCGCGTAGCGTATCGAAACAGTAGCAGCTTGGCACGGGGTGAGCTTGGGTTATCACAAGCAGAGTTGCGCAAACCTTTAGCGATCAGCCAGCCCCCTCCTGTGACCATGCTGAACAAATATTGAGATAGAGTCAATTACGGTATAGCGTCAACTCACTTTGCACGAATATAAAGCATCTACCTCTAAATTCAGTACATTGCAGGTTGTGACATGATAACTGATTACTACTCACTCCTCCGTAGCTCAACTTAGCATGGGGAGGCTGCACATATTTTCCTTCATCAGTGACTTGGGCGAATCCAGAGAGCATATTTTCCTTCGGGATGCGAACGCGATTGAATCGAACAAACCCGTTATCGGTGGTCGCAAAGCCTCCCAATGCCTTTGGACCTGATTCGAGTACGTCAGAGGTGTATATCTCGTGTAGGTGTTAGGGAGCGAACCAATGTCACCAATGGTAATGTTGGGCAAGACGCTATGATCATCTACAACGCTATTCAGTATTCATAGTGGCGCAAAAACAACAAAAAAATACGAACCTAGAGACCGTAGCTGTACGAAGAATAAATGTGGACCCACGTCCTTCCTACCCGGAAGGATAAGCTTTGCCTGAAGAACTCCATGGGTAGCTGTCTTTCCCAATGCGCCTATCCACCACTTTGTACTTGTAAGCGTCGGGGAATGAATTTCAAATTCCTGCGTCTCTGGAATATACGTGGCAGTCGTCTCCAGACTGGATACATTGGTTCCGTGTCCAAGTTCCGTCTGCATATAGCAGCCAAAGAACCCGCGACTGGCGATAAGTTTCCCGTATTTCTTGACGAGGGCAGCTCCGCCTTGAAGCATAAAGACGGGCTGGAAAGCTATCCTTCACATAAATAACGACGCCAAATTTATAACGAGTACTCGTACCAACGTTGTGCAACCCGATGGATAACGTCTCGTCAAGAATTCCAATGGCCATGCTCGTCTCTTTCTCGCTCCAGTTGTGAATTTGCTGTAACTCATAGATACGGTTCGTCAAGGCTAATCCGCGTTCAAATTTTTCAGTCCTCGACAAGAATTCTCTGCATATATTATTAAGAACTGAACTGCTGAACAGCAGATGCTAGCTCACCTCTTGGACTTATCAAACACCGGATCCCGCTCAAGTATTTCTACAACCTTGAAACGCGCCAGCCATTCCTGACGTCCATCTTTTCCCTCATTAGCTAAACCAGAGCCACAGTCGCAAAGACGACTTCGATTACTCACTATGCAGAAAGCCACGAACGTTGTCTACACATATCGACGACCCAGACCTTGCTCTGGCCATGTCGATAACAGTCTGCTCATTCGCATCGTATTGTGGTGCCATCCTTGCCTACCTGTTAGTACAAGAAGATAGTGGTCCTAATGGAAGCGCATATAGACATTGCTTAGCCGGCCGCCGTCCTTTCGTGCATGTCGAGGTGGTTGTGTTCAAGTGACCATTGTGGGAGTTGAAATAGACCCGGTAAACCGGCATAGCTTCACCCGGGATCAGCGCTCTCCACGCCCACTCGCTTTGTTTGAAGACATCCATTTAACAACTTACAATTAAATAAGAATACATTACATATAGATAAATAACATACGGATTAATCAAAGCATCTACTCACGTGTCAAGCTGCTGCAGCTTCCAGCAACGATGCTTCTTCTGGACCAAAGCAAAGTTGGGCCAAACCCAGGTCGTGCAGTCGCGTCATCTTCACAAGCATACCCAACGTCCGACTCTCCTCGGTAACTGGTGCGTTGGGGTCGGTATCATTGAGCATATCCCATGTCTCTTCGTCCATCTCGTCCGCCATGGCACCCCAGGCAGCTTTGATAGCGCTCGGAAAGTTAAAGGAAGCCATAACAAAGCATACCGGAGAGCCTGTGGTCATGAGATGAGTACCAAGGCGCCGCAGAAGTTGTGTACGTACATATACCGCTGATTGTCTGCTCACGCAGCTGTTGATCTGATACCGGTTTATCTCTAAGAACTTCGTCATCCAGGAGGTCTGGCAGCGTATCTCCTATACGGTATAGCCGTTGGCATGCTGGGCAGACACGACTATGTGACCGGCTCTTGTTATACCAAAGTATCTGAGGGCGATGTTAGGAGATAATGTATTCGGAAAGCCAATAGATCTCACCAAGGACATCTCTTCCGGTAGTATCGTTTGTAGCATCTCTAATACCTCCCCTTGAGCAAATTCTGCGCAGACAGGATCCTAAGAACCCGTCAGTATGACATTAAGCGCCCAAGCCAAGGTTGCTTATTTACCTCTACCGAGGCAGGCTGAGCAAAGAATGAAGTCATGAATGCCCTGGGATCCCGAACGCGTGGTCCATTCCCTGGGTCATGAATAAAAGGTTCCTGAAAGAGTACCTCCTCCACCATCTTCGGGATACTTTCGTCAAGATGACACTCCTTGAGGGGCTCCGGTAATTCATGGGGTAATATAGGCGAAGGAGTCTTTATTGATGGAGTAGACGACAATGATTGCTCGCTTGATGAATCCCTAGGAGCGACGTGGACTTTCTGGGCTTTCGAACTTGTATTTGAAGACTTTCCGCTAGTTGATCGCTTCTGCTGTCTCCCGCGAGATTTTCCTTTGCCTTTGTTGTTAGATGGGCCTGGCATGATAGGATGTAAATGGGTTGTTCCTATATTTTAGGGTTTGTATGGAGCACTAGTGGCTGCGTGGTGGTTTCTTGTTGACCTTTAGTGAAACCGTGGAAACATGTCACTAACGCGTCGCATAACAGTCCGACAGCGCGCATGTCACGCGTTTGTGACTTGGTAGAATCTTGTATGTACTCAACTTGTACTCTTAGCCTTGGATTCCGATTCAGTAACTTTGATGTTACTTAGCAATACTTTAATGCCATATACTTCAAGTGACATAGAGATCAACTAGAATTATCAAAGAGCCATTGTTATATTTCTCAAGATTAGACTCGTTGGATCAGTCCAATGACCGACATTGGACCGACAAGATGCGACCTAAGCGCGGCTCTGTTGAAACCGCCTTTCAATGCTAACACTTCATTGTTCTCTTCCACTTTAGACTCAAAGTCACCTACTGCACCATGACTCTTCTTACTGCTATCGATGGTTTTGTCCTAGCCGAAAAGACTGTTTCATTGCGTCACTGTATACGGAGTCAGACTCACATTCTACCAGATTATCTAGGGCCAAATTCTGGCGATTTAGATAGCTCAAACACATTTTACTCTTCAAGGGGCAGGAGGAAATGGTATATATTAATATGACGTTGTAGTCCATGTTCTCCGTCATATAAAGATAGTTCTACCCCAGGCTTTGTCTACGGAAACGAATGCTTAAATAAGAGGCGAAACCCGGAACTTCTTGAACCCAGAGTTGACCCAGAGCCTGTAATCGTTTAGAGGCCAGCGTTGATGGGAGTGCACCCAAGAGCAACGACGCCGTCTGCAATGGACGGTTAGAATACAACAGCACCTCACATGTCGCAAATACTCACTGAAGGAGTCGTTGTCGCAGCAAACAGGTTGAGCAGAGCTACAGAATGCGACTCAGGAAGAAAGCCAATTTAGAGGAATAATTGACTCTTACCAGGAACCGCTTTGGAGACCGATGAGGGTAAGAGGCGTGCAGGTGAGACCGACAATGGCATCAACACCCTGGGCAACGATTCCCAAAGTTCCGAGGAGAGAAGCGGTCGGGGGGTCTGCGGTAGTGGCGGTGCTCTGGCAGCATTGGAGGCTGCCGGTGTTGCAGTTGTTGATGGTCGGGGGTGGGGGAGGGGGAGCTCCGTAGGGAGCAGCCGCGTTGGGATCGACTGGGCCAGCCGCGTTGGGGTCAGCGGGACCCTGACGGCGCTCGAGCGGGTTGGCCGAGACAAAGGTGGCGAGAGCGATGACGGCGAGGGAAAGCTTGAACTGCATTTTGATTGTGGTGAAGTCGGGATAGGTGGCTCGAGGGCTTGAAAGTGCTGAAGAAAGACCGGGAGGTGCTTGAATGAAGAACATTTAGCCAGAAAGCGCCAGCTTTTATACAATGAATCCCGTCGTCGACCGTTTGTCCACTTGTCGTGTGTTCAGCGACACTAGTGCATTTGCTCCAGAAGTGGTTTCAGGATCTCTCGACGCAGACGTTCACCGCACAAGCTATGTTTGACATGGAATGAAAGTGATTCTGGGGCTAAATCTGCTTAGCGCTCGACGCTTCGATTACTGAAGTAGTGACCGCAGCGGAATTTGCCATTCGTACGCGAATTTCCACGCCGAAAGTTGCTGCGGCTGTATTTTTTGCGGTGATTGTATTAGTTTCTTGCGTACGTTTAAGCAATTACGCAGTGGATTTTGACGCCTGCAACGATAAAAATGTAAGAATTACAAGTCATGTGCGTACCTGCTGATGTAGTTTTCAAAATAATATTGTACCTATGTTACTTGTCCTGACTTTTGGGCATGAGTAAACCTTTTAGGACAAGGACTCATGATCAGAGAGAACTGTATCGATAGGGGAGTTTTGCAATCAATAACAACCTTTCGTAACGATCCAGGTCTTCTTGTAAGACGATTTCCATTGTTTCTCATGTTTAATCAACGTTCAACATCCACGAATGTGGAGTAAGAGCAAGATGTTGTTTCGAAATGTGTCATCTGACTCGCTTAAACGCTACAGAATGTTGAACGAAGTTACACAGCTCTGCTGATAAAACATGCGTACCTTTGCAAATTAGTCACTTGTTATTATTGAAGTTTCTTTCTGAATCTGAATTAAAAAAACCTGAAGAGAATTTCAATGCTGATCAGTGCGCCGCCGATGTGATCCTGATCATCATGCTTCGGTTAGATTTACTCGATGGACATGGTATCGATGAGCCGAACCAGCGATGAGCACGGGTGCGGTACGGCTAAACATCAAGACATAATTCTAAAAATAAACACGGCCCCGCTCGCTACCGCTTCACGCCGCACTTCGAGTGCTGCGCAAAACGTGCCGTGCGGTTGTCCTGCACACTTATCTTAAGGTTGACATACTTTCGCCTTGGCAAAGAAGACACTCACGGACATACACACAACCATTACGGTGTTCGAAAACACGCCTTGGACGGAGTTTAACGGTGTCAGCAAGGAAATCCGCTCCGTGTTGCAGTGATTATGTCCGCGGAAAACAGTCCGGACACCATAGTAAAGCTCGAGTAATATGCGGAAATACATCATTGGTTGTCCAAGCTTGTGGTACCCATTGAGTACACATAATTAAAAGAAACGTACTGCGCATCGAACTCGAAGGACTCTTTAGCTGACCAGCAACGGAACAGAGGATCTATCCATATATTTGTGTATACGCCTGTATTAGAGAAAATTAAACAACAGACCACTAGACATTGTAGTATTCAAACGCGGGACTTCCTGGTTCCGAGGTGACTATGATCGTACTGCTGTAGGTTTCGTTTTGTTGGGCCTCTTCCACCGACAAGACGTCTGCCTGAATCAGGTTCAATGTTTTCTTGAGATACGGCAGCAATTCGCAGAGGACAGCGCTTTCTGAGAAGGGCAGCGCTCGTCGGAACGCTGTATCGGCGCCATATTGGGCCATGCGGCGCTATAGTGAATGCTGATAAGCAGAGATTAGACAAGATAACAGAACGCGACGTACTTTGAACAGTTGGATGAAAGGCATAGCGCGCTTATCCTTGATCAAGCCTTTCTCAACCAACAAATCCTTTACCTTCGCATCGTCGACCTTGTCTTCCTCCTTCGAGTACGCCTCTTGAAGTACACTGACGCAGACATCCTGCCAGTCTGGGAACTTCGTCGCGACGTAGATTCGAACACCCCTCGGCTTTTTGGGATCAAACAGACCCTCATTGGCCGCAGCACCTTTCTTGCCCTTCGCCTTATTCATGGCTTTCAGCAAGGATACTTCAGCGTCACGTATCGTCTTGACTGTGCCGCGCATGTATTGTCCAGCCTCAACGACTGTAGGGTCAACTGGCGTCGAGGGCGTAGGCCATAGGGCCAATTGTACGGACTTGGGCTCCTGAAGAATAGAGCTCCAGATGTGTTCAGCGAAATGCGGGGCTATGGGCGTGACAAGCAAGGCGGCGCAACGGATCCAGTAGAGGACGAGGTCAGCATGCATGCCAACGTCCACCGTAACTTCACGGTACCAATCGCGGACGCTTTGGAAGTCGTAGAAGCCGAACTTTAAGGCATCCTTAAAGTTCATACTGTGAATTAAAAAAGTATGAATAAATCGTATGACCTGACAGAATGAACCCCCTTACGCTTCATAATGAGTTTGAGTGATGTTAATCAGGTCATTGATTTCATTCTCGAACACTTTATCATGGTATGTGCGCGGTCCCTGACGGAGACTTGCCTTGTCATTGACCAATTCCTGGAACAAGGGTTAGTACCATCAAGAAAGATGATCAATATCACATACCTCGCACCAAGCCAACAGAGTATGAATACGGAGGATGTTGGCATTCGCGGTCTTCTCCTCGAAGTTAGCATCTTCCAGGCCGTCACCAGCGTCAGCTAGCGACAGACGCGTCGCATCGGCACCGAATTTCTCGATAGCCTCTCGAAGGGTGAGGGAGTTACCCGTGCTCTTCGACATCTTCTTGCCGTTCAACATCAGATGTCCATTTGTGCGCATGCTCAAGGGGAACTTGTCTTCGGGAAAGAGGGCAGCGTGGTTGTAAAGTGCAAAGGTCAAATGGTTCGGGACGAGATCCTTTGCGGATGAGCGGACATCGAGGGGGTAGAAGTAGTTGAACTCGAGCTTGAGGGCGTCGGCCTTTTCACGGGGCAGTGGAGAGGGATCAGGGAATGGGCCGTTGCAGAAAATGTACTCCCAGATCTCATCTGTCATTTGATCAGGAGTGATTCCTAGAGGGCCTGGTCTCTTGCCGTCAATGCTTGACTCTGGATATAGGAATAAAATTAGAGATTTGTCTCAACGGAAGCCGTAATCCAAGAATCGTACCATGCAAGAGCTGGGCAACAGTATAGTAACTCATGTAGATAGTAGAGTCACTCAAAGATTCGACCAAAAATTGCGGGTCCCATGGCAGGACGGAGCCCAAGCCGTATGTACGAGCGCACGCCCATTTATTGAGCCAGTCCAAAGTCTTCTCAAAGGCATGACGTGTCTCTTGCGAGTAGGTGTTCATTCTCGCAAGCAGGCTTAAATATCCATGAGCATCGTGAAAAGAAAACCGTATAAATGCACTTACCCTTCGACTTGTTTCTTCCATTCATGCTCACCGTAGTCCAAGTACCACTGGTCCATGAGCGCTACAACGCACTCATCCGCACTCCGCGAGATTACAAGACCCTCTGGCTCAGCGTACGCGAATGCGAGTCCTGCATGAATCATGGCCTCGCGTACTTTAGGCTTCGCGTCCTGCACGCTCTCGCCCTTGAATTCGCCGACGAGCATGGTACCGTTGTAGAATCCCTCCTTGTATGCAATCTCCTTTGCCTCGGCGAGCTGCTTGGTGTCTTTCTGCGACTGGATCTTCAGCTGCTTGACAACCGCGGGCGCGGTCATCTCGCCGTAGGTAGGCGTAGAAATAACGGGAATGGGGTCGACAGCGGCCCAGGAGGCTTCGATACCGTAGAATTCAGGCTTCTTGCGCAGATCCATGAGGGTTTGGAAGTCGTCGGGGGAGTCGGATGGAACAGACGTGACAACGCCAGTACCTTTGGTGGGCAAGACGTTGTCCATGGGGAGGACGTAAACCTCGGGAGTAATGGCGAAGGGAGGCTTGATCTTGGTACCGATCAGCTTCGAACCTTCAACTTCAGCCAGTTGTTCGATATGACCGCGAGGGGTGATGGCACCCTGGAAAGCCATGTTACGCGCTGCGCGCATGGTGCATAGATAGGCCTCCTTGTCGTTGGCAGTGAATATACCGTACTTGATACCGGTTCCGACAAAGGTATTGGTTTGACCGTACATCGTTTCAGGGCGGAGAGTTGCGGCGACCATGAATACCTTGCGGCCTTCAATTTTGTCCGCGACAACCGCCTTAGCGGCAGGGCTCCAGTCCAGTACTTCCATCTTCACAGCAGTGTACTCCTGAGGTCCAAAACCTTCACCATCCTGACGATCGTGGTCCATGCAAGGTTGTCCGTCCTTGGGACTGTAAATCGTGTAACGCTCGCCGAACTTGATCTTACCTTGTTTGTAAAGCTTGTTGACTTGCCAGCGGACGAAGGAATCATAATAAGGGTTCGCGTCTGTGGTAAGGAAGGTTCGCCGCCAGTCGATGCGCGAGCCAAATGCATTGTTGTCGGCAATGGCTATGGGAGGGAAGTAGGTCAACCAATGCAATGGGTCCGCGAATTTCTTGATTTCAGAGCGAGGAACATTAATCGATTCCATGATTTGGAACTGGTAGGTCAAACCAGTGGATTTTGCAACGATTTTTCCCTTCTTCGCCTTGCCGACAGCAGTACTAGCCTCGACTTCCTGCGCGGCCTTTTCTGCCTCTGCCTTCTCAATCGCAGCCTGAACCTCCTCATAGCGCTCGAAGTCGGGTCCGAACATCTCCATTTCACGGATGATTTTGTCTGCTGAGGCCTACGCGCGATGAATAAGAGACCCGACGAAGAAAGACACAAACATACCTTGATTGGCATTCCGGTAACATGGAAGCCATGGGGGAACAGTACACGCTTGCCCAGCATCCTTTGGTAACCGGCCTCAAATTCGATCTTCGAGATGGTAAAGGCATGGCCTAGATGCAAACTTCCGTTCATGTAGGGGTAAGGAAAGTTTCCAAACCATTTCGGAAACTTTGCCTTGACTTCATCAGTTGAAAGACCTTGGAGCTCCTCCGCCGAGGGAGCGTTTACTTCAAAAAGCTTTTCAGATTGCCATCGCTCTTGCGACTTTTTTTCTAGCTCCTTCAAATAATCCCGCTTCGCCGTCTGCAATGACAAGGTTAGAAGAGGCCTGCACCTGGGCAAGGGACATACGCACTTGAGCGAGCTCGATAGTTTGTGCCATAAATCGACGGGGCAAGAAGAAGGAAGATCGATTAGAATATAATGTACAAGGACTCGAAAGTCTAAATCTAAACCGAAGGCCCGAAATCGTGGCTATCTTCAGTAAATCAGTCGAGGGCTATTTGTTAATGGACTTGTAAAGGAAATCAACAACATGAGTCACATTTCCAAAATTTGCGTGGCACTGCTTTCAACCGATCTAATCTAATCTGATCGCATCAATTGACATCTCCATTGGATTCACTATACGGCGGTACGTCTTCATAACAGACTCAAAACAGACTCTGCGATTAGACATTCGCGGCGTCGCTTGGGTGTCACAGAATGACAAGAATGACGATGGAAGGCCAAAACTCCACTGGCTTTGGTGGTATTTCCATTACAGGTCGCAAATTTGAATCAGGGGGGAGAAAATTCGAAAGGGCTGCCTTCAGTTTAAGATTTGAAGTTGATTTGAAGAGAGGCCGACAGTCTTATTGCAGTTGTACTGCAGTCTTTTTAGCAGTTTTTATAAACATGGCTACAATTCCAACTAACGACAGGTAGTACTATGGTGCAAATGCACCCATTAGTCACCTTGCTTACTAAATTGTATCTTACAGAGAGTAACTTACCGATTTTCAAACAGTATGGGTCGAAAATAAATGCATTCACATACAAATCGTTAATGGATACTAGTATAAATATACTACAGCTACTATATATATAATAAAGACAAGTGAAATAATACAGTTATTAATATAAAAGCAAGCTGGTGATTGGCTGGTGATTTGAAAAAAAAAAATGCGAACGTCCGAGGAAAATCACAGAGTTCGGAATGGTTAAACAAGTAAGTACCATTATAATTGGAGAGTAACTCAGCGAGTAAGTGTTGACACGTCAACTTTCAAGGGCTTGTTCAAATTTTTAATTTCCCGCTTGTTGCTTTCGAAGGATGACGGGAATGACAATCGAGGTCCAAAATTCTTTCGTTTTCGGGTCACGTTTCTTCTGAGTCATACCTCGCCAAGTGTACTGGCTCTCTTGTACCGAATAGTCTTGTACCAGATAAGAGAGATTGACGGGGCGGGTGCTCAAGTAAAATTTAAGGAATCCAACCTCTGTGCTTTTTTCTGTTGTAAACGATAGGGGAGGGGCACCGCCTGGTCCATACCCTATAGTCAGGGTACCCGATGTCTGCTTTAGTGGAACATCTGCTTCTTCAAGATATCCAACGTAAGGCGTGATCACGGATTCTAAGTTGCAAGGCCCTTCATCAGTTATTATGTTTTTACAAGTCTGTTAGAAAACAACTTACGTATCTGCAAAGTATTTGGGTCGAAGTAGAACACATTCACGTAAAGATCGGCGCTACTCTTGTTAGTGATGTCCAGGCCATAAGCTGTAGAGTCCTCGTCTATGACAGGCACGTTTATAATGTTATTCTCGCAAAGATTGGGGCCAACTGGGATGAGGGTCGTGCTCAATTCGTCTGTCAGTTCCTGCTTCAGTTGCCTGAGTTTCACATCAATGTTTTTGAGAGGATCAAATCCTAAACCGCTATCAGCTGAGCCATGTTCAAGTCCGCCAAAGAAATCGATAGCCCGGGAAAACATGCGATGGAGATCAGTCGGGTCGTTTGGAATATACTGTACAGAGCTTGTCGGTACTCCGGGAACGCCAGGAAGCCCATTGTTCACGCGTATTGTGAAGCGAACCTGATTTTCCCGCGTTGATTCAACTACCAGGTGCACTGGAGCTGAACTACTTCCAACAACGGAAATTTTGCGCAAGTCCGGCTCGTCGTTACGTAGGCCTCTCCATACATTCAGAAAATCGTCGTTTTGAGGAATTCTGATCCTTAAATCCACAGCCTGGGATGGACCAGAAACAACGGCAATGAGTGGTTGCTCCGGATCTATGACAGGTTGTCCAATAGGTACGGCTTGAGCAACGAAAGGCTCTACTTTTTTCGCTTCCAGGATCCCGATTGCGCTTGAATATTTGATATCAGACTTCTGGTAGATTTCGAACGTCGTCGCAAGAGTGATCCTGTGAATGTCGCCAGCTTCTACAATATAGAGCCGCTTATTACGGTCATATCGGATTGGGAACTGCTTGCGCCGAAAACATTGTACCTTTCCGTTGAAGAGCACTCGATCTAAGTTCAAGCCTTCACATTGCGGTGTCTGCCCACGACTATGTACGTTTTGCTTAGAACTACATCGGATGACCAATGAACTTTCGGCACTCACTCAGATATTGCTGGAAAGCGGGAATCATTGAAAATGTCGCAATAGCGCAAGTCTTCCGGAGACACTTGTCGGAGTAGGGTTAGAAGAGAGGAAGAAAATCGACCTTCGCCCCGGTATTCCGCCGCCGACTGGTGGGCACTGCATGCTGCTAGAAGCGTGTGAGAAGCGAGACCATACATAGCATACTTGCTCGGAACGTAAACTCCTCGAGTACCCGTATTCAGTATTTCCTGGTCGAGGTCTGCTGGAAACTCTGGAGAAGGAAGTGCTCCACCACGGACTAATAGAGAGGGATCTGACGTGAGGCTACCTCTCGTTCCAGAGGCCGAATGGCAACAGTCAAATATAACTGTCTGCAACTGGAGTAAGTATTATTCTTGAACTATGTAGTGGTGACTCACAATGTTGTCCCCCTTCTTATCAGCAATCCGTGACAGCAGTGCCCCGAGCGTGCAGTCAGGAATCGGCTGCACCGAAGGAAAGTCATACGGGACGATTGCCTGTATGTGGCCTTCGGGCCCACTATTCATCCAAGCAGGCGCATTCATCTGTGTACCATGACCTGCGAAATAGACCAAAATTGCATCCCCTTTGTCGATTCGTTCGTCTGCTTCCAAATTCTGAAATGCTTTGATGATGCCCGATCGTGTGGCTTGGCTCTCAGTGAGCATGGTGATATGTTTACTGGGGACAGCTAGATGTGTCTCCAGATATTCTCGAAACCTGTGAGCGTCATTAACGGCGCCGCGAAGAGAGGGGAACCCAGATTGAGAATATGTGTTGATGCCGATGAGGACTGCAAAGAGGCGAATTTTCCGTCCACTTATATTGAAGTTACAAAGATGTTAGTCAGAGTAGCTGGACGATGCCGGTGGAGAGCAAACCTTGATCGCCTTATATGGCCACTCAGTACTGATTGTGAAGAGTGTTTGAGATTTGATGGTGTATGTACGTGACTACATTGCTCTGCTAATTAGACAGATACGAGCAAAGAGAAAATGTTGACAGACAGATTGGGCTGAGAGCTATCATAAACGCCTCGGTTTAGAGAAATCAAGTGGGATTGGTTATTCGCGGCTAACCTCTGGAACATTTTCCGATGAATATCTGCGCGATTGATAACGGAGACATGGTGAATAGTCATAGAGAGTGGGTTGAAGGTTGGCGGGGGAAAAGCATGCGCAGCGGGTCCGAAGATATATAGTCGTTGGGATGACGTCTAAAGCGTCCAACACAGCCCTTTTCCCAGATTTTTTTCAGGAAGCGTACGTGAAATAGGTGCGAACCTTCCAACAAAGGCGTTTTAGGACAGTGATTTGGGTAAAATCAAGGCTGCAGAACAAATGCGCAGCCACAACGGGCCAACCTATAATAGAGCGTCCAGAACTGCTAAACCCGTGACAGAGTACTCAGCAGGCACACAGGACAGGATCGCGAGCTGGATGAAATGAAATGAATGCTTGCATACAGTTCGTCACAAACATATTTTCTCATATGCGTCTATTGTCCTGTGAATTGGATGCGTAAATAATGAGTAATGAGCATGCTTGTTATGGAGAACCATGCGCCAGGTCAGCAGATCCCATAGAGCCCCGAGAAACCTGACGACATCCATGAGTTGGCTTTAGCACACTCCCTGCTCACTGAGAGAGAGAAAAGGCGAGTCCTCCGTCACGCCAAACCGGCTCATAAGGGCCGTGCACTCTGTCGAAGAAAAAGAAAGCCATTCCCATGGTATAAGACTTGAACGACGGTCCGGACATGTCAATGAAACTTCAAACCAACCCAGTTCGACCTGTCAGCTAAAGAATGGTCGAAATAGTGGTGCCTAACCCAGAGTAATTGGTGTGAAGTAGAATTTTTTCTCGAAGTACTAGTATTTGACTTAGTGCATGTGGAGTCCGTGTTGTGGAGGATGATGTATCCTGGTGTCGGCCTGGAAAAATGGAGTTTACGGCCATATGACAGTCTTTTGTTCCAAGTCATGGAAATTATGCCACCCGCAAAGCATTCCGAAGCGAGAGGATTCATCAAGAGGCTGCGTACCATTGCGCACTAGTGGATTATTCCAGTCGATGATGTACTGCGTAAGGATATGACTGGCTTTGACTGTGGACCGTGTGCCTCAGTGCCACGCGAAGTAGGAGGGATAAGTAAAACCTAGTAAAACGAAGAAAGAAACAACGGGGGATGGAGAGCTCGAGTACGAGCTTGCGTAGTCTTTCGGTAATGCCGCAGCTACTGTGCATATATTTCAGGCCTCCAGAGATAGCGTATATAATTTCAAAAATTGAGCGCCGACATTTGAATGGTCGAGCAGGGTCGAGCGTTGCCGGTTGGTTGCCAGAGTTAAATTTGGACCTGGTTCAGGTCCTTGCATTATGTCGACCTGGGGTCGTTTCAAATAGAGGCACACTCAGAATCCAAAAAGTCGCACTTGCTATTTCTTCGTTCAGCTTCCCTAAAGCTATAACAGCGTCATTAACAGGTGAACAAGAACCAGCATGTCAATGGTACAGGACGAACCCTGGGTTGATGAACGGCAAACTAGTTCACGTAACACGATCATATCGGCACACATAGATCGCTGTCGTCATCGTTAAAAAGTATTTTACTTCTGTACATCTCTTTCAATGCATTGAGGACATCCTGAAAGAAAGCAGAACTCTTTGAAAATGGCGTGGATGGGCTTGACTGTGCGGCCCCTTCGCAGTATACTCGAAAGAGATCAAATCTTGACTCTTGAAAGTCGTCAGGAAAACTAAGAAATTTTAGCATTAGTCAAAGGGAACATATCCGAAAAGACATTAACTCACTCATAAATGGTGGCCCATTACAACATCCACTCGTACCGAGCCCTCACTACTACTGTGAATAGCCTGTAGAACGCTACATGCAAGAACTTGGAAATGAGACGAAATGTAACCACGGGAGTTCCCCATATGTACAGCGTAGGCGTATATCGTGCAGTTTATACACTGGAATCCACGATGATCTGACTGTAGTTTAAATGCTTGGGGACCTTGCTGTTGTTGGACGAATGATTCTGACAACAAAGGGCCAGTCGCTTAGGAGTGGAGCATGGATAAAAGCTGTGAGTTATTCAGCAGTTGCAGGAGGTCATTGCAGTGGTAGTCAATTGGTAGTAATAAGCAAAAGAGGAGTTCATTTGGAGGTCTTAACTAACGGAGATACAAAATGTGTTTATTTATTAATACGAAAGAAAAACCATTATTTGCACGTGAGATGATCTCTTCGACTGTTGCTTCGATTTGGCTTCGATGACCGTTCTTTCGTCTTCAATCTTTGTTCAGACTAACTTCAGACTCAAATGCTTTCAAGAGTGAGTGATTGGTGTACTGCAAGCAGGCAGAACGATCGAATTGGTAACTAGAGAGAACATTGCACGACAGTATCATGTGAGACGTAAACGAAGAGCAGCGGAATAGAGAAAAACTAAGCTAGTGTAACTAAAATCTGACAGAAGAATGTAAAAACAAAATCGCAGTCCGTCACCTGCAAACCCAAAACAAAGACTGCTATACCCGGACACAGATCACTAGGTCATTGAGAGAAGGGCGACTGGGGATATTTAGTGCTACGGCTGCGGAGCGGGATATGGGTGGTACCGATGGGATATATGGAGAGATATCGCGCAGCTACGCACAAGATAAGTATATCACTGCAAAAAATCGAAGGATATGACTGGTCATGGGGTATATCTAGTGCTTGTACACAGCCTGACGGAAACACGCAGTAAGGTCAGCTTCGCAGTTTGCTTATGAAAGATTAAGATCACATACGTTTATCTGATCCCTGAACTCCTTTGCAATCCTAGCCCGCTGGATCTTTTGCGCTGCCGTCACGAGGCCGCTCTCTGGTGTCCATTCCTCTGCAGAGAGAACAACGGCTTGGAGAAGCTCGTTTGGTTTGAAGCCGTTCTTCTTGCCCACTGCATTACACTCCTTGAGTACAAGAGCCTGAACAGCCGGGTCCGCACATAGGTCTGCAAATGGGCGCGACGCGTTGATGTTTTTGGAGCCGAGTACCTGGCGTAGGTGGGCCTCATGAGGAATGATAATAGCCATCGGTTGCTGCGCATCTTGTGTCGCGTGCACGCAAATGTTTCCAACAAGATTGCATGCTTTGAATATAGACTCGAGACGCTCGAGGGCAATGTACTCCCCAGATGCAAGCTTGATCAAGTTTTTCACACTGGCAGGACGCGTCAGCATTATGCGCTTTGCCGAAAACAGACTTAAAAAAATAAACTGCTTGACATACCGATCAATTAACGACAGGGTTCCGTCTTTATTCCATTGGCCTACATCCCCGGTCCTCAGCCAGCCATCCTTGGTAAAGATGTTCTCGTCCTCATTGAGGTCCGGTCGCTTGTAATAGCCCTTTACGACCGACGGGCCCCGAATGCATACCTCACCCTGCGGTGGGTTGTTCGTTGACAAATAGCCCGCCTCGGCCACGTCGCGCAGTTTGACTTCAATAGAAGGCACGGGAAGACCGACGGAGTTATATTGCATGAGTTCTGGAGGTAAAATAGCACACATGCCGCACGACTCCGTCATCCCATAACCTGTAATGACAGGAACAATTACATCATTAGCTGTGATCCTAAGAATAGAAGCAACTTGAAGCGTACCTTGAAGAACAGTAACAAGTGCAGTCGTAAGGAACTCTTGCGTTTCACGACTGATTGCTGCGCCTCCACTGAGGGCGAGTCGTAGTCTACCTCCTGTAGCAGCTCGAACCCCGGACAGGACAACACTATCCGCCAGCTGTGCAAGGCCGGGCACGCTGTTCCTTTTCACAGACATCGCCCCATTGAACACCGCCTTCTTCACAGCACCACCAGAATGCACCTTGGTGAGGATACCCTTGCGGATTGTCTCCCAGACTGCAGGAACGCCGACCATAATCGAGGGGCGGAAAGCCGCGATATCACCTTTACAATTACGCACTGAGGCATCAGTAAGAGTCTTGACACGCCCATAGCCGACCGGCATGCCGACGAAGGTCATGCACATCTCGACTATGTATTCCAAGACATGTGCGAGAGGCAAGTAAGCAAGGTAACTGTCGTCGTAAGTCAGATGGTGTCCCAGTAGTGTGTATACAGAGCCGACTGAGGCGATGAGATTGGAGTGAGTAATGCACACACCCTTCGGTGCTCCTGTGCTGCCACTTGTGTACATGATAAGGGCGAGATCATCAGCCTTGGGGGCACGGGATTCGAGAATTTCGAGCGGAAGGCCTCTGCCAATTTCGCGTAATTGCCGCAAGCTGTAGACTTGAATCGTTTCACGCACTGCGTGTAGCTTGTCAATGATTTGTTGGTTCGCGTCACCATCAAAGACAACGTATTTGATTGCAGGGGTGTTTGCTAGCACTCGGAGCAGGGTGGGGAGGAGTTCGGCATTTGTGAACAGACCGACGCAATTGGGCTCGTTGAGCGAGTGGGTGAGACCCTCTTCACCGAGAGTGTCGTAAGCAGTAGCAATAGGGGTCGCTATAGAGGCGCAGGCATGAGCCATGAGCTGCCAGTTAGGGCTATGTAAACGCAGTCAGGATCGAAGGACCCAAAAACGGTACGTTGCGGAAATTACGTGCCTTGTCTGTGCATACACGTTGAACACGTCGTCCTTTGAGACTCCAAAGTTGACGAGAGCGCGAGCCACCTCGGAGACGGCCTCCTTGAGCTCGAGGAAAGTGATGTATTTGTAGTCGCTCAGCTCGAAGAACTTCCACTTCTTCTTCTCGACGACCTCCTTCCCGTCAACGACCTTCTTTACCTCTTTCTCTTCTTCCACGACCTTGACAATGTCTCTCCAGCCCAACGCATTTCTGTTGCCGTGGGTGCGAGCACTATATAAGATGACGTCGAAGACGGTGTCAATGCCTTCAAACGGTTGGGTGACAAGACTGTCCTTGGAGAGGTAACAACGACGCGTCGGGCCCTCTCCGGAGCCTGCTGGGGGCGCAACTTCAACAGACCCGGGGCCGTAGTAGCCAGGCTTCATCGTGTGGACCTTAGACATGGTGGTGGTACAGAAGATAGAGTATTTGGTCTGGGGAACTGTCGGCAATTCGTCTACCAATGACCTTGGCTGCTTATGTCATATCCCCATTTATCAAGGCAAATCTCTCTGATCTTCATTTCGACTTACACCATCCGCATTACTAATTGCTAAATGTCCGAAGAAGATGTTCGGACTGAGTTACATTCGTCCCAATATCAGAAGAAGCCACGCGCTACCGGCTTTCCTTGAAAACGTACGAATAGCAAGTCAAAAGCGCTGAACGAGACTATGATTCAAACTTCAAGGGTCCCCCTATACAAGTCCAAGTGATCCTTAGCATTCCACCAGTAACATTCCTCTTCCCTGTCTTACCTTCAAATTGCGTTCAAATATGTCAGTTGACCTGATTAAATTGCTATTTCAGCCAAGACTCAAGCCAAGGTCCACTACATTTTTTCTAGTTCCTCTAATTCAGTTCGATTCTCGAGACGTTGAGTCCCTGTACTGCCTGCGGCGTAGGCGCGTGAGTACTTGGCAACGTCGCGTACCCGGTATGGGTCATATGTCTACTATACTACAAAGGGTTCCCCTTGAATGAATGTTGGTCACCGCTTCAGTAAGTACTCTACATGTCTATATTTTTGGTTCATGTAATCATGTCAATCGTTTTGATAACTAGAGAACCGTTCAGAGCGGTGGTGAAAGGACAAACCGCACAATGCTCGTACTTGACGTAATGTCGTATTGCCGATAGTTGAAGATAGTTGCCGTTGTCGGAAATTGAAATTGAGCATTCGAATTCAATCGGCATGTCAAGATCATGATCATGCCGCAGCACGGCATCCTGCAGGCGAAGGCAGTGCGCCCTTTTCAATCCAAGTCCAGCACTGCAGGATACTTAATGAGGTACAATAGGGTACAATTCTGTACAAGTTCAATGCATTGCATACTCGGCGGTGCCTTAATTATGGACCAAAGGGGCCCCGCAAATGAGTGAGAAATATGTGTTTGCTCTTTGTGTGCATCAATGGGCGCGTGATGTGTGTCGAGGCCCCAAGGGACCTTCCGAGATCTATCCACGTACTCCACTGCGGGTAACAACCGGTAACCCGATAAATTCATTGAACTTCCCCGGATAGAAAGGTTTCATACGATCTAGATTCTGTTGGGTTTGTCGCGATACCCGGATACCGTATACTGTAGTGTGGTACGAAACACTCCACCCTACGTTCTGCATTTGAAAAGCCCCTGTGATACTCGCAAATGTTACTGGTAAATGTTCAAACAATTTGAAAAAATCAGGAATTAACTTTCAATTGTTTGAAATGCCAGGCAGAGAGACGGCGGCTGGACCTGCGGAAACGACGCAGGGTTGGGAGACGCAGTAGGTCTCCTTGAGGACTCCCTATGATTTTGCACATTCGATTTTGCACAGTCAGACAGATTAATAATAACCCACTCAGAGGGACATATACTTCGAAGCGAAGATGTATAAAAATATTTAGAGAGGTAGACTAAAGAGATGGACAGTTTTTCTAAGCCAATATAGCACACAGCATAAATCAGAAAGTAGAAGGTTCTCTGATATTCAAGAGGCATTTAGAACATTTGTTGTCTTGGCGTTCTCGGTAGTAGCACACCAACCTCATCGTGTTCTGCTTTCACTTCTACATATATGGCCGCTTTCGGTAGCGCTCTGATGTGCATGCCGCGGTCCCCACTTCGGGCGAATAGGAATTATTGTACGACCGGGGCATTCCGGCTCCAGAACTCAGGGCGCAGTGAAGAAAATAAGGTTAGCGCCGGCCACACACAACGCTTTGAATGTAGAACGTCACGCAAGGCGTTCAATAATTAAGTACTTATTTTGCGTCGTCTTGCGCGCACAGATTTGCTACATACATCATGAATGCAACTACCTATATTAAATTAAAAAGTCTGTAAAAGAGAGTGCGTTTAACTTATCAACAAATCGTCCATATAATCTTCACAGCTCTCTTCACCGAACCAGTGCGTTCCCGACCCAAACAGCGCCCGCGGCCAGCGCAAGCAGAACAGCGGCACCCTCTACGAGCACGCGTGGTGCGCCGTTCTGCAGGCCACCCACGCTCGTGCTCCCTAGGTTCCCGTCGCGGTTCATGGCTGAGTGTCCGTTCGAAGTAGCAAGCAGCTCCGATGGGACAGCCAGCGTGTTGTGAGCCTTAGTGTGCGCGCTCGTTGCGAACGTCTGCGTCGCCTGGCCCTGCGTCACCTGCGGCTCGGCCCCGTCCATGAACACGAGCGCGAACCCGGGCGCTTTGACAGGCACGACGCACGTGTTGTTTGTCGTGTCGCAGTTAATCGTGGCTACGTCGAGATCGCCCTTGAAACGCCCATCGACTTGGAATTGTTCGCCCAGGGTCTGATAACAGAGTAAATAAGTGCGGGACAACCTCGCATGTATGTGTGACATACCTGGCCTGCCCATGTTATGTTAGATTTTGATGAGACAGACTTAGCGGAAAGATATCTGGGACAAATCAGAACGTGCAGAAGAAAGAATGGGGTTCGGGTTCTAAGACGTACTTCACGCGGATCGAAGGCGACACTCCCTGAGGCACGTTAATGGCAACATTCAAATCGTTGGCGCCGGTGGGGTCGTCAATATAATTGAACAGTGCAACGCGTGCAAGCTTGTCGTCGTCGTAGATAGCGTACGAAGGTGTATAGACTGAACCGCTGTTGCCCCAGAGATCAATTATGCGCGACTTGTTGCTCGTCCCAAACGCTTCAGCGAGGATGATGGTGGAGTAGTATACAGCACCCGCTGTCCATTCGTTAAAGGACGATTGGTTCGTCGGTGGGGCAGTGAAAGGCTAAGAGAAAACAGTCAATTTATGACATTCACGCTTAGAAAGAGACGGAAGTCGCCTACGTTATAGAAAACATTCTGTCCACCGACATGCATCATCGCGTGAGTAAAGTTGTTGAATGCCATCTGCATGCCATAATCCGTGGCCCAGAGCGCAGAGCCATAGCTGTCGCTGATACCCTTGAAACCACCACAGGACGCCGAATTTGTCTCGAACATCATGAAAGGCTTTCCAGCTGCCACTGCCAGGTTCGCCGAGTTGGTGTACGGGGTGCTAAGACCCACAGGGCTCATATGGTTGAGGTAGTCGCCAAAGATTGATTGGGGGTCGACAATGTTACCTCCGGTGCCGAACTGCGCCGCACAATTGTCGCGTGGGTAGCTATTCGCAAACAGGTTAGCTGTGAATATTATTGAAAAATGCATTAATGGGTCTTACTGCTCAACTGTGAACGCATACATGCGGTCCTTAAACTTGTCAATGAAGCCGGTATCCCAGACCTCTTCAGGCGTCCATTGGCCGGAGACACTGGGTGCGAGGAGCTGATGTTTATTCGTGATGAGTGGGTTGGCATCCATTGTTTGGATGAGATTCTCCAGTTCGTTAGAGTAAAGAGTGGGATTGTACTCCACACGTCGTCCGAATCTTCACATATGGGTCAGTGTTTTCCTTGCAATGATAATAAGAAAAGGATACAAACTTCTGGTAAAAATCAGGTTCGTTGGCTGCCTGCAGCCCGAGAAGATTCTCCCCGAGGATAGTCTGTGCATTCTCAGCGATCTGAAGGCGCCAATTGACCGAATCGTTGAAAGGGATTCCCATGAACCATTTCACGTTGAGCAGTTGCGAGATGTTAGATGACATATAGAACATATCGACGGTATATAACACAGCTGGAGTTTTTGTCTATCGCAAGTTAGCCGATCGCTCGAGATGTAGTTACAGGGGCTAACCGTTTGTGTTGAACCCGACTCCTCTTTCGCAAACGTATGACCATCGGGAATATAATCAGTGGGTACCAGCGATGCAAACTCCTGTGTATTTCCTCCAAGGCGGATAACCACTGAGCCAGCTCGCTCTTGTAGGTTCGAGATGAGATTCAGGAAGGGCACTTGCAGGAATGAGCTGTAAATAGTTCAACACACAATTCCCACAGCCAGGCAATCAAATACGCACGAATTTTTGCCCACTGTCGCCCACAGATCAGCACAAAGCAGTAGAACTAGAGAACGACCACGTACAAACTTGGTTGATGACCGACATTTCGATCGAGAAGCCCCAGAAGCCGCCTCCAACATGGGGTATCGAGAGTCCTGAAACTTGTGCTGCGTTCTGCTGCAGCTGTAAGGTATACGCAGGCTGTCCTGGGTTATCTGTGGGCAGCGTTGGGGGGATGAGCTCCGTCTTGTCGTACGCTGCGAGGGTCGTCTGTGCTGACGCTGCTGCGGAGTCCGTGGCGGACGCGGCTTGTGTCTGGGCGAGCGGTATCTGGCCGTATACCGTGACGGCACGCACGGTGCTGAGCGCGCTGCAGAGCACCGCCAGCTTGGCGAGAGGAATCATGGTGCTGGGTATGCAAGGCAGGGGGTATAGGGAGTAGTGAAGAACGAAAATGATGGTTACTCATCCTGTTGTTGTTCAACGCCAAGCATGCCAAGGATGAGTGGCTCTATGCTACACGAGCTCAATGCGTGTCATAAGTTAGCCATGTGAGCTCGACGATGTCATCCATTTGCGCGGAAGATGTCGAGAAAAGTGTACCTAGTCACTATCAGAACTTGAACTGGTCTGATCTTAATTAGTGACGCTATAATTCGTAAGTAAAGGGATGGTCCATCTTCGTTCTGTCAAACGCGAGATCATATCTTTGCGGAAGTAGATCATATATGCGATGGTGTTCGAAAGGAAGGGCGAATCTGAGGAGGTGAAAGACCTTGACTGTGTGCATACGTCAAGCATGCACCCACATGTCGTAACAGGTTTCACAACGCGGACACATCGGTTCAATTGATGCGCAAGTCGTCGCTTCGCGATAACTTTCATTACGCAGATCCTTTGACCCCCACATAATGTCTATGTAGCATAGAGATGCAAAGTGAGTTTACGAAATAGCCACGGACATAGACATGTACCCACCTCAAGATTCACCAGTAAATAACAACATGGGAGAATCTAAAAGAAGTCAAAAGAACTATGCCGGAGCGACGAAAGGACTTACATCGATTCCTCAATATTCACACTTCCTCAAGAGAGGAATGCTGATAGATAAATTAGTATAATTAAATATTACCACTAAACCATACAATATGGCACTACGTCATAACCCAGCCCACCGCCAGAGCTCCCAGAGAGCCAAACAGGACGGCAGCAGCTTTACACAGCTGCTGCGAGCGTCCGGACGTTGAACTGGGTGCGGATCCCTCGCTTGTACTTCCGAGCACCTGGCGGTCCTTCCCGGAGTGGCCGTTCGAAGTGGCGAGCACGGAATAGTCCACAGTCGCCGTTCCGCCCTTCGTGCGCGCGGTCGTTGAGAATGTTTGTGGAGCTTGACCAACAAGCGCATTTGGTGCGTCGTCCTTCATGAATACAAGTGCGAAGCCGGGAGCGGGGACGGGGATGGTACATGTGTTAAGCGTCTGGTCGCAGTTTATGGTGACGACATCAAGGTCGCCCATAAGTCGTCCATCGGATTCGTAATGCGCGCCAAAGGTTTGCCCTGCCCAGGTGATGTTACGGAACGATACAGATTCGCTGGCGAGGTATCTGCAACATAAAAGTTCAAAACGGGATAACAGACGAGAATAGCATATACGTACTTGACTCGGACACTCTGAGGAACCTGCCCATTCTGCACGGTGATAGCCACGTTAAGGTCGCTTGCGCCCGTGTTATCATCCACGTAGTTGAACAGTGCGACTTTGGACAGCTCGTCATTCTCGTAAATTGTATATGAGGGTGTGTAAATGTTGCCCGCGTTGCCCCACATGTCAACGATACGCGAAGTGTTCGAGGTGCCGAAGGCCTCAGCCATAACAAGTGCAGAATAATACACCGCTCCCACAGTCCATTCGTTGAAGGTGCTCTGGTTCGTCGGGGGTGCAGTAAAAGGCTGATCCAGCATGCTTTAACGTACCATAACAAACCTGATAAGCGAAGCGCACTCACGTTGTAATACACGTTCTGGCCACCAACGTGGAACAGGGCATTGGAGAAGTTGCTATATGCCATCTGCATGCCGTAGTCGATACCCCAAAGGGCGGCGCCGTAGCTATTGCTGACACCAGGGAAGCCACCACACGTCGCAGTGTTCGTCTCGAACATGATAAACGGCTTGCCCGCCTCCTGCGCAATGCGCGTCGAATTGAGGAAGATGCGGATCAGGTCGATACCTGCATTGTGGTTGAGGTAGTTCTGGAAGTTTTCCTGAGGGTCCTGAGGCGAGCCAACACCGAAAGCAGCGAAACAATTGTTGTTCGGGTAGCTGCAGGCGCATATATTGAGGATGCATACATGTAATAAATAGTCGATATGACTCACTGCTCCACGGTCAGCGCATACAGGTTGTCCTGGAATGCCGGAATAAAACCAGTGTCCCAGACCTGCTCCGGCATCCAATCTCCGCTGGCCAGACTGGGCGCGATGAGGATATTCGAGCGCGGGATGTTAGGGTTCGCCTCCATTGTTTCAATGAGGTTTGCGATCTCCCCATAGTAGTCGTACGGCCCGTATGTCTCTGGCCGAGCTTTGTGGCTGCAGAAGAAGTATCCAGCGATGTAGGATTAGAAGCGAATATTATGCGCACCGTCCATAATAATCAGGTTCATTTCCTGCTTGCATCCCAAGCAAATTATCACCAATGATGGCCTGTGCATTCTCCACGATAGCAAGGCGCCAATTTGTGCTGTCATCGAACGGGATACCTATCATAAAAAGTGCACGATTAGCATCAGTAACATGCCCCATTTTGCAACACGCGCCTACAAAGCGTGCACGCGGAGAGAAGCAGAGCAAGGAAACAACTCACCAACAAACCATTTGACGTTGACCAATGTCGAGATGTTCGCGGCCATATAAAACATGTCTCGCGTATACAAGACGGCGGGCGTCTCTGTCTTTGATCATGAAGACACTGGGTTAAAAAAAAAAACTTGCAGTCAACTAGAAGGTTACGCACAGTTTTCTGCGTTTCAGCCTTTTCTTTTGCAATTGTCTGCCCATTCGGGAGTTCATCGACCATCCTGGCGAACTCCTGTGTATTGCCCCCTAGACGGACAAGAACGGAGCCAGCACGCTCTTGGATGTTCGCCATAAGGTTCAAGAATGGTACCTGTATTAGAGAACTGCGCATACATGTAAGTGAGTTAGTCAATTGACTATAGTATAACGTAAACTCACGAATTTTTCCCCACTTCATCATGTTCTCAATAAGCCTCCGTACCGCACAAAGGAAACCAACTCACAGACTTGGTTGATGACGGACATCTCGATTGAGAAGCCAAAGAATGCCCCGCCAACATGAGGTATGCTCAAGTTCTCCACTGCATTCGCACTTTGCTGGACTGGAAGAGTGTAGTTTGTCGCTGGCGGAGGATTGGGAATCGCAGGCGGGATGAGGATTGTCTGGTCATAAGCAGGCAGCAGCGTCGGCCCTGGCTGCCCCGGGTCAGTCGGTGTCGCCGTTTGCCCGAGAGGGATTTGTTTGTAAACCGTGACCTGCGCTCTAGCCAGTGAGGCAGAGGCAGACAGGAGTCCTGCCGCACACCAGAAGGGGCGAAGCATGGGTTATATGGTGCTTGGTACGTACGAAGAATGAGTGTGGTCAGAACGGGGGACAGTGCACTATTATAGGCCACAGAGATAATGAACAAGAATAAAGAAAGGGGAAAAAGGGAATGATGCAGGGATGATATGTGGGTATCAGAAAGAGGTGGAGCGGAAAGCGGTTCCTGTTTCCTGACGTTTCTTCTTTATTGCGCTCGCTATCGGCTTGTTTTACACCTGCGTACGCCGAGGCATAATTATAGCGGCTAAGATTTTCTGGGGTAGGTGGTGCGAAAATCTTGGTACGACACCTGTGGCTCTACGCTTAGCCGTCAAGCTGCCTCGCACGTTTGTTTCGCTTGATGACAAAAATGATTTCCTAATTTGGTCAATGGATCTACCTTTCGCCAGCCGAACGCTAGAATCTATGGTCTTCAGAGTCAATGAATCCAACTGTAATAAAGTCAAATACAAGGCCGTGAGCAACGTTTCCTCGATGGTGAAGTCTACATACCTAGGGCGCTACCATCCGAAGCACATTTTCCAAGGACCAAGGCTCATTGCCTAGTCTCTTGGCCCAGCACTTGCCTAAAACTCCTGAAGAAGCCATGCCACCGGTTCTTGCAAGGCTTTTTTTTACTTACCTATTGACGTAAGTAATATCAAAGATAAAGTCTTCAAGCTGTCTATCATTGTAGTAAAGCCTGCCAGTAGCCGTCATCAAGAGAGACGGGCAGGGCAGCGACAAGGGATAGCCAAGCATGTTGGACAAGCATAAAGCAGTACTACAGCCAAGAGTAGGACGTCACTCCTGCTGTAAGAACTTGCACCGTTGCAACACATATGTAGACCATGACATGTTGGCCAAGGTTTGGCACCCGCTACATACAATATATCTGAGGAAGAACTTCCTATAATTGATATAAGAAAGTAGCAAGGAAACAGGGTACTCGAAAAAAGAACACCAGAAGAAGGACAAGGAGGAACGCGCTGGTATGCTGGGAAAACGGGAAGATGGGAGAAAGAAAAGATGGGAAAAACAGGGTAGACGCGTCATCATAAAAGACGCGTCACCTGACTGGACAAGAGGGTTAACTTAGGCGCCCTTCTGTAACCAACGCCCTTACACAAGATTATGTTGGAATAAGCGTGTCTCTGTCGCCTACTCGGGTTGAACAGTGACCCTCGCAAACGCGCGAGGTCTGTACTATCGTTAAACCCTATATAAATACATGAGGAGTTGACTATATACAGTAAAGAAAGTAAGAGTTTTAGGTACAGGACAAAAGGAATATAATCAATAGGGAAAGGCTGGTTGTGGCAAAGACAGTCGATGAAATAGAAGCTATGTACATAATGTGCAAGATAAAATTATATATCATGTTGACACGACGTGGTGCGCTTGAATGACGGCGCCCGAATGCGGTAATATTTCAACAGATTAACAAATGAGTTAGTAACAAATTCACAGACTGTATAATGGAAGGTGTTATACCCGGGTTCACCTTAACAACTAGCGATGGCGGTGGGTCAAGACTGCGTAGGTTATTGTCCTACTCCAGTGCCACAGGTTGAGTTCCTTGGGCAACTAGACTCGCCGGAGGTCCCTCGGACAATATTGGACATGGTCTTCTTCCCATTCACATGATCGTGCCACCAAAAAATAACAACAAACGCTATGAGATTAACATTCGTTGGTGGGTCAATACGATGGTTAACTCAAACCGAGAGAGAGGTTGTTCTTTTGTCGTCTCTGCCGAAACAAGAACGAGTTTCGTCACGACACCTAGTACTACACAGCGGCCCTGTACATCTGCGCTTGTCTTCCGTAAATTTGTGGTCGTGCGGTCGATGTATGGAGTAAAAATGCGAACGTGTGAGCCTACATTGGTAAGCCAATACAGTGGGTTTGCACAGATTCCGGTTAGACGCTCCTGCTGTAACCACAACGGAGACCTGACGGCAGGATCGGCGACGCGATTTTTCATTTTAATCAGAGGCGACATAAAGGTTCGGTCATGCCGAGGTCGAAGCTTCCCGATCTGAACTTCCTAGAACTTGCTCTGAGTCGCATTTTGCATTTTGCATCACGTTGGCATTGGTGTAAATGATATTATTTCAATACAAGGATGAGTTCTTTAAAGCAAAAGCTTATAAAGATAAAGGCTTTGACGAACAGGCGCTATAAGAATAAAGCGAAAAACAGGGCGAATAGCGGTAACAGTGGACTCAGAGCATCCAGCTCTTGGTGACAAGGTACATATGTAGAGTGTATCTAGGGGAAAAACCTTCTTCCCTGTGCTTTCAGTTACACGACAACGCATATTTCAATCATATCCAAGTCCTGAGTCAAAATCGAAGTTGCACCCCCCAGCAAGATTAGAACAACATGATGACAACATCATCATGAAAGATGAGCACTAGGAATGATTTATCTGATATAATCAATGACCTAACTCTGGAGAGCGACATATTCCATCGGTGTTGTCTAAAAATGACAGTAAGAACTCAATTGAAGAACCTGAAACTTGTGAAATTAATCACGACATGTAGTACATACTACTACACACAGGTCTATTTAAACTGTACGCGTTCTCATCATCGTCTATTCGGCACGCAGACACCATCAGAAGCCCATGCATCATCATCGCTCGTCCCCAACGCCGCTGTTCCAGCTACTGCACACATATCCATCTCATGATAGATCTTTTTCTTCTACTACTACTCTGGCTTATCCATCTGCCCGCACTGCCATTGCCGCTGCGTCAAGGTTACACATAACACTTTGACAGCCTGGCACTGCTTAAGAATGGCAATTAAAAAGGATGACGTATGACTTTGCTTTTAAAACACATTAATCATCGCTAATAACTTCAGTAATGGACTGAGGCAACGCCGCGTTATATGTAGTCGTAGTTATACTACATTTGGATACCATTGCAGAACAACAGATTTAGTGCAATGAAAAGGCAAAAATGATCTTCAAGATCTGCCTTGATGTGGCTCATGGTTTTTCAATGCCTTGATGATTGAGAAAAATAGTATAAAGTCCGCGTACTCCTACTGTATCTTGAAAATAGTCATTCCTCCTGAACACCATGGCTATCTTCGACGTGAAGCCAACTCTTGGTGCGCTTCTTATCGGAGTTTTTATTTCATTCTTCCTCTTTGGAATTCTGACCCTTCAGGCATATCTATACTTCAGTAGTTTCCCAGATGATAAAGTAGCCCTAAAGTGCATGGTAAGTGGCATTTATTATGCCCAATGCCTTTAGAATGCCTGAAACATGGACTAACTCAGGTTGCCATCATATGGTACGTACAGTGGCACTCTGCTCATATTGCTTACGAGTTCAACAAAATGGGTTTCGATCATCAGGCTTTGTGAACTTGGACACATGATCTGCGTCTCTCAATCAATCTACTATCTCGCAATTATTGGTTACGGCGATCCCAAATTTCTGTTAAGAGCACCCAACTCGCTGTCAACGTCAATTTCACTCAGTGGTATTATCTCATTTATTATTCAGGTATGTTTTTCGGCGTGTCAATTCAGAGCAGTTACAGATGTGTTGGTCTCATATTTGCACCTATCAGTCATTTTTTGCCCAGCGTATCCGGATTGTCAGTAACGGACAACTCGTAATCCCAGTCGTGTGCTGGTTCCTTTCTGTCGTTAGACTTGTATTGAACACCCTGGCGACCGTGAAAGGAGTTGAGATGATCACTATACACCAGTATGAAAGCCAAGCAACATGGCTACTCACAACAATACTATCCATCAGTGTGGCAAACGACGTCATTATTGCAGCATGTTTGTGCTACTATCTGCATAAGCAGAGGGCCCAGTCCATCAAAAGGTGAACTAGATTCCATACATTACAGCGACACAGCTTACTTTGTTTAATTTAGGACAGCGCGGATGATAGATCAGATCATAATGTGGACAGCTGGTAAGAACACTGACAAAATAACATAGTCAATGGGAGACTAGGGCACTCATCATCTGACCATAGAGACTGCTGTGCTCACTGGAGTGGGGAATATTCTAATGCTCACTTTTGTTAGTATTTACTTCTTTCTCTCTCAATATTAGACTGAGAATATAACTACTAGTTCATCATAGTGCCAAGTAATTGTATGTGTGTTGTTGAGCGGAAGTATGTAAATGAGACTAAAATAATCTTATTTGAAGTTATATGGCTCGCCGTATTCTCGTTTCTGGCTCGATGTGAGTTGCCCTGTACATGTTACTGCTTTACTCTTACGAGTTTTTTCGTCTCTCTACTACACATTAAAGTGTACTCTAATACACTTTTGGCGTCGTAAGTCTACTTACTGAGAGAAATATTTTCTCTAATCCACTCTCAATGTTTTAGATTAAATGCAAGAACATGCTTGCGCCATAACAATGTGATTGATTCAGCTATAGTACCGTCTGCAATAAGGGCTAGAGATCCAGGCATGGAAACTATGTCTAATCAAAGTGTGAGATTTATTCATAGTCACTGATGAAGTTAATTCTAATTCTAATACTATTGCAGGTAAAAGTCAAGATGACGACTCTGCGAGAGGTGTTCAATGATTTCGACCATAATAGCGAGCGTTATACGGAGCCTAGCAAGCACCCCAGGACCACTTAATAGTAAATGTACCATTTAGTATACCTTCGTAGAGGGGCCGGTCATTGGTCCAAGGAAAAACATTTTTTCGATGGTATCGCCCCTAACAAATACCTACAGACACTCGCCCGGCTTTAGGATCAAATCCTTTCAATTACCGTTGTGAATAGTTGAGAGGCTCGCTCACGGTATCTTCTTTTTTCTTTCCCCATTTTCAACAATGAATTATGTTCATCTGCACCTCTCGACCAATGCTGGCTAAGGCAATGCCAGGTAAGCACGGAATTACGTCGATTACATCCTAAGTAAAACTCTTCACCACGTCAGCAAACCAATCTCGCCCTGCCTCAAAACCCACACGCGACGCTTCGACTCCATCAAGCGGATGGCCCTCACCCTCAAAAATAAGCATCTCAACTCGTGCTCCCGGACGGCGTGCGTACCGCGCCTTCAGCGCGTGGTAGAATTCAATGCCCTGTGCAGGCGCAACGCGTCTGTCAGATGCACCCATGAGCAGCA
Source organism: Stropharia rugosoannulata (assembly GCA_028532985.1). Classification (NCBI taxonomy): domain Eukaryota; kingdom Fungi; phylum Basidiomycota; class Agaricomycetes; order Agaricales; family Strophariaceae; genus Stropharia; species Stropharia rugosoannulata. The sequence continues at coordinate 2,925,803 of JANCIK010000010.1, read as the reverse complement.
GCACTGGTACGGTGATCGCGTCTATATGCGCAGCCGGGGAGGCAGCCAAAAGAGACCCGAACGTTGCGGAGTCGAGGCGGGGCGGAAGGACAGCATTGTCAGCAGCAGGAGAGCTCTCCCCGTAAGACGAAATTGGAGCTACTGAGGCGAGAGGGTAGTCGAGCCCAAACTCAGCGAAGTACCAGTCTGGAATATCAGTGTTGGATATGTCCCCGGCGTGAATCACAGGATTTCGCAGGACTGCTGCACTGAAGAAGTCAGGGAACTGGCCGATCACTGTGCAAGGGCGCATACAGGTATGTAGGAACAAACGGAAAGGCACATCAGTGCGAAGATCAGCATACAACGATCGCATAAGAGACGTACGGTGCGCGGTGAGGAATCCCCCGTGACTCCCGCCGGTAATTAACTGTTTCCCTGGGCGCAGTTCCGATATTCCGCGTTCAGCGAGATAGCGGGCAGACGCAATACAATCTTGTACGTCCAACTCCCCACATCTACCGATTAGATTCTGGAGGAACACCTCTCCATATCCCGGCGATCCTGTATAGTTGGGGAACGACATTGTATCTAAAAAAGGGAATGAGGGGATCTATTCGGGAACGGGTTATATGAAATCTTACATCCTTCGAGCACCATCGCCGCAGTACTTGCATTGAACGCCGTCGAAACAGTCCCGTGTGGTCCCCCGTGTGGCGCAGTAATACAAGGCGGGACACCGTTTGCACTACTATCTGGGCCTTGAATCAATATAGTCTCGACGAGCGGACGCCCTGGTATGGGAAGAATAGAAGTCCGAAGGGTAGACAATTTTGCTGCGACTAGAGGTGGGATTAGCATCAAACCCATAAATATCCTGAAAACACACCTCCTTCCGACAAGACGGGCTTGTCAAGTACAGTCCATTTCAGCGAGTTGTCGACGTTCATGGTCCCTAGAACTACCTCAAAAGGAACCCCGGGCGCGCTGCGGGAGCATAAAAGTTGATTTCGCCCATCCGACGCCAACACTGACCAGCTGTGGTATTGCAGCCCCTGTGTCTCGTCTGCATGGCTGAGTTCATAAACAGTTCCATTCCCGAGAGCGACAGAGATTACAGTCGTGCGTGATCCCCACTGAGAAGTCAAAAGAATCCCTGACTCGCCAGCCTCGTTCCGTGTAGCAAAGGTTGGTGTCAAGCTATAAGCCGGAAACAGACCAGGGAAGCCTTTATTCGATTTGTCTGGAATATCGACAACTCCTACAAGGGTCTTCGCCCCAGAACGTGCCCCCTCGGACGAAATACCAAGTGCATGAAGAGTAGATGAAGCAAGATGAGCGCCGCCAGTCTTCGAAGCAAGCCAGAGCAAAGTTTCCTCGTCGTTAATTCCTTTTATGATGCGAGGTGAGCGACAAGATAGATGTGCTGGTGTCAGCTTTCTAGCTTCGGTTGGAACACCTATCACAGGGTGGGAGATTTTATCCTTGTCTAAATATTCTACGGTCGCTAATCCCGGAGACCGAAGTTCCCATATGCCAGAAGGACGGTTGAAGCAGCCTTTTATTCCGAGGAAACGACCATCTTGGGTGAGCTCGTACCCGGTAGCATATATTAGCTCATCTGAGCTCATGGAAAATACGGCTTGTCCAAAGCGCATTTCTGCAGGTGTAAGCAGCCGCGTCAGGCTTATCTTTGCTGGTGAGACGCTGTCGGCGTCAGGTCGTTTCCAGCGCAGAATGAAGGTTGTTGGGCGACGCTTGCCTGTAAGACCTTCGCCGAAATCCGGGTTGAAGCGGAATTTCTTGTATGGGTCATTTTCCTTATCGTCTGCTAGCTTTTCCTCTGCAGTATAGACGATGGACAACTCAGACGGGGAGAAAGAGAGAGAACCAACGAATTCTATTGCAAAAAAAAGATAAGTCCAATAATTGAGCCGGCTTTCACCACTGACCATCTGTATAGAAGTCTCCGTGATAATCTGTAACATTCAAGGAGACTTCAAGAGCCCCAAGGTTCCAGATCTCAACGATGCGGGTGACATCGCCACCGGAGCCTTTGACATTGCGCAGAGCAGCCGTTTTCTTTCCAGATGCTGACTTGACTTGTGCTACCGTGTCTATGTCTTGCAGTTGTGTAGCTATCGGTGGCCCTGAGGGCTGGACAGATATAGATTTGGACATAGATCGCTTGACATTTCGAGCATGATCTTTTATAGAGTAGTTGACCTGCACGACTGTAGAGAGTATGATTAGTATATCCACATTCCATCGGGTTTATCATGCTCACCGTTCTCAGAGACAAACTGTGCAGACACTGGGACAGGTATTTCTGCAAGCTGAGCATACAGTGACATCTGCGACTAGTTTGGGCTGCGATCAGGGCCATAGTAGTTACACATTCAACATGGCGTACGCACCGCGTAGTAGTAGTTCTAAGGAAGCCTATCGTTATTTCAGCCTACGAGGTAGTGCTCTTATAGTTTGGAACTTGAAGGAGAAGAGCGAGAAGCGTGGTGGCGTTAGATCATGGATTTGTGCATGTGGATGGACGCAGATCACGTCTCCCACGACGTCATAACAATCCAAACGTCCATGCTCTGGGCTTTACTCAGACGTCCAAGCTTGTACCCTCCAGCCCGCAGAGCATTCTCAAACCTATCACAGATGTCGAAGAAAGTCGTTATCGTAGGCGGACATGGTCAGGTAATACCACCTTCAACGACAACTGAACATATACTAACAATTCTTGAGGTATCCATGCGCTTGGCGAAGCTGCTTGGGCCATCGCATAGCGTCACCTCAATCATCCGCGATCCAGCGCAGTCTGACGATATCAAGAATCATGCTGCGACCCCGCTCGTACTTTCGCTGGCCGATGCTCCCGTAGGCGACTTCACGCGCGCATTCACAGGCACCGATGTCGTGTACTTCTCTGCGGGTGCTGGTGGAAAAGGGGGCGAAGAAATGACAAAGAAGATCGACTACGAAGGTGCAGTGAAGGTGTTCGACGCGCTTGAGGGTATCCAGGACACAAAGAAGCCGCTCCTCATCCTTGTCTCTGCCATTGACGTACGCAATCCGGACAAGGTCCCTGCGCACTACGTGAGTTGCAAATATTCTACCACCGTCTCCAACCTTACATCGTGAAGAATGAAGAAGATATCGCGATTTCGAAGCGTATGCGAGGGGTTATAGGCGCATATATGAAGTGGAAATACGAGGCGGACAAGAATCTCGTCAAGAGGACAGCATTCAAGTGGATCATACTCCGTCCCGGTGGGCTATCAAACAATCCAGGTTCGGGAACCGCTACTGTAGGAAGGACGCACCTTGGATCAACCATCTCGGTGTGTATGAATGCAGCATATACTTACATACACCTGACTCATTTTGAATAGCGAGATGACGTTGCGAAGGCACTCGCGACTCTGGTCAACCGAGAAGACGCTGCGGGACTCGCTATAGATTTTGTTGGAGGAGACACCCCAATTGAAGGGGGTTTGGACGCGTTCATCAAGAAGGGGGAAACGGATTGGCTCGGTTGACGTGCATAAATGTTCCGGATGAAATGAAAGATATGTATTTGGAATAAGATACAGAGGAGGTGGAAAGTACTACAAAACAGAAGTCCTGAAAATAAAATAAGAATCAGTATGACGTTTGACAAGGCAAGAAGATATAATGGTATCAGATTTTCAATGGTCTCGACAAAATGATTAAGACAGGGATAACTGAAAAAATATGTATCTCATCTCGCGTGCTGCTGCACTAAAGTGCGAAGCAGCGAATGTAAAAAATAAAATACTCACATAATACCCCGAACTACACTCCACTCCTGCCAATCCATACCACCCTAATGACTTTACCAGCAAAAGTGCGTAGAAACATACCTGAAGAGAGATATGGTCAGTAAGAATGTCGGATAATAGGGGGTGTAACAAAGACAAGATCAGACAGATTTTTTTCTCAACGGTTAAGTGGGGCGTTACTCCCTCCTCGACGAGCTGGGTTATCGAGCATAAAGCTCTTTTTCTTCAGAGAAAAGCAGAAAGGACGAAGAAAAGTACAGAATGAAATAAACGAACCCGATACAGCCAACAAAAACCCTTCTGGAGACGTACGAGGGTCGAGGGAAGGCGCTGAGGAGCAAAGTTTTTTTCTGTCCTTTTGCCCGCTTTGTTTAGGGCAGGCTCGTGGAGCGTAACTTTGAATCGGAGATTGAAGATAAAAGGAGGCTGCGGTGTAAATTCTTCTAAACTAATACTGGTATACACAAGGTATACATACGGAATGTGAGCTACTTAGGTCACTTGAGCTACCGTCACAAGTTTCCCGCCGGGGGCATTTCGTATTTTTTCGTAGGTATAGAGTCATATCAAATCACGACTGTTCCATGTCAAGGGTGAAGATACACCTACACATCATGAGGATGCTCATTAAAGATCAGAAGCTGTTCAACAGCTGCAGCAAGCGCGGCATTTATTGTGTCCCCAGCCCCAGCCCTTTTTGCGCCGCCCTCACAAACTTCAGGAAGTTTCCCACTAGAACCGACCCCTTCCAGAACCCTGCCTTGAATACAAAAGACAGGGAAATAATGGCTGCGATGTACAGCGCGATTGCATACCACATGCTTGTGAACATCTTGTAGATCAGCATGAGAGATGCGAACCCGAAGATGATCGACCCCGTGAACTGTAGCTGTTCGGACAGGACCAAGAAGCTCGCAAAGTCCTCGCTTTCTAGACTTCTATACGGCGTGTTTCCGGGTGGGTTCAATGACAGCTGCTGGAGGCGCGCGGTCAGGGCCAACTGAGCACCCCGGCCAGACACGATGGCGACCCACAGGTGTATATTGCATGCAAGTAATGCAAACCACATGGCTACTTCGCGCACGGAATTTCCCCGTATCTGAAATAGCTGATCTGAAAGTGACAGAAAGGACACGATAAGGGTTGCTGTAAATGTGGACTGTCAAAACACATGCTTTAGTTTATGGCACGGAGTATTTGTTGGGCCGCACATACGATGACTACGAGGCCACTGAATTGGGAAGAGACCTCATCGTAACGTGTAGAATGCCGCAAAGGAGGTCTCTTTGGCTCATCTATGGAATAAGGAACCTGCGATTGAGCTGCGATATTTCATCATAAGTGACGCTCTGTCAATTTTGTCGTACGACCCTGCTTACCAGGGGCGGGTTGCCCTCCGTTGATTTCTGTAGCACTCGAACAAGTGCAGGAGACCATTCTGCCTTGGTTTCTAATGTCAGAGCCTTAAGCCCTATACTTAAGTACTATGTAGGTGAGCTGTCTCCTTCAAGGACTTTCGCTGGAAAGCTACGCTTCCCGCAATGTCACTCCGCTAAAGTTGTGATCGGAAACATTTCTGAACCTCTCCGACCGCGAAGTTGTTTTCAGTTAGGTGCGGATTAAACGTGGATCAGCTAAACATATAGCCGCGATTGAGCCACGATCATATAGTAATGCTTCTCTCCGGCTGTCTGAAGAAGATATCGATAAGCGCCCGAACACTTCTACAGTTTATAAATAGCCTTTACATTGTGATTCTTTCAGAGGCCTCACCGCGCGGCGGACCCGTTTTTTCCAGATGTGAAACAGGGCATCGAAAATTCTCTCAGAAAATCTGTTAAATTTGACAGACATGCCAGTCACGGCCTGCGATAAGTAGAAAAATGCATACATCCAGGCTGGTTGTTCAAGTGAATAATGAAAAGGTGTCGAGATTATTCCAGGAGTTTCGTTTTGATTAAACGAGTAAAAAAAGAACGAGGGAGATCACCAGGACCAATAAATATGAAAAAGGAGACACAATCGAGCAGTACTATAGGTCAAGTATGGGAAGTGAGAAAATCAATCGAAGGCTGAATGAACAAATCAAGAAACATATTCCAACATGTCAGATGCCTCAACTGTATCCCAGTTGAACGCAATCGGCTTGTACTTCCCCCCGGATTTTTCGACCTTATCTTTCACTGACTTATGCACAAAGATCTTGTTGTCGAAAAAGTGAATGTAACGGCCTTGTCCAAAATTCCTCCTAATGCCAGGAAACGATGTTAGAATGCGAGACTACATACTACTAAAAGGAGCACTCACGTCCGCTTCCGAAGCCAATTACCGTCCGGTTGCTGGTACGTCGAAAGCGTTGGAATGATTTCAAGTACCCACCAGACCTGTTGCTCAATAAGTTGGTCCCATACTCGTTCCACGCAGTCAGTGATATCCTTGGCGTGGTGGACTCCAATGTTGAGATCATAACCCAACCATTTCTTACACTCGGGGATGATTTGAGAGCACACGGAGAGCAAGTTGCCAGTTTCCGGCAGGGAAGAAAGGAGGCCAGATGCCAGAGACAGGTTCGGAAGGGTCGGAGACACGATGGGAGACTGCACGGTTCCATTAATCCGAGGAGAAGTGGGCGAGAGCTGTCCCAAACTGTCGTCAAAGCCGAATTGTTGGAGAGTCAGCCCGAGATGCTGCAACTCATGTGAAAGAGAGCTTTGAAGAGCTTTGAAGTCAAACCCAAGCGACTTTAGAACCTGCTGATCAAATAAGATTCCGGTGCCTGTCACAAGGCACTCTTTGATCATCCAGCGGAGCGGGATAAACGATAGACTGTTCTTGTAAGTATTGTTGTGCGAGCCGCCCCCAACGTCGGCGTGCGCACCTTCACCCAAAGTTAATGGGGCTTGTGCAGATTTTGTATTATGACACTTACCTGAGAACCACACTTCCTTGACGTCGGTGGTTGTGCGGTCGGGAGGTTCATATTCCCAATCGTCTCTAGGGACCGTTCTGGGTTTGATTATCCTGTTGGGGTCGTCGACATCGAGATCCTGTTCTCTTTCGAGTGTCGGCTCGTTCCAGGTTGAAGGGCGAAAGCGAGCGCGCCTTTCATCAAGTGCCAGTGCGTGCCGGAAAGTCTTTACAGCGTAGTTGACTGAGGTGTACGGGTGACTCCGTGGGAAGATTCCAACGGAAGACACCGTATCCCTTTCGAAACGTAAGTCATACTGTATATAGGCGGCAGCTAATTAAGGCAACATACCAGACTCCCACAAATTCAACGGTGACAGGTATACTGTGTCACTTTGTTAGATGTAAAGAACGGAATCACAACCCGACGTACGCGAAGGTTTTCTTGAACTCTTTACTTAGTTCAACTCCATGACTTCCGGTAGCTTGGTAAACAGAGAATGCAAAATCGACTTGTTCGTCGTTGTTTGGTGGTAATAGGCCGACCTGCATGAAGGAAATTTGTATAAGTACCCCGAAAAATAAGTATCTATTCTAACTACCTTGTACAGCATTCCAGCTACGACCCTCGCGGTATGAGCTGTCGAATGTAGTCCATGATTCCTATGTGCCTCGATCATCATATATCTAACTATTCGACTTACCACCACGCGAAAATCCAAATAAGCAGATCTTGTCTCCTTTTCTGAAGCAAATGTCAATTAGAACAACTACTTGTCGCTTCGAGATGTGTCTCATGCCTACCTGTAATTCTTCATGATGAATAAGTACCTATGAGCAGGATGTAAGCACGCGTAGTATTTCAAAAAGGAACAGAAACTGCGTACCCTTCCTTTACATGATCGTTCAAGTGCAGCGCAATCCCCTTGTCAATGGCCGACGCTATATTCGTGACGGAGCACGTCACAAATTGGCGAGTGTTATAAGTTCCAATGCCGGGCTTTTAAATAGGCAGAAAACAATCAATGAGACTCGGAGTTTGAGAACATTGAAAGACAATCTAGTTTTTACCTGATAATATACAATCTGATTGTCTGTCTGGTCTTTTATCAGAGCCTTGAAGAATCTGACGACATTTGAATTCTGCTAGTTATGAGGAGATGTAATGTGTTATCTCAAAAAATCTAAACAAACCTCCTACATGAACGTTAGCATACCAAAGCTAGTGCGTCTAATTCACTTCGAATAAGTGACATTACCTCTCCAAACTTGTTTCCAGTTCCGTCAAAACACAATATAATGGTACGAGGGGCCCGGGGGATGTCTACTAGTGCGTGCGTATTGAGCATTGCCGATAGTGTAATGAAGTGGAATATTTGCCGAGAGCTATCAAGCAGGTGGGCTTAAATACATCTTCGAGAGTCTTCACTAGTAGTATTGCAAGGCAGCCTGTATTAATCCATGTGTGAATCAGGCAATAAAACCGTTAGCTGTGAGATATGACGAATCTGCTGTCGATCTATGTAAAGTGCGAACACGTGTGGAATACGAGGCTGTTCACGCATCCGAACCAAATGGCAGCCGAAGTACTTTAATGAACTGGGGATCCTAGGGCCTCGTTTCTATCCCTGGCTATATCCAACATATCTGAACGAGAAACGGTGTATGATAATGTGATCGATATTGACTTTACTTCCCAAATTGTATGCTAAATATATCCGTAAACGCGTAAATGTTGGTGAGCACCATTTAAATTCACCTAATCATCCGCCAGCAGTTGCGCAGATGTGCAACTATACTAAAACCGGTTCCGTGCATGCAGGGATAGGGGATGGAAAACAAATCTGCTGAAATTATTACACCAATGCGTAGTAACATGGGATTCTCGCGCGCTTAAACTCGGCATTTACCGAAGGAAAATTAACACAGTTGCGGAGACGTTCACCTTCCATGTTGCTGCTTATCATCCCAAACCACTGTTTAAATACGATCTCGTCTAGTTGGGAAGTTACTCCTATAGGCTATATTGCATTAAGGACTTCCCAAAAATCTTGTGAATATTTACAAGACCCGGACCCGCAGATTTCTTGCGGCAGTCTGGCAGCACTTAGCTTTACATACAGTGGGCTCTGGCATCTTGCGCAGCAGCGGGCCAAGTCGATCACCGTTTCAGGGATGCCACACTTATCCTGCTCTGCTGACCCGTATGCAGTAAGTCCGTACACTTTCTGTTCACTTGATGCAACATACTTGCTCTTCTCCATAAGTCACACTGCAGTCTGGCCTTTATTTCATCTCATACGATGCGTATGATATAATCACAGGGAATTTCGGCGTGAAATTTGCGATGCTGATGTTCCGGGTAGCGCTCACTTGTCTTGCAACATGATTCCTCGTTGCATTATTATATTCGAAAATTTGAGACCCTTTGATCGTAATACCGCATGTAGAACTAATCCGACTTGAGCGTTTACTTGGTCCGATATGAACCATCATAGAAGTGTTGAACGCCAGCCACCAGTCGAGGCGAGCGCGATTACCATGCATCAAGCACGCCCTGTTGCAAAAAATCATTTCATCGGACACCGGAGAAACTCGCAATATATAACAACTTGAACAAGCTCTCTGATCGTCATTCTTTCTCAGTCTACTTATTGAGCACCTTGTCGTCCTTCCACGAAATGTTTTTACCCAACTCAAAGAAGCCATCGCCAGATACAGCAGCGGAGGCGAGTAATACTCTATTTATGTCCCAATAGTTGTCGAGCGCTCATGCTCATGGCATGATAGAAAGCCTTCCTAGCTCTCGACGTCAAGAAGGCACCTATCGCAGATAGGCAGTGCCAGGTATGACTTGACTCACACTCAATATTACTACGTATCTTGTTCAAATTCTGTCGGATATTTAGGTTCAGAAATGCTTGAGATCAATAGCTCTCAGGGAACCCACGGAAGATGGGGAAACAATCAAGAATTTTTCTGCTCGTATTACCTCACTTCGTCAGTATTAGTGTATAGCATACACAATTTTTGAATCTCATGGATTTATTCCTGCAGTGGATCGCCGCGATGAAGTTTTGCATGACACATATTCCCCTCCAACAATCGATCCGCTACCTTCTGCGGAAGCTGTTTTCAAAGACCTACTACAACGCAGAAAGGTCAGATTAAGCCGCTTTACTGGATCACTAACGCTGCTAACTACATAAACTATAGACTCCTAGTGAGATTCACGCGAACGGTGTCTCCAGTCTTTTTTACGCCTTTGCGTGCTTGCTCGATGTATGTAAACCCTCCTCGAACATTGACGCTAATTGTCTGACATTAGCTCTTCAGCTCTCTGTTAGACGCCAGACTAACCAGACCAAGCAAGCAGCCTTCGACCTTTACCCTCTATACGGAGAAGAGCCTGCCGATTTTGACAAGGTCCGCAATAAAGATGGAAGAGGAATGCTATCTCCAGATTGTTTTTTTGAGGACCGAGTGATGTTTCTTCCGAAAGCGTCATCGGTTCTGTTGATCCTTTTCAACAGGAATCATAACGTAAGTGATGGCATTACTCGACTTGAATTGGGCTAAACGAAATCTTACTGTGTATATAGTACCTTGCCCAAAGGCTCGCACTTAGTGACCTGTCCTCTAATGACGCAAGCACGGACGCCACCTTGTCCACCGCTGAGGCCATCACTCTTGAAAAAGATGACAGGATCTTTGAGGTGGCTCGGCTTATGAACTGCATACTTTTCCGCAATATTGTGATGGAAGACATCCTTAAGCCACTCATGGGTCTTCCAAGTGTCGGCCCAAGTCATAATTTGGACTTGCTTTTGGTGATTCAACTTCGTCATCACTCTTGACATCCTTTGAATTAACCAGATTTATTCAATCTGTTGCAGAACAACGCTACTAAAACCGCAGACGGCGTCAAGGCATCTCCAGAAGCGTCTCTGTTGTATGATGTACGTTGGTCTGATTTTATCAGTAGTCTTTCTCAAAAGTATTTTCCAGTGGTCCTCCATCATGTCCGCAGAGGACGTAAGTTATGTCGAGGGGATCTTCAGGGATGTCTTAGCAAGTAGTTCGGGACAGGTAAAGATTAGTTCAAATCACGATCATTTTAATAGAAACTGATACCTTGTGAACGCTTCGTAGATTACGGTACCGGCCTTCAACCGTGCGCTACAGGATATCGCATCTACCCAGTACGGAGATAAACGATATCGAGACCATGCGGGGTAATGCACCACAACTTTTTGTGCAGGGCCGCCGTTAACTTGTTTTTGGTACGCAGACTGCAGAGAGGAAAGGACGGAAGGTTCCTCGATGCGAATTTGCAGACTATCTTGCATGATGCAACCGAAAGTCATGCTGGCAGTGCACAGCTCGGAGTTCCTTCATGCCAGCGCGTTTTCCAGGTAAAAGAGATCGAGAGAGCGAGGAAAGTGCCTGTGATGTGTTCATTCAACGAGTACAGAAGATTTTTGGGGCTAAAACGTAAGCCGCTGCGCTACTCTTGTTATCCTGTCGTCTAAAGCATTTGTAGCGCTGACCTCGTTCGAGGAATGGACAAGCAACACAGACGTCGCAGAAGCCGCTAAGGAGCTGTACACGTCTATTGACAACTTGGAGCTCTATGTGAGTTGTTCAGCAGTGTCAGACGTGCAGCTTCGTATTATAACTGTGTTTCTAGCCTGGCTTAGAAGGCGAAGACATAGTTCCAGGCAGTGGAGCCCAGCTCGGCTACACCAAGGTAGGTTGATTTCATCCCAGGGAATGCAGTCAGCTTTATGCTGATACCCGACCCCAGACGTTTGGCCTTCTGGTCGATATTGTGAGTACATATCAGCAACGTCGTGAACCACAGAGTATTGACGCGGCCGGTTAGGTTTGTCGTATAAGACACAGCAGTCTCGGTGACTTGGAACATCTCAGTCAGTTGAAACTCCGATTCAACATGATTACCTGCTCCTAACATCCAACCATCCAGGCGATGCAGCAGGTAGATACGGCAATTGGATCTACGACGAATGCAAACCCAGGCCTAATAATGGGTCATTCGGCGCGTCAATACCAAAATGTACGCATCTTCGACTCGCTTGATTTCCAAGTATCATGTTATTAACAAATTATTAGTACTCCAACGGACCTTACCGCAAGCATGTACATTCAATAGCGTCTACATTCTTTTTCCGTTCACCATTCCCAACCATGTCGAGATTCTGTTGAATGCCAAGAAGTCTGAGTATGAGGTTCTCAGGCCTAAGACGCGTACAGTGCACCGGTTGGTGACAACGGCAGCCATACGACACGTATTCAATCAGCCAAATATGTTTCCCACTACGTACGACCCGACTCTCAAGGCGCTCACTGGCGGATATGGGTATGTCTCTTTGGGTAATCACATACGAATCTGACTCAAAAATTTCAGGTATATGCTTGGTTTCGACGACGAAGACAGGCAAGTTATTTCAGCTATTAGTCCTTTCAAAGCACTAAGTTATGCTTACAATATGTTGAATGATGTTTATGACAGACATGACGCAGACTTGAAAATGGTATTACATTGCTTCTTACTGATCTGGCTACATACTAACGATTTGCATAGTCTTTGCATGCTTTGCTTCCCGATGCCACTGCGCTGAAACGGTACGCGCAATCATTTTCTCGCATGACCCGAGACTGCGTGCGAACAGCGACCGTTAAGGCGGAAAATGGGTGAGTGAGTATCCATTAGTTTCAAGATCTATTTCTGATAATGTTCTAGCAGTACACACGAAATCGATGTCGGGCGTGATGTTATCAACGCGGTTTGCACTCGGTGGGTGTGCGAGACACTGGTCAGTTCACGCACATGTTTATCACTTACTCTGTGGCTAATCAACGATTAAAGATTGATTTCCCGCTCCAGAATAAAAAGAGCAATGATCAGTCAAGTAAACTTGTGGCTTTCCTTCAGAGCAAAGTTCAGCCCAAATGGCCGCAGGCGTTCAGTAAATGGGTATACCCTCTTCTAGAACTTTTGGAGCTCGTTCCGAAGGCCGGTCTGCAAGGAGAACGAGGACAGGCAGAAATGCAAGCAGCCTTTGCGGCCATTTATGCGTATAGTTTGTCACCTTCTGCATTGACACTGAAATTGAAATTTTATTTTTCAGATATGTTTTCCATAACGCGGAACCGGAGAACGAGTGGCAGCTCCGGGAGCGGGCTCTTCGCACGAGCCAATTCTTAATGAAACATATAGCCACAAAGTTGCCACCCCCAACCGCCCTGTCTAAGAAGGTATTTCTGAGACTTTGGATAAAATTCAGACCACTGTTTGACTCTTTCTTGATCAGTCGCCTTTGAGGGACGCCACCGACGGCATTGTAGCATTCGCTACTCTTGTCCTGAGAGAATACATAGGTTTTAAGCTCCCTGGCCAGACAGCGCAGACGTTCCTAGATAGGGTAGTGAACACCAACGAAAGCGTACCCCCACCACATGTCGACCCCCACCAGGACCGTGTAATTGCCAATGTCATAGGTCTGGCCATCGTGGCGGCCGTCAAGTACGCTAAAGGTATGTGTTATGTACACTAATGAGTACTGGGTTATTTATTTAATTTCGGAACGCTCCTTGAAGTCTGTACGCAGGCCGTCGAGTTTTACCTACAGGATGACTATGTTAAAGAGCGCAAACACATTATCCAACTTTCCAATTCCGATGATCCCAAGTCCCACAAGTTACTAATGGGATACATCAGAGAGGCATACAGTAAGGCCAAGCAATTGGTGTATCTCTGCGGTGGGCTGTATTTTAATCATCTCTAATCAGGGCTGAATCATCCTTTGGGCATCTGGCGAGGCGTGTCCGGTGCAGCTTCTGGAGAGTCAATTCCTCAAGGCGCTAGTGGACCCAACATCAAAGTCGAAGCTGGGGACATGATCTTCGCGGATTTCAGTGCTGCATTCACGACAAATGATGTAAGTTCAGTGCGTCAACGGGATATATAGCGTACTGACTATATTGCGACGACAGCCATCAGACCCAAGTCTTAAAAACCCGCTGAAGGTAGACCCCGAGAGAAGGACGAAAGGACTCCTAGGCTTTGGGCTACACAAATGCCCCGGCATGACCTTTGCAGACTCGGTCTGTATTTTCTCGAATCATTTTGTTGCGCCTCTAACCTTTTCGGATGCCACAGACTATGCCTCAGGTATTCATATTTACATTCATTTCAAATCAATTACTAACTTAAAGTACTTCAAGATCTTTAAAGAGATATTCCGTCTCAAGAATATCCGCCGTGCCCCAGGATTGAAAGGCAAGCTGGTCCAATTCTCCGCTTTTCCAGAATCAAACGTGAGTGATCACCACTCTGTCAAATATCACGTCCCTGAATCTCTATTAGACCTGTACTGGTGCAAGATCTTTGCTAGATGTCAACGGGAACTTGGTTACATTTCCGACATCTTTAGTGCTCCAGCACGATGACCAGACGGTCTCCGTTGTTCCTACCAAGTATATTAATTGCATATTCCCTGTTATCACCATATACTAATCACTCTATAGGCCAAAATGGAACGTCCCGAAACGTACCAGCACTGAGAAAATCCGCTGGAGAGCAAATGCTACCATGTCTGCTATTGTGATTGTCCTGGTACTCTGGAACATCTTTCGTACGTCCGTTTTGAAGAGTATTCATGAGGACCCTAATTTGTCTACTTAGGCATAATCACATACATCATGTCCTTCTTTGCGCGTTTGCCAACACCCGTCCCCATGGAACAGCCGCCGCCGTCTCAACCGCCTGTAGTTTGCCCTCTCCCAAAGTCCTCCATCCATCCGTGGGAGATTATCAGCATGAAAGCAGGCGACGATGGCAAATTGATACCCATTGAATATACGCTCGACCTTCCAACAGCCCACACCCTATCCATTGTGGATATTGACGCGAAAGACATGGTAATGTCATTCTGGCTCGACAACAAATTGCTTGGCAGCAGTTACAGCATCGAGCTGAACAAATCAGACAATTGTGGGGAGGACTTCGGTGACTGTTTACGCAGGGGATTCAGCGGAGGCTACCTTGAGTTTCCTAAGGGAAAGCATACTGTTCGCATCCAATGGGATGGTGTTGGTGAGCCGTAATGGTCTACCTTCAACAAAGATTGTCGACTAACTATACCATTTCTCAGAGACGCCAGGCCCAGACGGTAGGATTGATTGGGGCGAGGAAGGCGGCCGACGCGTTGCCTGGTCTCGAGATGCTTGCGCTGCATAGGCCCATGTTAAAGTTATTTCTAGCAACCTCGTCCGAGAGTAGTACCTCATTACCACATCGCCGTGCCATATGATATGTACATTCCTACTGCTACATAAATAAAATATATAACTTTCTTATTTTCGATCTTGTGTAACTGAATATTGAGAAAGTGAGGAGCGAGATAATTCCAGATCAGTTCGACTCAACTGTTCCAGTTCGAGAACACTTACATACTGTGAGTACTGAATGTGAACTTTGAAGCTTGAAACTTGAAGGACCAACAATGTCAGACTCGGAGCTGCACACGGATAACGCCAGCTGAGTTAGAATTTGATGTACATGATGTACGCGCTTCCGTCTTGTTCCGCAATGCACTCTTCCATAAATGATAACTACATCCATCCGGAAGTCGTAGAACCTCATTGACCTCGTTGAACACCATCGCAGACGATGGTCTCGGACCATACCACCTGCATACACTGAGCAGCTGAGCTGTCAAATGCTGGAAATGGAAGAACCATGATTACTATCGCAGCACGATGCCTAAACGTTTTGCCCATTGTCTGGAACATGCTCATACATGTCACCCTCCCTTCTTGCTTACATGGTGTACATGAGCTCTGTCCTATTTTTGCTCCTCATTCATTTAGGAAATTCGATTGAAACCTCATCCTTTTCTTTGATCAGATGCCTGCAGTGCGTGTTCTGCGTGGCGCTTCAACGCTCCTGGCCTATTCAAACGTAGAAAGTTCTTTTCTTCATTTCGATTATCCCTTAAGCGCCCATAGCTCCGAACAAGGTGTTCAATTGTAATGCGCGTGGGCTGCCTTGGCTAATCTGATCTATCTATCGGATGACTACATGCTGGATCCTTTCAATGAAGAGTACCCTACAAAACTGGCATCGAAACGCGCGCAAGAAACGCGTCTGTCTTTCTCCGCCAAATCCTCTCAGCCGGTAACTGCTTCAAGCTTCACCAGTACTCAACTCACATTGAAGTTCTAAACTGAAATTACACGCTGCAATGAGTGGCGGTAACTTACATTTTATTGCTTGAAGTGCATTTCTAATCTAAAACCATAGCAGCTGAGACAAAACGAATTCTCATCATTGACGGATACGCTTTCCGGGGTATTGGACCTTTGTACATCATCGACAGAATCGTTCGGAATGCGTCCTTCAGGGCAAAAAAGGCTCTACTCCCTTGCGATGTCTTTGATCTTATCTGTGGTACATCATCTGGAGCCCTGATTGCCATAATGCTTGGTCGACTTCGTTTAGACTGTGATACGGCTCTCTCTGAGTACAAGAATCTTGTGCGACAATGCTGTGGCGACGACGAAGCACAGCTCTGGAAAAACGTTTTTGCAAATACCGAATTCAAGGCACATTCTTATACAACTGCACTGGCCTCCTTGATCGAACGACATGCTTCTTCGTCTGACGCTCCTATGCTTACTCCACCGGCTCTGAGTGCTGAAATTGCTAACGTCAGTGGTAGCTTTTATGCCGTTTTGATTGAGTAACCTAATAAATTATGTCACAGCCCTGCCAGGTCTCCGTTGTCGTTACAGCAGGAGAGCCTAATTATACAGGTCAAGCTCACTGTATCCGCTCCTTCAGAGCTCCTACCACTATACGGCCTGCATCGCACCAGTGGCTCATCCGTGAAGCAGCATACGCAGCTTTAGCTACACCTTTTTATGGCTACGTGCCGCGCACTTACATCGAGAACAAGTATACCTTTCAGGACTCAGCTTTCTTTGGATTCAACAATCCGATCGTGTTAGCTCAAAGAGAATCTAAACTTCTATGGCCTAACCCGAGGAATGTCCTAATCACCAGTCTTGGTACCAATATAGGCTCACTCGTTCCCCGCTCCGTTCAAAGCAAGTGGGAGAGCTGGTCAGCGACTGATGCCTACTGCGCCCCTCACGTCGACCGGATTATCGCAAAGCTCGGGACTACCACAGAAGCAGAACGCCGCGATGCGACATATATAGTAAAGAAGCTCGTGTACGTTTCTGCAGAGACGACGGGAGAACATTTGAAAGCCGCCACATCTTTTTCACCGGGATCTTACTTCCGCATTGACCCACCGACCGACCTTGACCCCATAGCTTTTACTGATATTTTATGCGAGCAAACCATCAAAGATTGTATTGATCGCTGGTGTGAGGATGCGGAGGGGAAGGATATCATGACTAACGTTGTCGGCTCTCTAGTCAATGAAGACACTCGGCCTATAGCACCGGACAATATACGCAGCCTTGATCCACCGCCACCACCAGTCGGGACGGTAAACACAGGCTATGACCCACAGCTTGACAAAAGAAGGCCCGCTACAGTCATGGAATATCTCCAGTCAGTGATTACTTCACTCTCTGGCTCTGTGTTCAACTCTGATGCTGATTGGACTTGATTACTGCGCAGACGGTATCATGTGTTATTTATCGTGGATGACTCGAAATCGGTAAAGTTATTAAGCTTATGCTTGTCAATAGCAGTGGTTGACCACAGTGCATACACTAGATGGAATCATTATGGGATGAGGCAAGGGACGCACTGGCTGGGATTACACAGCATGCATTGGATTATAACGCACACTCTGTCGATCTCGCCTTCTTAAACAATACCAAGGTCGCCACTCAAATACAGGTAATATAACATATCAAGTATCTAGTCAATGTGTTAATGAGAAAATAGGGCAAGCCTACCTTACTGAGCGTTTTTAGTGATGTTTCTCTCTCTAGTACGACGACAAGGCTCTTCTTGAGTTGTCAATGCTCTAATTAAATTTCAGAGGGCACGCCGACCGGAGCCGCCCTTAAAAGGCACCTTGACGAGCACTTACGCAAGCTGAATGCGGCAGCAAATAATCCTGATGAATATGGCAAAATAGCACCGCTTGATATCATAGTTATTACGGATGGAAGGCCAAGTACGTGTTCAAAATCTGATATTGGTGTCTTAATTTTCTAACCTCATTTTTTATTTTTATTTTGCTTATAGACGACAAACCCAGACCGGAAGACGTCATAGCAGATACGGAGAAAAATATCAAGGCCGGCAAGCATCACCCTAACTGCATTGGCATTCAGTTTGTGCAAATAGGTAATGACGCTAAAGCACAACATGCGCTACAAAACTTGTCGTACAATGCAGCCAAAGTCGTCAGTATAATCTCTTTCACACAATTTCACATACACGTTAACTTGAAGCTACCTAGGGAATGGTCGACACGGTCCCTTACAATGGCAAGACTTTGACCACAGAGGAACTCGAGCGCATTCTTCTGGGTGGTATCCATCCCAGTCTACGTCCTCTTCTTGGACCGAGTCTGGTGTGAACCAAGATTGCCTTCGTGGAGATTCGAAGCGTGGACCTCAAGCGGACTGTACGACTCTTTTCCTTCGTTAAATTTCCCACTAGTCTTGTTAATAATGCGAATTTTCTCAGACTCCTGACAAGCCTTAACCACCCGCTACGCGGTCTCAGAAATCTTCCAAGTTTTATACCGAAGCTGTGCGACCTTTCTTCCGTTGTGCTTGAAGCCGAGGAACGATTTGAGCAAATGTTACTTCACATACATTTGATCTGCAGCATATTGTTACATATATAAGAAATTATTCATGTACCAGCAATTTTAGCTCATGGTCAGATATCACTATTCGGCCAAAGCTGCCTGGCAGTTTCCACAAGCAGGGAGAGCTTTTTGCGCTCATCCTACATGCAATTTCTGTTTGTTAGTTTTATAATCGGTCTTCCAGAGTTATCTCTCACTTCTTCTGTTAAGGGGTTCCCTTCCCACTGTGAGGCAAATCCACATTGCGTGCTAATTGCCAGCCTAATGAGGGGTTTAGCAGATAAGAAGTCGATAACACATGTTACACCCACTGGTCTAGAGCTACCTCCCTCGAACGCGGAGGGTTCCCGTGGCATAAAACGTCTACGGCTTCGTACACACGGGACTTGAGCATTTCCATTGGTTCGAGCTGCGAAAAGAACGTCACCCATCAGTCATGCTTCTGTCGGATATATTATGCGCATCCGCCAAAACACCCACCTTCGCAGTTTTTGTGGTCACAATCCCTAGAACGACGACCTTCCCGAGGGGAAGGAATTTCAGCGGTGAGAAGTCCCCTGCCCTGTCGGTGTCGTATTCGAGCTATTAAAAGAGTGAGGTTATGAGCATTCAGCGGATATCTAGTGGCGCGCTTACATAGTACGCGTCCACGTCCAGGGTGGTGAATAGTTTGAGAGCGATGCGGCCATATCCCCCCTCTGAAAAGTGAAGGCCGCCCTGTTGACGACGGATGCGCTTAGATTATAGCCGGAGTAGACGTACACAACTCGGGCGAGAGCGACTGACCTTAAAATTGCCACGACACATGTGCACACTCATGGTGAGGTCAGCCGGCCGGTCTTTCGTTACGATATTAATCGCGCGAATGTAGGTGTCAAGCAGGGCTTCGCTGTCAACGCCTTGTTTTTTCATATCTTCAATCATGGTATCATGGCAGAAGTAGCAGAAGGTGGGGTCATCGATTTGGATATGCCCTGAATCGCTCGGTGAGTGAAAAGACCCATCTACATGCAAGATAACACCGTCGGCGGACTTACTGCAGCCCAAATTATACAGCTCCTCGATCTCCTCGCGGTACGCCTTGCCGACGTCGGCGAAGTACTCGTCTGTGAGCAACGGAGAACAGACGATTAAAAATAATCTTGACAAAACGGGATGTCTGCACACACCGTCATTCTTGTAGACAGACAAGTCGTATGTCAAATCTGAGCCGTGTCGTTGGTGGAACCATGTAGGCGAACAGAAGGTGAGCTTGATGTTCTTCACCTCCTAGAAATGTATAGACTGTTCAGTTCGGTTTAGCATCCTTTATAACGGGAAACCTACCTCGGGAGGAACAAGGAACTTAAGATACTTGAATTCCTCCACATAAAACGGCTGAGTTCGTTTGACCTTCCCCTGTTGGTAGCCGCATTAGGAAGCAAACACTCTAGAGGACGGCGATCGCACCGTGCAATAATAAGTTTCCAGCTCCTCAACACCTGCTTCGTGCAGAATCTTGAAGCGAGGAATATACGACTAGAGTGATGTCTAGTAGAAGAAATTTGTCAATGTCAGGAAATAGGTACCTTGAACGTCGCGATCGGTCCTGTAATTGAATTGTATTAGAAAAATATGTAAAGAAGATCGGTAAGACATAGACAAACGCTTTGGAACAAATGTCATCCCTCCCAGCTTATCAAACACGCCTTGAAAGAATATTTCCCTACGATATGCTATTCATTAGGCTATCGCAATGACTGCTGTTTAAGACAAAACTAACCGTCCCATTTCACCATCGGTGACAGTCTTGATACCAACGTCTTGCTGCAGTTTCAGTACATGTTTAACGGCCTCATCTTCAAGTGGTTTTAGATCTTCCGGCTTGCATTCGCCTGCATTTAAAGCTTTGCGCTTCTCAATGAGGTACTTGGGGCGCAGCAGAGAGCCAACATGGGAGGCGCGGGCAGGCCGTTTGACGATGGGCGAAGACATTTCTATGTACTTTGCGAATAAGAAGGTTGGTGCGGGTTCACTGGTTTGAGGAAGTCCCATAGTACACCGGCCTTATATGCTGCATTGTCTACCGGTGCTAACGTAATAATATCGCCCGACAGAGGGGTTAGCTCAAATCAAGGGCTGCGATTCTCAATGCGCCCCAATCGCTGAGTCGGTGAAATCAGTGAACCTGATGCACGGCCAACGCGGTTAAATGGGCCTGATGCCTGTCAGGCGTACTGGGTTGGGGCATCAAGCCACACTTCAAAGTTCAGACATACTGTTGCTCCTTATTTGGTTTAACGGGTAAGCATGCTCCGCCTGTATACGTGATTTTATAGTTCAGTCTGATATAGATTTGGACGTACATACTCGGATGGGGTGGCTTGTACAATTGGTTCATAGTAGCGGGTCATCAAGTGAATAGTTACCATTGTTGGTAAGTGTCAACGATAAAAAAATTTGAACCATTTTTGATGATATATTACCACTTCAAATTTGGGGGATAGAGGTCACCAGAGACGAGCGCCAGGTCGCTGGTACGATGATCAGCCAAAATGGGCAAAATGGCAAAATGGGGACGCTAACCACAAGTAGACCGTGAGATGGACTTCTTTGCACAGTTTGTGTGCACACTGGCTCGAGTATATTCATTTTTTTGAACATCTGACGAGGTTAAACCAAGGATGACGTGCGTTGGGAAGTTGTGCCATAATTACATCTGTTAAAATTGAAAATTTGACCATGCCGTTCTGACAATTTGCTTCGTCGGAACTGCCAGACTGCAGAAATTTGAAATCGACTAAACAGTCGTGCCATTCAACTGGAGCGATGGCCAGCCAAAACGCGTACGATCATAGACGGGTCGTGAGATGAATTACTAAGGAATGAATTGATGATGCCCGACTATTCGGCATTTATATCGTCTGAAAGTAGAGGCGTTCTGATTTGATTGTAGAGCAGATTGCATGAGAGCGCCTGGCTGACGCCTTTTGTCCGAAGCCCGAGCAGGTCCAAATCCTTTATGTAAATATGGCGTGGTTAAGCAGGAACACCAAGGGTGTGAGTATATGCGCAGCGATATAGCTGAAAATGCCCACATTTGAGCAGGTGGCCGGGCTAGAGAGGAGCATCAAAGGTACTGAATATAATGCTCTGAGATGTTTCCGGAAACGCTCAAGGTTTGAGCAGGTGGTTAGGCTAGAGCAGGAGCATCAAAAGTGCTGAGTATTCCCTGAGTATATGCGCTGAGACGGGCCGAACATTTGGAACCCGCCCACCTTGTCCTTCTTGTTGCCGAACTGCTGGAATTGTGAAGAGTGAGACATGGTACATATATCATGAAGTAGGCTGCGGGCGAGGGAGGTGCATTGCTGCAAGCGTTTAAAAGGTTAAGCGTTCAAGCAAGTAGGCTTGCAACGCAGCATGCTGACGGAGATACGGCCACCAAATAGCCAATTAAAGAGTATCGTTGAGAGTTACTTCAAAACCCTTATGCTTCCGACAGTTCTTTTGCAACAGGCTGATTGTAGATAGGTTTATGCCACAGTATAGTCGTAGGATATGATGTTCCACCTGACCCGAAGTTTAGGCGACTGAGAAAAAGTAAGGGTAGGGGGGTATTGGTTGCTTTCAGCAAAACGAAAGAGAATCATATTGTAAGTTGTTGGCAATAGGTTGGCAAGCTGGAAAGCTGAAGGTTGACGCTGAGATTGGGTTTTGTTAAATTTGTAAATTTGTTTGCTCACGAAATTGAATAGACCCAATAATCACGTGTTTAACATCCCGCGGGCCGCACAGGCCCATGGCCGCCGCTTCAAGCTCCCTTTTGATTTGCTTTTGGCTCTACTAGTTGGGCTCTAGCAAGACTGCTTGGCTTATCTGTCTTTCTTAAGCCAACCTCAGAAAACATCACACATGTAAATTCCAAATCGCTTCTCAGTGTGACCTATATAGGTGACCCCAGTTGGACCCAAATTGGGTATATCAACCGAAAGAGGATGGGCTGGCAGAGACTACCCAAAGTCTTGTCTTAACATCGGTACTTGGAAGACTCAGGAAACTGTCCACAAAGAAGCAAAAGTTCTACGCTAGCCGCTTTACGCTCTGAAATGTATGTTGAGGACGCAAACCTTACCTTTTTCGCATTGCAGCAATCATACTCTCAGGAATGCCTCATTTCCACCGTGCAGTTGGAGCTGCAAGTGCTCAACGTGTCCATTCCAGGTGATTGCAATTTCTTCTAATTTTAATAACCGCGTATTGACCAAAAAATGCAGCAAGTTCTTACACACGCAAAAGGCGTGAATTCAATGCGCGTTCGAGTGCAGATATGACATGCTGATTGACCCTGAATTATCTACATCGCCGATGAACATCTGCAGAATGGACGAGTTATCAAGCGCTAGGAAGATATAAACCTCGTCTTTGGTTGCTCCATCTTAGAATCAAGCACTCTGGTTAAACTCGCAGAACTACGATGCAGGGCTTTGCCATTTTCATCGCCTCCATCTTAGGCATTTTTCACTTTAGTATTGGACTGGCCGCAGCAGCCGACTGCGAGAACTGTCCGAATGTTGGTCTACAAACCTTTATTGGAGAGGCAAGAACGGAACTCGCTGATGGGGACGTGACAACCCGAGCCGTAACCCTCTATGCTCCAGCGCAATCTGGATGGTCCGTCTATGAGGAGACAATCATCGCCTACGTCGCCGAATGCAGTCAATCGCAAACTCGTTACGAAATGAGACTGACCTCCACTACGCTTGGCCAAAGTGTTGTAGAGGTTGTCGAGTGTTTCACCACGAACATAGTCAAAACTCCTACTTTTGTTTCGCATCTAATACCACCTCCGACTTTGACTGTCCAGACCACCTCTTCCTTGCCACCGTCCACGCCTGTTGTTCCCCCTCCTTCCTTCATAACAACACCTCCCGTTCCTCTGTCAAGTATCACAACATCTGGGACTGGCACACCCGTTGTTCCCCCACCATCCATATCAACCTCGCAGGTACCTCCACCAAGTATCACGTCATCTGGTACGCCCGTAGTTCCTCCACCATCGGTATCAACCTCGCAGGTTCCTCCACCAAGCATCACGACAACTGGTACGCCCGTGGTTCCTCCACCAAGCATCACAACATCTGGTACGCCTATAGTCCCTCCACCATCAGTAACGACGTCGCAGGTGCCTCCACCAAGTATCACAACAACTGGTACGCCCGTGGTTCCTCCACCGTCCGTATCAACCTCGCAGGTGCCTCCACCAAGTATCACAACAACTGGTACGCCCGTTGTTCCTCCACCAAGCATCACTACGTCTGGTACGCCCGTTGTTCCTCCACCATCTGTATCAACCTCGCAGGTGCCTCCGCCAAGCATCACGACGTCTGGGACACCTGTGGTTCCTCTGCCAAGCATCACAACAACTGGTACGCCCGTGGTTCCTCGACCATCGGTATCAACCTCGCAGGTACCTCCGCCAATTATTACAACATCTGGGACCACGACAACTCTTTCGACATCAGTTATCTCTTCGCCAGTGGTCCGTGAGATAACCACTCCGTCAAGCATTCCTCCAATAGTGCCACCCCCAAGTATCCCAACGACGTCGATGCTGACTCCCTGCATTCCTGAAACAATGACTGTCACAGACTGTACCGCCGCCACCACAAGCACTGCGTTCTCTACGTTGACTTTACCACCAGTATACATTACCATCACTGCCACAGAAACCGTTACTGCGCCTCCAGTGACAATGTTCCGTACTACCACTATATGCGAGCCTTGTCTCGAGACTGACATCCCGACGTCATAAGTAATTATGAGGTCTCTTTTTTTTTCTGTCTAGGTAGTTATTAGTTAGTTATAATTGTGTATCTATGTCACAATTCCAGTTCTCATTAACATGGCACTCTTGAAGAAATTTATAAAGCAGTTTGAGTCAAGTTTGAGTTCAACTTGAGTTGATGTCATTGAGTGACGATGTAAACACGTGATGACAGCAACAACGCGCAGCGACACTCGTTGATTCGCTTCAAGCAAGCTTCAAGCCTTGACCAAAACTTAACACGACATTGACGCACAACTTCCGACGACGCTGAACTATTAGAAAGCAGCCAGGGTACTCCTAGGCACTGGATGAACCCACACCTGTGATACGACCCCAGCCGCTTTTTTTGCAGGATATACTAGGTCACCTAGTTCATGTCAGATATTCCACTGCGCGAACTGCGGAAAATCAGAGCCGAGAACGCTGGGATATCTCTTTCAGCACCTGCCAACATGACTTCTCGTCCAATGGCACCTCAAAGAAATCGGCTATACAAGTCTGGAAAGAAGAACGACCGATATGCGGATGATTCGGAAGAGGAACAGGGGCTTCTTCAGTCTTCATCTGCGTCGTATGAAGAAGAATTCCAGCAGGGGCCATCTACAAGTCTTGTATGTCAAGATTTGTTTGTCAATTTCACCACTGACGTCTTTTCAGCCTACACCAGCACCAGCACCAAAAGACAAGTCGCGAGTGATACCATTCAACCCTCCAGGTACTCGGAATGACTATTCTCCACGAGGAAGCCGTTAATCTTCACCCCCAGAAAAGCTGCAGTCACGATACCCACCGAACATTATACGAAATCAGAAATATAATGCATTCACATTCCTACCCATTGTCTTCTACGAACAGTTCAAATTCTTCTTTAATTTATACTTCCTGCTGGTGGCCTTATCGCAATTCATACCAGCATTGAAGATTGGATTCATCGTGACGTACATAGCTCCTCTAGCGTTTGTACTCTTCGTTACGATGGGTAAGGAGGCATACGACGATTGGCAACGTCATCAGCGGGATCGCGAGGCGAATTCACAACGATATCTTGTTCTAACACCACCTACGGCTACAAACTTCCGCGAAGATGCAGAACAAGCCTACCTCAATAATCATGCTAATACGCGGGCGGTACCATCGTCATCACTACGGGTCGGGGATCTTGTTTTGCTAGAGAAGAACCAGCGTGTCCCTGCAGATCTCATTCTACTCCATACTTCCGACTCGTCCGGGACATGCTTCATCCGTACTGACCAACTGGATGGGGAGACGGATTGGAAATTGCGAGTAGCAGTGCCCGAGTCGCAGAAGATTGACGAAGGCGATTTAGTCAGACTGGACGCTGAAGTCTACGGTGAGTCTGACAGAACATTGTTTCCTCTTTGTTTTAACGCTTCGACAGCGGACCCACCTATTAAGGACATTCATACCTTCATTGGAACATTCACCATGAACAGACGACATATTAGCGATTCCACCCTCGAACAATCCGTTCCTTTGCAGCCTTTACCTCCTAGTATCTCCCCCTTAACGGTAGAGAACATCTTGTGGTCAAACACCGTCCTCGCAGCAGGCTCCGCAGTCGGTTTCGTGATATACACTGGGGCAGAGACGCGAGCTGTAATGAACACCAGTCATCCGGAAACCAAGGTCGGTTTACTGGACCTGGAGATCAACAGCTTGGCCAAAGTGAGTTGGTTTCAGTAACAACGATATTACGGTTTAGTTGATTCAAAGATAGATTTTATGTGCCGTCACTTTTGCACTTTCAGTTGTATTGGTCGCTTTGAACGGCTTCAGGGGACAGTGGTATATCTATGTTTTCAGGTTCCTCATTCTGTTCTCGTCTATCATTCCCATCAGGTCAGCCTTTCCTCTTCTATACCATTACATTTGACCAATATTATTTACGCAGTTTGCGCGTCAACCTGGACATGGGGAAGACAGTTTACGGACACCAAATTGAGAATGACACCCAGATACCAAATACAATAGTTCGGACGAGTACACTTCCTGAAGAACTTGGTCGCATTACCTACCTGTTGACGGATAAAACCGGTACTCTCACTCAGAATGGTATGCCACAGGGCGCTCTCCATGTGGCGTTTGCTAATCCCATCCCCAGAGATGGAAATGAAGAAGCTGCACATGGGAACAATGTCTTACGGATCAGACTCGATGGACGAGATCGCACACCAACTGGCTTTGGCATTCGGAGCTACGGGCGAACATGCGCACATGAGACAAGGTTCATTGGCTACAGGTGCTCAATTGGCTCTCAGAGGTCGACGAGACATGTCGTCGCGGGTTAGAGATGTTGTCATGAGCTTGGCGCTTTGCCACAATGTAAGTGTTGTAGCATATATACAGACTCATCAGTCTGATACACTTCGTCAAGGTCACCCCAGTCGTAAACGACGATGGAACAGTGACCTACCAGGCCTCGTCCCCGGATGAGGTGGCCATCGTGACGTGGACAGGCTCCGTTGGGCTCACTCTGACATTCCGCGACAGAACCAAGATGACTTTGACCGCTCCCACAGGCGCAGAGTTGACGTTCGATATTCTTGAAGTGTTCCCTTTCACCTCGGAGAGCAAGCGGATGGGCATTGTCGTGAGGGACACACAGTCGGGCGAGATTACTTTCCTTCAGAAGGGCGCCGACGTCGTTATGGCGCGTATTGTGCAGCGGAATGACTGGCTCGAGGAGGAGACGGGGAATATGGCGCGGGAGGGTCTGCGGACGCTTGTGATGGCGCGAAAACGGCTGTCAAGCAATCTCTACAATGAGTTTAAGGCTGCATATCATGACGCCTCGATTAGCCTGGATAACAGAAATGAGGCGATGGCTGATGTGGTGGCAAAGTACCTAGAGCACGACCTTGAGCTGCTTGGCCTCACTGGTGTTGAGGATAAGCTGCAAGATGAAGTCAAGGGAACCCTCGAATTGTTGAGGAATGCGGGGATACGGATTTGGATGTTAACTGGAGACAAGGTCGAGACAGCACGGTGTATTGCAATTTCCACTAAGCTGGTTGCTCGTGGGCAGTATATACATGAGATGTCTAAACGTGCGTACAAAATTTGCTGTCAATTTAATCTTGCTCGCTGACTGTCATTTTTTCAGTACAAACGGCCGACCAGATTCGAGATCAACTTGATTTCTTGCAGAACAAGTTGGATTGCTGTCTGGTCATCGATGGGGAGTCTCTTCAGGTAAATCTTTTCACGCATCGTTGCTATTTAATCACGTGTTCTAATCGTCTTCTGCGATCAGCTCTGTCTCAACTTGTTCAAAAACGAGTTCATTGAGATCGCTACTAAACTTTCTGCCGTCGTCGCTTGTCGGTGTTCCCCTACGCAAAAGGCTGATGTCGCCCGGTTGATACGTGTGTTCACGAAGAAGCGTATATGTTGCATTGGCGATGGAGGAAACGACGTTAGCATGATCCAAGCTGCCGATGTTGGTAAGTGCTCAAACTTAAATCTCTTCTTTTCAATTTTCTAATACTTGAGCAGGTGTTGGCATCGTCGGTAAAGAAGGAAAGCAGGCATCACTTGCAGCAGACTTCTCTGTCACTCAATTTTCATTCCTCACGAAACTATTACTATGGCACGGCCGTAATTCATACCGCCGTTCTGCAAAGCTGGCCCAGTTCGTCATTCACCGTGGCCTGATCATTTCTGTCATGCAGGCTGTCTTCTCCGCCATTTTCTATTTCGCTCCTATTGCTTTGTATCAGGGATGGTTGATGGTTGGATACGCTACTATCTATACCATGGCTCCCGTGTTCTCTCTCGTCCTGGACAAGGACGTTAGCGAGGATCTGGCTTTGTTGTATCCTGAACTCTACAAGGAGCTGACGAAGGGCCGCGCTCTTTCTTACAAGACTTTCTTCCAGTGGTTGATGGTCAGTCTGTACCAAGGTATTCCTCACTTTTATAGTTATTATAAGGCAAACCTGACTCCTGTTTCTCAGGGGCTGCTATCATGATTATGTCCCTCGTACTTTTCGAGAACGAGTTCCTTCATATCGTGTCTATCTCGTTCACCGCGCTGATCCTCAATGAATTGATTATGGTGGCTTTGGAAATTACAACGTGGTATGTACCCTATTACATACCTGTGCAACCAAATTTAATCGATTTATTTTTATTTTTACGCAGGCATCCATACATGATAATTTCGGAAGTTGTTACCTTATTCTTCTATATGATCAGCATGGCGTTTTTGCCTGCCTACTTCGGTGAGTCTTTGTCGACTTATCGGCGTGATGAATTGGTCATTGAGCATTCGTCCAGATCTTTCATTTGTGGTCACATATACATTTGCCTGGAAAGTCGCCGCGATTGTCGCCATCAGTGCGCTACCACTATACATCTTCAAATTAGTGAAAAGAAAAGTGGCTCCCGCGGCTTCCAGTAAATTATTGTAGTCCGGTCATCGTGCTTCATACTTTACTATATGCATATAGCCCCATTTTATTTGCACCTCGTACTGCGCGCAATAGCGTCCGTAGAACTCTGCCTACTCCACACATGAACCAAAAATATACACGGTAAGCTGCTCTTCCAATATTTATTTTAATCCTACTTCGTGAATATGTTCCGCATCAGGACCCGTGATATTGTTGCTGCGAGCTTCCATTGCTTATTGTGGAAAATCTACTCGATACCGACGGTCTGCCTGCAACGCCACGTCTTCGCGATGGTAACTCGGCTTGTTGTCGGGATGCAGTTGGGCAACCGCCCGTCGGTGGTAAACTATCTGGGAGTTCAGAGGACCACTATGCAGGCTACTAATGTTAGAGTTTACTTCGCTAATAGCATATTTTCATAGTTCTCAGCCCGTTGGCGCACCGACATCCCCTACTGTCTAGGTTAGCGAGTCAAGGTCATTGCCGTGCCGCCGTGGTGAAGCCATCAGCCTTACTCTTTTGCGCTGTCCGCGACATCATCGCTGCATGTTCGGCATCCTCGGAGAAACGGCCACGCGCTATTCTCCAGTCATATTCGGCGTTGCGGATGAACCAGCAAATCTTATGTTAATGAAGGATTATACCGTCTGGCGCAGGCGGACATTTTCCGTGTAGGAGTCTTACCTGGTATGTATAAAACCTCTGACTATCTAATGTCGTTTTAGCAGCACAAAATGACATACCTGCGCTCTCTGGTAGCTCTTGCCCCACTCTTCGTGGCGGGTGTCCTTGGCCAACAAATCGGTACTAACACCCAAGAGGTCAACCCACCTCTCCTTTGGGAGGAGTGTACCCTTCCCGGCATCTGCAAAAAGGTTAACGGATCAGTCACCATCGACGCTAATTATCGATGGACACACAACGTCGGCGGCTATGACAACTGCAAGAACGGAAACACCTGGGATCCCACTATCTGTCCCGACGCGACCACTTGCGCGCAGAACTGTGCCGTCGAGGGTGTTGACTACGCGACTTCCGGTGTCTTCACCAGCGGCAACGCGTTGACCATGACACTTAACACCGTCACCAACTCTGGTCCTCGTCTCTACCTACTCTCTGCCGACCAACAGTCATACGAGATGTTCAAGTTGAACCAGCGCGAGTTCGCCTTCGACGTTGACCTCAGCCAGGTTGCCTGCGGCATGAACGCGGCGCTCTACTTCAGCGAAATGAACCTCCACGGCGGTACCGGAGCTGCAAACAAGGCAGGTGCCAAGTACGGCGTTGGATACTGCGATGCGCAATGCCCTTCAGGCGACAACTTCTTCAACGGCCAGGTAAGTGTATTATGGTAATACTACTCATAAATTCTGACATATCATTGCAGGCTAACTTCAACAATTCCGGCATCTGCTGCAATGAGATGGATATCTGGGAGGCAAACAGGATCTCCAACGCGGTGACCACCCACGGATGCCTGGAGGACGGCCCATACACCTGTCCGGAGACTGGTTGCCAGGGTCAGTGCGATGGTAATGGCTGTGGATTCAACGCATTCCACCAAGGAAACACCAAGTTCTACGGCCCCGGGATGACAGTCGACACCACCAAGAAGTTCACCGTCGTCACCCAGTTCGTCACCCACAACGGACGCCCCGATGGAAACCTCACTGAGATCCGCCGCCTCTACGTCCAGAACGGCCGCATCCATGAGAACCCCGCGACGAACTTCACAGGCATGCCCCCGCTCAACTCTCTCTCTCAGCAGTTCTGCGATGACCAGCAAAAGATCATGGGCGCGAGCAACTTGTTCGATCAGACCGGCGGAATGAAGCCACTCAGCACTGCCTTCGATACCGGCATGGTTTTGGTATTCAGCTTGTGGGACGACCCATCCGGCGGCATGACCTGGCTTGACGGCCCTGGAGCGGGAACCTGCACTGGTGGACTCGACACCTCTGGCGGCCCTTCAGTCAATGTTACTTTCTCGAACATCAAGTTCGGTAATATAGGATCAACCTTCCAGTTGTAAAAGTGTACTTTTATAATTAATAATACAGCATCTTTTAATCGTTACTACGCCTTGGTAAAATTCAAGTGGAATTCCGAAAAAGAATTCGCGATCAGAAGCAAACCTAGGTGAATGATAATCAGATGGTCGTCTGCACACCAAGACTAGATACAGATACCGCGTCTTCTCTTTGTCTTATCTCGTTCTAAGAGAGATTCAAAGTATTGCATCAAAATGGGGGCGTCATGATCATCGGATAGAAGTGCTCATCCAAGCACACTTTGAATCTAGGGAGAAGTGGCGGTTTGCGAACCCACCATTAGCTCATGGTGACCCTATCGCAACGGAGAACTACAAACTACAAACTAAACACAATCGTATTCATACGCATTTTTTTTAAAATTAATGGCACCTTTGAAGGAGTGTTCGGCTCAAAGTTCAGTCGCACCCATTCCTCGACGCTTTTGACTATGTTTATGTAATACACTAGTGTGTGATGAACTTTACTCCACCTTTACTTTCATATATCAAGTACAAGAATAACAATGCTATGGAATGTGGAATCACGGTGAAGAACAGAATCTTCATTGATGTTCCGATGTCATCAAATTGAAACTCACGAATCTGTGGCGAGTTTGATACAAAGCCTGTTTTAAACTGGCACTGCAGTCGGGAAACGAGAGTGGTGCCGTTTACATTTACACCCCCCACTGCAGAGTGCCCCTTCTTCGTTTTCCCTATGGCTGTTTTCAACCTGTTGTCAACTCTTGGAGTGCTTCTCATAGCAACCATTATCTCAACATTTCTGTTCGGGATTTTGACGCTGCAAGTGTTTATCTATTTCATCAATTTTCCAACAGACAAGAAAGCACTCAAAATTATGGTAATCAACGTGACCATTTCTAAGCTATAGTGTGAAGGCTAATTTATTTTGTTGGATACTACGTAGGTCGTTATTGTCTGGTACCTGGTTTACTTTGGGCTTTTGTAGAGTTTTTAACATGACTCCTCTGACTTTTTAGGCTGTGTGAACTTGTCCACTCTATATGCATCAGTCATTCAACGTTCTATTATAGCATTCTCAACTATGGCAATCCAGAGTCGCTGGTCAGGTCTGCGGTATCGCTCAGGGGAATTATCTTTTTAAGTGGAATCATATCTTTCATTGTTCAGGTCTGTATTCCATCGATCGGTTTACATGTAGTCGTATTAAATTTATGCCCATTTTAGTCCTTTTTTGCCGACCGTGTGCGGATCATCAGTAAGGGGAGCCTGATAATTCCAATACTGGGTTGGATCCTGGCGACTATACGTCTGATTCTGGGAATATTTGCGAACGTGGAAGGGATAATAACGACCAACCTCGTGGAATTCGTGGAGAAGTGGAAGCCAGTACTTACAACAATCTTTGCTGTCAACCTAGTAAACGACACCATCATTTGTGGGTCTCTTTGCTATTATCTACATAGGCGGAAGCCCGGTTCTTTCAAGAGGTAAAGCAAATACCTAATTGTCAATATACGGAGTCAGTATAACCTCACTCGTAGGACAGTGAGAACGATAGATAAGATAATTGTTTGGACCATGCGTATGCTGCGTCTACGATGCTTGATTTTGTCTTACTATCCACTTTAGATACCGGTCTTATAACAGGAATAACAAGTATAACAACCGTGATACTGGTCAGAGTTCTTTTCCGTTTGAAATTTGCTCAAGCTCACATGCATTCACTTAGTTCTTGACAATGCCCAATAATTGTAGGTCTGGTTTAAAGGGACTCGAAGATATGAGGCGGTTGACTGATTCAATATCTGGAGTCATTTGGATCGGTAATTACACGATTCTGGCTCGATGTGAGTGGCACATATAATGATCTGGAGTTTCAACCTTCTCACGCGTAACGGAAAGTGTTCTCCAACTCTTTACTTGCATCGTGAGGATCATTCAGCGATCATACTTGGAACACTTCATAAACACGCTCCAGATTAAATGCACGGTCGACGTTCAGGCACAATGCTCGAGTAATTGACTCAACGCTTGTATCGAGGCATGCCACCAGAGCGCAAAACACTGATAATCAGTCAAATGAGAATGTAAGTTAATGTCAAGACAAAATTTGTCACAGGTTTTCATTGAGCCCTTATGGAGCTTCAGATGGTCATTAAACTTTCAACCTTAACAGCTGAGGTGTCTGGCGATGGAAACATATGAAGAAATGCGGTACATAGCTTACGACCAGACTTGCAGTATGACTAGATCCTTGTGGGATGCTCAACAAACTCAAGTTTTACGCGAGATGTAAATGTATCTAATCAGAACATATCCCTTATACCATTAGTATATGAGTAATAGTATACCGACTTCCCTGCGAAGCAATTGGTATTTGTTATTCGGGCAGATATCTTCAAGTCACTAATTCCAGTAGTTGTTCAGTACCAGTTTGCTCCCTGAACTTTAGTGTAAACGTGTGTACAATGATTGCGCCGCTTCAGATTCATGCTTGAAGTTTGAAGCTCCAATTCTCATAATATCGACAGCCAGAATTGACAGCGTAGGATTGGCGTAGGATGAAAGAATTGAAGGAGATAAAATGAGCCATTGATGAGCCATTACTAACTATTGCAACACTCTGGGCAATCGCCATTCCCGATATATTTTAACGTTCAGGGCGGAATGTCAAAACTGATGCCGAACAACTTTTTCAAGCTCCGATTTCATGTTTGGTAAGTATCAATATCGGCTCATTTCGACATTCTTCGCTTTACTACTTACGGCAGCAATAAAGCGGAGCATTACTCTCTTCACCTCTCTTCACCTCCTTTCTTTGTCCTTCCCTACACCTATTCGCCAAGGGCGAAACGGATTTTAGAACAGACCTATGTGAAGCAGCCAATCAGTAGAGTCTCTTCTATGTATGTCACAGACAACTCTCTTGCCTGAAGACGACTTATTCGCCACAATTATACAGCATACAACCAACATCCAACGTCAACGCCTTCGCTGGCAGGCAGGTTTAAGAACGAACACATTATTGCGCATATATCCCGCATTTTCATCGAAAAATGTCAACAGAGTTTGGAATAGAGACAGGCCTACTCACGCTTGCAAGGTTCGTAGCATGTTGTTTTCTGATCACAGCTAATGCGAATACGACTCCAGATTTTCGCTTTTCTTCTCTTGCAGGAAGTATCTCCTTCGGGCATTATACTCTGACTTACGGACACTGTCATCTATTGGAACACCTGGGACGCCCACATTTTCGCGTCGCCCGAGTAGTCCTAGCATAGCCAGCCTCGCCGCGTTGAACTTTGAATCAGACATCGAGCTAGAATCACTCCCTCCTCCTACCACTCATACTCCGAGATCATCCAGGTTTTCGTTAGATGATACGACCTATCTCCACACTGCTGTGTCGCGGACCATCTTTTCATGGTGTTTTGCAGAGAGTTGTATGCTATTTGTCCTGCTCATGCTTCAAGGCATTGGAGTATTTTCACCCGAGTACGTATATGCTATGTGTTTCCAACGAAGTGGTATCTAAAATACAAGAACTCGTCATCTAGGTCACGTCTCTTCAACTGGAAACTCTCGCTGTTCATCCTTATGACCGCTATCCTCGTTGTGATCCCGCTGTCTTTCAGCCTGTTTATTGCCGTCGGGTCTGGCGCCAGGACACTTTTGGGCGCCAGGATAACGATTAGTCTGGTACCTGTTGTACTATATCTCGTAGCGCTGTCCTACATTCCGATCCCGCCCTCTCTAAAGTCGTCAGACACGACGACGACAGTTTTATCGCGTTTAATCGTCCTCGGCACCATAATTCTCGGCTTGCTTTCTGGCTTCGGAGCCATCAGCAGCTCGTGGCAGTTCCTCCCCTTTGGATCGCATGCGGCGTAGGTGATATTTCCCGCTGTTTCACGTTTTAGTGCGCTCACCATGGGCACGAGAAGTGTGCCTTCCGAACAAGACATCGACACCGCGCAATACGCGCTCACTAGCGTGAGGAATGATATGCGCGCTAGGCGTACTGAAGCTTCCCGACGGGAAATGTCACCAGTCAGTCAACTCTACATTCCTAGTTTGTGGATCTTTAACTTAGTTTACGACAGAGTCAAGACACGTGGTTCTCGCGCGTAGGCTCGTCGTTTCGAGGAAGTGATAGTCGTAAGCCATCTTCTTTGTCTAATCTAGATGTCATCTTTGACCCACTTGCATATATGCTATCCAGTGTCCCTCGAGCTTCAAGGGTTGGAGGCACTTGAATTTCAAATGACCCGTAATCTGGAATCCCTGCGCGAGAGGCGCGAAGCGGCCAAGTTCTCCAGCACGTTCAAGGGCATGGTGTTTAACCTTATTGGACGGCTGTTCATGACGTATTGCATGATAAGGGTTTTGACTGTAAGTCATTCTACCAAACAGGCGTTTTTGAGCTTAAACGGATTGACTTCAGTCCTTGTACAATGTCACACTTCTCCGGACGCGACGAGCATCATCCACCACTGATCTCATTACGAACATGCTGGCTTCACTCCTCTCACGGGTCTCATCGGCGGAGTTCAAGACTGAGGACATAGCTTCCGTTGCACGCCAACTGAGTCTCTTACTTGTAGGCATCATCATACTGACTAGCATTCGACTTGTCTTGCGCGGTGCAACGAGGGCGTTGCACATTACGAGTCGGAATCTTGCCGCTTCGCTCATGCTATTAGTTCTTGCGCAGCTCATGGTACGCCGTGATGTTCATGGTCAGGTGCAGCGCTGACTGAACTTTTTTTTATAGGGCATCTATTTATTATCTACAATAGTCCAGATGCGCTCGTCCTTTCCGCCGCCTCCCCCATCTGGGACAGGTGATGATATACAGGTAGAAACAAACCTGTTCGCGACCATACCTGCATTTGAGGTGTTTGGA
Source organism: Stropharia rugosoannulata (assembly GCA_028532985.1). NCBI lineage: Eukaryota > Fungi > Basidiomycota > Agaricomycetes > Agaricales > Strophariaceae > Stropharia > Stropharia rugosoannulata. The sequence continues at coordinate 2,890,130 of JANCIK010000010.1, read as the reverse complement.
TCTTTGTTCGACTGGACATTCCTCGTCGCTGCCGCCCTTGCTGTTTGCTTCAGATGGGGTGCAGAGAGAGTGAATGGGACAGGGAACATTGATTAGCCCTCTACCCACACCGGGACTGTCTGACACCACTTGCCAGCCGTAAAAAGTGCGGCTTACACTTGAACTCACATCAGACTATGTTCAGACTCAGCGACATAGATTCTGCCTCGTGTCCTGCGCTGAGTCTGAAATTTCTTTGACATTGATCGCCATAGGTGGGGCGGACAGGGAATTTGGGTGAGATAAGAAAGCAGCACGTTCAGATAAACTTTTGATCTGGGAATCTTGTCTCCACTTGCCCGTGTCGTTGTATTTAGTCGTGTATTATGGCGTGGCAATTTCCGGAAACTCGAATTGAGATTCGAGGACTGGGCGTTTGGGTTGCAGCTGTGCTAGGAAGTTTTGAGGTGTGTTTGCTGAGGTGCTGTATTATGTATACTTTGGTGCTGGGCGATCATGTTTCTTCAAACCTTCAGCTTCGCTGATTGACTGGCTGACTGAACCTTAACTTTGTGTTTGTGGTTCTGACGTGGAGCCGGAATGTGCATGGTGAACTTTATGTCCGGCGCGATGCGGAAACATGGGGGTGTCTAGCTGGTATCTGCATTATCCAGGCCTACGGTTAGCAAGCAGGACCGGTGTCATTCACCGTGACTGGCCACCGTAGCGTATTATCCTGTCACATAACGAACTTCAAAGCGATAAGTAATTAGCAAGGGCTATTTGACAATTTAATAGGCATTGGAGTTCATTAGTGCAACGATCAAGCGAGGGCATGTGCCACCACGGAACGTAGCATTTCCTTCTTGTTTTTAGCAAGCAGAACTTAGCAAGTAGCATACCCAAAGCAAGGCGCTTGGGAGTTTTTGGCTTGGAAAAATTGGTCTGAAATAGGATGCACCGCAACTCGATCGAGTAAACGTGTCGTTACAAGTACCCAGAGAGAACCCGCGATGACTTCACTTTTAGTTAACCTGCATTAATTGGGCCCCCGGGTCTGACACATGGTTGGCAACATGCCCTCCTCCCGCGGAAAGTGCGAGGGTTCAATACCAGTGGTGAATACCTATTGCAGAAACACTGTAGGTGTTACGCTGGTGTTACAAGAACACCAGTGCCATAAACGGTGGGTTTCGTACTTTCAAAGTCAAGTAGTCAAGTCAAAAAAGACCTGGCCTTACTCTCGCCAACCATACACTGCTGGCACCCATCAATTTATGCCGTGTAAAAATGTGATAAGACATATTTTATCTTTCAAAGAAATACATATACCAACTAGATAAACATAAGTTCCTCGGGCTTGAAACGGACATATTCAAAAAGAAAAATATATACATCTTTTCACAATTTTCCCTACAAAGAACTGGTTAGTACCAGCAGTGATACCGGCTATTCTAGCTAATATCTGAGCACCTGTTCATTAGCCCGTGTCCTTGGTGCGGCGGTGCGGTGGATTTGAATTTGGGCCATGCGCTGCAGTGTGTTTGATGCCAGACCCGGTACGCTGGTGGTAGGGGTATTTTCATAAGAGTGAGTACTCGATAGGAATCAACATGTGTGCTAACTTAAACACCCCGCTTCTGAATAGGGGTTCTGATTATGATTTGTGATTTGTGAGACTGTGCAAGGTCTCTGGATGTACTTCAGACTCTTCAGACTTGAGGTGAGTGTAACAGTAAGAGACTGTATATGTCGGTATAATAATAACTGTATGATATGTCGCGGTAGTGTTATGATCCATCATGTTGGCTCCAGGCGCGCGGGAAGGTGCGGCATGCAGCCGTGACCACGGGACGCACGACTCGTGAGGTACGTGCATTAGAATTGGCCGAGCCAATGCGCTTACGATATTTTTGGTGGGGGGGTGATTGTGTTGGTGGATATATCAAAGAGATCGATTGAGCGCTAGGAGGCGACTTTGTCTATTGTCCGGGTGGGACAAAAAGGAGATGGAGACAACGCGTGGGCTATCGTCGGTACTCTCATCCTCATCTTTCCTCTGCGTTCCTAAGTTGTATTGTATATTTAGGTATGTGTGGAGTACATACTTATGTAGTGTATATATTTAGGCTGCTCGGGGCTTTTGGCATTAGTACGTATAACTATTCGGGGGATGTAAGATGCAGACGGAGATGTGAGTGAGGTGTGTGTTTATAGATTGGTATAAAAGTTTCTCCCTCCCTCCAAAAAGCACTTGAATAACCTTCCCAATCCAAGCAAGTTTAATATGTATTTTTGACGTGCCGAGAGAGCGAACCTTGGGTTGGGAACTTGACTCTGATTACTACAATGTAAGTACTTTGGTTTGGCCCTAAGATTACTCTACGAGTACTGTTTGGTTTGGTAAGATTTGTCCGTGTAACGCGGAAGACTGAGTTTTAGTGGCTGCGTGCGCCGTGAACCCACCGCGCTAACTACTCGCCCCGTGCGCAGTGAGCATTCCGGCACCTGGGGCACGGACAGGCCTAGGCCTGTACGTAATTAAATGACAGCGGGGTCCCGCTCAGTGGGCGGGCCTTTCCGATCTCGTAATCGTACTCGGAGCGTCCCAGGAAATGTTTAATCTGACAAGCATGCGTGGGGTAAGCGAGTGGATGACTGAGTGAGCGGTTTTATAAGTGAGTGATGTACATGTACAATGTCTCTTTTGACTTGATTCTGAACATATTACTGTAGACGCGCCATTTATGGCACTGGGGACCTTATAACACTAGTTTATCATCTATGTTTCTGTAGTAACATGTAGTCAACAATAACATTAAAGCACAGATCACTTACCGTGAGAGGAGAGCATGCTGGCAACCTTGCGTCAGACTTGGGGGCTGATAGTGAAGTCGTCAACTGGCCCTGCTCGCCAACCGTATGCTGCGCACCCTCGAGCGCACACGCACGCATGTCACATTAAGCATTTTCTGGAACGCTCCGAGCCCGAGGAGCTGATTAACTGAGGACCTGATTCAGTTCGTGTCCACGTCGTGTATACTTTGGTGGGATGGATAAAGCGCGGAAGGGAGTCTTTGTGCAGTGTCAGTGGAGTAATGATCATCCTAGGATCGCCGTCACGGTGTCAGCTGCGTCGAGCGAATATGAGCGTTCGGCTCCTGCATGAGAATGTCTTTAATACAGAACAAAATGAATGAATGAATTAAGGGTGTGGAAACTTGGAAAGCGTGTAGTTTGTTCTGATTTGTTCCTGCTCTTGTGCTCTTTTTGATCGCAATATTGTCTGCGCTGCGGCTTCTGTGAATGTGGCGTCGGTGCGACCCGGTGTAGTGGCGGCGAACGTAGTTATGCCACGGGCGCTTGACGATGGCGGTAGTGGGCGCCTTTGGAGGCGGCGAGACCTGGGCTTCCAGGAGGTCGCGCACGCCTTACGTGTGCACGCACTTGAGCATATCCAGCATGTTTCATCTGCATGCTAATAGATGGGCACCCTGAGGGCTACCTCTGCTGCCGTGACGGGCGGCGGGCAGGACTGTCAGGAATGTGCCGGCAATAAAATATATAAGTCATTGTAGTGGACCCGCCCAGGAAGCTGGGCAGACGCCGTGCCTCACGCGTGCGTGCTTCCCGGGGCGGTGCATGTCTGCGGAGGCCACAACAGCCGACAAGGGCCCGGGGAAACGGCTACGGTTGGCGAGCAGGGCCAGGTGTATTTTGATTTGATGGCTTGAACGTACGAAACGCATCATCTACGCCACTGGGGTCCTTGTAACACTGTCGTAACAAATATTTTTCTATAATAGGGTACGGTTGGCGAGCAGGGCCAGGTCTATTTTGACTTGACGGCTTGACTTTGAACGTACGAACCGCACCATTTATGGAACTGGGGTCCTTGTAACACCGTCATAACATTTATTTTTCTATAGTAGGTAGTTAACACCGGCATCGCTGGCCAGAGGACATGCCGTGGGTCCGGGCGGAGGAAATGCCAACGTTAAAACGGACCTGGAGACGCAGCGCTCAATTATAGCGGGTTAACTGATTTAAAGAGTGAAGTCATGACCAGTTTTCTGGGGGTGTTCCCGTTTCTGTTTAGTTGGGCCGGCGTGCGCTTATAAACTCTAATACTAGTTATGTTTTTCTCTCTCAACAGTGCTGCCATAAGTACCTTGAAATCATTTCAATGTTTGTAGCTTTAAGACTAACCTGTGGACCATTACATAGCAAAGCACAAAGTTCTTAACCTCTGAACTTCTGTTTGGATTATTCGGAGATCTATTAAGTGATACGTTTTGAAACTGAGTGACGACGTAGTACATCTATGATCTGCCCCATTACTTAATGCTCGGCCGTCGCATTAACGAACTCCGAATATTTGTATGAAGCATTTGTGACAGGATAATACGCTAACGTAATGGTGGAAGGTGCCAGTTAATGTGAATGACCCCATGCACCACTCAGAAATGGCATCAAAAGTTCAAATCAACTTCGAAATAGACCTGGTCCTGCTCGCCAACACCGGCATCGCAGCCCAGAGGACTTGTCGTGGGCGGAGGAAATGCCAATGTTAGAATGGACCTGGAGGCTCAATTATGGCGGGTTAACTGATTTAAAGTGAAGTGATTACCACCAGTTTTCTGTGGGTATTCCCGTTTCTGTTTAGTTGTGTCGACAGGCGCTTATAAACTCCAGTAGTTATGCTTTTCTTTCTTTCTTTTTTGCAACAGTGCTGCCATATTATTTCTGCATCCCGAGAACTCACAAGTGCCTCGTGTTGGGCTTGCTACCAGCTTTCTGGCTGACACATTGATGTAGAACAAGGATTTTCTTAAGTTGGTTCATGCAAGAAAAGGTTAATACTAAATTCGGACAATCTCACTTATCACACGTAGCTCATAATTTGGGCCGCGCGCTTTCGCCACAATCGTACTTATAAAGGTCCTTTGGCTTGGCCAAAGGCGTCTCTTGCTTTTTGCCATTCTGGCCGTCACGAACTTTCGAACCCAAATTTGATTGAACTCAATTTTTGCCCAACACCGAGTTTCCTCACAACTAACATCTAACGGAAAACTAAAACAACAAGCTGTTAACCTCTAAACTGAATTGGATGATTCTATTGCATTAACAAACTCCGAATACCTGTACAGGATGCCAGTTAATGTGAATGACCCCATACACCGTGACGCCAATGTCAAAGAAGCTCGGGGGTGGGAGCTAGCTAGGCTGACCGCCTGGCGGCGTGCTGGCGTTTCCAGGCGGCCTGTCACTTTGTCTTTCAATCGATAAGGCGCGTTATATTTGGCGTGGGACGCGCGGGGACCGCGTGCGCGGCGCGTGGTCATGTGTAAGCTCCGGGGGAGCGGATTGCTGACCAAGCAGGTGCCGAAAGAGCGGCGTGGGCACGGGCGTGGGAGACCCGGGCTGGTGGGTCTGCTTCTTGCAGGATCGCAATCGGCCCTAAGAGCTGGGTCAGAATGTCTACGGCCCCGTTCACGCACTCGACCCCTTCCAGTCCTCTCCATCCTCACCACCAGCCCGCCGTGCCCCCCGTCCCCCACCACCCGCCCTCATCATCCGCAGCGTCCCAGACAGGTCCTCCGGACAACGCCAGCACACACTCCCGCCAGCACTGTCGACCGCCAGCTGCCGTCCCCGTCCCCAACGAGCACCGCGCCCCCACCAGCCGCCCAGCCGCCCCAGCCCCGTCCCCACCGTCGACGATGGGCCACTATCCGTACGAGCGCGAGCGTCTGTGAGTCCCCCGTCCGTCTTGTATGTCGTCTTCTGGGCGCGTAGCGCCGAGTGCCTCGATCGAGCTCGACCCCATGGCCGTGATTAGGGCGCTATATGCGTGCATATATGCACTCTATTTCGCCCGGCCGTCTGCTTGTCGGGCTGGGCAGTGCGTAATATGAGCATTATGTACATGTCGTCCGCTTTTGAGGACTCATTTTTCGGGTGCGCATATGTACAGCCAGTGCGGCGCGATACCGAGTCCAAGGGTATGGGTCCGTCGCTCGCTCGGCGCAGGGTTCGCTCGGGCGGCGGCGAGCGCTGTGATACCCGCCTGGCAGCGAGCAGACGGGTCTGATCGGGTCTTATGCACCGTCGCGTCCCACTGTGACCCTCAGTTTCAGCCCACGCCCATCGTCCGCACACCCATCCACTGATCTTGGGTCTGGTGTGGGAGCAATCGACGCCCCAGTTTCTCTTCTTTTGGTTTTGGCTCGCTTTATATACCAGAACACTGGCTAACCCTTCTTCTCCCCTCTTTGCCATCCTCTGATCCATTTCCTGGCTTGTCGTCGTCGCCGTTGATCTGGTCGTCCCCTTCATCGCCCCTTCGCCCCCTCGCCTGGCTGGCGCCCGTTGCCCTCATTGTACACTACCCCCATCCCCTGCCGCCATGACCATCTCCCAATTCCACGACTGCTCCGTCATCACCGCTCACGATCCTGGGCGTCGCAGGATCTACGAATTAATTGTCCGGCAAGAACCAAAGCAGGCCAGGATGTGCGGGGTCGGTGGAAAAGGTGCGCCAACAGCGTGGTTACTGGGATGCAGACCGCGCAAAAGAATGCTGACACACCGTTCGTTCATCCAGCCGACCGTCGTCCGATCGACCCCCCTCCGATCGTGCAGCTGCGCGTCATCGATCCAGCCACTTCAGGAGGGGCGACTGCGGGCACCAACGCCCCTGGCTCATCGTCCTCGCCGTCCCGCAGGCGCCGGGAGTCGATGGGCGGGAGCCGTCCCGGCTCACCGATACCAGGCCAAGGCGCCGCTCAGCCCGGGCAGGTGCTTCCGTCAGACGAGGAAGCAGGCGATGGCTATGCGCAGAATTTCTTGCAGAACCCATATTATTTTATGTTTGCGAGTCTGGCGCGCCCCGATGATGATAATGAGCTGCATTGGCTCAAGGTGAGTCTATTTCTCCGTCTAAGAGAACGAGGTGCCGGTGGGAGAAAGGGCACATTAAGAGGACGAAGGGGTGAACAAGGACGCGGCTGAGTTTACAGTACTAATTCTGCTATTTGGGAATAGGACGGCCGGACGAGATGTACGACTGGCTCTGTCGTTTCTTCGCTGTACCACCTCAAAGACCCACAGCATAATAATGAAGGTGGATCCCAGATTTTTTGTTCATCTCACTCCGTCATTGACCCGCTCTCAAAAATTTCAGACGCAGGTTTCTTTGTATTTCCTGACCTCAGTGTGCGCACGGAGGGGAGCTATAGGTTAAAACTAAGCTTGTTCGAAGTCGTTGCGTGAGTGACTTTCCCTTGCCTGTGGACTGCAGCATGGCCGAAGGCACGACTTGTGTCCGTTTTTTCTGTACCCTGCCTTGCCTTCCCTGCGGATCCTTTTAAACCTTGGGTTTTTGGCTTTGCTCTTGCTTTTTTCTGCGGAATGTGACTTTCCCGGGAAACGATTGCCACGCCGAGTGGGAACGGGAACGAGGGCGTTACCACTGCGCCGGGATCTTATCTTATCGCGTGTTCGCCTGGATCCCTGATGCCCTTTCTTCTTGGCACCTTGCCTCCTGGGTGCTGCTTCGGAGGTGGGGTGGTTGATTTTGGGTCGCTAAACGTTGTAGTGGTTGTGTTGTGGGTGTGTTATTACCGGTGATAGTACATCGCCGGTCCTAACTTGCCTTCTACGTGTGTACATGCATTGGTGGTGTATGTGCCCGCGTTGCCGCCGTCACCTTTTGTGATGATGGTGATGTCGACGGGATTTGCGTGTTCTTGATCAATGCGTTCTTGCAATGATTGGCGCAGTTCCCCTCTTTGGCCACCTTGTCGGTTCAGAGGCGGATCACAAAGATTGACTGTGATGCCCCCATTATCTGGACCGTTTTCTCCATATGTCTTTTCTCTTCATATATTCAGATTGCGGGTGGACTCTTTACTGACTCTGACCTCTTAGAAATAACGTGCGGCACTGTAAATCGATTTATTCGGCACCGTTTTATGTATACACTGCGAAGAAGTTCCCTGGCATGGAAGGTTGGCCTTTGCAATAAATTTTCATGTACTCGGCTCATCATTTGTTCGGTAGAATCTACGCCGCTATCCTGCTCGCTCGCCGATCAGGGTATCAAAATTCGCATTCGCAAGGACATTCGAGTACGCAAGCCTCGGCCCCCGATAGCCCCCATCGCCATGTCTGTCGACGACTCTGACGTAGACGACGACGATGATGATGGGCACATGCGCCGTCCTAACCCACGCCGGCGCGACTCGAAGCGTCCCCGCATAGACGACAGCGTCGAGCTCGGTGGGGCAAACCCGAGTGTCGGGCCCGCACCAGGGCTCGCTCCTGTCCCACAACAGGCGCAGGCGCCTCCTCAGGCCTCTCCCGCCCCTGGCCCGCCGGGTGCGTGGCCGCCTGTCGCTTCTGACACGACCGGCCTGGGTTCAGCAATCCCGCCCCCGCCTCCTGCGGCCAAGGACGCGCAGATGCATCCTCCGGCTCTGCCTCAGGCTCATCAGGCGCCGGTGGGCGGCGCAGCACCCCTACCAGGTCCGAGCGTGTTTGATGGGCGCGGTGGTGGATTTTTGGCGTATGACCCGCAGACCACGCAGGGCCAGCCGGGCCAGGCGCAGCAGCCGGGCGCGCAGGCGCAGCCACAGCAGGCGACCCCGCCGCCACCATACCATGGCCCAAGCGCTGGGCCTCCGCCGCCGCCGCCGTCCCAGCAACAGCCAGCAGTGCATCAGCAGCAGGCTTTGCCCCCGCACCCACAGCAGCAGCAGCAGTACGCTGTGGCGCCGCCCCCGCCCCCGCCGATGCAGCAGCCCATGTATTATCCGCAGTGGGGCGCGCCGCCCCCGCCCGTCCCGCCTTCGCCGTATGATCCATATTATCATCACCATCAGCAGGTACAGGCTCAACAACAGCAGTCGGCGGCGGCGGTGCAGAGTCAGCAGGGTCAGCAGCCTGGTCAGCAGCAGCAGCAGCAGCAGCAACAACAGCAGCAGCAGCAGCAGCAGCCACAGCAGCAGCAGCAGCCACAGCAGCAGCAGCAGCAAGGTCCGTCGCAGCAGCAACAACCTCAGCAACAACCTCAGCAGCCTATGCATCCTCATTACGCTGCGTATGGACATATGATGCCACCGGTTCCGCCGGGGCGGTACGATTATGGAATGTATGGGCCCCAGCAACCTCCGCCACCCATGATCCCCCAGTACTCGTATTATGAGCAGCAACAGCCGCCGCCGCCCCCACCGCAGCACCAGCATCAGCAACATCCGCACCATCAGGCTCAGCATCAACATATGAGCGCGCCTCCGCCTCATGGTATGCCCCCGGGCCCACCGCCTGCTCAGCCGCAGTACGGCGTGCCCCCGCCTCAACAGGCCCAGCAAACTCAGCAGAGCGGTGCTGCCGCGGGTCCACCTCCACCCCCTGGTTCGACGCCTGGCGGCTCGGGCTCAGGCTCGCCTAGCAATGCGCCCCCGCCCCCGCTAGCCCAGCCAGCTGCTGGACCCGGCCCGCAGGGCCCGTATGATTATGGGTACCGCGGCCCCCCTCCGCCCCCGCCAGGCGCGATGCCGCAGTACGCTATGCCCCCGCCTCCGCCCCCTGGGATGAGGCATCCGGTGTATGGCCCGCCGCCGCCGCATGTGCAGGCGTATGGCAGCCCTTACGGGTATGCGGGGCCGTATGGTGCCCCGCCGCCTCCGCCGCCGCCACCGATGGGCGGGCCCCCGCCCCAGCCTGGCCAGCCGGAATGGGGCACGCCGCCTGCGCCCGCCCCGGCGTTTGGTGTGCCTCCGCCCCACCCGAATGGGGGCTGGGGCGAGGTGCCGCAACATCAGCCTCAGCACCAGCCTCAGCCTCAACCGCAGTATGGGGTGCAGCAGTATGCGCTCCATCCGCAGTATGCGTATCACCAACAACAGCAGCAGCCGGGGATGCCAGGTCAGCCTGGTCAGCAACTACAGCAGCAGCAACAGCAACAGGTGCAGCAGGTGCAGGCGCCGCCGGGCGCGTCGCAGCAGATGGGCACAAACCCGAACGCGCCGCAGCCGAATGGTGGCAGCGGCGGCGGCGCGCCGAGCACGAGCGCGGGCGCGGGCGCGTCGCCCATGCTTGTCGGGTCGGGCGATAGGATCCAGCTCGCGCCGATTTTGCAGCAGCCGCACGCACACGCTGCTGCTGGCGCGGTGTCTGCGCCTGCTCCCAGTGGGCCGAGTGTGTACCCGGTGATCCAGCTGCGCAGCAGCAGTCGCGCTGGGTATGGCGGTAGTGCTGGTGTTGGTGTTGGGACAGGGAGAGAGAGGGAGGACCAGCGGATGAGCGGCGGCTCGGGCTCAGCGGGATCGTCCTCGATGAGCCGAGACAGTCGCGAGCGCGACAGGGATAGGGACAGGGACAGGGAGCGCGAGAGGGAGCGCCCTGGGGTGGGTGCTGGCGGAGACCGTGGCCGTGGTATGGAGCGCGAGCGCGGCGGAGAACGAGAGCGCGATGGCGGCGAGCGGGAGCGGGATAGGGAGCGGGACAGGAATGGGGCAAAAAAGAACCCGCTGAGTATTGGGAGTATTATCTCGGATGACCGGCGGTGATTCTATCTGGTTTGGCATGTGTCCGTTCCCTCTTCTCCTTCCTTCCTCTCGCCTCTTATTTCGTCTCATTTATCTCTCTCCTGCTCGCGCTCTCGCTCGATATGATTTGATATGATTTATGCTGTTCGTCATATTCTGTCTCGTATTTCCCCTTTGTTTATTTCTCTTCTCACTGCCCTGCTCGCTTCTGTCGATATTGTTGTCTGTAACTAACCGTTCATATTTGTCTATCTCTCTCTCTCCGTGCCCATTGGATATCTACCTTTTCTCTTTTTCTTTTTCCTGTCACATATTCTCTTTTTTTCTCATGTCTGATATTTCCAAGTTCTATCCACCCATATTCCACTTTTCGGATTTCGACACATATTCCTACTCCTCATCAACTCCCTCACGCGACCCGGACAGTCTACAGTCTATCATCCTTCGTCTCGTCGTCGTCTGTCTTCCGTTCCCGTTCCGTCTCGCCTCAGCCTTCGCCCCGCCTATCGCTTCTACCCGCTTGTTGGATAACTAACGCACGCACATGTACAACAACCCACCCATCCATCCCATCCATTACACGCATTCCTAAGCCCCGTCCAGAGTACAGCTGCCGGATTCTTTTTCACTTCTCTTTTCCTTTTCGTGATCTATTTCCTTTTCATGAATCTTCCTTTTTCGCCCCTGGTTAATTAGAGCTTATTGGATACTGTTTATAAAAGATGTTGATTCGCTTGAGTTCTAGTGTATTAGTGTGCTAATGTGTTGGCGAGCTGGTGTCCTAAGTGATCTGTTTTGCACGTCGATATGTCGACCAGTGTTGGAGGAAGTTCTGCCTAAACTTACCGTCAGTGAATCTTACTATTAGGCCTAATCGTGCTCGAGCCTGTTAATTGGGAACACATTTAATCTACGTACGCTATCATATCTTCCGCAGTGACCAGGCATTTAATAAAACTACTTCCTCTCAAGCTACTCAAATGAAAAGTGAACTGGTAAATAAATATAAGTGCTCCAGTCAGTATCATTATGATCCAAGCCGACACGTCCAACTGTCCGAATTATGTCGTTGTCGATGCGGGTAAAATGGCATTCAAATCCTTCTCACACCATTCCCATTCCTGCCGTGCCACTTCCTCGTGTTTAGGAGATCGCGCAGAAAAGACTGCAGGAAACTCGTAAGGGGCATTTGTGAGCTGTGGAAAGCATTCATCAGAATGTTAAGATAGGTCAACTTATGTTATTACTACTCACATCACCCTTGAATGCATCATCGCCAGCGCTATATTGAAAAGTGTGCCCGGATTTAGGGTCTTTGCCTTTCTCGATGTTAAAGGTCCAGAGAAGCAGGGCAATGGCTACCCAAACAGAGCGTTCTGCAAACGGTATTCCGGGGCATACTGCCGTAAATATATCAATGTAAATTTATTGTTGGATTGCGCACGGGCACTTACTTCGCCGTCCAAATCCGAATGAGCTGGTCTCGTGATGTGGAAGAAGCTCTCCTGTATCATCCAGGAATCGTTCGGGCTGAAAGCTTTCGGCATTGGTAAACTGAGTAGGTTGATGCTCAATGGCCCTGGTTGTAAACTGTAAGACCGTGCAAAGACTTGCAATACCTGTGTGGAGACTTACCAAGGAAGGCCGAAGACTATAGTCCCTGTAGGTAGGAAATATTCAACTCCATTATAGTTAATAACATCATCTGCAGTTGACATGTGTGGAAGACCAGTCCGCACTGCAGGACGCCAGCGAAGCACTTCTGGAACCATCAAATAGGTATACGTGATATTGTTTCCGGTTGTTCAGAACCAAAGCTCACCTCGAAGACATGCCTCAACATATGGCAGGTGCGGACGATCTGCAAACATTGGGAGACGGTTCGGTCCTACAACCCTATCCATTTCACTCTGCGCTTTCATAACTTTGTCTGGATTCATGACAAAAGCTAAGATCGCCGATTTCAAGGTAGTTGCAGTCTATAGAACATTTATTAAAAACCTCATTCACTTGTCGGACTACCAAGTTGACCTTACCGTTTCATACGCCGCCTATTGTTGTGCATATGCAGGATTATGTCTAGAAGGGGCCTGTATATTTTTTTTAAAGGGCACTTACTGCAATGAACTGGATTGATAAGTGGCTTTGATCTCCTTCTGGCTTATCTTCACTGGCAAAATGAGCTGCCCATCTGTAGAACAACCGAGGCCCGGTAAAAGTTGGCAGCACTAGCAAGGTGTATAAAACCTACGTGTTCATGTTACAATGTTCACCAGACACAGCGCTCTGGATTAAAGAAGAAAAGAAAATCTTTTCACGCTTGCGAAAAGCCTGCGCACGAGTTCTCCATGGCATTGGGCCTGGAATCCGGTTCAAAAATGGCAAAAAATTGGTGATACTGGCGGTAACAGTCCCCATGACAGCCAGTTCACCTACAGCCTTGTAGTGACTGGTCAATCTGCAGAATGCTAACGGTGGATCAACACCACTTACAAATTTAGCTTCTTTAAGTATTGTCTCGTCGCCAGTTGGACAATGGGCACCAAATGCCGCTGTTAAGACTGTACTTATTGCCATTCTAGCGATTCAGATAGGTTATTTACAGCGGTTAAAATATAAAACGGAAGGAGTACCTCTCGATATTTAAAAACCAGTCTGTACCACCCTTCAAGAGGTGTTGTACGGTCAACAGTGCTTCAAAGTGTTGCAGCGGTTCTGTCACCCCGGCACGGACAGACGCCATGACTCCAACAGAAAGTCGCCTTGCAAGGGTATATTCTTCTTCGCGAGCATTGAGTGCCCAGTATGTCATATCCGGATCCACATTATCACGCTATGTAGTTCATTAGCAGGGAACGGTAGAAACACTTTACATACAAAGTATGGCATAACAGGTCTCGACGAGAACTTGACGGATCGCCTATCTAAAATCTCTTTGGCAAGACTCATATCTCCGATAAGCAGTACGGGCTTTGGAGCACGCGATATAGAAGGATTAGTACCTTACCTCTCACGATCGATGTCACAAGAGCACGTACTATTCCAACTATGTCCAAATAGACAAGACTCCCATATTTCTCAATCATAGACCGAAAGTAGGTTGCAAGGTGCTACTCTTATCAGTATGCCCAAGCAAAAAGTACTCCAGGGGTTACAATAACTTGCCTGCTGAGGAACCTGAAAGAGATTGCCGAATATGGGAATGCCTGGAGGTCCAGGAGGACGACGTCCATGATGTCTTCTATGTAAAATGAGAGTATAGACAAGTCCCAGAGCAGCGACTACAGCAACTACGAGACTAGGTAGCGCCATAGCACTAAGAATGAGTGTCGGAAGGTAGAAGGTTCTGCTGTCATATTATGTGTGACATATTCGGTACTTAATTCGCTTCTGACAATCAATTAATCAACTCCGACCAGCTGTTTGTACAGGGTTGTCCTTTCAAGCACGCTGCAGTTAAAGCCATTTAATTGTTGAGACCGCGGGAGCGTTACTACTGTCGACAGTCGATGTGCCGGAAAATTTGTGAACATAGTAGAGATTGGAATGGGACTTGGCACTGGCACATGCACGCCGGACCACGCCCATGAATACTATAAATAATACTTTAAATAAGCGCACTGTGAAATTGTTCAGACAACTATATACGCGTCTCTTGACTTGAAGTTTAAAGTCTAGTAACAAGTACGGACCCTTGCACCTCGCTACATGCGGGCAAGAGCATGCAAGTTCACGTTGGCTAATACGACTGAAATGCATTGTGCAACATCATCGGGACGCTGTTGAACGACCTTTTAGCGAACGTAGACAGTTAGCAGGTTGATTTGAGTACAATAAGATGGTTAACTTACTAGATGACCTGCACCTTCGATGTAAGTGACTGATGCTGGGCTGTGTTCAGGAACCTTGTTTGCAATTGATTTCTTCAATTTCTCCCCGCTATTATATATCAGTAAGGCCGTAGTATAACTGGGATTCCAGACTTCTTAAAAACATACAAGACATCGTGGACACTACCAAATATGATGTGTATTGGGAACCTGCGAGAGAGTAAATGCGCATACGCTTCCGTAGCATCTACTGTGAGTTGTTCACTTCGATAACATGCCTATGCACAATGCAAATTGGATTACAGACTCAACACAGCGAACGCTGAGCGGATTCGGACTTACTGTCTCTTGTGACTTTGTGGCACATGTTGTTACCCCTTTGAAAGAGAAAGGCCCACTGTAGTTGACCGCATTGTGCATCCTTAGGCCATGTTTCTGATGTATTCGGTACAATTTCAGCCCAGTTCGACCGCAAACATAATCGGGCTCTTACTACGTAAAGATCCCTAACTCGGGAGTCCCATAGCGAGTGGACAGGGGACTGGGAAAGGTACTTCTGTGCGGCCTGTTTTGACCGCCAAACATCCGTCCGGAGCCATGTCCAAGCGTTTAGGAGCTCTAGCGACCTCTCGCTGTCAGAGCAGTCTTTCATTCCAATCCCAGGCTCGATGGCTATGATGACTTCGAGCTTGATTTCCGGCTTCAGCTCCGTCATTAAGAATCTGGTAGATGTTAATTGCATACGGTTATGACATGTCCAGCTGTATGATGATGGAAGGAACATACAGTCCCGCTGCTCCAATTGAATGACCAATTGCAATAATCCTTCGTTTGGTAAAATCTACGCGCGCTCCACGATGTAGGCCAGCCGATAGGAAGTCGTAAATAGCTTGAGCGATGGTTTTAGTCGGCCCTAATATTCCAGTCAGAGCAGGAGCAGGTGAACAGGAGGTGTGTACTTGCAGGAGTCTGCGTACTGCGACTGAATGATCTTCTCGTTCAATATTGCTGATTCTCCGTGGTTGGGAAGCTCGACGGAGAAGATGTCGCGGATTGGTGACAGTAACTGGCGTTTATTTAATTCGAATAACTTGTGTATGGTCGGCTCCCAGGTCTCTTTGTGTAGCCCAACAGCGTGCACAAAAAGTAGGGTTACACCGGCGATGTTGGCTGCAGAGTCAGCGGTGTAGTACTGAGTCGCGAGGATGTGAAATGGATTCTGGGAGTTTCCCCCCGGGGCGAGGTGGTGTTGTAGACGGGATACCTGCATAATGTGGAAAACTTGAAACAGCTACAATCCCGCACACAAGTGTTAGCAGGATTTATAGATGTTGCCATCTTCGTAAACCCGTTTGTTGTCAGCCTATGCGGCATGAACCTGCATTTAACGAGTCCAAAGATTATCGTCTGCGTAGACCCGAAAGCCGAGATAATAGGGGGTCTAAAGTTTAAACTTGTCAAAGAAAGGAAAATGAGTAGGAGATTGTGAGTGCAAGCAGTCGTGGAACGGCATGTATCGTAGTATGAAAGCTCTTGAATTAAGATCATCATCTTCAAAAGTGCTATTTATCATTGAGTATTGCTAGACATGTCGTCTCGTTGTCAATTCACAAATGTGGCTAGTGCATAAGTTTAAACAGCATTTTTAACCTAGTGACAGGAAACGGCTGAAAATAGAACTACATATGTAGAGTACATACTGGTGCTATTTTTGTCTATCACCTGTTATTATACTTAGTAGATGAGGAGATTATCGACAACGTCATGCCTTTTCATGAATAACGATAGAAAATAAAGGTAAAGGAAGTGAAATGACCGTTGTTTCCTTCATCGATACTTACCGCACAATCCTTTGTGACTGTAGAGACGGCAAGGCTTGAAATTAAGGCATAGCACTGATATACATTAATGGAAATTGGAGTTGGACAGAATAGGTTGCCTGAGTAATTATCGCCTAGACACATACACAATAAAACCATTAGTTTCCAGCGGTACGCCCGTTATACTTAGAGCATGACGCTCTGCGATGTAAAGGGTCATAAACGCTTAAATGTAATACATTGCACTTGTATCTCGATCTAGGTTTCACTCTCTTCTGTGAACTGTCCGTAACAGCTGGAGCTTGGAATAAGGATTACTACCTAGGCTCTCAATATCATTCCAAATACAATGGTACACATTTCCAGAGCTTATTTGATGGAATGACCGTACAGCCACTTTTGAAGAGGTGGCAGAACGTGACAGGTACTTTGTTATGTTACTTTGTTATGTAGATATAAGTTGGATATAATTGCTTAGTTGCGCAGTATAGTGTACTGTGTAATTGTCACTTTTATCCCCTTGTAGACTCTTTATGACACCCATCTGGCTTATGTACTTAGTAAATGGTAAGCAATGCTATTTTTATCCACACTCTTTGTCAACGCTGCCTAGTATGGCGAGCAACTCCCACAGTTGTTGGGCAGTACTGCAGTTGCAGTGTCAATATGCTTACTCTACCTCGCGTAAGTTCAAAGTAAGATGTTCACACCTAGGATTCTACAGCAAATGTGGTAGGCGCTTATGCAAGCGCTTATGTCAAACTGCTTTCCTTTTGGGCCAGGGGTAGTGTACGTTAGTCACTCGGCGGCAGAGCGTTTACCAAGTTATCTCTGGGCGATGAGGAGTATATAAGAGGCGCGTTGGAGGCCGCACATCCAATCTAATCCACTCTTACACTCTCAAGTCCAGCTTACAGCAATTGTAAACACAAATGGCCCCTACAGCGATATTCCACCCTGTCCAAGTCGGCACAAACATCCTAAAAAATAGGATAGGCATGGCCGCGCTCACCCGCAACCGCGCTGAGAACACGTACCCCACGGACCTCATGCGAGAGTACTACGCTCAGCGCGCCGATGCAGGGCTCATTTTAACTGAGGGAATTCTGATCACCCGTCAGGGGTAAGCAGCGTTCCTATTTTGTCCTCCTTCCTGCATAGTTAATTGCGCGTAGCACTGAATGGCCCCACGCACCCGGACTTTGGGACGAGCAGCACGTCGCAGGATGGAAGAACATCGTTGACGGTGTTCATGCCGCGGGCGGCAAGATCTTTGCTCAGGTCAGTCTCATTTGTCATTTTGGTTTGAGGTGAATCTGATTGAGAGTTTCAATAGCTCTGGCATGGTGCGAAACCCGATCATTAAATATAAGATACTTTTATTAACGGATCAGTTCTAGTCGGTCGTGTCGCGCATCCGGATGCTCCCGAGCAAATTCTGGCTGGGGAGCCTGTGTACGCGCCATCTGCCGTTACTGCACGCGGAGGGCGGTTCCGCCACATTCCGGGCGAGCCAGGATATGTCACTGTAAGGGATAATTTATTCAGGGAGCGATAAGGTATACTTACTTATTACTGTTTATCCTAGCCTACAGAAATCAAGGATCCCTGGACAATTGTAGCGCAGTTCAAAAATGCTGCTGCCCTTGCTAAGAAAGCCGGATTCGACGGCGTGGAAAGTGAGTGGAAACTTGTAATCATTGTCTTATCATATTCAAATTTCGGGCGCGCAGTTCACGGCGCAAATGGCTATCTCGTCAACCAGTTCCTCGATAGCTCATCTAACAAGAGGACGGACGAATGGGGAGGAAGCCCCGAGAAACGCACTAAATTTGCCTTGGAAGTGTTGAAGGCAGCACAAGAAGTTTTTCATAAGAACGTTGCCATCAAGCTCAATCCATGTGGAGGGTACAACGACATGGGGTAATAATTCTCGCTTGATTTGCCAAACGAACAGCATAACTGAAGTTATTTTTTAAACAGGATGCCACTAGAGGAAGCCGTTGCGACGTTCTCCTACCTCATCACGGAGGCTGATAAACTCAGCCTTGCTTTCATCGAGCTCGTACGCTATGCAGAGAAATTAGAGGTCTCTTTTGACGGTAAGCTACTCTCCTTCCCTAGTAAGCTCTATGAACCAGAGTGTATTGACGCGCCTGGAATGTATTGTTCAGGTGTCCCACGCTCTACTAAACACGACGTACTCGCGACCTACCGCCCGCTCGTTAAGAACTCACGCGTGTTCCTGAACGCTGACGTGCTCCCCGCCGAGGGCGAGCAGCTCATCGAATCAGGAAAGATAGATGGGTTTTTCATGGGTATACCGTTCATTATGCATCCGGACCTTGTCAAGCGCGTATTGCATGACAAGCCGTTCGACAACGCCCCCGATTACCAACACTTCCAGACGAATAAAAACTCCCAAGATTGGAGCACTGGGTACACTGACTACCCTGTTGCGAAGTATGAATGAAGGGTATTTGGGCAACACTGAAGGCTCTGGCGTATATACTTAGAATAGGAATAGGCCATTTGCTACTAGATACATAGAGCATCTGAATCTCGGTTACTTGTTAGTGCATCTACAATGCACTGCGTACTTAAACGTTCCACCCTCAGACGGTAATCATTCTCCTGGACCTACAGTAGCATTTATCCGGCGGAAAAGAAAGAGTGGCCGCTGCAAAGTGACCTTCATACCATGCCACCAAGGCGCGGACTGGCCTTATCATCAGTCACGTTCTGCTATTGCCAGGGCCGAAACATGCCTGATGCTGATTACAACACAACATCCATTGTATTGGGCAATGGGACGGGTAACGTCAACTGTGGGTTCAGTTCTCAGAGCCAGAACCAGCAGCTGGGTATCGTCTCGCCAAGGGGAGAGTCTACCGGGTATCAGGACACCCGCCTACTGATGTTTCGCATTTCTCGGCCACGTATACATCACTCCTTCCGTTCCGTATAATTAATCGAAGGACTCCATTGAGATCGGGATTATAATAATTGACGTGATATCGCACTTCTGTGATCCCGAGTCTCGATGCCTCTCACGCACTCCGGGGACCTTACGACTACTGCGAGCCCGTACGGGTAGACAAAGTAAATAAATCATATTAGATCAGCCTGAGCAAAGGGAATGGATAATGTAACATAAACTATCTAAATAACGCTTTGGGAAATGAGCTGCATAACCATATTTGATACCTTCGCTATACTGTACTTGTCTGGATGATGGGGATAGTTATAGTACACCACAGACGTTGTTCTCTTTCTTTCTGCAGTATACCACGCTCGTCGTCGTTGAAAGGTGATGTCTGCGGGATGGCAGAGAAATCAACGTACTCCGTCGATATGCAAAGTTTCAGGATACCTATGTCGAGATTCTGGTTCTCTCTGAGATAATAGATTCGCGCCGGCGCCCCGCTATCACCGTAACCGATAGCCAGGGACCCCCTGGCCGGGACAGATGAGTCTAAGTTCCCGTCGGCGGCGTGGCCTGGCAAATAATAGGGCTCTGGGATCATGTTAGTGAATAATCATCTCCGACAAGGACCTCACTCACCTATACTCAAATCGCTCATGTCATAATAAAATAGCGCCGTGTAGATTGGGAAAGAAAAGTTGTTTTTGATCTTGAATCCGTACGTTATCTTCTCGTTGATGTCGACGCGAATTTTACCTTCATGAACAAGATTAGGTCCATCCGGAGCCATAATGCCTTGGAATGCGTCGTTAAGTATTCCAGAGTGTTTTAGCTTGTAGCACTCCAAGCTGATTTTTTGTGTCAATACATTGCCGAGCGGGTCTGCTCGACCCAAACGTAGGTTCCAGTAGAAATCCGCCGCTCTACGAAGAATCACAGAGAGTCGTTCGGTGTCGTTTGCCCTGATATGGTCAAACGGCATTTTTGTCAGGCCGTGATCGAGACAGACCTTGTCCTTTATGAAAAACTGGACGTGCAAACCATTCGTGCTCAGCTCAAGATCCGGTTCCTCTGTCGCGTTTCGGACGAGACGGAAGGAGCGTCGAGACATATCCACGACCCCAGCCCTTTCTGCCTGATTTTCCATTTCTACCATGATATTGAGCTGATTGTGCAGCGGGTCGTTGCGGGGAACAAACACGCGCAGCGCCTGACCGGCACCTACACGAACCTGCGCGGCATATGCTCTTTTGTCTGGGAGTAAGAAGGGACTGGAATTATGTTGAGCAAGATCACAGAGTGTAGTAAATTCGCTTGTAGCAAACGCAGAGATTGTACCCAGGAGGGTGGTCCTATTTTTTTCCGCGTACACTGCGAACTGTGCGCCGTTCGTGATACCGTGTGCCGTTCCCGCGGAAAGCTTGTATTTCCCTGGGCCCGACCCAGCCGAGAGCTCATAGAGCACGCGCCGGCGCTGGGTGACTTTTGCGTTAAAAAGTAAACGCGTCTGGTTTATGCCTTCGCATTGGGGATGTTGTCTTATAATCGGAAAAGAGAAAATCAGATTCAGAAAAGAAGGGAAAATGAACTAAAGACGTACCCATTGAGCTTTATGCGGTCAATTGTATCCTTGTATGTCAGACAGTCAATAGGCTCCGTTTGAATGAGATCGAGGAACGCATAAGTGAACGCGCCACGGCCTTCAATCTCATGAGCGCCCTCTCCCTGTTGGCAGCTCGCAAGAAGTATATGCGACCTTAGGCCTGTTTTGCTTAGATATGTGGGGATAGCGTCGGCGCGGTGACTTTCTATTTCTGCCTGGAGGAGGACCTTCGGGATTGTATAGCTCTCATGTAGATCAATCCCTCGAAGCCTAGTATTTTCGTTGTCTGCTACCGCTACTTTGCGAGTGCCCGAACCAGAGTGGCAACAGTCAAGAATGACGGTCTAAGGCGCATTATATTTTTCTAAGTGTCCAAATATTGAATAACGATAAATTTACGTACTATATTGTCCGACTTGGCATGTGCTATGCGGCCGAGCACACTCCCAAGGACTATATCCCACACACCCTGACCGATGGGCGTCCCCGATCCCCCAGACAAAAAATCGCAGGGCAGCAGCATCTGTATTTTCCCATTCGCAGAGGGCCACCATTCCGGCAGAGGCGATTTAGTCTCGCTTCCATGGCCAGCATAGTATATGAGAATGGGGTCGTTCGCCGTAATCTCTGTATTTGTAACAAGGTCGTTGAGATTGCTAACGATCGCGGCACCCGTGGCATCGCCATTACGTAGGTTCACAACGCGATCCTTTGGCACACCATATTCAGACAGTAGAAAGTCGCGTACAGCGTCGGCGTCGGCCACTGCACCACTGAGATCTGGAATTTTTGGATCTTGGTAGGTGTCTATTCCGATTATCACAGCAAAGATGGCAGGTGGGCGACTGACGGACGCGTTTTGCTGGAAGAATTTGTTAATAATAAATTTATAATTAAATGTGCCTTGTGTTGGATACCTTGCGATTGTCTGAAGAAGAGCTTGGATGTATATTAAATAGATGTGCAACGCTATGCTTTGGGGAAAGCCTATGGACGGTATTACTGGTAGGGTCAGTTTACATACTACTATGATGAGGAATTATAACCCACGATTTTATTATTAATTTGGCCTTCGAGGCTCCCCGAGTAATCAGGCTAGGAAAGCGCAGACGCATTTATGTACTATGATGCTGAGATAAAAAGATGTCGTCGGGGTTGTGAAGGTGCCTAGCTATATACTTGACGTTCTTCAGCAGAGCAGTCGTATACGTTATTAATATGTTGCCACGTGCCCACTGAAGTACTGAAGCTTCATAGGCAGCGTTACTACACGTTTGACCGTCTAGCCACCTGTCGCGGCGTGAAACCGCATTTATAGTTCTGGCTCTTAGCTTTCAGTTTTAGCTCTGTTTGACGAACTAAACCAAGGTCGGGCAACTCAGAGACGACCCAACATCTTTTTATGACACAAGTGACAACAAATGTCAATTAATGAATGAAAAGTAAATGTACATCTTCCCTTGATTTATTTCAACCATTCCCAAGCCATTCCGTGAGATTAATCATAGCAGTTCATACACGCTGCTATGTGATGTAACCCATAGCATGGCAGGCACCTTGTGTACTGGAGGTAATTCATTTGACATCCGAATCTCACAAGAAGCCGACAGCTCATACTCATGGACCTCGTGTAGTGCAAACGTTTTAGCGGACTCGTGCTTTAGATCTTTAGATATGATCGCATGTACTATTGCTTGAACATCAACGGCCCGCATTATCTACAATTACACGAGCATAACAGCCACTAAGATCGATCCAAGAAACGTAAACATCTACTGAGAATACCTCCTACTCTCCAGTTAAAGCCGCCGCGAGCCTTCGTAGCTCTCTGAATGATTGGGATTGTAACCGTGCCCCAGAGCTGTTCGTCGGGAATTTTAGCACTCCAGTTCTGGGTCCCTCGTGAAGTTTCAAAGGGCGACTCTTGAATGATACCAGAGAAATCAACGTATTTCGTGCACATGTAAAGCTTGAGGAATCCAACGTCTACGCTTTGGTCCTCCCGTAAGGTGAACACCTGACATGGGGTACCGCTGTCGCCATATCCAATTGGAAGCGAACCGTTGGGCGGAATAGAAAAATCTACATTCCCCGACGCGGCATTGCCTGGTAGATAGTAAGCATCTGTGAATGGAAGATATTAGCGAATAATCAGCAGAAAAAATAGATGGCATTACGGATGCTCAGGTCGCTGATGTCGAAGTAGAAAAGAGCGACATAAAGAGAGCATTTACTAAGGTTGTTGATTCTAAACCCATATATGTCGTCTTCGTTGACGGTTATGGTAATCGTACCATTCACACAGAAGTTTGTTGTGGTCGGGACAAGGGGCCTATAGAATCCGTTGTTACAGTCGATTGGCTTGTCTGACCTCACGAGTTTGAAACAGTCGAGACCGATTTTGGTTTTATCTATCGCAGGATTACTGTTAACACGACGAAGATGCCAGTAGAAATCGGCAGCCCTCCTAAGAATGGAAAGGAGGTAAAGGAAATTATCTTGGGACTTGGTGATATCAACATCAACATCGAAAGGCATGCTCTTCATCTCGTTCTTGCGACAGATTTGGTCCATTATATCGAATCTGAAACGAGACCCTGCTTGAGTGATAACGAGGTCAACCAACCCCGATTGTTGCTCTACGAGGCGGAATCTGTCATTAAGCGTGCGAGCTCTTTCAAGTCGCTCGCGTAACCCCTTGTCTTTGACGCATATAAACGTATGCTCATTCGCTCCTATTTGAGTCTGTATTGCGAAGGCTTGGTCGTAAAGAATGAAAGGGGATTTGGCGCCATCGAAAGAGCAAGTAGTTTGATAATTTCCAACCTCTACAGCCTTTACGGACCCGATTTTCGACAGCGCCACGGAGTCTGAGTAGACGGAAAAGATCGCGCCTGTCGTAATACCATGCGCCGATCCTGCTTGTAGTATATACACCCCGGCTCCGGCTACTGTGCTCTGAGTGAGAGGATACATTGTCGTCATGGTCGCGTCTTTTTTGCCTTTGGTTGTAAAAAGAACGCGATGCTGATTCACTCCTTCGCATTGCGGATCCTGACTAGAAATTGAAATCAGCGAGGTCATAATAGTATGTAGAGTACAAGTCAGCTTACTCTTTCGCAACCTGGGGTAACTTCTCTATAGCCTCTTGGTAGGTGAAATTCCCGATTCCTTGAGCGAGCAAAGCGAGAAGTTGTAAAGTGAATGCCCCGCGCTGCTTAACTCCATCGGAGACCTCTTTCGCAACCTGCCCTTTCTTACAAGCTGCTAAAAGGACATGGGACATCATTCCCGCACTCTGGTATTCTTGAGGTATCGACGTGGCTCTATGATTACCCATCTCAGACTCAAACACGCTCATGGGAATCGCATAGCCGTCAGGCAATTCGACACCGCGAGTGTTCAAGTCATTTCTAGTGCCTGATCCAGAGTGGCAACAGTCGAAAATAACGGTCTAGAAAGACAGTAAGCCTTCAAATAAATGCAAGTGTTAAAGACGGACAATATTGTTAGATTTCGCTTTAGAAACCTTCTCCAGGAGCTTCGATAATGTGATGTCCCAAACACCCTGGCCGTCAGAAGTAGTAGACCCGTTACGCATGAAATCGTAGGGGAGGATCATTTGTATCTGGTTCTTGGCATCGCTGGTCTCCCAAATTTCACTGGGTGCCTCTGTCTGAGAACCGTGACCAGCGAAGTATATCAAAATAGGATCGTTTTCCTCAATGGCGTTGTTTGTCGCGAGACTGTCGATGGATCCAATAATTCTGGACTTGGTGGCCTCCGAGTTACGCAGGTTTATGATACGCTCAGGACGAGTCCCCCAAGAGCGAAAGAAGTCTTGAACAGCATTAGCATCGGTGACTGCACCGAAGAGATTGGGAATTTGTTTGTCCTTATACTCATTCACTCCAATGATCACTGCGAACAATCGAGAAAGAATTCTTTTGGCCTTGTCAGCGCGATGGTTAGAGGCATTACGGAACCCGCCTTACTGCCTTTCCACCTGATTAAGACTCTTAGGCCTAGATTGGAGGTCATCATCACTTGAAAGCGGACATAATTGATCTAGAACGCACAGTGGGCGCGGCGCATTTGCAGCGGAGGTAGCGTTATTTGTTTTGGAAGCCTGTATTCATGAACAACAAGTTAAATTTATCTAATTATGCAAAATACAAACGTACTGAAGCATTCCCGCCAAATTGTTGAGTCTGCCTCCTGAAGAGCGATACCATGGTGTAGGAAGTTGAATACTGGCTGCATTCCCTCCATTTGCCTATTCATACACCAGAGCCGACATGCGGAAACCACGCGCTGTTTCTGTTAATAGCACATACGCCGACGTTTTACATGGACACAAATTAAACCCAAAACACGAGCAGATCCAACAATTTGAAGCTGGAATGAAGTTCATGCGTTGGACAGGTGGTTCCGTCTAGGAAACGCCGCATGGCACCATGATTACACGCGTAGCTCTTAATTGGAAGATAACCTGTGAATATTTAAATAGCTATGAACGCAGCGTTAAAAGAATGACAGCTCGGAGAAAATGTATACAATCTCACCAGGAAAAGCCTCCAAGGACGAGTTATTCAAACCTAACATCGTACCCAACATTGCCCAGTTCCATGTCATGACAATTACTAAGAAACAAACCCAAACGAGGCTGCGCCTGGAATACAAATCCACAAATACGAATACAAACAGAGAAAGGATGACTGCAGACGAATGAATAATAGTAATCAATAAAAATTAACCTATGAGCTGTGCTTCTCTAAGATAGACAGGTCAGACGGCATTCCCTTCTTAATATCCTTCTCATTCTCGTTGGTATCATCCGATGACCCGGATTCTACGTGTTCGTTCTTCTTGCCAACATCACCCAGGGCATTCGGGTTGAGAGAGAACGCGCCCCTAGGGATGAAGGTCGCCAGGACGATGACTCCACACGCAATACTAAACTGGACTCTGTGGAATATGCGTGAGTATACGAGGAAGTGTAAGAAAGGAGGGGCTCGAATACGCACCCGCCAACGGTCTTCAGCGAATGCTCAATGTTGCCATTCCGCTTCCAGTCCTTGTCAAACACTTTGCCGAGTAATGTGCTCAGGATCGCATTAGCGACAATATAGCTGGAGTAGAGGAAGGCCATGACTGCTCCCAGAGCAGAGACATTGGTATGGGCTGAGCATTTCCGTCTCAGAAATGAGGTGTGTGCAAACAAATGGATAAACATACTGTATTGAGAGTCGGAGAGCGCAGATTGAATGTAAGCAGCAAGAGATACGTCACCTGCCGCCCAGCCCTATAACGAAGTGAGCATAAAGGGCACCTACAAACATTTAAACATTTAGTGAATGCGGAACGTACAAAGGAGATGGGGATAAAACATCCAGCTATTTTCCATGCCCACGAAACATCGTTGGTCGCATGGCGAGCGAATATTGGCAAGATCCACACAATATTAAGCTGGAAAGTTAATTGTAAGTTACACATCTTTTAGGATTCTGTCAAATCAGTTTACTCACAGCGAGAGCATCCAAGCGTAGCCAGGGTATCTAGCATGCCATCAGACTATGCAATAGCGGAAGTCCACAAACGAGCTTACAGGTGTCGTGATGGCGTCCGAAAAAACCAGTACACCGAGTGCACCCAGGAGCTATAAGTTCAGTATTAGCTGATCTATATCGCCTCCGATAAACCATTACATGCCTCTCCGAAGTTAGATCCGCCGACTATAATCTGACTCCAGGCGGAGGTTCCGAGAACACGTTTGGCGAAAGCCGGGGCAAGGCCATTTTCGAGATAACGGTGCATATAAAGGGCAAGAGAGCTAAAAACAAGTTAAGATTGTGAGAGAAACGTCATGGTGCATGTATACATACTAAGCCGGGAAGAGCCCTGTCGCGCCGTAGTAACAGGTCAACGTCTGGAACACAACAACGATAAGAAAAACATACAGATAAACCGTCTATGCATGAACACCAATTTAGCTCCAACGTAGATCGACTCAACGAATCCACGGGCACCCAGCCAGATTTGGAACAGGTAATTTCTCGAGGTACTCTTCTTAAGGTCGACGTCGCCCAACCCTTGTTGGGCTAGTTCTTCCTGGACATCCTTGTCTGACTTGAAGTTCAAGGTAGAAATGAATGTCCACGACGTTGCAGCACATACGAAAAAAACTTTGCAACCCGTAAATAAATGATGATAAACAGAGACCTATTAGCTTACCGGGAGTCAAGAAGAAGCTGTAGTTATTGCCGAATCGACTGATAGCTGAGGAAGAGGCAAAGGCACCCGACGTCCCTGCGACCTCATAAAAAATGTGTACCACGGCATCCATCCGTCGTAACTTGCCGACGTTTCCGCCTACAACATCGGCGGGACTGATCGGAAGGCAGTCAGTATGTTATGTAGTGATACAGTTATGTGAACGCACATAACACGGCGGATGAGCTCCACCATACCATAAGAAATTCCAGAAAGTGTCCAGACGACGAAAATCAGATTTGGGTTCCAGTCGCCGTAGGAGGGTTTCTTTTGGCCTGCAGGCTTGATTTTACCACCTTGAAAACGATATCGTTACAAAGTTCAAACAGGATTGTGATGTGTGCATACCCGTAGCAGCGTCTACAACAAGGAGAATCACAGTCATAACAGCAAACAGTGTAATTGCTGAGGCCAGAACCGTGCGCGTGGGGAGCCTCCTAATTAGCGGTGCAATTAGAATTGCACCAACACACTGGGCCGCTTGATTAACCCCCGAGGCTGCACCAACTAGAAGCGACTTAAATAAGGAACGAATAGTTTGTATACAGGGATTTCTTACGCTTGGAGAAGGTATTGGCCGCATCGAAGCGATCCGTAGCAAGCGTGCTGATAGACCCATTGAAGAATTCAAGGCCCAGTTTGTACATCATGATGCCCATGATATAGAAGAGACTGGAGGAGTATAAGAAGGTAAACAGCTGAAGGGAGCGGGGATGTTACATGTTGCGCTTCTCGTCGATACTGTAGGCTTCAGACAAATATGATTAGTATAAGAAAGCATCGTAGTCAGTTAAACAACGTACACATCCATATTTCTCTAACTCTACCCATTTCAAGGACAAGGGTCGTCAGAAAAAGGTCGAAAAGGCGGTGCGGGAGCTCACACAAATAACAGCATCAGAATCGAACTTTTCTTTACTTTTGCATTAGCACGTTCGTGACATCGTTTGTGGTATGTCATTCCAAGTCGATCACGCCAAGGCGTTGCTGAACCCCCTTGCCTCCTTGGCCCCAGCCGGTGGTTTGAGGCTCACTCTGACTCCGTGAGTCAATCCCCCTCGATGCGAACGTTTGAGAGGCCGTCAATGTGGAATGATACAAGTTGGATGCTTGGTACGGTAAGATAGGGTAAGATCCACAAAATGTATGACAATCCACCGCGTCTGAACGACCAGGCCATGCGTGACTAGCAATAAAAGACTGTCTTGTCCAGCTCAGGCCTTGTGCATGTCTTCCAGTAGTGGGAAAGGTTTCTCCATGAGGGCCAGAGCTGGAAAGAATGCCTCAACTCGGAAAGCGTTTCAACAGCAAGCCAAGTCGTTGACGAGTGATCGCCTTCCCAGACCAGATAGCGACTGAAGTATGGGTCCCGCCTATTGCTGTATACCCAGAATGTGGGCTAGAAGATAAAGAAAAGTAAACCGGGGCTGCACGGAAAGTCAATTTTTCGAGAGAGCAAGGTGGATCTTATGTATGCGTTATCCGTCAAGAAAACCGGTGAGTATATGCTAAGGAAGCATTGCTCTACGGCTCTAAGAAGCTCATATACGCATTCCTGAGAGGAGGTATTGAATGGAAAGGGAATCCTGCTCCGAAAACGTGTGCAATATGCCCAGATACGCCACATATGTGAAGCCTGTAGCAACTCTAGATGTTGTGCTCCATCTTTCCATTATGGCACAGCGGTACCACGTTCATCACATCGATACCGGGAATACGTGTTGCAGCATGTTGGTCGAGCTGCTGTCAACGGTTTGGGCTTCGGAACTGAATGCGAATGGAGGTGACGCTCGACTGGTATGGTATAACTTTCGTCTCCGAGGTTAAGCGACCGCCATAGGGAATTCTTGTAAATATAGTTCTGTTGAACATTTTACATCCAGCATAACATAATTGTCTTGAAGATGATGCGCTGACTGGCGTTGACGGTCAAATAGGTGACCGGGTTGTTTCGGGTGCCCAGGCTGGAGCGGTCCTGAGTTGAACGTTGAACGTTTGAACGTTTGAACGTTTGAACTCCACTCCCATTTCGCAATCTGCCGTCGCGGCAGGTCGCGGCCGTCATCATACATCACGCATCAAACTCAAAGCCAGAGCGCTGAGCTTCAGTGTGCAAATATGAAGCTTTCTAACGAACCTTCAAACCGAAGCATGACAACGACCCAGTGTTGTGAGGTCTTATGACTGATATCTTTGACAGGCTCTCACAGCAATCTCTAATGTATGAATTACTCTGGATAATTAAAATACGTGCTCCACCTCTTCACCGACAACAGCATGCAAACGCATTCTTGCTGGCACTTTTCTATTACGCTCATGCGATCTTCTGCCTAAAGTATGTTTATTTATGTATCCCTTACTTATAAAAGATCGCTTAACTCTCTTTAGCGTAATGCTAGGGGATCACTCCTTGTCAAAGAACTCTCTATCGCAGGTGGAGTGACTCTCGTCCATGCGTTCCCTTGCTTCTTCCCGCGTGGACGGTTCCGGTTATGCCGTCTGGGACTAGTACATAACCAGCGCGGTGCTAAGGCCTTTATCAAACACGTATTGTTGTCAGAGCTCAAGTTTTGAGCTGCCCACGACATAGCAATGCTGTCTTTCCTGGCACTCGTCTACTTTGGAGTGGGGGTTGCGGCGCAAACATGGTGAGTTTTACGGTTAACGGCTGCATCATTATTATGTTTTAAATCTGGCAACACCAGGTGCGGAAAACATTATCTACCGTCCCTCCCACCAACGCCTCCAGGCGGTGACTTTCCAATACCTGCGACTTCTAGTAGTCCTTTATTAGCACTGCGTTGCGCACCTGCTATACGACCCTACTTGGCTGAAGATGCTGTAGTTGGCAATCCGGACGACATTACCATCCTCATCGATTCTCCAGTTACATTCTCTCAAATAGCCAACGCCCAACCACTACACATCGACCCGTCTGCATTGGGCTCTGCCTCAAATTCTTTGATCGTGACTGTATCGACTGGAGGAAGGAAACTGGCCAGTGGGATCGTACCGCTCAATGCCACTAAACATGCCCTCTCATTCTCGCTTTCTTCTCTTACACCACGCGCAGAAGCTTATGACTTAACGTGCACGGCAAAGCTTGCGTCGCAAACGTTTTCTGCCACGGGGTCCCTGAGCTTTTTGCCTGAGCCCCCGTCCACAATCGGCTCTGTCACCAAAATGGACTTGCGGACCGGCGCTCTGCTGGCTCGTCCAGCGAACGGCAAGGGAGGCCCGTTTGCGCCCGTCTTCCCTATTGGATTTTACACTAATTTTGGAGGCTACCTTGATTCCGACTTCACAATCCCAGCGACGCTAGCTAAACAAGGGTAAGAATTAACGCATCTGATAACGCGGTCCTGCTAACATTTCTCCAGGTTCACAATTGTAATCAATTTGTCAATGT
Organism: Stropharia rugosoannulata; assembly: GCA_028532985.1. Classification (NCBI taxonomy): domain Eukaryota; kingdom Fungi; phylum Basidiomycota; class Agaricomycetes; order Agaricales; family Strophariaceae; genus Stropharia; species Stropharia rugosoannulata. The sequence continues at coordinate 2,859,737 of JANCIK010000010.1, read as the reverse complement.
TACTCTATTAACCTCTTACTAACAGTGTGTAGATTCATCCTATCCCGAGCTTCGATAACCTCACCGCGCTAAACATTGTCCTCGATAAGATGCAGGAGGCAGGGCTTTACTTGGTATACGATATGCGACTGTAAGTGGGATGCAGCAAGCCTACAATGCTCTGGCTAATTTTTTGAATAGCAACTACATGAATGCCACAGCGGTTACGGAACAAGTTAATATGATCAAGTCGCGCCCGAACCTTCTGACATGGTACACGGGCGACGAGCCTGATGGAACCTCCGACCCATTGAACGCTACGCTCATTGCCTCGAATCTCATACAGTCTTTGGATGGTGGCGATGGCAAGGGCGGTGCGGGATATCACCCCGTAACCTTAGTGTTGAACTGCGAGAATTACTTCTTCACGTAAGTCAACCGAATTCCAATTATTCAACTATGCCTGAAGGTATTTTCAGGGACTATACCAGTGGCGCGGACATCGTGATGCAGGATACGTATATGATTGGAAATAATGTCACATTCTCGACACAGTGGGACACGCCCTGCACAGTTGACTATGGTGACTGCGGGTACGTCTACGCATTTTTCGTTATCCGGTCGTATGTTTAATTTTGTTAATTTATTAGATGTGATAACTGCAAAGGAAACTTCCAAGACATCTCCACCCGAATGGATGAATTCAAGCAACGCATATTTATTAACGGTTGGGAGCGTACCAAGGCCGTCTGGACTGTTCCGCAGGGCTTTGGAAATGACACGTATGTCGCCTTTTCCCTTATCCTCGTGAAAATTTCTGATGAGTGGGATATTCTCAGCTACTGGAAGGTTTGAATTCATCACAGCATTAGCTGGATACGTTAGATTAACACACCTTTTTTCAGCGTTACCCAACAGGCCCCGAATTCGTTGTCGAGAGCATAGTAGGAATGAACCACGGAGGCCTTGGTAAGCGCTTGCCTTTACCCCAAGAGGATTTTGCTTACAGAATTGTAGGCGTGATGTCCTGGAATGATCCAACTTCAGCTGACATCAAGGCGTCTGCTTCGAGTCTGGCTTTATCCATGCCGAAGATGACTTCATTCATTCTGAACCCCGCTGCAACCTTCCGGCAAGTAACTGTCAACCTTGTAGATGTTGGCTTGTGGACCGTCGGCGCACAGACGCTCGTCCTTGCCGCGAACACGAATTACTTCAACGCCTCGGTGACACCTGCTCAACTTGGATTGAGAACGTCGTCACCGTTGATACAAGCAATGCAGGTCTTCAACTCCGGCGCGATTGTCGACCCTGCGCGCCAACACTTCGTTTTTGGATCTGTCGGTAGTGGTGCATTTATTGTCTCTTAAGTATTAACAAGTAGACCAAGCTTTACTTTTACTGGGAAATGGGTATTAGAAAACAAGTAAATGTCTAGTGCTTGCTTTCATGGGAGCTATGATATAAATCAGAAATGCTTGAGCGATGGCAGGCGCTGGCCTCGAGTAAGTTTATGCTCCATAAATTCGCGGAGTTTATGAATGAGAATGTTGACGGTGCAAAGTAATTTCCATTCATTGCGGATCCAATTTCTGTGTGTTCCACTATTGACACCGAAATATGCTGAACACAAATTCCTGAAGGGAAACAGCGTTGTATCTACAACTACTCAGTACTCAAGCCGTGATGTGTTTTATAGCAAGTATTACCTTAGACCTGTCATCGGTCGATAGAGAGGTATATCTGATGCTGAGCTTCCCAAGGTGGAGAAATAGCCTTTCATGGGCCTCGTGGCATGGGCATGTGCGATTCCATCAGAGTTGTCATCAAATCTTATCTAAGTCGGCATTATTCAGGGTCTACAATGCGACGGGAATAATAACTCGCACGACCACGACCCTGGTCGCAGATATACGCGGAAAATAACCATTGTGCTGCTTGATCCCGTCCCCCAACTATCCGCCGTCCCCCGTTACGACCATATCTTCCTTCTCAGCGTTAGGCTGTAACCGGTAAGATCATGAACTCAACCAACACAACGATGGCTGCGCCACCGGCGGGAGGCGGCCCCCCGGGAAATTTGGATACCACCTTAGCTGCGGCGTTCTTTGGGTATTCCGCGGGCGCAATGTAAGTTTGCGCATTTGGCTTGAGGAGCGCGGGATTAACGATACTCTCAGTCTATTTGGCATTGGCGTACGACAGGCGTACCAGTATTATACGATGAATAATGAAGACTTATGGGGGCGAAAAACAATAGTGCGCTTGTTGCCCTTTCTTTTAGTTCACCATCTTATGTCCTGAATAACTGAAGATTGGGATTGTATGGTACGCCACTGGCGTCATAGTCTGCCTTGCGCATTCTTATTGCAAAAACCCCACTTCCACGCAGCGCTCTTGATGCCCTTCACCTCACGTTTTCAACGTTCTTGGTATACAATCTAATTCTGAACATGTTGGGATACACGCAAAGCGCGAAGACTCTGGTTTGGTGAGAGGTCTGCTCTCCTTCGGAGCTATACTTTACTTACAACACCCGCAGGAGCCTAAAGGTAGTATTAGGAATTTACTTGTGCCGCAATTTTTAACCAAGTTCCATCCAGGCGTTAGGTTCGACGCAGGTAATTGGACTTGCTACCGACGTCCAACTGTAATTAACCATTTCGACTGTCAGGTTATACTGATTGTCCTCGTCCAAGGGTATGTCGTTCGCCGTTCAAAGCCCACGGGAGAGGTTTCATCCGTTCTATATCAGGTTTTATCTATGGCAAATATGGCGCTGTAAGTAATGCCCGTTTGGGCTTCTGGTTATCATATTTGACCGAGAACCTGACATCTGGCAACAAATATAGTCTCGAGCCACAGCAATCTATTATTAGCAAAACGGTTTTCGAGAGCCATACAGGTGCGTATTAGTGCTAATGCCATGCAAACGACATCCCTCAGACAGGAACAGGTTTTCATAGTATTTATCGCCCTCTTCGCTTTGGGTAAGTGATAGCATGTTGCATCTACCATCATGTGTATTCACGTACTTTCATTGAACAGCGGTTGCTGTTAGTACGTATCTCGACTGTTTATCATAAATTTCAAGCGCTTACCCCCCGTATTTCAAAGTATTTTTATCGCGCCTGTAAGTGGCTGAGAGTATAATGCACCCGTTCTGGCTCATTAATGGGAAACAGGCAAAAAATCGACGTCATTCATAGTTTCGACACCGGATTCGAAGTGAGTGAGCCCCAACCTCTCGAGGGGAGCCCATGTACACTCTGTTCTGACTACCACAAGTATACGGTATATTTAGGGTTTGGGGCAACTGCCATTATTGACTCCTCAATTGCTGGCGCAATGTGTCTTCTGCTGCATAAAAGCAGCAAAGGAACAATCAGGTACGCTTTATAATATTTATCTATAACGTTCCCTTTTATCGAGTTCCACGCATTAGGAGTGAAAACGTGCTCGAGACTCTTATTCAGTACTTCATAGGCTCAGGGCTACTCACCAGGTACTTCTAACTGAGCTTCGAAGATTTGGTTTTATTGACTTTTGCGGCCTAGTTTCGCGGCTATTATGTGTATAATATTGGTAAGTGGTACCTTGTTTTCTTCTTCTCTGCCTCATAAAGTATCTTTTTAGTATGTAGTTCAACCTGATGGACTTCTGTATCTGGGAATGGAACTATCGGTTACACGATGTAAGCTTCTTCCGCAGCTGCTTGCCACTTCTCGTTTCTAACTTATTGGCGGATAGTATACGCGAATTCCCTATTAGCAATGTATGTCTATATCCTATGCTTTCCTCCCATTTACCGACATCTATTCAGTTCGAATGGCCGGCAGGGACTACGGAAACGGCTTAACGAGTCAATTGAGTTAAAAATGCCTTCCGGTGTCTTCTTCAATGACTCGGACCAAGCGTCTTTGATAGGCGCACACATGAAAGGACCTTATGTAGCTAATCCAGAGCCCAAGTACGCGGAACTCATCACAGAAGACCCGTTCGCATCACCGTTATCGCAAAAATATGCCCATGTGCCCCTCTCAGATCCATTCTCCCCCGGTTCGGAGTCAAAGTTTTCGCCCACAAACTCTGATGGTACGGATTTAGTGTCTATGTTCAGTCTTTCAGGCGATGCTAATCTATTCGTGTTTAGGTAGCAAGACTCTTACGAGTGGTTCGTCAAGGAGTCAAACCGTGTAGGTCGCAGCACGCTACTGTGCATTGTGGTAATGCGGCAATAAGGACTATTAGAGATACTATATTTTGGCAATTGCCGTTGTTGTACATTTGCTTTCAGACTAATGATTATCGAGAGGCATACATCAACCATCGCACGACATTGCCAACCACCCGTCTTCTCTAGTTCTACCACTCTGCAATTGAATTATACCGATGTTTGGACGCTGCGATTAGATTAGACAGTATGGCATGGTGATATTTATATATCATACTGTTACATAGCCGATTTTTACAGTACTCTGACAATTATCGACAGACTCAAAATAACATCTCAAGAATGTTGCCTTCCCGCCCGCCGACGTCAGAACAGGCCAGCACTCTCCGGCATTAAGAAGAAACGTCCGACTGTCTTGGCATCGAGTTAAATTGCTGTGTGAAATGTCTGATTACATGTACGTAAAGTCAACCATGTCTTAACAAATGTGCACTAGAAGCTTTGAAGCTGACGATAATGCCGGGCATTGTTTCTACTTCTTATGAGCCACATCTCTCGAAACCCTGCACCCCTCGTGAGTGTCGAACTATGGATTGAGACAGAATCCACGCTATGTTGACTAATCGATATCCTGAGTTCTGAGTTCTCCCGAAGAGTGGCTCAAACAGTGGTTTAGGTTGTTGTCGTAATCGTTAGCGAGACGACATCGGACGAGGGCGGATTTTAACAAAACGCTTCTCTCCTCTTTTTGTATCTCCCCTCACAGAACAGTGTTAAAAGAGCTCAGAACATAGGTCTTCACTTCTGTTTAGCGCCCAAACTTGCCGTTCATTACTTATTCCTCTTTTCAGAAGTTTCATCAAGACTTGGCACATATCGATTCTTGGCAACTATGCGCTCAAGATTGAGCTTGGAGTTACGAGTTACGCTTTCGACGATTTGCCTTTTCACTGCAGCGCAGCTCTGTTATGCCCAATCTAATTCTACGACGGCGGCGCCATCCATTACTGTCTACTGGGCGCCGGGCCAGACACCGTTTCTAAGTCCTGGGGCTACCGGCCTCGGAATCCCTATCCCAACTTCACTTGATTCAAAACTACAAGTCTACAATACAAAAACTCTTCTCGCGCCCCCTCCACCCGGCAATAGCGCTCTGCCAACAGCCTTTGACCTTGCTGTTAAAAACAATGTACCCTCAGGAGCATCCATACAGCAAAGCGGGTCGTTTTTTGGATTTTCTGTAGAAATGTCGGTGGTCAATCAAGTCTGTAAGTACTTCCGCTGTGTCGTCAATGTGAGCTGGAGATGTTAATGTCACATTACATTTCAGTGGGCAAAAACTCGTGCGTAACTAAATCTTCGTTCATGTTGAAGCTGTAAAACTTAATGATCATTATTAGGTCTTTACTTCAAGTGCCGTTCTTGAACCTTATGGCTAACATTCAACAACGGGTTGGCCGTATCAACGTGCGCGTAGGGGGGAATACACAAGAGACGGCTACACTCGTTGCGAACACCCCGGATGGCAAAATTCTGGAGAAAGATTATGCAGCATCCACTAACCCGGTGCGTGTCCCGATCTATCACCGACGCGCGCGCTCATACAGTACTTACCGAATTTCGTCTGCAGACACTTACGCCTCCTCTAGTATTTACGTCAGACGTACTGTACATGATGCGCAATATCTCCGACTTCGTTAACGTACATTGGTACATTGGCGTGCCATTCAACGATACTCAGCACTGGCGTCTTCAAATTGTGGAGCAAGGGCAGGCTATTCTTGGAGACTATCTCATTGGTGTCCAAGCAGGGAACGAGCCGGATTTGTACGGACCTCATGGACATCGTCCCGAGGTGAGCTCGCGCCCATTATCTTGTGCGCGTTAGCTAATTTTTCTATCAGAGCTATAACCAACAAGATTACTTCGACGAGTTTGGCCTGTTAATCAAGGCTCTTGATGCAGACGCAAGCATAAACGCAAGCAATCTTTTAATTGCGCCCAGTGTGTCCTCGAGATGGACTCCCGAGTCTGTATTGCAAGTTGGTAACGGTTTTATTCCAGCGTATAACGAGAACTTGTATGCCATCGCAGTGGAACAGTGAGTACTTCATTCCAGATATCACTTCCAACGTACAGGTACCAATCATGGACTAGTTACCCCTTTGACAACTGTGGTGTTGCGTTCCCAAACACTGGTATTCCAGTTGTAAACCCACAGGACTTGATGCCTGTATATCTTTCACACCAGGCGGCGCTGAACTTAGTCGCTCCTTACCTCACGACATCGGCTACAGCACAAGCTGCTGGGAAACCGTTCATTATGTTTGAGACCAACACTGCTTCTTGTGGCGGCTTTCCCGGTCTTAGCGATGCGTTTGTAGCTGCGCTTTGGGGTCTCGATTACGCCATGCAAATGGCGGCGTCAAATTTCACCAATGCTTTGTTTCACATTGGTGGGCAAAGCGTTACATACAGTCCATTTACCCGTGAGTATTATTTTGTGATGTCTTCATCCGTTTGGTCTCTGATAACGAGCTGCAGCGCCGCCTACAAATGAGTCTGTGTTTCATCAGTGGAGCGTGGGACCAATATATTATTCCGCGCTTGCTACTGCGGAGGCCCTAGGCGCTACGAACACATCCCAGATCGTGGACCTCAACGCCAACGGAGGCAACCACTTCACGCCAGCCTACGGTATATGGGAGCACGGCACCCTTTCTCGCGTCCTTCTGATCAACTTCGCAAATGACCCGACTGGCGCGAGCGACATCTCCGTGGATATAACAGTCGAAGGCGGCACACTTCCTTCTTCAGTCGACGTAAAATATCTCCTCGCAGCAAACGTCACGCAGAAAGGCAACTATACGTGGGCTGGGCAGACGCTAGGTGGGAACTTCCAGGCCGATGGGAGCTTGTACGGCACCGAAAACATAACGACCATCCCCTGTGGTGTGCCGTCGGACGGCTCGACGCAGACGGCTGTATGTCGCGTCAGCGTACCCGCACCAGGTGCAGCGCTGGTCTTCTTGTCGGGGACGGGAGCACAGGCGGATGTTGCTGGTGCGCCTAGCACCACATTCACGACCAGCACGTATACCAACATCCATGCGTCTTTATGGGTGACGCCTTCGGAGTTGGCCAACTCGCAGGGCCGTGGAGGAGTTAATCAGCAGCTTGGGAGCACAAGCTTCAAGTCTTTTAAAGAAAGGGGTGGAGCTATACACTGGTGTATACCATCTTTATGGATGTCATTGATGGTTATTCTTGTTCTCGCAGCAATGCAGTGGTAATGGACTACTCTTAAAGTAGCAATATAGATAGTAAAAATATGTACAATGTGTCTCATCAACAACCTAGTATCATTAACACCAACATACATATAAAATGTTTTTATAAGTGATCATTAAGCAGACATTCAGATACATGACATCAACAGGGTGCACCTGTATACTTATTGTCTTTTTACATAGTAGTCTACTACATGACGTCCCAATCCAGCATGTTGTACTCTAGCATGTTTTGACAGAGTTGCCTCTATCTAGAGTTAAGAAAATATCCACAGTGGCAGTTGCCCAGAGAATAATGAAAACACCATTTCCAGGTATATAGAGATATGTATCCACAACCTGAGTGACCAGATAGTGGCAGGTAAGGCTTAGGAAAAGGTGATCCATGGGTAAACCCATGGCAGCACCTAGTACCTGGCACTATACCATTTTGAACATTTGTTTGTTTTTGTCCTAAGGGACTTTATGTTTCGGCATCAACTTCTTGTTGTTCCATGTCAATGTCCCATCCAAATTGGCGGTCTGGGAATTTGTCCAGGGGACACACATTTGAAATGGGGCAGTAATGTTGCAAGATTTGCAAAACCAAAACTGATAACCGACTGGTATTTATAACGGTTTTGCCTGTCTGTTGCTTCCGAAGTCGAAGGAACGGTTAAGTATGGTTCTATATATTGTTTGACAGCGGATTCCGCATGGCTGAGTCTCAACTTTAATCATTTCCCTGATTTGAGATTCAATCACTTTTCGGGATGCAATCTATCCGCGATCGCAGAGCGGCAATGAAAGTGGCTGGCTCTGAATTTGTCAAATCTCCGTCGTGGTTTCTCCTTTCTGGTACAGAACTTTTAGAAACTAATGTTACTTTTTAGGACATTTCCGACTAGAAGCAGATCCCATCTGCCCTATAAAACACCGTTTGATTTAATTCTGCTTTTCGTTCCTACTTGTACTGAGTCAAATGGTAATTCCCATCCACTAAAACCGCACTGTTTCACTAATACTTTCTTTCTGTATCTGCTAGGCTATCCACAACGTAGTAAATCATGATTGGTTAACAAATGTGCTGCCTTTTGTGGTAGGAGTAATAAATGCTGCAGTGATATATAATATGTCCCCTACCTACAAGGTTTGCATGGTATGTATCATTGGCATTATTAATTCAGTTCAAGACGTCATGGTATTTGTTTTTTCTATGTAGTTCTTAGGACAATACTTACCCGAAGTATGATTTAGGCAAACAGAAAACGAACCGAGGAAATCAAAGAATATGCTCGTCATATACTGAACACATTTAGGCATGCAATTGAGACGGGCGACGACAATGTCATAAGGCTTGTGGAGCCATTCATCGAGCTTGAAGAGTGAGTGATTACATTTATCTGTCATGCAATTATGAAATAAATACCTTTTATTATAAAGATTGTTTCAATCTGTCATGACGCTCGTCGAACAAGAAAAAACCATGGTACTTTGGCAACAGTTTCTGAAAAAAAAAGAGACAACCTACAAACTGGAGCTCTACAAAAGGCGTTTGATGGATTACTGGGACATATTCAAGGTCAGAGATCATAATATTCAATTGACTAGGAATGTCACTTGATCTGATTACCGCAAGTCCAGGTCCGGGCAGGCCATTTTTAAAATGTATCTATTTACGGGGCCATCCTGATAGATTTGGATTCAGCACCGCTTACGGGACAGGTGCAGCCTGTACCACGTCACCACATAGCCCGTGACCGAGAATTACTACGAGTATCATCACTGGGGTATACGGACATTCTACAGAGCACTTTAAATATTTATATATTGAATATTGGGTTTAAAATCAAGTTTAAATTATTCAATGTCGATTGAAAGTTCACTCAGAAGATGCACATCCTGCAGACACGAGGTCCAGTCATGTCAAACAACAGTTGTATCTTTTAATACATACGATTGCATACAGATCAAGACGGAGTCAAATGCACAGATTCAGGCTAAAATTTGGCCTACGTTCTTGACACGAGCGGGCACGACAATAAGGGCCAAAATAGGCAAGCGCGCCCGGCAAATGGGCTGGAAAAGGAAGTTTCGGAGAGTCAGAAGGGAAATTTGAGCCGGGCTGACTAATACTTTTCAGGTTGTCCTCCTGCCATGCCCGTGAGCAGAGCAAATCCGCCCGTCGGCCATACCCAATCTTCCATCGCCATCGGGAAGCAACCGATGAACTACGCACAGACGCCCGTGCAGCCGCCGAAGAGCGCCCGAGCGGCCTCGAAAGCCCCGCAGCAAGCCCCGCAGAGCCAGCAGCAGCAGCAGACCCCGCCGCCGCAGCAGAATCGTCACCCATCGCCCCCTACATCGACCACGAGTGGAGGAACGAAGTCGCGAGTGGCAGGTGGGTCTGGAAACTCGCAGAAGGGGAAAGCAAATGCCAACAAGATTTGGAGCACGAGTACGACTGAGGAGCGGGAGCGTATCAAGGACTTCTGGCTCGGGCTCGGTGAGCAGGAGCGCCGCAGCCTTGTCAAGATCGAGAAGGACACGGTACTCAAGAAGATGAAGGAGCAACAGAAGCACAGCTGCTCGTGTGCTGTATGTGGCAGAAAACGGTATGTTCTTTCTCTGGGCCTTTACAGCCGTTGATCTTACCCGATCAAGTAGAAATGCGATAGAGGAGGAGCTCGAGGTACTGTACGATGCTTATTACGAAGAGCTAGAACAGTACGCGAATTACCAGCAGCGCTACGTATCGTCCGGTGGGACCATTCCCCCTCCGCCGGGGCCCGGCCCATTCCCCGGCAGTGTAGAGCTCGACAAGAACGGCGCCGTCGTGGCGCCTGCACCTGCGAATCCCAAGCGAGTAACTGCCGCCCGGACACCCAAACCAGCCGTCAATGGTCGCAAGCACCATCAGCATCCTCACCCACACCCGCACCCGCACCACCACCCACCAACAGAAGATGACGAGGAGGAAGAGTATGAAGACGACCATCCATACGATGACGAGGAGGACGAAGAGGAGGATGATGTAGAAGAGGAGGACGAGGAAGACGAGGAGGAAGATGAAGAGGATGAGGATGAGGAAGAACGTAAATCTCCAGCGCGCCGTGCGCCGCCACAGGTGAATGGGCGGCGGGCTATCCAGGCTGGCAAGGGACGGGATGGGCTATTCAACATTGGGAGTAGCCTAACCGTCACAGGTATGTCCCCCTTCTTTCCGCTGCATATATCCATGCACATACTTGACTTCTAGGGCCAGGGAACATCTTGACGGTCGCCGACGACCTGCTAAAGAATGATGGTCAAAAGTTCTTAGAAATGATGGAGCAGCTAGCCGAGCGGCGTATGCAGCGGGAAGAGGAAGCTGCAATCGACGTTGAGGATGAGAGCGACGATGAGAGTGAGGACGACCGTGCGAGTGAAGATGATGCCGGTGTGAGTGACGAGGAGGATGACGAAGACGACGAAGAAGAGGAGGTATGTTTTTTTCATTCGACCTGTTTATTTTACCTGATCTTTCTTTTGATTTGTAGCCGATGACGGAGGAGCAGAAGATGGAGGAAGGAAAGCGCATGTTCTCCATATTCGCCGCGCGCATGTTCGAGCAGCGTGTACTTACTGCTTACCGCGAGAAGGTTGCTCAGGAGCGACAGCTGCAACTCCTCCGCGAGCTTGAGGAGGAGGACAAGTCTACCCGTGATCGCGAAATGAAGAAGCAGTCCCAGAACCAGAAGAAGAAGGACAAGAAGCGGTGCGTAATATTTTTGGTCATGGGTACTGGACAGGGGCTAACACAAAAACAGACAACAAAAGCTTGCGAAAGAGGAGGAGAAGGCGGCTAAGTCTGCTGAAAAAGCGGCTGAGGAAGCTGCTACTAAAGCCAAGCAGCTTGCTCAGGAGGAGGAAATCCGGAAAAGGCGCGAGGAGGAACGACTACGGCGCGAGGCAGCCAAGCGTCAGGCGGAGGAAGAGAGGTTGCGTAAGGAGGAAGAAAAGAAGAAACGGCAGCAGGAGGAGCGCGAGCGCGAGCTGGAGCGGGAAAAGAAGAAGAAAGAAAAGGAGGAACGTCTGAGGAAGGAGCGTGAGGAGAAGGACCGCAAAGCCAAGGAGGAACGCGAGGCCAGGCTAGCCAAGGAGCGCGAAGAGCGGGCGGAGCGGGACCGCATCGAAAAGGAGAAACGAGAGGAGCGGGAGAGGATAGAAAGGGAGAAGAAAGTCGCAAAGGAAAAGGAGGACAAGGCAGAGCGCGAAGCAAAGGAAAAACTCGCCGCGCAGCAGCGCGCCGCAGCCATTGCCCAGGCGCAGGCCAACTCCGTCAAGACGCCCGTCCGCGCCAACGCCACCGCGTCCTCCTCAACCTCCTCGCTCGCCACGCCGACCAAGCCCCCCGTCGCCCCCGCTATCAACCTCGCCATCGCGGCGCCCCGCGCACAGAAGCCTGCTACGCCCGTCGTCAACGGCGTTTCTGTGAATGTTAAGAAGGCTGTGAATAACAAACCTCCGTCAACAATTCCTCCTGGTGTAGTTGGACAAGGACCTCGTCCACACCCTCTCCCGTCGGCTCCCCAACCTCTGCAGCAGCAGCAACAGCCTCCCAACATGTCGCGGCCCCACCATCTCCCTCCGATTGGCAGCATGAACCCTCAGCAAATCACTCCCCACCTCCCCCCGCAACCTGGAATGATGTTTGGTCACCCACAGGGTCCCCATATGATACCCCCGCCCAATATGTCTCCCCGCGTCGGAAACTTCCCGCCCATGCAGTACCCCTTCAATCCGGCAAACATGCAGCATCACCCTCCTCCAGGGACACCGCTCACGCAGACACCATTGTCGCGTGGTTTCAATGCGGGCCCGTCATTTGACCCCAATTTCAGTCGCATGCCCATGCCTCCGATTGGTGTCCCGCTTCCCAGCTCCGTCATTCCTTCTGCCGCACCTTCCCCAATAGGTCCCCCGAACCCAAAAACCCCCTTGGCAAGCACAAGTGTCCCAGCGCCTTCCATGCTGGCTCCGGGGCAGGGCCGCCGCGGTTCAATGGCTTTGGCAAATAGCCAGACGGACAGCGCTATATCTGGGCCGGGACCTATCACTCGACCTATTGCACCCATCGCCAGGCCCGTCGTCGGCAGCTCGACGGAGGGAGCAAGTTCCGGGTCTGGTTCGCCCAACCGCCGCTCGCCCAGTCCCAAGACTACCCTGGGCTCGTCTGCCCTCGCGACTGAGGATGACGAGGTCGTGTCGACCACTGGCCAGCGGCGTGTGGCACCCATCGGTGCCGGGATAGTTGTCGGAGCGCCAGCGCCTCTGCAGAATTGGGCTCCAACGAGCCCTCGACCGGGACAGCCTGCGCCGTGGAATGCGGCTGGCCCGCCTGGGTTCTCGCCTTCTCCTGCGCGTCCCATTACGAACCCCATTGGCACGGGTAGCCATCTACACCAGCTGCACCATCCAGGCTTGTCGCCCATTGGCGGCGGCTCACTCTGGGGCAACTCCCCGACACCGAACGGGGAAGCGTGGCACCCGCAGGGGCCCGGTGGTTTCTTCCCCGGGCCGCCGTTCATGAACCACAATGCGGCCGCGTCGTCGACGCCACACGCTAGTTCCTAATCATATCCTAACCTTCGCGTTTGCTATTCTTTATGTCTGTCTTTTTTCTCGTGTTGTTCCGACTGTTCTCCTGTTATCTTTTCTCTTTATTCCCAACCAATTAGCATTTCGTACATTTATACATGCTCTGAGACTTGTCGTTGCCGGCTACTGGCCGGACTGCTCCTTTTCCCATCCATTTTTGCTACTAATGCATTTTCTCGCTCGCATTCGTCCTAACGCACACCCCGTTATTTAGCTTAGCTATAGCGATGCTATCGTTTGAAATACATACCATGCTGTATGGAAATTTCCATGTTACGAGAGTGTCAAATATTACAGGCGTAGAGAAATTATATGTAGCGTGCTTGGTAAGTTGAAGATGTCTAAATTTGACTTGTTCATGACACAGCAAGGTCTGCAGACTACTCTGTTTCCGTCAATGTTTCCGGCCATCACACATATGTTCTGGGGTGACCTGCGCATCGAGTCTGAGGATTTCTTCTGAGATCAACTATAAAGATGGCGAAAACATCTGGCAATATTCGTATGACTGCTCAACGTTCACCACCCGGATTACTTCGGTTATATTAAGTTTATGAACATACTTACTTGAAATCCCACGTCAAAAGTAGTTACGTGCACAGAATTCTATTTGTGGAGAATTTTCCAGACGGTTAGGATTAATTAGTTATATCTTGGATTGGGTCAACTAGCACATCTCACGTTATACCGCCACCCTCATGCCCGACAATGTCCAGATTGTACTACTATCAAGTATCCTTGTTGTTAGCCTTACGGGCTTGGGGTTACTGTTGTCTTGCATTGGCTTTCTGACGGAGAGCATTACTAAACGCAAACGTCTACCGGGTCCTCAGGGCTTGCCAATCCTAGGCAATGCTTTGCAGTTACCTCGCGTGGTATGTTCCAGGTCCACATCCGTATTTCACCAATGTACCTATATAGACATACTGCATAACAGCACTTGGCCACGTATTTCCGGTCGCTCTTAGAGGAACATGGAGGACTGGTGTCTCTGAACTTGCTCGGCACCGTGAGTGATCTGGTAGACTGTTAACTCATCAGCCATGTTGTCCAACGCAGTCCATGTATATATATAGCCCGTGCTCTTGATTGGTGAGATGAAGATAGCAAAGGACATACTTGAGAAGAAATCGGCAACGTTCTCGTCCCGCCCGTCTTTACCATACGTAGTGCGCTCTCTTTTCAACTGGCTTGACGATGAATTGCCTTTAACGCGAGCCTACAGCGCAAATACGTCAACCCCGATGGAGCCTTTTGGGGTGTGGAAGGACAGACAGAAGCATTTCATGTTGGTCGGAGACTGACCGTCACAGTGATGTCGTCCGTGCGCGCTGGCAAAACGGAAGCGCTGCACAGATTCGAAATGCTATTGACTATTCAGCACCTTCTGAATAACGGACGGGATTGGTTTGACCACATAAACAGGTGCGCTATTCTGGTTTCTTTACGATATCAAACTGATCAAAAGGCAGGCTTGCTGTGAGCTCTGCGTTGTCGGCTGGGTTTGGCGTCCATTGCCCCGATGGCGATGACCCAAAGCTCAAAACAGTTTTCAACGTATGTATCTTAATTTATCTTCGGAGTCTTATTTTCAGCTGTAACGTTCGCTATCCAGTTAATCCTCGAGGTGGTGAATATGTGTAATCTTTCTGCAAGCATTATAAACTTTTTACCCTTTCTGGACTGTATACCTGGACCCATGCCCTGGAGAACACGAGCAAATGCCCTCCATGCTCGCGAGAAGGGGTTCTACTCCAAGCTAATCCATGAAGCAGTACACGGGAAAGCGTCCGGGATAGATACGTGCGTCGTTATACCATACTAATACATGCACTCTGTTTTAAAGGTTCCTTTAGATGGACCTCTACTTTTGCAAAAGAAGACAAGGAAGACGGAGACAGACCTAGTCGTTTCATGTATCAGTTTGCTGGTGTGCGTGATTGTAGCATTTATGGCAGGAGTAGAGTCTGACAATAACTGCCGTACTACCTGTTATAGGCCGCCACTGAAACTGTAGGAGATCATTTTGTACAGTCTGTAGTACTATCTAATCACCAACGCAAAGACTGCCAGTACAGTCAAAACGTTTATATTAGGGTGTC
Organism: Stropharia rugosoannulata; assembly: GCA_028532985.1. Lineage (NCBI taxonomy): Eukaryota > Fungi > Basidiomycota > Agaricomycetes > Agaricales > Strophariaceae > Stropharia > Stropharia rugosoannulata. Next base: position 2,844,573 of record JANCIK010000010.1, on the reverse strand, counting down.
TTCTATACCCGGAATGGATCTCCGAAGCGCAAAGGCAGATCGATAGTGTAGTCGGGACAGACCGTCTCCCATCTTTTACAGATCGTCCACGGCTTCCTTACGTGGATGCGATAGTGCGAGGTACTGTAAAATTGTTATTCCAAATTCTAGAAGCTCTCATCATTATTTAACTGAGGAAGAGGCGCTCCGCTGGCGTCCTGCCGGCCGGATTGGCGTCCCACACCTGTCAACCGCCGACGACATTATTGAATACAAGGGCAAGCAACATTTTATTCCTTCTGGGACCGTCGTATTCGCTCCTCCGTGGCAAGTCATATTTAATACACCATATCATTGATTTTTATAGACTAAGTCCACCGAATTCAGGGCTATTGAGAACGAGTCGTCGCGATACACCGAAACTGACCGCTTCAACCCCGAGCGTTTTTTAGATGATGCCGGAATGCTTCGAAGAGATTATGAGACTAGTACCTTCGGTTTTGGGAGGCGAGGTAATAATGCGCAGAGTCAGATATGTGTGTCTCTGTACTTGTACTCACACATACTGTATAGTGTGTCCAGGAAGTCCGTTTGCCGAGCGGTCCCTGTGGATTGCCGTGGCAATGATCCTCTGGACGTTTGATATTCGTAAATGTGAAGAGCCAGACGCGTTGACTGGGCATATTTTTAAATATCGAGCTGACGATTCTGCATTTAACGGTGATGTCCGTCTAGTTATTATGTTTAATTCTCGTGTTGTTGACACTGATTATTATCTCATCGAATGAACACAGTTGGTCAACGCTCCTCTGGAATTTCCGGTTAACTTTTCTACTCGATCAGAACGGCATAAACAGGTGGCGATACAGGAATGGGAGGAGTGCGATAAGGACCTTAATCATATTCTACCAGCCGCGAAAGAGACAGACTCATGGTGAACAGTCTTGTCCAATCCACTGAATGAATATCTGGCAACCTTTTACATGCCTTTTTAGAGCAGCTCAATGCTCATGGGCTGAAGTGGCCTCACTAACGTGTATTTCAATCATCTTCATGATTCAACCTGCAAAAAGAACGAGATTGTTACTGGGGCAAATACCCGCGCGGTTTGTATGATTCCGAATCATTTGGGCGTCTAATTTGTGCTTGGCGCCAAGACAACGTCTGCGGCGTAGCGCGCTCACTAGCAATCAATCAATCATGCTCGAAGCCACCCAGAAGGTCTCTAGATTCAAGCATACGACGACTACAGAGTTTTCAATGTACATAATTTCTGTGGTTCGGCAGAGCTTATGAGTTTATTAGCATCTTGCAACATATTTCCGCTCGTTGGTTGAGAACTATGGCGATCTTGTCTATCTGGATATTGTCAACTAACGAACTGGTTCGAACTGTACAGGTGGGCGGCTCAGTTTGCCACTGAAGATAAGGCGGAGGGCGATCAGGATTCAGAGCCGTTTAGCAATCCAATTCATTGCAGCGCGTACAACATCGTACTAAGATTGATGCAAAACCAAAGCCATAACTCCAGGCTGCGTTCGAAACGGTAAGAAGCCAAATTAAAACTAAACAGGAGCAAACAAGGGAGTGATCCAATCAATGGTCCTTTAGACTGCGACTACCTTGAAAACAGCAATTTTGTCTTTCTTAATGCACCCGGACAAGGTTTTAAAAGCTCAGAAGGAATTGGACAGTGTGATAGGATCAGGCTGTTTGCCAACTTTTGCAGATCGTCCAAAGTTACCATATATAGAGGCATTTCTTCGGGGTAAGCAAATAGCGTTTAAAATTGACCGGTCAAAAACTGACCTGTAGTGAAAGAGGTACAAGTTCGTTGGCGTCCCGCAGTGCAAGTAGGCGTTCCACACCAGTCTAGTGCTGATGACATCCTGGCTTATAATGGGAGTGAGTACTTCCTGCCTAAAGGAACCATTGTTTTTGCACTTCCTTGGTAAGGTTTATGCTCGCCGACCTCTGGACAAACTCATATGCTCCACTAGGGCCATTGAACATAATTCAAATCGGTTCATTGACTCGGATAAATTCCAACCCGAGCGATTTTTGGATAATTCAGGCGAGCTATTGCCAAAATACGAGACCAGTACATTCGGATTTGGCAGGCGCGGTGAGTTGCGGATATTCAGTAATGCCATCTAACATGATGCAGAACATTGATGTGCTTATTGATTGATAGCATGTCCTGGAACTCCATTCGCCGAACGTTCTGTCTGGGTAGCCATTGCTCTACTGCTTTGGACCTTCAACATCGAGAAAGCAAAGGATCCTCAATCCGGTAATACTCTCCAGTGCAGTGCAGGTGACAATGAATATACCGGGGACGTGAGTAGCCAAATATTACAAGAGTTTACACAAATATGAATGTGTTCACAGCTCTCAAATTCACCCTACAAGTTCCCTGCTACATTTACCCCTCGATCATTGAAACACGAAGAGGTCGCATGGCAGGAATGGGATTGGTGTGAGAAGGACCTAAACGCTATTTTACCTGCTTCAACAACTTAGTTATTGGGATAATGCTTACATACTGGACGTGGAAACAAGTAGCGTAGGTCAATGCATACAGATTTCTGCACTTTGTTAAACACAGTTGGGAATACGCTTGTTGTCCAGTACATAATTCTCACACTAAAGACATCGACTTGTGGCGCTCCTGACAGCGAAACCTTCTACTTCCCACTCCTGAATGGTATGGCTCTACCTAGCATTGTAGTCGCTGTAGTCGCTGCTCTGGGACTTGCCTTTACTCTGATTTCACATCGGAAGAGAAGGCATCATGGGCGTCGACCTCCTGGACCTCCAGGAATCCCCATATTCGGTAATCTCTTTCAGATGCCCCAGCAGGCAAGTTCTTTATTCACGTCTGGTATACTTGATACTTGGTCATACTGACGAGAGTAGCACCTCGCAACTTACTTCCGATCTGTGGTTGAGAAGTATGGGAATCTTGTCTATCTGGACATAGTCGGAATTGTACGTGTCCTTGCCACTACATCATGGCAACAATAATCGTATGGTGTGCTACTGATGATGTATTACATACTGCAAAGCCTATATTACTGATTGGAGATATTGGCCTTGCTAAGGAGATTTTAGACAAACGGGCCGTCAAGTTCTCATCAAGACCCGTTATGCCGTTCCTGGTATGCAAAGAGATTTTAGTACTGTGGATTTCTTTCTAATGAGCTGTTCAGCGCGATAAAGTTGATCCGGATAAGCTATACTGGGCACTCAATGCCCGCGAAGAAGAATATGCGCTTGCAAGGCGACTTACAGCTGGGATAATGACGTCTGTGCGTGCTGGAGTCACAGAACCACCGGTTTGCAACCAGGGCTATTGAACACAATACTAGCCAATTCTGTAACCCTGATAGATTCGAGCCTGAAAGATTTCTAGATGATACAGGAGAGCTTCTTGCGCAGTACGAGACTAGCTCATTCGGCTTTGGTAGGCGAAGTAAGTCTATGCGCAACCCAATAATAGATTCCCATTGATTTTGTTACCTTCGACAGTATGCCCTGGAATCCCGTTCGCAGAGCGCTCTGTTTGGATATCCATTGCACTGCTTCTTTGGACCTTCAACATCGAGAAAGCAAAAGATCCTAAATCCGGTCTTACCTTTCAATATAGCGCTGACGATGACGCATTTAAGGGTGATGTGAGTAATACCAGGAGTTGGCCAATGTTCACATTTTGATGATCGCTTTCCACAGCTCACAAATGCCCCTTATGAGTTTCCTGCCGTGTTTTCTCCGCGATCCCCCAAACATGAAAAGGTTGCTCGTCAGGAGTGGGAATGGTGTGAGAAGGACTTAAACGCCATTTTACCCGCTTCGACAACGACGTAATTACCATTGGATGCGGCCGCATTGGACTCGTAGATGTAAATGCTTACTGGAGTACTTAAAGTTGTAGTCTTTACCAGCTCACTTTTATCCAAGTAAGTTGACAAGTATGTAAATCTAGGTGTTTTGTTTTGTTCTCAATATGCCGACCAATTGAAATCGACGAACAACGTCGCTGTGGTACATACCACTGGGTCCCGAGATATGTGATTAATAACACTGACAATTATATACATACGCACAAGACACAGCCAGCTGCAGACTAAAAATTCAACTGTCCCCCTTTTTCGCTTGTCAAAATTGAATTAAATGTCAACTTTGATTATAATCATATTTGATGGTTATGTATTCATTGTTCATGTCACATAATATGTCCTAGTGTCTGTATCACACTCTCAGCCATATGAAAGAAGTGGAAACGTGGCGTTGCAACGCCCAAGTGTCTCCCAACACCCCGCTATGAAGGACATTGTACTTCAGCCGATAACAGTGGCTTTTGCTGCTGTTACTCTTGGGGTCTTCTATGTGCTCGCATACTACAGGGCACGCAAATATCAGCCGCCTGGACCGAGGGGGCTGCCTATTATTGGCAATCTCTTGCAGATGCCCCAGCAGGTAGGCTAATTGTGTAACTTCTACCACCCAGTCGTACTGATGAGAGAAGCATCTTGCAACCTATTTTCGGTCTTTGATCAAGACATATGGTGACCTTGTCTATTTGAATGTAGTCGGAATTGTACGTTCGCTGTATATTCCCAATCTTATACGCATATGCCTAACACGTATCCTTTGTGTAGCCGATAATTTTGATAGGAAATATGGACCTAGCAAAGGAGATATTGGAAAGGAGAGCAGTGAAGTTTTCGTCGAGGCCTATGATGGCTTACATGGTATGTGCTTGCTTGAAAGAATGTATTCACCGTTATAAAAATAAGGATAGCATGACAACGTCGATCCCAACAACGTATACTGGGCTACTAACGCACCTCAAGAGGGGTATCAGCTTGCGAGGCGACTGACAGTTGCCACTATCTCACCTGCGCGCTTCGGAGTGACGGAACCACTGCAGCATTTCGAGTCACTTTTGACTATACAACACCTCCTAAATGATGGGTCAAGTTGGAGTAAGAATGTGGAAAGGTAAGCAGTCAATTTCTCTTACATTACTGTGATAATGGAAAGGATTCTTGATTATAGGATGGCAACGAGCACTATCTTGACTGCAGCCTTCGGAGCGCATTGTCCAACGGGCAACGAAGAGACGCTTATAGAGGCTAAATTTGTGGGTGACATTTGTGAGCAAGTATGTAAAAGATAACTGACGGAAAGACAAGATTGTGAATGAATTAGCTTCGATGGCTGGTCTTACCGCTAGCATCACCAACTTCCTGCCATTTCTCAATCGGATTCCTGGTCCCATGCCATGGAGGGCCCGAGCAGACGCTTTTCGTAGACGTCATGACAAGTTTTTTTCGTCTCTAATAGAAGACGCCGTGTCTGGCAAAGCCTGCCGCATGAACACGTATGTGATTCCAGGTTGTTTACTCATTGACACTCTTTTCCAACTCCTCGCTATTTAAAATGTAGATGGGCGGCCTCTTTTGCCGGGGAGGGTAATCCAGAAGAGGATCGAAGTCGCCTAACAATTCAGTTCGTCGCGGTGAGTTCCAGAGGTTCATGGTGCGATAGCAGACTAATATAATCCCTAAAATTCTTGTCAGGCTGGGTATGAAACGGTGCGTCAGTCATACCTGGTTGATGAGTTTAGATCCTTAAAATAAGCATTTCACTGAGGTAGACTGTGACCACGCTGAAATTGGCGATCTTGGCTTTTATTATGAATCCACAGAAGGTGCTGAGGGCACAAAAGCAGTTGGACGATATCGTAGGGCCGAATCGCCTGCCTACGTTCTCCGATCGCCCACAGCTACCATATCTAGAGGCCCTGATCCGTGGTGAGATCCAAAATACTACGATGAAAGTCTGGAACAGCTCACAATTGATGCTCTTTGTGGATTGCGCGGCCAGAGGTTCTCCGCTGGCGCCCTGCAGTGCGAGTAGGAATACCGCATTTGTCTACTGCCGATGACGTTATAGAGTATAACGGCGCTGAGTACTTTCTGCCTTCAGGGACCATCGTTTTTGCTCTACCATGGTAAGATTTCTCTCTATATTCAAACACGCTGCGATATCACAAGTTTTAATAAGGGCTATTGAGCACAACCCGGCGCAGTACCATAACCCTGACCAATTTGAGCCAGAGAGGTTCTTAGACGATCAAGGCAAGCTTCGCGCAGGCTATGAGACTAGCTCATTTGGGTTCGGGAGGCGCAGTGAGTTCATCGTCCGGTATCAATTTCATTGATCGAGTTTCGATTTTTGTTTTCTTATAGTGTGCCCTGGCATCCCATTCGCAGAACGGACCATTTGGATAGCCGTAGCCATGCTTCTTTGGACCTTCAACATCGAGAAAGCGAAGGATCCCAATACCGGTAAAACCACCTTCCAATACAGTGATGGGGACAATGCGTTTAAAGGAGACGTGAGTAGTGACATTCTCGGAAGACTGTGAACTCCACCTGATTATATACATACTACAGCTCACTAATGCGCCCCACGAGTTTCCTGCAATATTCTCTCCGAGATCTCCTCAACATGAAGAAGTTGCTCGTCAGGAATGGGAATGGTGCGAGAAGGACCTGAATACCATCTTACCCGCTTCAACAGCGACATAGTTATCAATGGATGTAACTTTGGACAATTAGTACTTACTCGATATATATAATGCCCAGTTTCAAAGAAATCTTGAGCTCAGGCTCAGGTATTCCCCGTGTTCATTATTGAATAATGCTAGACATGACCGCTATGTTGAACGACTCTAAAGATCTAATGGCGGCAACGGCCGAATGCTGAAGGGCTGACTCCGGCTCCCAACTCGCCAGACACTCGGCTTTGCATATTATATATGTACATGATGTTTCTTGTTGGCTTCTTTATTTTGTCAACTGACTAGTGTCACCCAGGGTCGTGTACTAGTTTCCGTCTCGCACTCTCACACTTGAAAGGCGCGGAAATGGTGGCATCGCTTAGCAACATCTCCTTTAACACTACTTACCAACACGAGTGAAGCTCTGTTTCTCAAAGTTCAACGACCCACCATGCTGAAGGACATTGCGCTCCAGCCCATGATTGTCACTGTTGGTCTTCTTGCTCTTGCATTCAGCTATGCGGTGCTCGCACGCAGGACTCGACAACGTCTACCTCCTGGACCAAGGGGCCTTCCTATCTTGGGCAATCTTTTGCAGATACCCCACCAGGTATGCTACTCCTGTGTCATATATCTTCCACTCACTCGTGTTGATAAAAGTAGCATCTCTCATCCTACTTTCGAACACTGACTGAGAAATACGGCGATCTTGTTTATCTGAATATAGTTAGAATTGTGCGTATGCTAACGATTTTGTTCTTCGTGTAGACGACGGCTTTAACGTTTAACCTAATACTAACATGCTTCTCGCATAGCCAATACTTCTTATAGGGGATATCAATCTGGCAAAGGAGATATTAGAACGTCGGGCAGTAAAGTTCTCCTCAAGGCCTGTAATACCCTACATGGTATGTGGCACTTGAAAAAAGGTTATGAATGCAATGCTACAAGAGTCAAGGTAGCGTGATAACCTCGATCCCGATGACATCTACTGGGGTACTAGTCCAGCTGGAGAGCGTTATGCCATCGCAAGGCGGCTCACGGCTGGTGTTATGTCGTCTGTGCGCACCGGAGTGACGGAACCGCTGCACCATTTCGAGACACTGCTAACTGTACAGCACCTCCTAAATGGCGAAAAGGACTGGTACAAACATATGGAAAGGTGAGCGTAGCCAACTACTTATCTATAGCGATGGAATTTGAAGAGCAGTGTTGTTATAGGTTGGCGATCAGTACCACACTGACAGCAGCGTTTGGCGCACATTGTCCGAACGGAGATGAGCCGGCGCTTACTGAAGCCCAGTTTGTGAGTCCCCTTTGTACTAGTTGCATCCTGCATGTCAACTGTCAATTAACGGACAAGAGAAGGCAGTAAATGAGCTGACCACTGCTCTTACTGGGAGTATTACCAACATCTTTCCCTTTCTTAATTGGATTCCTGGGCCCATGCCGTGGAGGACCCGAGCAGAGGCTTTCCGTAGACGCCACGACCAGTTTTTCTCGTCCTTGATTCACGAAGCTGTGTCTGGCAAAGCCGCCCAAATGAACACGTAGGCGACATGGTCTTCGTCCATTGAAATTATTCACCTAGTCCGCCCAAATCAATGCATAGGTGGGCAGGCTATTTTGCAGATGAAAACAAGCCTGAAGGCGATCAAAGCCGCTTGTCGATCCAGTTCATCGCGGTTAGTAGACCCAATTAAACACCTACACTACCACAATGGATTAACGATGGATCGATGGCGTTTAATACATTTCAGGCAGCTTATGAAACGGTGAGTCCTGCATATCAGCTTCACTTGACTTGAATGAAAAGTCTAAAACCGAGATTTTCGTCATTGAAGACCGTAACTACTTTGAAATTAGCCGTCTTGGCCTTTATCATGCATCCTCAGAAGGTGGTGAAAGCGCAAAAGCAGATAGACGCTGTTGTAGGACCGAACCGCCTGCCTACGTTCGCCGATCGTCCCAATATGCCATATGTAGAGGCCCTTCTCCGCGGTGAGTTTCGTCCAGCTATGGAGGGATTCTTATTCTTATTTTCGACTGATGTTCCTCTATTACTGTGTCGACAGAGGTAGTTCGCTGGCGTCCCGCAGTGCGAGGTGGTATCCCACACCTGTCCACGGATGACGAAATCGTAAAGCACAATGGCGTCGAGTACTTCATACCGTCAGGGACTATCGTCTTTGCACTACCATGGTGACTCGCTGTGTATGCCACCAATATTGTTGGAATCTCAATCTTCCTTTTTTTAATAAGGGCTATTGAGCACAATCCGGCTCAATACCACGACCCGGAACAATTCAACCCAGAACGGTTCTTGGACGACGCAGGCACTCTTCGCACCGACTACGAGACCAGTGCATTCGGGTTCGGGAGGCGCAGTGAGTAGAATATTTGGTTGATCAATGGCAGCGCTGCATGCTGCTGATGTTTATTGTCATTCAACAGTGTGTCCCGGAGTCCCTTTCGCAGAACGGTCTATCTGGATAGCCATCGCCATGCTTCTCTGGACCTTCAACATCGAGAAAGCGAAGGACCCCGAATCCGGCGAGGTCACCTTCCAGTATACCGTGGGAGACGAAGCGTTTAAAGGTGATGTGAGTAACGATATGAAGAGGTCGTATCTGTAGCGTTCGAACTGATCATACGCAAAATGCACCAACGCAATGTAGGCCACCAATGCGCCTCACGACTTTCCTGTAGTTTTTTCTCCGCGATCTTCTAAACACAAGGAAGTTGCACGGCAGGAGTGGGAATGGTGTGAAAAGGATCTTAACGCCATTTTACCTGCCTCAGTAGCGTCGTTCGAGTAATAGGATGGTGGATCCTTATGCTGCTCGGATAAATCAGTGTATACTATACGAATTTTATACGGGTGTTATTGACCAACTTATCCGAAATTTTTAAAACTGAAATAATTCGACAGCTTGTTTCTGGGCGAAGATGTTGTTTAGGAAAATATATCGTCTTACAGTAACCTCACGACGTTCCCTTCGTGTTTATTTTCATTCATCAAATGAGAAAAAAAGACAATGTGATACAACAATGAAAAGAAAAACAACACGTCTAGATCTCGTCAACCACTTTACTTGAACTAAAGATAAGATGCTAGTCAGTGAATGTACATTCGGCCAGGGAGATGTATTTCAACTCACGTTTTTACCATCAGTCCACTTCTTTCCGTCGATCTCCAGGTCCCAGGCAAGGGCAGCCTCGAAGAACGCCTTGTCGTCGGCGTTGTTCTTCACATCGAGCTTGGTGTACGAGTACGACTCCCAATCGGGGGCGACATTGACAACGGGGATGGCATCTTGGCCACGGAGAATGAGGGCACCCGAAATAACGGAGTTACCAGTCGTGCCGAGCACACCGACGGAGCCGAACAGGTACTTGCGGGAGGCCTCCAAACGGTTGAAGAAACCAGTGATCTGGTTAGAAGACATGAAAGTCTGGGTGAGCTCCTCGTTGTACTTGAAGTCGATTCTCCATGTGGAGAAGCCCTCAGCGTCAAAGCTGTCAGACAATTAGAATTTGCCACGACACCCAAAATTATTGATACCACTTACTTCTCGTAGAACCACTCAAGGGCTCCACCGGCACCACGGGTCTCCTTGTTGGAGTAAGCACGCTTCCAGTCCTCGAGGTTGAAGGTGGACTTAGGAAGGTCGTCGAGGGGGTTCTTGACCTTGGGCTCGGCGGGGACATCCGCCTCCTCCTCCTCCTCATCGTCGGCCTTGGGCTTGGGCTTCTTCTCAGCTTTGGGGGCAGCAGGGGCGGGAGCAGCGGCAGGCTTCTTTTCTTTGGGAGGGGGAGTGAATTGAATAGCCTTCTCAGTGTATTCAGTAGGGCCGAAAATGGCAGCAAGCTTGGGCTGGTTGACGATGGTCTCGAGGTGGCGGATGAGGTGGGGGAGCTTAGCGCGCAGCTCAGCGTCGATAGTCACACTGACAGCCTTCTGGATCATGGAGGCAATGAAGATATCGGCAAGGGTGATGCGCTCGCCGACAAAGAAGGTGCGGGTGGCAAGGTGAGCGTTCAGGGTGTTAAGGGTGCGAGTTTGGCGCTCAACGAGGGTGGTGTGGGTCTATGGAGAGTATAAATGATTATTCAGACCGACCGAATAGAAATTCACTGACGGGCTTGTTATAAGGGAGAAAACCCTTGCACAGACCGCGGATGAGGTCGATGTAAGAGTCGGCTTCGCTTTCAGCGAGGTGGATCCACTGGTCAATGAGGGCGGCATCCTCCTCCGAAGCACCAAGGAGGCCGGAGTTGGGCGCAAGAGAAGCAACTAAAGGTTAGACAAGTTAATCAGCAATGTTTAATCTTCTCATATATCTAATTACTGATGGATCTTCGCGTGATATCAGGTGCACAATTCACGGATGTCCCGTTACTGCAAACTTGCAACACACGACGATCGATTAGATTGCTGATAAGAATACGCACCGTGACGAGCAATCGGTGCGGCCTCGAAGAGCTTGAAGCCGTTGGCACCCTCCCAAGCGGGGATCTTTCCGTGGGGGAATTTGGACAAAAATTCGGGCTTCTTGTTGTCCACCATGTGTTCGTAGGCGGCAGGGAGGGCAATCTCGAGACCGCCGAAAGCAGCGACGGCCTTGATCTATAGATTATCGCGTCTTAGTACGATCCTCCCGAAGAATGAAAATTACAACGTACCGCCTTGCCCTTGGCCTGGTAGTCAGTAGTCCAGAGAGTTCCAACGGGTGCCATTTTGTGAGGGATGTAGTGGAGGATGGTTGGAGATGAAGAGATAACTTTCAAAAAAATTGTGTCAGTCCGAATCTTTGATATGGATCACGTGCTATCTCAGTTGCACAGCCACCCCCTGAAATGTGGAAGTTTCGAGAATTGCACTGACTTCAGCTTTCTAACAACTTTCTAAGGCTCTCTGAAAATTCTCAAAAAATATCACCCGTGGGACCTACAAAACGATGTTCAACCGAACTTACTCAATTCTGCACAAAGCAACAAACTATCAAATTTTGCGACTTTCCTGAGCCGTAGATAGTGCTACAGTATCCCGCTCAGCAGGCCCTCCAGGATACGCAGGAGGAATGTCCTCAACAGCTTGCCGAGACTCGACATATAAATCCGACCAAGCCTCCGAACTCGTTCCTACCAGTGACACGCCAGCGCTCTGGCTTTGTCTTCTGTCAACAAGCGTGAGTGCGGTGGGTGAAGCAACAGCGGACGTTGATATCGATGAACCTGCATCTAGGTAGGTGAGCGCGAACTGGCGCTTACCCTGTGCATCCGCCGGCGGCATAGTGAGCGATATCGGGAGGTTAGACGACGATAGTGCGCTCTCGCTGAAGGAGACCGCCGTTGACTGTCCCGGTGTAGTAACAGGGAAAGTCGGTACGGCGGTAAAAGGGGTGATGAGGGGCTCATCGAGCGCTTCCACTTTGCCTGCTAAATTTGGTGTTCAGATATTAGCAATCCGTGCTGCAGGGCGCAACCTGGAGTATGCTTACAGTTGTCGCTTGCCTCTTGAGTTGATTGGCGCCGACCGCGTCGCCACCACAAGAACACGAAAACGGAGAACACTAGTACGAACAGCCCCCCGATAATGCCTCCTACCAGCGCACCCACAGGCACATCTGCTTTACTCCCTGTTTGGAATTGCGCGTTCAAGCTTGCCTGTACGCTAGGCGTTGGGTCGGTGTCTGTCGTCTCTGTCATAACAGGCGTAGGCCTCAACACCACAGTGGTTACCGTCTCATACTGCATCGCAAAAAGTGTCCTCGTGGTCGCCGACTGTACGACAACACTCTCTATGAAGGACGATTTTACAGTGGTGAATTCGCCCGTGGGTGTGTACGCATATGTCGGCGGATCAGTCACGATGACGCTCGCACTCTGCGAAATGATTGTCGGAGTTGGGTTTGGCGTTATCGCGAACGAGTCAAGCCAGAGAAAGTCGCCTTCGACGAGGTTGGTAACGCGGATTGTGTGGTTCCCGTTCTGTAGTGTGCCGGAGCGGAAGAACACGACGCGACTCAGCACAGTTGTTGTACGGGGCATCGTCACTTCGACAGGTCGTCCGCCATCGATGCTGTAGCTGCTTACTGCATCGACGTTCCCGGCCTCGGAGACAAGACCAAACACAGTGACCTGGCTGCCTGAAGGAGGAGGAAACCAAGATGTAAAAAGGGAAAGACCAGGAGTAAAAACAATCATACCCTCGAAAGTCAGCTCTGCCCATGCATTTCTAGTCCTTGTCAAAGCTAATGTGTTGTTAAACGAAGTGCCCGATCCCTGCGTCGTCCAATGGTGGCCGGACGCCGGCTTTGAGTAGACAACTGCTGAATTGGCGTCGTCGATTTCAACAGTCGCCATGTGCTAACTTCCCGGGGCTTGCAATAATGGTACAATAAACGACGGGACCGCCCGCGGGACTGGTGTAAGTGACAGGAAGGTAAGTGCCTACACACTGTAAGAGAAAGGAGGGTGAGCGATACAAGGACTTGTGATCGTCATTTTCCGCCTAATATGAATTATATCAGGTGCAGAATGAGTACCAAGTTGACATGCCTTGCGGATCTTGTGGGCATGTGCATGTGTAGCATTTACTGGCTCTGGAATTCACATATTTGATGCCAGCTAGTAGTTCAATGTGGAGGCCCAATGAGTCGTCAAGGTAAGTAATGCTAAGCCATGCCCAGCCCCTGAAAATCATTTTGTTCAGTCACATCGCTGCCAACCAGATTTTATACTATGTAGGTAGATAAGTAAATGCAAAGTCCATTAGATAGGCATATACCTGCCTCATCTAGGATTCCAACCATAGTTCATTTGCTCTTCTACGCTTTTCACGGGTCAATGTCGATGGTTGCCAATATCGAGTTGTCGACTCGCTAACGACTCAGAGACGCTCAGAAGGACGCTTGGCACTTGGCGGCAGATGTTACCAAATATGTACATATCTACTACAATTTGTCGGGGTATTTTGGGGTTTTCTAGGTGAACTTCAAACCTCTTCAGTCACTATGAACTACGGCAAACTACGGGCTCGTGCATACATATTCACATCTCGCATTTTTTTGCCGTCCGGGACCCGGTTTGAATAGGCGCTGTGGAGCGCGCCAGTCCGTTCGAGCAGGAGTGAATTACCGCCACCATCCTACAGAGTCAATGGAGAGTCAAGTAAGTATTTTTAACAACATCCTTTATGGGCCAACCCAACTCCCGACCCGATGAAATAGGAGACCTCGTTCGCGTTTGGCATAGTACACTGCAAAGTCTAACTATTGTCTGCTCCACACTTGACCGGCCTTGAGAACATACAAATCTAGTACAAATGCAGGTTATCCTGTAACAAGCATTGAGCAATTGCATAAGCTCCTCGCAATACGCGCGAACAACATGAGATAAAGAGACAGCAGTTTTGTTGATATTCTAAGGTTCTGTTACTGTCTCCAATGGATAACAGCGTTCTTTATAGTCTCTTTGCAGCTCTTTGTTCCGCTTTCGTCTATGCGCACCATAGTGGACTTTTGGTATCGCCACGGCGCAAGCAAGCGCCTGGACCGCGCGGGCTGCCTATTCTCGGAAACATTCATCAAATCCCAGGCCAGGTAAGAGAGCGTTGGTCCACGCTGATATAATAACGATTTTAAATCTTCTCTGTCTAGCATTTAGCAACTTATTTCAGGTCTTTGTTGAGAGAATATGGAGGACTTGTCTCTCTCAACTTGGCTGGAACGGTAAGGACGGTCTATCTCGGATATCACCACCCTTTCCTGATAGTGTTCTGCAATAATAGCCAGTCTTACTGATTGGGGACATGAAGGCGGCAAAGGATATCCTTGAAAAGCAAGCCGCTATTTTCTCCTCTCGTCCGACGGTCCCATATGTGGTGAGTGCCCTTCGCAAGCCTGTTAACTTTTTGAACTAATCCCTAACTTACTTTATGAATTATAGCACAACTATGTTGATCCAGGAAAAATGTACTGGGGCATACACGGCCAGACGCCGTCCTTCCATATTGGCCGACGACTCACAGCCGGCATTATGGCAGGTGTCCGCGCAGGCAATACGGAGGCGCTGCAGCAGTTCGAAGCTCTGTTAACTGTTCAGCATCTGCTCGATGATCAGGGAGATCAATGGTTTGAGCACATGGAACGGTGCGCCCTGCAGAGTCACCTTGTTTTACAGACCAGCTGATGAAAAAACAGATTCTCCGCTAGCACAGCTCTCACCGCTTCCTTCGGCGCTCATTGTCCCTCTATCGATGCTCCAGAGCTGAAGGAGGCTATGTTTGTGAGTAGAGTACTTAATAGTTATAAGATTATTGGGCTGTCATATTCACCGGAGAACTGTAGTCGGTCTCTGAGTTCGTCAAACTATGCACATCGTCTGCGAGTATTATCAACATATTCCCGTTCTTGGATTGGATCCCTGGACCTATGCCATGGCGCGCTCGAGCAAGGGAATACAGGAGACGCGAAGATGAATTCTATGACGGTCTTATTCGTGAAGCATTGTCCGGACGCGCTGCTGGAATGAATACGTAGGTATCTTCTATTTTTTAGAGAAGCGGCTACTGAGAACACGGCTTTTATAATTAGTTGGGCGGCTGTATTTGCAAAGCAAGATAAATCAGGAGGTGACCAGAGCCGTTTGATGAACCAGTTTACAGGGGTCAGTAAATACCTACTAGCTAGTATTGCCATTGAACAGACTCACTTATCTTATGTTTTCATTTTAATATCCAGGCCGCCATTGAAACGGTATGCACGGGATGAGTATTTTTTAGTAAACTTCACTGACGAGCTTTGTATAGACTGCTCTAGCACTTCAGACACTGATTCTAGCTAGCATACTTTACCCAAGCTGGGTGAAAGATGCTCAAATAGAACTGGACAAAGTCGTTGGTCCTGACCGCCTTCCTACATTTGCTGACCGGCCACACCTTCCATACATAGAGGCCGTAGTACGAGGTAGGATGCAGGTCATAGTTGTGCCTTTATTAAAGCTGGATATAACCTGATTTATGTAGAAACACTTCGTTGGAGACCCGCGGCGCGGTTTGGTGTTCCGCATGAATCCACGGCTGACGCTACAGTCAATTACAACGGAGAGGAATACTTTATTCCAGCCGGGACAACCGTGTTCGCAGTTGCATGGTAAGTTCTTTTCTGCATGAAAGAATTCACTCCATGCGGCTCAAATACTTCTTTCGCCTCAGGGCTATTGATCATGATTCCAAGAGGTATGAAGACCCGGATCGCTTTGACCCTACGCGCTTCTTGAATGATGCACTGAACGGTCTGCGCAAAGATTATGAGACAAGTGCTTTTGGATTTGGACGTAGGGGTCAGCATTATTTTTGTTTCACAAGATACAGAATTCTTACTTCATTACAGCTTGTCCCGGAATTCCATTCGCCGAACGGTCGCTTTTCATCGCAGCTGCCCGGCTACTCTGGACGTTTGATATTCGTCCAGCGCCCGACCCCATGAGCGCTGATAACAGGCCTTTTGTATATGACGCTAGCGATGCTGCATTTCATGGTGATGTGAGTGGTCCGCAATATCAAGTAATGCGATGTCGTTTCAACTCAGACGATGTTCTCAAAGTTCTCCAATGCCGCTCGCCCATTTCCAGCCGTCTTTAAGCCTCGCACAGGTCAACATGCAACCGTTGCACTCCATGAGTGGGAAGAGTGTGAGAAAGACCTTAACGTGATTCTTCCTGCTCCAAGGAGTTAATATCAGTACTACTCACCTCTAACAATGTAATCGTAATCTGCAATGTGGAGCTACTATGCATCCCGGCTCAAACAAATGCTCGGCATAGTTTACGGCCCGACTGTCCCCTTTTCGGCAATGACCGATTATTCTATCCAAGCAACGGCAGCGGTAGGGTGATTTGCACAACTTGGCGTTTAAAACCATCATGACCTTTCTGCATTTCTTCTCGAATTCTTCTGCTACCGCGTATCTATTCTTCATCGTCAGTCTTACCGTCATTTATTAGTCACGGGTCAACAATTCGGCGAAATGCCACGTCGGTGCAGCAAGTATCGACTCTCGAGGCGGATCGGCTTCGTGGCTTTCAGTGGAAGTTCTCACACAGGAGTTTATATTTGAAACGTACTTCGTGGCGAGGTGGACTGCGGGGAACCAGCGGACGGAATATTCTTAACAGAGTCTCTGCATACAATTTGAAGTCGCCTTCCTTACGAGATCTTTCTACCTTTTCTGTCTGTGACAGCACATACTACATGGCCCTGTCATCCATAATGTCTTCGGTTTTTTGCTGATGTTTCTTCATTGCGCTGACTGAAACAGTCCATTTCGCAAGCTCTATGACTATCGATCTTCCTTCTTCCATTACCTGACTTGGGAATTAGGTTCACGAGGGGGCTAATTTAGCTCCTACGGAACCTTTCTATGCGCGTTTGAACTCCCTATTCTTCACGTTTGCTCATCGCTAGCAGCACTATTCCGGACGCTATAGCGTTACTGAATGACAGCGAACAAACGAATCTCTCGGGTTTAATGGCAAGCAGAACATATAACAGCGAGGCAATCACGAACCGTGCAGTTGGAGGATTATGGCTCTGCTATCTGTACTCTTTCTCGCTTTGCTGACATCTGCATGGAGTGCACCGACTGCCACTATTGGGCGTACGGTTATTGTTGGAATTGAAAACTCGGACGTCGATTTTTTTGGGGGTGTGTACTTCAGCTGGATGTAAAGGGACGCATGTCATTGACATTTTCTTTCTTTCGACGTAGGGATCCCCTTTGCGCAACCACCTGTTGGACAACTTCGTCTAGCATCTCCAGTCTTACAGAAAACGATCAATGCTGCAAGATTAGACGCAACCAAGTTTGGTGCTTCGTGCTTGCAAAATGTATCAAAAAGTTTACTCTAATCTTACCACTGTGTGTTCGACTTACAATTTAACTTGCAGGCACTACCCGCAGATCAAGTATCAGAAGATTGTCTGAATTTGAGTATCTTTCGTCCAGCCGGGGCCAGCGTAGACTCAAACATGCCTGTCATGGTATGGCTCTACGGTGGTACGTTCATTCATACATTCAAACAAGGTGATGTCTTGATCAAGTTCATTTTTAGGTGGTTTCGTCAGTGCGTGAACAAGTGTCTTGTCTGCCATATCTCTTAATTCAGAAATAACCTAAGTGGGCTCTTCTTCACTGTATAACGGTACCGAGCTCGTTAAACGGAGTGTGGCTAGAGTAAGTTAGCACTTTAATTTGTCAAGAGGAACTCGCTCATTGTTTTGTTACATAGGGAACTCCTGCTATTTTTGTCGTCATAAATTACCGCCTGGGGCCCCTCGGTTTCCCGCAAGGTATCGAGGCTGGCCAACGCAAAATCTCAAATCTTGGCCTGCAAGATCAACTGGCTGCACTTGAATGGGTCCAGGCAAACATAGGCAGATTTGGAGGGAACAAAAATGCTGTGAGCTTGTGTTATAACATTTTGTTAGTGGGCTGGCATCTTATCCAACTTTGAGGTAACTGTTATCGGCCAGAGTGCTGGAGCAGATTCTATAACCATCCATATGTTTGGCACCAAACTAAGCACCCTTGCGCGTGCAGCAGTACGTTCATTTCATTGTCCATTTATCAGGACTGATGCTTGAATAATATATCTTAGATTATCGAATCAACCGTGGTGTTCCCAACGTTTGGGCCTGAGCGCAACGAAGCAGCATGGCAGGGCTTCGTAGATGCTGTCCCAACATGTGCCTCCGCGCAAGGAAGCAACGACACGTTCACTTGCATCCGCGAAGCAGACTCTGCCTCCCTCCTCCAGGCGCTGACCACCGCCGGTATATTCGGGAACAGCACCTCCTTCCAGCCCGTCATAGACGGCCCAGGTGGGCTGCTCCCCGACCGCCCGTCGCTCCTGACGCGCAAATCGCGCCTCCCTGTTATCATTGGCTCCAACCTCGACGAGGGAACGCTCTTTGTCCCGCAGGACACGACCGCCCCCGACCAGATCACCGACTTCTTGACCTCAGATACGACACCGACAGAACTCGTCAGTCCCCTCTCCCAAGCGGAGACGTTCCAGAAAGTGCTGGATCTGTATGCCGACTCCCCGGCGCTGGGCTCCCCGTTCGGGACCGGGAACGAAACATTTGGGTTGAATGCGGAGTACAAGAGGTTTGCAGCTATCCGTGAGTGCCTTTTCGTTTCTAAGATGTCGGCGATGACCGATATTACTTGCAGAGAGTGACTTCCTCTTCCAATCAGCACGGCGGGAGTTCTCGCAGAACGTGAGCGCTTCTGGCGTGCGAGTGTTTGGTTATCTTTTCAATGACCCCGATGCGGTCGCGCAAGCATCGTCGCTCCCCGCAGCCCCACCAGCACCAGGATCCTTGGGAAGTGAGTGAGCCAATCTGTGTTCTACTTGTGTTATTATGTTATTGACCTATCCGGACGCCTTTTTCTTAGTCCCGCATTCATCTGAGCTCGACTACGTCTTCAATACGTTGGTGAACCAGACACCGACAGCGCGCAAGTTGTCACTGTCCATGCAGGACTACTGGCTCTCATTCGTAACCACCTTAACCCCGAATGACGGTCGTGGCTCAAGCCGTACGTTTATTAGAGCAGAAGCTTATCGAGATTTTACTTATTGACATTTCTCCGTCATGTAGGCCCGAACTGGCAGCAGTACGCGCCAAAGAACCAAGTAGGTTATATATAGTTTCGTATCTTCCTAGCTATTTAACAGCTTTTACAGGTACTGATGCAGCTAAATGGGCATGCCACACAGATCATTCAAGATAGCTTCCGCGCAGATGGTATCCAATTCTTCCAAGACATTGCGAATGCCTTACATAGATAAGGTCCTGTAAGCACTCGGTCGTATAAAAATACAAGACGCGTTGATACTTAATTGCATGGATCCATGAAGTACCTGAGATGAATGGAAGGGCGAGAATGCTGGCGCTCGAACCACTCCAGCCAAAAGGCATCTTTAGAGATGGTTGGCCATCCCTAAATCTAGCACTAATATATATAGCTGTAAGAATACCATCCTTATAATGAATTGCAAATCTTTGTATATTTCTGTGTCTGCAAAAAGTCATACTGACTTTGTACGCACCTTAGCTGACAATACGCTTACGCGGCTTTACACAAAAAAAAAAAGAAGCTTACGCGGCAAGTGACAATCTGAAAATGAAAATGGCACAATTCGCTAACTCGGACGACAGTCCATACAAATAAAAGCTTCAAAGTTGGGGTCGATGAATGAGACAGCATGAAGCAAGATATGGCTCACGAATCAACAACTGCTGTAAAGTGTCTGACTTCATTTCAAACTGTCAGGCTCCCGTGACTATTTTGAAAAGAGACATTCATTGGCGACAAAAAAGAGGTGTATCGTCTATCAATATATTTTAGCGTGTCCCTTCACAGTCTACAAGCCCAACTCGTCGGCGAAAGGTAGGTGCGAGTCACCGATGGTAACGTATGTAGGCTTCGCAGAAATCAGAGTCGAAGCGGCCTATGTATGAAGTTTGAGCATTATATGCGCATCTAAAGACTAGCCAATCTTACCTTGGACAACGCAGAGGCATTGACGGCGTCAAGTGATGACAGAGTAGCGTCAAGGGGCGCAACCTTATCAGAGAAGATCTGGAGGCCGTTTAAGTCGGCATAGAGGTATTACACAGGACGAAAAAGCTCACCTTGGAGCCGACAGCTTCAATAAGACCCTGGCGGGAGTCAATAGTGCTGGCAGCGGCAAACTTGGCCTTGGCAACAGCAGCTTTGAGGGCCTCAGGAGCGATGCCATTGGCAGTAGCCTGGAGTGCTGCAACAGCAGCCTTGGCCGCCTCCTTTACGCTGTCACTCGTTGATCCCTGAACTAGCAGACCGAAGAGAGAGGCATCAGAGTATGTCAAGTTGACGGGAGTAACTGTGGTTCCCTCGGGGATGGAAGACAGAGGGGAGAGACCCTTTGACCACTTCACGGAAGGAGCGGGAGAGAGGTGGGCAGCCAGTGTGGCAAGCTCTGCAGATCCTGTGGAAGTCGACCCAAAGCCAATGAAGACAGTCTGGGGACCAGCGTTACCACTCAGACGCGTCTCTCCACCGAAGTATTTCGACTTGGCTACAGAGGTGTTACCAGACGCCGCCTTGGCTTTAGCAAACGCCTCCTGGACAAGAGTGCTCAGGGTGGCCTGATCAATACCAGTGCCGACGATGGCAATGTTCTCTTTGTGGAATGTGTTCTGCGCGAAAGCCTTGACGTCCTCGACGGTGATGTCGTTGTGCTCAGGAGCAAAGAGGGAAGAACCGAGACCTGAACGGAAGGCGAGGTTGTGTGCAATGTCGATGGCACGCGCAGCAGGGTTATGCGTCGCAGCTTCGGTATCGGAGGCGACAAGGGGAGAGACGTATTCCTCGAACTCGTGGCGGGTAAACTTGGCGGAGGTGACGAACGATGTCAGGACATCGACGAAGAAGGGACTGGTCGCGTTTTCAGCCGCCTCAGTCAGAAGAACAGCAAAAACTCATAAGATTGCGACTTACGCATCTCCCCTCAGGAACTCTGCAGTCAATGCAAGGTGCTCCCGGCCCAAAGTCGAATACAGGGATCCACCATACAGCTCACTCTCCCGAACGGTTCCAATGGCGGAGCGAGCAACAGTGCTCTGTTGGAGGACAACATCCGTGTCAGTGCGGTTTAAACAAGCCTTTAAGAAATATACCTTGAAGGCGAAGTTCTTCAGAGCATTGGCGACGCCCTCCTTGGGCTCGAAACGGCTGCCAGCTTTGATGAAGACGGTGACGGAGGAGGTGGGCTGGTTGTTGTCGATGGCGGCAACTTTAACGCCCGAGGATTCAACTACGGTAGCAAAAGAGCGCGCGATGCGCTTCACGTTGCGCGTTGTCGACGTCCTGGCGGCCAACATTGGGGATTTTAGAGCTGTAGAGTTGAAAATCTAGTGCAACGGCGTACCGGAGCTATTACAGCGTTTTCCGAATCTGTCCGTGACTGCCATTTTTAGCAGTCCCATCAATTCCTTCTTCGACCACTCATGTTGTATGAATTGAAAAGCTCATGAAAAGACCGCAAATGATAGTTCATGAGCAATAAAATATGACTCTTAGAGTAGTATATACGAGATATATGCAACAACTTCTCTCTGAATTCTCGAGTTGGGTAATTGACATTTATTAAATACTTTTCCATCCAACTCTTCCCGAACTTATTAGTACGTAGTACCAAAAGTTGTGGTTCTAGGCATGGTATAGACCATAGATTGAGAGGTGCACGAGCCGCAGCAAATATAAAGATAGAATTCCTGTAAAGCAAATAGGAAATTCACTAACTTAATCATGATGCACTGAGAATTTTTCGATGTAAATAATTCTGTCTCTGTTCTACTGTCTTCCAAATCTGCGTCGCCAGCACAAGTAGAAAGCATGGTAATATTCTAAAAATCTTGGTACTCTGTACGTTACATTGATATCTTTCAAGGTGTCAGCTCCATGAATCTGTAGCACGCGACTCATTTATACGTGCCGTCGATGCCTGTAGAAAACGCAAGTAAGGCCGCCTCTTATTTTCGTGTGCAGTTGCTCAGAATTGTTCCTCCCACAGCATAGGCGAGTCGGAGAAATCAGGGTAACTGATACGTTGGGTTTTAATTTTAGATTCATTTAACTACTGCGTTCTGCAGCCTGTTGGCGTGCACGCGACAATAAATGTATACCGCAAGCCATTCTGCTGCGATTAACTGGCAATGCGTTCATTTTACTGAGCGTTGATATCGGACTGGACTGCATGTACTATTTATCTCGCGAGTACTAGAGGCTGGCTTCTCAAGAAGACATTGTCAACTCCACACACCTCGGAGTCGCAATTTGTGTTCGACATTAACCCATATTCGTGGAAGAAGATAAGACTACTAGGCCGCAGCTCTACTAGAAGCATGTGCTTGAAGCTTGGGAGGCAGAGGCTCAACTGTAGTATAACCACCGCAGTCCGTCTCCATCAGTCACTGGGGCACTCAGCGCCCAGAAGTTTCATAATTGTCAACGTTAGCCCAGCTCAACGACCGTCTCATGATGAATATTAAGGACAGCAAATAGATTAAGATAGCGTGCTATTAAGCATCAGGTCATACAAGGCTACCAGTGTACCATAAACGAGAGCATATAATTACATATACGGACTGCTAATACCGCAGAAGAGACCAGCCCTCTACAATCTCCGTGCATGTACGGTGTACAATATGCTCACCAGTCCATGCACATTGTGAATCTCGTGGATGTAATCAGCCACGAGATCAATTATATCGTCTTCTGTCCAGAGCCCCGAGTCCGCTAGCAGCGTCCGAACTGATTCCGTATACTGCTCCTGCGCCTCAAGACACCTCATACCCAGCTCGCGCAAAGCAGGGTCGGTCGGCCATCCACCTATCGGAATATGGTACACGTTCTGCACGACGTTAATAAACTGGCCGGTCCTGGTCAGATACTCCGGTACATGGGACGCTATGTGCTCCCGGATATTGCGTAACTCGAGCGCGCGGTTGACCGCGTTAAAGAATCGTACAGAGCCCGGTGCGTGCGTGTTGACATCGCGTTGGAGCTCTGCATAAAATGCGGGCAGTCTAGCCCACTCGTAGGACAGGAACAATCCCCCAGGGCGCAAAAGCCGCGCGGCCTCCTGAGAAAAACGTTGATAGTCCAGCACCTGCGCACCAAAATTGGTACATATTACCGTCGCGTGAAGAAAAAGAAGCGGACTCACTGCCATATCCACGAAGCGGCTGTTCACCAGGTCGAAGCTGCCGCTGATCCAGCGCGTCGGATCCGACGTGTCATTTACATCATAAATTTCGAACACGACATTGTTCGGTGTATGCTGGAATGCAATGGGCACTGTAATGCGGCCGGTACGTGTTCCGATGCATCAGTACTGCGTCGATCATACTGGCTGGACGCATCTTACCTATGTCGTACCCGCGAAAGAAGACATGTGGGTATTCTTGTGCCATGGACATCACCCTGAGAAGCACCCGAATTAATAGACATCAGATAACGGCATGGAGCCTGGAGCGGGAACGCCCACCATTGCCCACGTCCTGTACAACAGTCGAGCACCATTGGACGACGCGAGGACTGTGGTTGGCGCGCGAGTACCTCCTCCACAGGTCCAACATTTTGCGCCCCTATCACTTGGTACAACATTATTGTCAGATTGCTGAGCCGCTGTACAAGTGGGGAATAAATGAAAATTTCAGTATGCATCATCGTAAATGGACATGGAAGTTTTCGCACCTCTTGCTCTGGGGTATCTACAGGCAGCCAATATGGAGCGTTCGTACTATGGAAGAGGCGATTGTTTCTTTCCGTAAAATGGGATGGAAAATCTTCAGGGGGCACCTCTTCGAGATCAGACATCTCGACTTGAGCCTCGTACTCGGCGTCGTCGTCAGTGTCGTTGAATTCGTTGTCGTGGCGGTCTTCTACATCGTCCGACCCATTGCGACCTTGCGAATGTTGGTTCACTACCGAAGGCATGTAGGATATGTTTCTGGAGAAAAGAGGATACGGCAGTCCCGAGCTTTATAGCACGTCGAAATTGCTTCATAAAAATCATTGTGCACCGCGCTTATGATGGATCGGAGGTTATGTGCTGCGAAAGCACTACGCCCGAGACAAGGAGCAAGTTCAAACTGCACAGTTGCTCCAACGTGTATATGCAGCTCGACATTAAGCAGAAGTAGCACAGATGAAGAAGTTGCGAGTTGAGTCTGCCCTTAAAATCGGAGATGGCTTGATCTGGGCGTCTATTAGTCAGTGAATACAATAGTTGTGGTGTGGAAATTTCCGCGAAATGTACCGGGGAATAGTCCGAAGTTATCCTTCGCATATGGAGTCGTTCCTTGACCTTCACAAAAAGCTGATATACTTGCGCCGATCTATACGGCATGGAGCAGATCTGTATTGTGTCTAAAAGCTCTTTGAACGCGTGGAAGTGTCAGTGATGTCACCTTCAGCTAGATAAGAGAATGTGGACATTGCCTGAGAAGAAATTACTTGCACAAATCGGGACGTGGTCGGACGAGAGAGTGAGAGCATGTTCGCAACATCATGTCCTCGACCTGCCGCCAGGGGAATCCTAAAAATATGACGGGTTTGATCGGCCCTATGTATTCAGTACCTCAGCTTCAGCCGTCGTATATATCCAGGTACAAATGAACAAACTGGAGGACATAGTTCAATAATTGATTATTGCGAGTAATAGGCCGCAGCAGAGTAATCTTATATTAAAAAATAGATGCGGTATACACGTACCGAGATTTTAACGCATGGATATCTTAGCGAAGACCAGTAGTTAAAATACACTCCGACTGTCAACCGACTGTACTGCCCAGGAGATGTAAACCGGCAGATTGTCGATGTAGGCTTTGCGTAGACGTTTGTTTCTCCCGACACATCATTGCTGTAGGCGGTTCGTGCGGCTGTTTCATGTCAGAGCCTAGTAGGTATAGGTCATCGGTAATGGTATATTGTAGTTTCCCCGTACTACCTTTCTGTACGGCATACTGTACGGCGTACACTGGAACCACTGGATTAACTCACAACTTCTTCCAGATTGCTTGGCTTGAAGCTGATATGATCTGAGAAGAAGCCTTAAAACGTTCACATCCGAAGCTCGCCTATCCAGCCCGCGGAGCAGCACTGAGCCGCAGTTACTATGTTTGCAACAGCAGGGGAATGTCCTTCGCACCACTTAATATAGGACTGTGATATGTAGGATCTGAACTGACCTATGACATTGGGAAACACCAGACGATCCTAAGACGAGATCTCAGTCTTCACCTCGTCGCTGACTGACGCACGGAATCTTGACGGAATCAATCGAAAATCAAGAGAACACGATGTTTTGACCCAATGACCGGCCATCAGGCGGAGTTGCCGTGACTTGTCACTGCGCGTGTAATCACGGCACGTGAAAGTGTCGCGCAGCCGTGACATGACTCATTTCTGATGCAGTCCGAGTTGTCCAAAGCGTCTTACTCCCAACTTTCATCGGGGATGTTGCACCATCCAAGGTTTCAGTAACAATTCATGCTTCATTTCATACGCGGAATAAGTGCATCGGAACTCAGCAAACACCAACATGGAGCCCTTCGACGTGAATGCTTACTACGCTGAACAGGACGCACTCATGAACATGCCTGATGAATCGATAGATGAAATCATGAAACGCGTGTCTTCATCGCGACGCCAGTACGCCAAACAACTCTATATTTCAGAACCAAATACTCAACACCAAAATGCAGTCAAGCAGATTTGTCCTCGCGACCTGTCCACTCTTTAATTAAAACGGACGGTACGCAGCCCGGCACGTCACCGGCCAAGGCAGATAGTACTCTCGTGGCGGAGGTGGCACGCCCTACCTTTCCTGATGAGCGCAGCAATATTTCGAACGATGCAAGACCAGAAGACGGAAGGAACTTGAAGCGTAAAACCTCAAATCAGCAGTCTGATATGTATTCCGGGAGCAAACACCGGAAAACTGCTGATCAGGACATCGCACAAGACTCTAGCGGAGATCGTCCACAAACTACAGAAGCTGTGCGCGTGCCATTTGAGAACCCCGCACCGATAAGTAGCCAAAAAATGGTTCATCGTGAGAGTTCGCCAGAGATTGAAGAGATTGAATCATTCAGCATCGATTCGCCACAGTTGCAGGTGCCCTGCAAGCGCAAAGCATTGCTACGTCTACCTGATCAGAACCAGCGAAAGCAGAAGGCGAGAAAACATATTTCCGCGCCACAGCCATCCGAAGCAACAGCAGTTACTGCGGACCACAGTCCGTAAGTGGTCAATGTTTGATTTCATGTATTTCATTGAACTGATATAGCATATACTCATACATTTGCAGTATTTTGTCGTTTTCAAGGGTCGAGTCGCACTCGCCCAAGAAATCGAGGAACTCTCGCAGGGATAAGGTTATTCCTGTGTTACGCAATCCTCCCCTAGACCTTCGTCCATTACGAGTGGCTCCCACAGAGTCTCCAACCTCTAAGAATAAGGCAAAACCTGATCCCGCCGAAACTGATGGTCGTGATTCTCCAATTGAGGGCGCAACTTTGGGTGCCGTGTCTCCGGCCAAAGTGGGCCCAAAGAAAGGTCTAGAAGCAGAACCGAGCGAAATGCTCCTCGATATTAAGCGGCGTATAGCGAAGCACAACAGTGAGATGAAGAAACGAGGTGATAAACTAAGCAAGACCAAGGCCAAGCCCGTTGTGCGGGAGCCAGCGAATGTCACCGGCGCCGCTGCGCAAAGTGACAGAGACACATCTGTCATATACGTCTCTTCATCTCCGTCTTCGCGTGCTAGTACTCCTGGACAGATAGGAGGCGATTCTACCAAGGAAAAACAGTTATCGGACGCAAGACAAAACACCTCTGCAAAGACAAAGGCGATTAAATCGACAGACAAGTTAAACATTTCGAAACGACAGGCTGGTGCTAAGGGTAAGAAGCAGAAGCCGCCCCCTATGACTGCTAGTGAATACGCGAAGAAGCTGCAAGACTTCATTGACAGAGAGAAAGCCGGCGAAGACACTGGGGAAGCAAAAGAGGACGTAGCGCTTCAACCTTTTTTGGATCGCCGAAGACGAACAAGATCTCATATCCTAACGGGGACTAATATTTTATACGTGGCCAAAGAGGTGGGACGCGCCTCGGACTTTACACGTGGACGTATGGATATTGTATGGCTCTTCTGCATGCTTCCACTCCCCCTAATTTATTCCACATAGATCGCTAGTCTGGGAGCCAACATTATGGCAAAATATGATCCTGCGGTGACCACCCATATTGTCACGGAGGCTAGTGCATATGTCCTCCTGAACGCTATAGGTCTACCAACGTTGGGACGTATCCCAGACGACATCCCCACTGTGACCTGGGACTGGGTGCTGCTTGCGAAAGGGATGCCGCCGACATATTCTCAGGATGAGGTGGAAGAAAAACTAGGTCGCTACTTCAAATATGCTACCTTTCCCGATCGCTTCTATGCTGGTTGCCAAAATTTGAATCCAGAGTTGAAGAAGACAAGGAGAGCATCGAAGCCTGTGGATACGTCTGTGATTACAGATTTTGATGAGGAGATTGTAGAGTATGTCTGAACTTTCTACTCTACGATGACTCGTCGTGCAAAGCGCTGATGGTCTGCAGTGAACATGGATTATCTAACTCACTAAGTGAGCGGGACACGGATGATCAAGCTGGACCTTCAAATCTAGGAACATTGGCCTCCCCACCTACTTCTCCGGTTCTACCTGTTCAGGGAAGCCGTCGTGG
Source organism: Stropharia rugosoannulata (assembly GCA_028532985.1). Lineage (NCBI taxonomy): Eukaryota > Fungi > Basidiomycota > Agaricomycetes > Agaricales > Strophariaceae > Stropharia > Stropharia rugosoannulata. Next base: position 2,816,661 of record JANCIK010000010.1, on the reverse strand, counting down.
ATCACCAAGCCGGTGGAATGTCGATCATTCAGGGGGTACTACAAAGAGCAAGGTCGACCCTTTGGCCGAATTTTATGAACACGCCAGAGATCGACGACAGGCCGCGGACCGAGTACGTAACGATAACCCCTGCTGATACAATTACCACTGATAAATAGCTGTCTTTATTGATTTGTAGTGGAAAAAGACTGACATATCCTCGGCTGAGTCGGATAACGAGGGCATGATGAGACTACAAGTACCAAAGGTCCATGGGACGGAGGTCCGTTTAAAAATTATCCATCCTCTCCAAACCGGAGCTCACTGGTCCCAGAGCGTTGCGGTCCATAGCAAAGAATCTAACTTTACTGGGGGTTGTCCTAATCAAGATATAATTAATAAGGTTCAGATTATTTAGTCTGTGTCGCTCCGCATTCCTGACCCTTAGTCACGACCCTAGCTTGAGGAGCTCGAGCATTTGCATGCTGCCAAGCCGACCACAGATGACAAATGGCGGGCATACACCTATAAAAAGGGTGAGGTCGATTTTCGTGGTACTCCTGTATACTATTTTATAAAATTTCTACTTCAGCTATTAGCGCCTTGAAATATTATCCAGAACGGATAAGAGACTACGAGCATGCTCGGGGTATCCAAGGTATCGGTGCAAAGACGGCTGAAAAGGTATTGTACACCTTATTTGCATTGGTCAACATATATTCATCTGAAACTACGCAGATTCGAGAAATCCTTGACACAGGAGAATTGAGGCGAATTGGTTTCGAGAGGACTGACGATGTAATTGTGGGTCAGGTTTTCCAAGGCATATACGGAGTTGGTGAGCATACGCATTTGGAATTTCTGTTTGATTATGGCACCCTCACACCAGATAGGGAAATCCATTGCTCTTCAGTGGTATAATGCTGGGTGTCGTACGTTGGAAGATGTGAAGAATAGGAAAGGTGAAATAAAGGTGACTCCGGCTCAAGAATTAGGCCTGAAATACTATGACGGTCAGTGTCGCCACGATCGCCATGCATTTGGACAAAGACTAAAGAGCGTATGTTTCAGACATTAATTCTCGCATGCCGAGAGAGGAGGCCAAGGCAATTTTTGATTTGATTGTACCAATTGGTATGAAATGAACGAGCCTATCTGCTATAGATCATATTTATTAACCACGTCGGTAGCCCATTCCATTGACCCAAAATTATCCATGATGATTATGGGGAGCTATCGTAGGTGCGTCTTCAAGGTAAATATACATAAACTATTTCCCAATTGAAAAATATATATAGAGGGCAGCCAGACTGTGGTGACCTCGATATCATTATGACCCGTCAACCAGACGATGGGAAGACCCATGCTGGTGAGTGATTATTAATACTTGCGTAGACCAGATGTTCACCCGTACACTCAAGGCGTTCTGCCTGTTTTACTCAATAAGCTACATGAGGCTGGCATAATCATTCATGATCTCGCCTACCCAGATGAACCATTTCTTGAAGGGTCATATCGAGGATTGGGCCATTTACCGCAGGAAGGATCAAGGATGAGGCGCATTGACATACTTTGCGTCCCTTGGGTTTCTAGGGGGGCAGCACTTATCTATTACACAGTAAGTTATCATTCCATTCATTAATGCTTTGTTCCGCGCTAACTGGACATGATGCTCCAGGGAGATGACATAGTATGAATCATTCCTTCCATATTAATTTCAGCGTTAATATAGCAATCACCTAGTTCAATCGCGCGATACGTCTGAAGGCCCATAAAATGGGCTATTCACTGGATCAACGAGGATTATACAAGAATGTCACTCGCAATCCCAATAACCACCGCGAGAAATTTGACAAAGGTAAGTATGTGCTAATTGATCGTTAGCTATGGATGACTTATACTTTCTTTCCCTCAATTACCAGGTGTTTGCATCGCCTCTGAGACAGAAGAAGAAATCTTCAAAATATTAGATGTACCTTGGCAAGAACCGCACGAACGCATTAGGACTTGATGTTTATAACGTAGAAACATTTAGGTATTTATTCTTTCTATCACATGTGCCCAGTGTAGCCTTTATCTCAATCATGTTTTTAACCAAACTTGACAAAGACACCATGTAACAATTCTATACCAATAGATTGTATGCGTTTTATCAGCAAGCCCGCCGGCAGCCCTGGATCCGTGTCTTTATCAGTCTCCGCAACACCCGATAGATTTACAGACACGTGTGCTACTCGCTAATCTACTCAGTCAGAGGAACAGCATAGCCGATTCGAGCTGCCTCTACCCCATGTATGTTAAGGAAAACATACATTATCTTCTCGGTAGCATCCCCCGCCGCTTCGTGGGTGTAAAGTTTATAGCCACGATTGGTCCTAATTTGCAATCTCGACTTGACCAAGTTTGGTATGTACTTGAATTGCAAACGGCAGGATTAGCTCCATCACGGATGGATTACGTTCACTTTAATCCCACCGCGTGTAACGCTCTGGGAAAGTTCAGGTATGCTTCCATGTTTTTATAAAGTGACATAGAACCATGCTACCCATTCCGTTGACTACCCCTCCATATCTCGTATCGCGCAACGACCACTCTGAAGATGTCCGCGCAATCCGACGCATCTCTGGCCCATGGCGCTGCAGGAAAAGGATTCGGGAACGCTGACGATGAAGCGGCGGAGAATTTGAAGAAGCTGGGGTACGAACAGGAACTCCAACGGGTGCGCCAATTGATTAGTTTCCTCAATCCGTTTTGTCGCTAGTAGCGGTATGCTGAAGACAGTGTACTACAGTCCCGTGGGCTTCTCCATATATTGTTCAGTGGGTCTTTCTCGATATTGGTCATTGTCACTGAGGTAGCCTGACCTGGTCGTAGTGCTCCTAGGTACGATACCCCTCATTCCCATCGGCCATACCCCACATTGCCTTCGGTCTATTTCTGACTCTCCTTCTCCTTCTCTTCTTAATTTGCCAATGACGACTCGACTATTGACAACGCCGGGTAATAGCCATCATTGCAGTTCGTATGTCATCTATTTCTGCTCTGAGCGTTGAAGACCGAGGCCGCTCATTTTCCGGTTATTTTGCAGCATTTGGGCTCGCCGCGCCTATAGCAACATCTCTAGTTGGTGGAGGACCAGCAGTTATGCTATGGGGGTACGTTTCAAAGAGCTTAGTTGGTAGATATACCTTGCTAACATAGCAAAATTGTCAGCTGGGTAATCATATGCATCGCCTGCCAGCCCCTGGCATTGTCTCTTGCGGAAATATGCTCCAAGTACCCCACCTCGGCAGGCGCGTACTACTGGTGCTACGTCCTGACTTCCCCAAAACGTCGCTTACTGTCGTCCTGGATCAATGGCTGGCTCACGATGGTTGGGGTCTGGACAATCAGTCTGTCTGTCACCTTCGTACGTAATTCGTGCTTTCGCTTGTGCGACCGACTGACTGACGATGAATATTGTATGCGCTTTTAAAGGGCACAGCCCAGCTCGTAGTTGCAGGTGCAGGGATATTCCATCCAGATTGGGTGCCCCAAGCATGGCAAACATGTGAGCTCAAATTAACTTTAAGCGCCCGCCGATCCTTACTTGGCGGGATCAGATCTCGTGTTCATGGGTGTGGCTACATTTGCAACCCTCGTCGGGGTGTTCTTCAATAGGCACCTTCCTACCATTGACGTAAGCACCGTTGATTTACTCTGATGACCTTTTAACGGCTTCTCCAGATCGTTTGCGCTGTCTGGACGGCTTTGGGGGTCATTGGTATGTTCAGGACAATTTGATTTATTGCTATGTAAATGTAATTGATGGCACCATCTCCATAAGTGATATTGATATGCCTCTCGGCGAAAGCTGCTGTAGGAAGGCACTCAGCCTCCTTTGCGTTAGCGCATTTCGATCCATCGTTCTCAGGGTGGACTCCTGGGTGGTCATTTTTCGTAGGACTGCTTCCGGTAAGTGCATCATGGGAGTGATTCACTGAATTCTGATTCTGATATCCTTTTAGCCAGGTGAGTCTAATTGATCTCCAACTCAAGAAAACTCGTATCGACGTAATCTAGCTTACACCTTTTCTGCTATCGGAATGGGTACGCAAACCTTCCAGCCTATATATTTGCGATTTATAACTAGATTAACAGTTGCAAGCATGGCTGAGGAGGTGCACGAGCCAGCTGTTCAAGTACCTCGGGCGATGGCGTGGTCCATTCCCATCAGCTTCGTGGTAGGCATAATATTCCTCCTGCCAATCCTTTTCACGCTTCCGGATATCCCTACACTTCTTGCTGGTACGCCGTTTTATATGTCCTTAAAAGTGTGCGCTAAAAGTGGAATTTGTAGTTCCGGGCGGCCAGCCTTTGGGCGTGCTCTTCCAAATGGTTATGGGCTCGAAAGGCGGAGGATTCGGATTGGTAACGTCTTTATTTTTGTAACGCCCCAGGATACGCCACTTAGGTTGCATGTAGTGGTTCATCATATTCGGTATCGGCATGTTCTGCGCCATCTCTATCTGCTGTGCGGCCTCGCGCGCTACGTGGTCGTTCGCCCGTGACAAGGCGATCCCCCTGCATAAAGTATGGGCGCGCGTCCACCGCGGGCTCGGCGACGTGCCTGTGTACGCCAACGCACTCACTCTCGCGATCCAGCTTGTGCTCGGCCTCATCTTCCTCGGCTCCAGCACAGCTTTCAACGCGTTCGTCGGCGTCGCGGTCATTTGCCTCGGCGCAAGCTATGCGATGCCCGTCGCGGCCTCGCTCGCCAACGGACGCCGCGACATGGCAGATGCGCCGTTCAACTTGGGACGCTGGGGGTACCCGCTCAACGTGTTCGCCGTCCTGTGGGTCGCGTTCTCCATTGTTCTATTCTCCATGCCTGCGGTGATCCCTGTTACGAGGGTGACGATGAGTGAGTCTAGGCATAAGATCCCTGTAGAACGGACATTTACTGATGGGTGGCGCTGCGCTTAGACTATGCGTCTGTCGTTTTTGTTGGCTTTGGTGTGTTAAGCGGCGTCTGGTACATAATCAGTGAGCACAATAGCTGCAGTATGCGATTCGCGGGCAACACTAACAACTAATTGTTTGCAGGCGGCAAATACAACTACCACGGACCCCCTATCCCTGCGAGCGATGCAATGCAGTACGAGAAGGCAGATAAAGATTCATAGTGGTACATTAGTTAGTTGACAACAGGACAAAAGATAAACTACACAGCAATAACAAAAGACGGGGTATGAGCACTCCTACGCAGCAAGCTTCGTGGCGACGGCCATTAACTGATCGATGTTGATGAACTGCACCCAGTTCTCGAGCTCTTGCGCAGTGGCATGGAAGATGAAATTCGTCTCTGGTGTGCCCCTGTAGTACGCGCAGACGCACTCGTACTCCTCCTGTTTCAGAATGGTGCCCCGCGCGACGCCGAGCTTCGCAGTGAACACTCGGAACTCCCAACCGATAAGCGGGTTCCCGTCGCCTGTCGCTTTGCGGTCGAGCATGTTGAATTCGAGCCGCGAGAGGTCAAACCCAATGGGCTGGCCAATGGCTTTGATGTACGCCTCTTTCAGGGCAAGGTTGATGCAGATCCGCTTGAGCATGACTTCATCCGGCGTGCCATGGATATTCGCTATCTCAATCGGGGTGAACTGGACATGGTCATGAGTGAGGACGTACGGAATGACACGGCAAAGACACGCGCATACCTTGTGTGCTAATGACTCAAAGAATGAACGCACGCTCGTGCCTCTCGGCTCGACTTTGAGCTGCTTGATCCCCAGACCGATGTTCACGACCTGCGCCGGCGTCCCTTGCGTTACCGCCATGCCACATAGTGAATTGTTAAATGTGAGCTGATACCCAATGCTCGGAGGCCGTGCCCGCCCTGACGAGTCGGGCGCCTATTAATACCGTTAGTTGCGAATCTCCACCGGTGCGTCATGACACACACATGTTCAATCCAGTGCTTCCCCGTGGGCGTTACATGATCGTGCCATTTTGCGCGCGGTACCCGGCGATGTCGCATCATGAGGACTGGGAGAAGCTGAGTCATTAAAAGCCCTGGTCCGCTTGTTAGTGGCTGTTGTCGCAATAGCTTGAAAGGGCTCACTAAACGAGTCGGGGTTGGCAGGTTCGTACTTGTACTTGTCATTGGGAAAGCACATCTTGCACAATTGATATGCGGTATCGTATTCCTGCAGTACAAGTTAAGCAGATAAGGAATGGACAATGACTGAACTCACTATTTTGACATATTCTCGATTCAGCGATAGCATCCATACCAGTACCGTCTCATGGCTCATTTTAGTCGGTCAAGGCTTGGTCAAGTCAAAGGAATCGTGGGGTAGTTGTTATCTGGTGCAACGTTTGGAATGAGTCAGAGAACCGCCGCGCTGCTGCTCTCCACTCACTGATTGGTGTGCGTGATATGGGTATGAGAAAGAAGAGGGTTCATAGCTGCCTCGAGGTGTTCATGGCTTATGCCAGAAACGAATTTACTGTCGCCGAGAATGACTGCCTTCACGTGCGTGACTCCGGTGCCGTTTTTATTTGTCTCGTGTTCATTCATCATTTATTCTTGTTTTGTTCTCCCAACGACGACCAGGCTTCCTAGAAACACATCCCAGGCCTTCCGAATACGCCATCTATATAGCAGTCACTATAGCAGAACAAAAAAAATGAATCTGCTCACCCTATCTGGATTCATCGACATCGCCTGTTCAGCGCGGCAGCGCCCACGTTTATAATGGAACACCGCTCACGCAAAGCCGGGCCCACAGAACTATATGGCGATAAGGAAGCTCTGCGCCTTCGCACAGGACTGGGCCGAGCTATACTCTTGATCCCATTGTGGGCATATTCTCCATGCGCTGTCACCCTATTGCAGGTTCTTCTGTGTACACAGGAAGATATGCCTACGATCTGTCCGATGTCGCCATGTAATCGCCTTGATCTTCATATTCAATTCGTGTTGATCAACTACGGGTGTCCTAGGATCCTGACTCACCATGGATTCCTTATCTACGGGCGCAATAGGGCTTGTGGGATATCCACTGTTCTTGTCTCATTATGTCGTACAATGCCTGAAATTCCGGGAGGAATATAGGTATTGTTTGACTCTAACGGACTGCTACCGCTAGATTGACGACTGGATCCAAAAATTCAAAAATAACTCACAGTAATTGTTGCAGTCTCATTCATTGCATCGTGGTAGGAAATTAATCAGACTCATTGGAGATCACACGAACAAATACCCCCCTGTATTCTGGAGACCCCAGACTGAGCGGGTGAACATCAGGAGGAAATGAGGGAAGGGGTCAAAAAGAAGGGATACGAAGACTAGAGACGTCAGCTGACTGACCCTGATAGAATGTATGGTCATCCCTACCGTCGTCCTCATACAACACATCTTATGGGACCTACACTTGACGGTGATTACCTTTACTTGAATAAGACATCACTAAATCTCTAATAACGCTTATGTCTAATTCAAAAAGTGTTCAGCGACATGACTTTCATCAAATCTTAGTCTACCCGATGCGACAAACACTCAAGGTTTTGCCATTCTAATATTCCGTGGCCCTTCGGAACGCAGTATACCAGAGTACCTGCTGCACTCTGTATACGGGAAAATATCGGCGCTTCGCCATCCGCCGCTGCCTTCTGCGCGAAGCGCGTGATCGTATGTCCGGGCCTGTAGCGTCAATAGAACGCGTTCTCTGAGGCAAACAACTTATTTTCTTCGAATCTCTACAAAAGGGCGGCCCCAATGCGCTTAAGATCCTGTTTTATTCCCAAAAGATGCTTGCTCATGCATTGGTTTGCACTGTTGCGTTTCTGCTACCCGTCATGGCGAACGCGGTTGGCAACGTTCGTCCACCGCTAACAATTCGAAACGATCATCCCCTCATATACTACCATGGGCGGTGGGATGCATCTCCTGGTACCTGGTGGTGAGCAAATCTTCACCGCGTTAGTGCTAAATATATGAATATAATATGTTGTGCCTTTTCGAATTTCAGGGCCAGTTCTGGCTTCAAACTGAATGTAGAAAACCTGCATTCACTGAGTCTAAATCTCGGAGAGCACACAACAGTGCCATCTGCCACCATTGGTATCTCTATTGACGGCTCAAATTTTGTCAGCGTGAACGCGTCCGCGGGCGCGAACGTCATTCCCATCGCGGCGTCCCCGAAGGCCGCATCCTCCGTCGTCCGTATCAATGTAGAGGGGTGGCAGAACAACCGCATCAATCTCGAAAGCATCGTACTCAACTCGGTATGTATGAATGGCTCCGTCTAAGAGCTGACTGTAGTTTTTCGGTTTTAAAAAATTTCCTCCCTAACAGGATGCTGTTTTGTTGCCGTACACCCCCTCCCATTTGAGCTTCCAGTTTGTTGGGGACTCTCTGTCTGCAGTGCGTATAATTTCTGTGGTATTGCTATACACCTCACGTTCAAATAATTTAGGGCCAGTATCTCCCCATGGGTGTCGACCAAGCGTGGCCCTTCTTGGTCGGCGAGCAGCTCAAGGCTGAACATCGCATAAATGCTCAGCCCGGTGCTGCATTGACTGTGAGTGAATGCATATCCAACCACACATCTTTAAATATACTGATGTAGGAATCAGGACATCCTTTCATACGGAAACGTTCACGGAGTATCGTATCAATACTTCAGGGTGTGTTCAATTTTTGCATTGAATTTTTGCTTTGCGGGTTTACTCAACTGGATATTTTCGACAGACTGAAGACACTGGGTACTACTACACCACCGACCACAACTTCACGACACCTTGGGACTTTGCGCGCGACCAGCCGCCCGCAACGCACATCGTTATCCACATCGGGTACGCTCATACATTCGCCTCCTCCCTAGCGCTATAATATAAATAAATACATTCCCCAGAGCAAACGACGCCTCCCAAAACGTCACTGATGCACAGTTCGTCCAGGTACGTCTTAGAATAATGCACAAACAATGGATATTTGATCTCCAGTGCTCTGTGCCAGGTGTACACTGATTTTATCGCCAAACTGCGGGTTATGAGCCCCACAGCGCCTATCTTTGTGTTCACGCCCGTAAGTGTACCTATTACTTGCGCAGTTTTTAGAGTGGTGAATTTGTTGTTTGCTGATTCTATACAATACAGTGGGGCTGGCCGGCCGCAGATGGATCCATCTCGTATTACTACCCAGGCCAGTACGAGACCATAGTATCAGCTAGGTAATTTCCTGTCATATCATAGCTTTTGAGACAGTCGCTGAAAAAGCTCGGGTGGGTGACAGGCAAGCAACGGGGGATCACAACATTTTCCTCGTCAACACGACGGGGTGGGTAACCTGGGCCGACGTCTTTCCGGACAACCAGCACCCGACGGTCGAGGGCCACGCGAAGATCGCGGGCAAATTCCTGGCATGGTTGGGTCAGTGGAGCGGGGGGCGCTTGTAGTAGGGGCATATAGATTATCTGCGTTTGCGGAAATGTTCATTATGGGACAGGTATTACGGGTATTACAGTTCAGTTTACAGTATGTTTACAGGGTCTTCATGGCGGCCCAAGTCCATTCGTCCGCGTCATGTCATGTGCGTGCAGCCGAGATGCATATGTATACAGTTGCCTGGATCTACATATTTACGTGGTGAACCTGAACAGCGGACTGCGGTTGCCCTTCGTCGCTTGCAGGCTCTCCTCTCGCTCGAGCTCCCGTTTATCCATCTGTGCAATTGTCGCGGCATTGAGTTCATTCTGTCTTCTGTAGTTCGTCTTCTGGATGATCCAGAGCGTGAATGCGGTCGCAGCGAACGCGATATTGATGAGGTTCCCGCGTTTGAATTCTAGCGCCCAGTTAATTATCATGACTACTCCACGTGCTTTAATTATGGTGACCTACCGGGTGCGTCGTCCGCTCGGTATATCTGGGACGCCCATACGCCATAAATGTTAGCTGTTTGTGGGCGTATGAGTGCGAGATCCTGACGAACATAATGGAAAATACACACAGGCGCCTATAACAAGGCCAGAGGCAACGGTGCGCTTGCCGACGCTCCTGATGTATACAAAGAGGTTACGGTTCTTCAGGAGTAAACTATAAAAAAGTTTAAGGAGACGCACCCTGTGTTCTCTGTGAGCCAGGCGACGTTCAGCGGGTGCGTGTATGGCCAGGACGCGAGGACCACCGCCGCACTGTACTTAAGCGCCCGACCAGCAGACGATGGCAGGCTGCGTAGGAATATCCAGCCGAGGAGCTGCCATCCCGCTACGTGCGTAAATCATCGGGTTAAGAAGCTGGCTGTGCGGTGAAAGCTGTTTTACATACCCCCAAATGCGCCGTGGTATCCGCGTTCGCGCACTCTGTCCGAGTGCCGCACAAGGAGGATCATGCCAATGCCTTGAATGATATACGGCGGGGCCGTCAGCGCGTTTGCGACGGGCACGCTGAAGTCGAAGGACTTGATGATGGTCGGAAGGTCTAAGTCCACATGTAATTTGTTAATAAATATTCATCGCAATCAAGAACGCGGCAGAGTCTTTACTTACATGTCTGCATAGGATTGACTGGCGTATGACCTATGCTCGTAATTGCGAGATGGCCCCAGACGACCCAGTCGGTTAAAGTGTCTGTAACGTCCGACCACTGCACGGTCTTTCTATCATTTGCATTGCGTGATTAGATACTAGATTAACAAGTCACTTGCGGAAGGCTGCACTCACTCATACGACCTCTTCGACTCGTCCTCCCGGACCACGCGCGTCGCAGCAATCTGGGCTTGGCGATGCGTGAGCCACGTTCTTCCGCCTAGCGAGCGATCCTTGACAGTCATGTCATGCACATTGCGGGGAAGGTATATCCTGCGCGCATACGCTTAGAAAATTAAAAACACAGAATGGCACGTGGAACCGCGGAGGGTACAGTCTATTGAATTGAATTACGCACCATGTCCCAATAGCAACTACGACGGTGATGATCCCATCAACCAGGAAAAGCCACTTCCACCCTTCTAGACCCGCGATCCCACGTAGTCTAAGTAAACCGCTGGCCATTAAGCCACTTACAGCACTGGCGATCTGCTGTACGCCCCAAAACCATGCCAAACGGGTTGCAAGTTCGGTGCTCTTGTAAAACCCGCCTAGGTAGACCAAAGTTGTGGGTATAACACCTTGTAAACTGTGAGAATGATATTCACGTAACATTTGAAAGCATCTACCTCCTTCTGTGATTGCAATGACTAGATATGGCTTAGATAAGTACGTTTATAGGAGATTTCGAAGGCAAGAAGGGTTCCTACAGCAGCGCACTAGTAAACGTTGGATCAGGGTAAGACAGTGCGCCTCCAATTCAACATTTGACACACACCTATCAGGTACCCAGTTTTATCACTGATTAGGGCATGAGCCAGTGTCACTAGGCCCCATGAGAACATAAGAATAGGAATCCCTATAAACAGATGGATAAGAATACAAAGTGAGTAAGCTTAATTGATCTGTCGAGATAAGTGCAAATCACATCGTGCAGGACCGACAATTTTGGCAAGCACGGCGCCCGACAGGCAGGCACTAGCGAAGAGAACGGAATACATGGCCGTCGCGGTGTTCACCACATTGATATCGAACCCAAGGTCCGCTGGGAGGTTGTCTGATATTGCATTAGAGTTATTTGTGCGGTCCATGTTGAGTACGAAAGTTGTAAGAAGAATGCATGGCATCAAGCGGGTGTCCAGGATGTGCAGGACTGAACCCTCCTCCTCTGCACTGTATTCCAGATGGTCGACGATAAAAGCATTGTCTGTGGAAATGGCCGAGTATGAAGATGGATTTGATGATCGTTGCAAAAGATTGGTGCCCTCGTCTGTTCTTTGATGATCGTTCAAGGTAGGGCTGGCAGCGCGTTTCTCAAGTGCCTGAGATGACATGGTCTGAGAAGAAAGAGACGAGGCGGTAAAAGAGCTGCATGAGCAGAGTATTGTCGCGGCGTTACAAGGCGAGTTGTCCGAGCTGATGAGGCATGATGACGAAGATGAGCAGGATTGGCATCGCAATGGCGCCATCTTAGGAAACGGGTACTAGTTTGCCATATATAAAGCCACATCCAGGTGCCACAAAAAATAGAGTTTGTAATAGAGCAAGTTAGCGCAGAACTGCTCTCAGAGGCGGCGCATAAGTTTCTTCAAGTAAACGGACTATTATAACACCAATAGAAATGGGAAAAATGTTGCCGCAAAGCCTTGGCAAAGAAGTTTCGCGGGCTTTGAAATAAGTTCAAACACCGCCTCTTACACAGCAACCTCGGCACAGAAGCCGATCCGGCATCCTCTGGCATCTGCCTTGGTAAATACAGTGTCTCGAGTCTTATGTTATTCATGCAAATCCTCGATTTTGCGAAACAGGGAACCGCTAGTATCTCCGTAACCAACTTCAGAAAGGAAAAGTCCAGGACACCTGCCTACTGCCTAAGGTATCATGGTATGTGTCAACCATACAGAACCTTGCGACCCGTAACTTGTACTAACCACCCAGTGGCAGCATCGGAACCCGGTGGGTAGTTAAACACCCAGAATTGGGAATTAATTAAACAGATAATTGCAAGGGTTCTAAGTAGCCCAATACTATGAAGGTCTCTTAAGCAGGACCGAGTTTCGAATAAAATACTACCATGAGGGTGCTATTCAATGGGTTCAATTTATTACTCACTATACGTGGGTTTGGTTGGGGTTGGGCGTTACTTTAGGCTTTCCGTCTTGATCGATCAGCCACAGGAAATGACTTTTAATATAAATTAAATGAACGGGGAACCATTTACGCGGACTTGTGGTAGAGCGAAACTAAAGCGAAGCACCAAACGAGTATCTCTCTCGTCCCCACTCAACATTGCATGTCCATATTGCTTGGAAAGAATAAAGTTTAAACTTTACTGTAATTTATGCTGCTTGAAGGCGCCCCTTAGTATTCATCTGTTGTATGTACAATCGCATTTAAATTAAGCAGGGTCGGGTCTGGCATGATGTTATTGTCTGCTTCATGTGCAGGCAGCGCAATACTCGGGCCTGAGACTGACTTGCACAGTTATTAAACCCATTGTCAACGCACTACTTGTAATTACTATACACATACTCATTGAAGTTTCGCACAATCCCCAATGATGTAAGTACATATATTGCACCCACATCCTGTCAGTTCGCCGGAAATATCTGGGGTGATGATCTATCATCCATACGGGTCTAGTTGTCCTGCTGTATTTCGATACTCTATGCGGATACAGCTACAGAGAACTCATGTCGAACATGACACCACATTCCAGGGACGTGGTCCATTTTCTCGGGCAATTCACAAAGGCCGGGCATGCTACGGACGGCGATTTCCAAACACAGAGATACAGTCTTGACAATGTGCTGAAGGCTCCGACGTACGTAAATACCTGATCAATAAAGTGTTTTTAGAGGCAAAGCAAGTCAACGAAGGAGGTATTTACCCAATATGCGTTCGGCACCTACGGGACCCTATGACGACAGCGGGCTGGCAGCCATCTCTGAGGAACACTGTTAAGATCACATCGTTGCGGATAGACCCAGTCGTTGACCAATAGCGTGCAAGTCAACTAGTAACCCACACCAGCCTTCTTGCATGCGTCTATCAACCATGATGTACCCCCAAATAATTGCCTGTCGGAGCAAAGGCATTTTATTATGCATCAAGGACACCTATCCGCCTACTCATTTACCCATTTCAAGGAGAGTCTGGCAATGAGGGCTTTCGTTTTACGGCAGCTGCAGAGCAGCTCCTCGTAACTTTAGTTTCTTCACGGACATCAAATTAAGTGTTCGGCTCGCTCGGACACAGCGCTGCGATCTAGAGGAGTGCGGGTCGGCGATCGTGGTCAGACTATTGGATGGTGGCCTTGCGAGGCTCGATAGCGTTTTTTGGCCTCCACGGCGACCTGACGGCTAAGGCTGGCTAAGACTGACTTGCTTCATTCTTGGGAAGCAACCGGAGAAATGGGACACAGCGCATGCGAGAATACTGAATGGGATCAGAACGCAGGAACCTTCTCCCAGAGTCTCAAGGCCTTATCCATCAGGTGAGCCTAAAACATGTCGGTATGATATTAGGCGGTGATCCTTCTCACCCTAGCGTTACAGAACGTAACGTCGAAGAAATGAGCGACCCAAACGCCAAAGAATAAAATCCGTCTTCACGGCGCCGAGGTACATACCTCCAAATGTGTACCAAGTTTGAAGAGTGGAGCACTGTCGGATAAGTATCACATTAAACAATGCTTGTTCTGATCTTCCACGTCCCCTCAATGTTTGAAGTCAAACAGAAAGATGTGATCTTCTAGTCAGAGGGGACATTTACAGACCTTGGTCCGTCCGTTCACATAGTGTCATTGAAGACGTCCTTCCATGTATTGATTGGGCCTCATGCCGCAGCTATTTTGATTCCGAAAGCGCCTTATAGTACGTTATATAATACATATTTGCAAGCAAGAATAGGATTGAATTTGTCCAGCACACATACAAGGCATATAATAATACAATACGAAATCGGTCCGAAAGCAGAAACCATTGCTATCCTGCCGTCGAAAATGTATACATCTGTCAACACTTCAAGAGACCAATGCCCTCACCCGGCGGCGACCTCTCCAAGTCTCACCCCCAATCAGTCACTCGACAGCTTCCTGGTCTGCTCAGATATAGCTGAGGCATATGGGTTCCCTGTAAAAATACATTGATCGGCTTTCAATATCTTTATGGCACGGCCGTAAACCAAAAAGCAACACGTACTGCTCCCCCACCCTATCGGCTCTGGGGCCAGGTCGTCGGGCGTGGGCGCTGCACCTGCACCAGCGGCCACGCCGCCCGATGGTGTGCTGGGGACATAAGGCAACGGAACAGGCGACCGCGAGATTGGCACAGCGTCAGCAGGCGGGGGAGGTGAGATTGCTGGTGGCTTGGGCTCGTTGGCGATCGCGTCGTAGCTTGGCGGGGGCGGGTTTTGGGCAGCGTAGCTCTCGAAGGTGGCCCGTCTGAAATTGTCCAGTTCCCGGCGACAGCGGTCGAGACCTTCAGCCGAGCGGTTGAGCTGCGAGCCCATGCTTTCAGCACGCCGTCGTGCCGCATCTCGCTCAACCCTCAGCTGGACACCGGGGTGAACAAATTAGCCAGATATGCACAGTGGGATTTGTGCAGGGTTGCTGCTCACTCTCTGGTTAGCAAGCAGCACCTGAGCTGCGGATTGTTTTATTTTGTCTGGGAAACCATACATTAGTCGGGAGCCAACCTAGGAATGCAGAATATCAATATTACTGTGGAAATTCAAGTCCGTGAAAAAGTTGTCGAAGAAAACATCGCTTACGATGGATCTGTATATGTCCGTGAACGGCGCAAATTTTAGTAAGATGAAATAATTTAACGTATGGGGAGGCCGTACCCTCTGGCTATATTGACACGACCCACGGGTTGCACAGCGGGGGACATCTTGGTCGCTTGTTCGACGAGCATCTCAACTTGAGAGGCTTGCGTTTGAGCAGCGGCCAGCGCATTCCTTTCTAGGAGATCAGTCATACTTTCAGACTTAAGATTTAGCTCAGGTGCTCCAAAAGGCAGAAAGCAACGCTGTCACGTACGTCCCGCCACCCCACATATCTGAGATGAATTAGAGTTAGCAGCTGTAAGGCATTACTCTGCTGACACAACTGCACGCTGCTCACCATAGCGAGAATACCCTAGTGCCTCCTGCATGCTCTTCTGACAGGCGTCCATCTCCCTCGACGCCCTCGCTAAGAGCTCCGCAGCACGGCTTTCTGCGTTCATCTGCTCAAGAATCCGTTCGTGCTCCCTGATCGCTTCATTGAGGTCGTACTCTAGCCTGTCATCCTCTGGGAAACCTGCTCGCGGTGGGTTAATGACTCCGTGCTTCTGCGAATAGAGAGATAACGGCACTTTCTGAAGGCCCGTCAAACACTCGTTGATATAGTGCTTGTAGTTCTGCTTGCGCAGATTCGTAAAGGGTGTTCTTGTCCTTCAAGTCTTGCAGCTACTTGATTGTTAGCCTCCGAGTGAATTTAATATGCCCCAGAGACGCTAAGAGCTCACTTCAGTGCGAGCGTCTGCAAGAAGTCGTTCAGTCGCAGTATACACGCCTCTCTCAGTCATCTCCTTCTCCAGAGCCTCCACATATTCGCTAAACAAGCTCATTCGTCAGCTAACTCGCGTTATCGCATATACCCCGCACATACCGCTCTTCCTTACTTTCCTTCGCCTCAAACTCTTCGCGCTTCCCCAGCAGCTTATGCGCAAGGCGCTTGCCCGTCGCCTTGCGCAGCGCCTCATGCTCCCGCCGCTCCTTCGCTGTCTTCTCCGCGCACGCAGCGATGCGCGATTTGCTCGACTGCAGCTGCGCCTCCAGGTCCGCGATGTATGCCCCCTGCTGCCGCACCGCAGCGGGCACGTACTCGAGCCCCGCGATCGTCTGCAGCAGCCGCGTATGGTGCTCCGCGTTCGCAACGATGGCCTCCTCCGCGTTCATCTTGGTGTGGAAGCCGAGTGATATGATATGAATGTGCGTTTAAGTCGCAGATCGTATAGGCTGAGCTAGTAAAGTATAGTATAGTATATAACAGTCCTGGAGCAGTAATTCAAGCCGAGTTGTCCAGAGGGAAAGCAGACAGAAGGTATGGTTCAGGTTCAGATCACAGTTATGCAGGATAGCCAATTGTATTGGAGTGAGACCTTTTTGCTGCTTTTATGGCCCGAGTTGCTCTGTGGCACGCATCCCGATATAGGCGACTATCCTGAATTTGTTTCCGAGGGGCGCAGTGTGTCCTGGGGTGAGGGTTGCTGGGGCCTTGAACGCTGAATGACTCGAATGTTGAGGCAATGTCCAGGGCATACATATGTCATAGTTGGGGCTGTGCAGGTGCAGCGCCTAGCTGTCATCGGAAGCACGCGCATCAATTAAGCATGCTACATATAATACAATTGTTGACGCGTCGCGGGAATAGCACATACAGAGACGATCCAGGACAAGTACATGAAAGCATTACACCGTAGAAAACATATAACCAGACAGAAATGCGAGATGGTAGCGATATAGATGGAGCATGGATGGGACATGAACATAAGATGAGCAAAAGCAACAGAAATATTAAAACGGGGATGAGCATAAGAGAGCGTTCATCGTCTACGGCTCATCCCGAAGCAGCCTTCGTAGCCGGGTACGTCAGAGGGGCTCAGCGTATCCCTCCAACGACCCGCCAGATTGCCATTGGCGTTGCCGACGAGATAACCGCGATACAGCCACTTGCCTCGGTCGCCGTCCACCTGAAATAACAACGAATTGGCGTCAAAATAAATAAATAAGCGCACAACAGTGGGGACTGAGACGTACATAATCTTTCGACAGACTGATGAAGCCATCGCACGGCCGCACACGTCCCACAATATTGAATTGACCCCATGCAGAATGACCCTTCGCAAAATGAAGTTTTTAATAAATCACAAACTAAACCAAGGTGTGTATATATTACTCACCTCTCCTGTGATGATGATGTCCTGCACAGTGATGTCATTCTGGTCTCCGTTCTGTCGACGGAGCTCAGCCAAAGATGGCCGACGATACGAGTACACCTGGTCGTTGGCCAGATGTCGCACCGTCAGGCCGTCCCGCCGTTCCATGATCTGGGTGCCAGTGGGGAAGTAGGATCGGAGTGGATCACCTCCACGTAACGGAATTGCGATATCAGGTTCTGCAACGTCGATCCCCGAGTCTGAATCCGCTGGATCAGCGACGACGAGGTGGTGCTCGCGGAGTTTCCACGTCTGCTGGTGCCGCCCAACGACGCTTTTCTGGATGACAGGCGGCGGGGCTCCGGCGAGCAGCGCGGCGTAGGCGGTGAATTCAGTGTACTGTTCTGGAAATTACACACGGAAATTAAAGATAAGGCACAAATGCAGAGACGCACGGTGAAAAAGCCCTCCCAAACACCCTCAATGCTGCAAAAGAGTGACCTGTGTTAGAATGAGCAGAACTGGAATGGAAGCGCTCATGCCTACCTTCCAGGTCTGAAGCAGGGGCTGGCGGTATTCTTGGACTGCGCGAGACACCGGCCCCATTCGGAATCCCATTCCTGGAAAGGATATTCGGGTAAAGGGGCGTCTGAAGGTGGTAAAGGTATTGACCGCTTCTTATTAATCAAAGCCAAGAAGGAAAGGATCGCGGGAGTTGCCAATGGAGGTGGGTGGAGCTCCATAGTTTCTGAATATAGGGTAGCAGCAGTCGTTGACGCCCTACTGAATATGGGCTCGAACTCCGTCCACGGAGTGACTGTTAAATTGTACTAGAAGCAGCAACATCAGCGCCGTGTGCGGAAGGGGTGCAGGCGATGGCGTACTCTATGCGCTCCCAGTGCCATAGCCTTCAATATGCTCAACGGCGAATCGACGCTGTCGGTGTTCCCGTAGGAATATCCACCTGTGCGAGGCAATCAGTGGGACGGGGGCCCGGATCGAGCGCAGCGACGCACTTTTATCCAACAGGAACCAGAAAATCCACATAGCCAGCGTATTCTCAACCCTGTTGAGCGGCCACTCGCCGATACGGATGCTGTAGATCGCGAGAGACGAGCCGTGCGGGTCGAACCAGAACTCGTGTATCCACTGCCTCATCTGCCCGTACTCCAGAAGCTGCGCCTTGTTCTTGCCCTCGTTCTCCAGAAGGAGGATGTACGCCGTGAACAACATGTCCGTCAGAGACATCCCCTCCCCCTCGGCCTCGCCCCCGTGCCGGGCATGCGTCGTCGAGTCCTTTCGACCCCTCAGCCGGTGCAGGACCACGAAGCGCCTGCGCAACTCGTCGGCGAGTGCGTACGCCGTGAGTCGCGTGCTGCCAAAACGCGCCGTGGGTGCATTAGTATCGAATTTGTGTGCAAATATGAGCGCGTAGAGGTGGTGGTTCGCCGAGATATCGAGGCTCGCGTGTATTTGTCGGTTAGTTAGTAATAGCGGGACGAGCGAGGACGGCGGACCGAGGAAGGAGTCGGTGGCGGCGAAGTAGGCTATGTGCTCCAGCACCTCCTGAGGTACTGTGGCCAGGGAGACCTGCATCGGGCCCGCGTGATGATTCTGGTTTGGGGAAGACATGCATCATGTCTCCTTTTCCAATTCCTACTTTTGTCTCCGGCAATCCGGCCTCTATTGGTCCGTCGGTCTGACCCGCGTTCATTTACAATCGAGGTCTATTGAGTGGGTGCTAATAAGAAGTTACAGCATGTATACAAGATAGGTTATGTTAAATATAAAGGAATGCGGAATAAAAAAAGCCTATCAACTCATCATAGCCATCTGCGACGCCCGTCCGAGGTTCTGCGCATTGTCCAAACCCAAACTAAACACGGAGCGCAAGCCCATAATCTCTGATAGACTCTCAATCCTCCCAACCAAGTTTCTTGACGAAGTAACTGCTCGAAAGTCAGCAATGTACCCAGCACCAACTTGTCGGGATACTCACCATGGCCACACATTACCTGCGCAACATCTTCTCCCTAAACGCGCATTCTTATCAGTGAGCGACAGTATCCTTATTTAATCGAGCTTACAGTAGGCCAGTATCTTACCAAGACT
This sequence comes from Stropharia rugosoannulata, assembly GCA_028532985.1. Classification (NCBI taxonomy): domain Eukaryota; kingdom Fungi; phylum Basidiomycota; class Agaricomycetes; order Agaricales; family Strophariaceae; genus Stropharia; species Stropharia rugosoannulata. The sequence goes on along the minus strand of JANCIK010000010.1, from coordinate 2,797,076 downwards.
ATGAGCCCGTCGTAAAGGCGCACGCGCCCGATGATACGAGGCGGGGCATACCAAGCAGCAAGATACCGGTCTTCCGTCTGATACCAATTCGATTTTTAGAAAATTATCCTGCCAGTAATATTTACACCCACTCACCTTTCCGGTAATAATAACATCAGCCACCCGCGCCCCGTTGCGCAACTTCGTCTCGCCGGGACGGTACGTCTCATAAGTGGTATCAAAAGTTCCTTTCACATCGTAGAACCGCATGCCCTTCTAAAGCAAAAGCACCTTAGTGACAAAGACTATATGACAGCCCTATACATGGAGTGCGTACCTCGGTCAATGCAGAGTGCACATTGGGTGGGAGCCAGGCGTTAACAGCGCCCTTCTCCAGCGTCGCAGACGGCACAGCGGCCGCCTCGTCGTAGCAGAAGTGTTCCTCCAGCGTGATATACAACGGGTACGCAATACAGCTGGCAGAGCTTCTAGCATGCAACGGTGTGTCGCCGTTGTCCGGGATCTACACCAGACAGATATATTCAGCACCGCGAAGTTCGTACGAACGAACGAAAGACCGGCCTAGACGCCAGCCAATAATAACAAGAAACACGCACCATGATGCTCCCTTGCCACTGGCCCGTGAGCCTGCCGACATGGTACAGCGACGGCTGCCCGAGGATGGTGTCGGGGGATGTGGCGAGCGCTGACGAGTGCAAGCCGACGTCGATGCCAGGAAAGTCGGCGAAGCGCGTCCCGCACCGCTCGTTGAAGTGCCGGAAATCCTCAATGGTGGGGCCAAAGTATCCCGCCGCGGTCGCCTCCTCGCGCGTCGCATACTTAATATGCGCAGGGACCGAGATGGGCGCATGTTTGCGCACCAGGAAAAGTAGCGTGGCAAAGATGGCCGCACAGGGTGGGCGCGCATGGCGCTTGACGGCGCCAAAGTAGGGAATGTGGCATGGGGGGATGATGGACGGGGGAGGGCGCCCAGGCGCATGAATTTCAAGCTGCACGCGTGACGAGGCTGACGAGGAGGAAGTGGTGGGGGCGGTGGTGGTGGTGGTTATGGTGGTTGTAGGTGCAGTCCCGCTAAACATGAACAGCCTTTCCTCGGTGTGAAAGATAGAATACTGTGCACGTTACTTGACCAAATTAAAAAAAGAAATTTGATGATACACGTACACGGTCGGCGGCGAACACGATAGGGATGAGGCGGCGCATCGTCTCCAGACGCACTTCTTGCGCTTCGTAGCTTAGCACCCCTACCAACAAGGTTAGTTAACTCCTCTACACACCAGGACAAGCCTGTACTCACTATTCGAGGCGAGCAGCCAGGAGAGCGCGATTGCGAGCGAGTTCTGCTCAGTGATCACAGGCAGGCCCCCGTTCTGCCCAGCATCCTCATACAACCGTTCACGAAGGTAGCGATCCAAGAACGACGAAAGCTGCGCACGGAGGAGCTGCTTGATATTCTTCTGGCTGGTGTCCGAGTCTTCGACCATGAGATAGGCGATCCAGAGAGCATCTGTGAGCTCCGGGTGTTGTATTGAGCGGCTCTTGAACACCTGGATAGCGCGGAAACGCCGGCGCAGCTCGAGGGCGGCGTGCTCGCGCACAACAGACTCGCCGAGCCTGTAGACTGGCCCTGCGCTGTCGAACTGCTGCAAGAAAATCAAATAATATATTCCGCTCGCATTTTTAGGCGAAAGTGTGTTGTAAAAGGCGCGGCAGGTGAGCAGGCATGTGCAGAGCTCCTTGGGCGGACGCCCGAGGGGACAGTCGAGCACGGCGCAGAGCACAATCTGCTGCAGTATCTCCTGGGGGAAATCGAGCACTGACACAGGCGCAGGCGGGGACATGCTCGTGTCGCGAGGTATATCCTAATCTCGTATTCGCTGCCATCTTATAAGTAGTATCGCCTGTTTGACTGCCTGTGGTAGGATTCCAATATCGACCTTCCATGTGCTTGCAACGGCATTCATTTAACGGGCAAGGTTCCCACGTACCTTACAGAAGAGACAAAGGCGCGGAGCAAGTCGTCGTCAACAGAGACGTTTTTTCCTGCCCGCTCGGCGTCCCTAACTAGTCGACGGAGAGGTTGAGCATGGGCTTGATTTCCCAACTAGGCGGCAGCATTCGGGGATAGGTTCGAAGCGCCAATCACCTGGCGCCCGATCTCGATAGTCGCTCCAAAAATACACATTTATGCATTAGCTTGATCGCGGGACGGGGGGAAACAGGACGACATACCAAGAGAACTGCAGAAAGCCACGGTATGGAGTCGGATTTGACTCACGGTCGGATTCTCCCCAGCGCGGGGGGGCGTGCTACCAAGCTTTGGAAAATACGCCGCAGACGTCTTTGAGTGGCATGGCCGAGCGATTTCAAAGCCAGCGGCCATCTGCTAAGTGCTGTCCGGATTCCTTTCATCCTGGGTGGATAAGCAGATAAAAGTGGACCGCCCGTTGCCCGCGGTGCACCGGTCAGAAGACAGGAGTGCAGCCAAAAGAGGAAACCAGAAGCCAGAACGCGTAGTAGTTTGTGTCCTCCTAATGATATCCCAATAATTACAAGACATATGCAGCGCGCCGGAAGCCACCTATTCAGCGAGATGAAATAATACGTGTAGGAGCGTGTCCGATGAGTATTATAGATAGCTGATCCTCGTGAACGCGCGCCGTCGACGCTGGTACATACTCCACAGAGAGAGGAGCTGCGAGCAGATAGTTAGGCGTACGTGATGGATGCCGTGAAGCCAGATTCGATTCGCCACTAACCGGATTCCGTTGACAACGCGCGCGCTGTTCCTTTAGTCGGTCGCCGCTCCCGTTTATCCCTCGACGCGTATCGCGTAACGCAGGCCGATGCGCGCCAGGCACCCCACACAAACTGCAGCTCCACGGCGACCTTCTGCGCTTCCATTGTTCCATCAGAGGTTATAAGCATCTAGGTGGGAAGTTCCAGGTCCAGTCTTTGTACAGCAGGCGGGGCCCGCCGCGCAGCGGGCGCACGGCAGGGTGCGGCAGGCGGATCGCGACGCCAGTGAGCAGAGGCATTTACGGGGCAGCCGTCGCGAATAAGAAAAAACGCGAGGACGCAGCAAGCGGATGGCATCAATCAGGGCTAGATGGGGCGGAGCTTGAATTCGTTCATTCCGTCTACTGTCGGGATCGCCGCGTCGTGGCTGCCTGGCCATCGCGCTGGTCCTCGATGCACACCGCCAGAGCCCATACCTCCGCGGCGCTCTGACAAACACACAAAAGGCCTTCGAGCCCGGAGAAAGAGCATGCCGTAGGCAAAGGTTAGCTAACATAACAAAATCAATCAAATTTAATCACCGCCGCTTTTGACAGCAGAACGCCGCAAACAGACGGCATCACACACCGTATTTCTGTGCAATTCCGTCATATCCTGTTCTTCGTCAGCGCTATTTGCACGAACGGTGCCTACGGCAGCATCACTCTATTTCTGTAGACTGGCGTCTCTCTCAGTCACCGTGAAACAGATAATAGTTCATAAGTAAAGCGAAGCTTGACATTCACTTCGGACCCTATGTGATTGCAATGCAGGATCGAGGCATGACAAACAGGGAAAGACAGGGAATTTCGGACATTGGCTCAACCATTCTGCGATCAGTAACAGAGGCAAGTGGTCTGTAGTTTCTGAAGAGCACTGCCAGAAATCTCGCTCTGAATCTCGTTCCCGTAATAGATATTTATGTGCTGGTCTCCTGGCAGTCTTTGCGTCATAAGGATGTCAATGAACATCTGCATTCCGACTGACTGGTCAATTCTAGTTCTTTTCTGGTCACATTATCCTCTTGAGTATCATCTTCAGTTTGCACTGCGGAAGCGTTATTCACGGATCACTGTATGAAAATACATAAACATCGAGCGTGTGTGATTTCTCTCCAGAAAACGCGACCTGAGTCAAACTGACCATTCAGATACCTCGTCCGTGGGTACGGTGCTCAGAATCTCTCATGTCCAATAAACACAAAAGCAAAAGTGACTTGATACAGCAGATGTTTCTCAAACACTCGTTTCTTTTGTCCCAGAAAAGTCATGGTTACCAGGTTCAGAGACACGGCGTATAGTCAGATCCTATCGCTTTCTAACCTCCTGGTTGGTGCGTCATATGTTGTGACTATGCAACATGACGGTTTCTTTGTGAATGTGGAAAGTCTTGGCCGATCATATATTAAGCGCCCAAAGATAGAAAGAAAAAAACATACTTGGCTGAAAGCGAGTGTAGTGTGCATAAAGTCCGATGTATTGGAGGGTACGAATACATGGACGATCTTTTGGTAATAATAGAGATATAAAGAGACGAAACAGACTATTTACGACTGAATAGCCGGCAGTTCTACGTGATCCCGAGCCTCCCTGGATAGGCCTTCTCGAAGATGCGGCTTCAATTATGACAGAAACGGGGTTCGAAATACCTTCCCCGCCAGTGTTTTACTCAGCCCATCGAAAAACATTGGATCAGTTCATCTCTTCCCGCTCCAAGTGCGAACGCCATTCATTCTCTTCATGAATGACAACATTTTAATTTTATGTCGTCGGCAATTACCCCTACACGTGCGTACGATATCAACATTGACTGATTCGATTATGTCAAACGGAGTGTGGCCTCTAAATGCGGTCTCGTCACCGACAAGCTAGGAATAAGTATTAATATTTTTGAGCACATTAACGCCCTAGGGTGCGGCCCGGATCATGCGCAGGCTAGTTATGGAGACTGGGATTCCTAATCTGAGCTTTGTCTGGGCGTGGGCGCGCGGTCAAGGCGATGCAGTGAGAGGCAAAAGGCAGAGGGCACGTGGATCGATGATCAGATGCGCCGGCCCTGATGCACGCAGATCCACCGCCTATCCCTGATAAATTTTTGATACCATCGTTAATCTTCTCCGTCCGCTACCATCATCATGTCCGCCAACCTCACCAAGCTCGAACAACACCTTGCCTCCAGGTCCTACGTCGAGGGGTGCGTTCCGTCTCCGGCTCCCTGTGTATTCACCGAATAACGCCTTTCTCGCAGCTACGTCCCTTCTCAGGCCGATGTCACCGTCTTCAAGGCCATCGCCACCGTGCCTGACGCCGCGGCCACCCCCAACGTCGCCAGGTGGTACACCCACATCAAGTCCTACGAGGCCGAGCACTCGACCCTCCCCGGATCCAGCACCGCTGGCCAGGCCTTCCTTGGTGGCGAGTCCGCGGCCGCCCCTGCTGCTGAGGAGGACGACGACGAGATCGATCTCTTCGGATCGGACGAGGAGGAAGATGCTGAGGCTGAGAGGATCAAGGCTGAGCGCGTCGCCGCCTACAACGCGAAGAAGGCCAACAAGCCCAAGACCATTGCTAAGGTGCGCTATCTGCCTTTAAAATATCATAATTCATCTCATGGTTTTCTCTAGTCCGTGGTGACCATGGACGTCAAGCCCTGGGATGATGAGACTGACATGGCTGCCCTCGAGGCCTCTGTCCGCTCCATCGAGCAGGACGGTCTCGTCTGGGGTGCCAGCAAGCTCGTGCCCATCGGTTACGGTATCAGGAAGCTCCAGATCACCCTCGTTGTTGGTCAGTATCTTTTTCAGCCCGGATAAGTAACCGCGTCCTGAAGCTTATCCTTCGCATAGAGGACGAGAAGGTCTCCACTGACGAGCTCCAGGAGAAGATTGCCGAGTTCGAGGACTACGTCCAGAGCACTGATATCACTGCCATGCAGAGTACGTCAACTAATCTTCTCATTGGAATAGAATCTCATTTACTTTTTCAAAGAACTCTAAATACGCAAATCGGCTTGACTTGTACGATGTATCCTTTCGCAGACGTTATCGGTGATATACCATTCGCTTGCAATAAAATGCTCCTTTGAGTTATATGACGAGGGTCCTCATCTACTGAGAGCTGATGTCCTGAAATCAAATGACTGTGGTAATCTTCGTGGCTCTTTATTGGATTCGGGTGATCTTTGGTCGAATGTTGAGATTACTTCTTTAGAAGCAAGTGTAGCAAACGCGGCGATCAGGATCACGTTTTCACGCCCAACCGGACTTGTACTGGTAACTGCATGTTGGGCGATATTGTTCCCCGCTGCCGAATACTCTCGGGGACGGAAATGAATGTTAATGAAACTTGCGGAGTCTTTGCCTGCGTTCGCCCAAACGAGTGAGAGTTCGTATGCGGACGTGCTACTTCTAATACTTAGCATTTATGCATAGAGCTTAAATAACCGCTTATCCATTTTCCCTATTTTATTCGCATCTGCATCCCAGATATAACGACGGGCTCTTCATGCGTTGGTGCTTGTGTTTGCTTTTACTATGTCCTTATATTGACAGATCCTTTTTATAGCAAACTGTGCACTATCATGTCGCTAAGTACCTTTCCGAATATCCTTGAGACGGCCTATGGACATATCGGGCGTGGCATATGCTCACACAGCACACCCAACCGTCTGAACATGCCTTGCTGCCGATATCTTCTGCGGCTGCGACATACTACCGGTACCTCATTCTCTGGAAAAGGCAATTATCCGCTTGCCCAGACCTCCGTCCAAATCCCCGTTAGCTAATATGCGTGAGCCCCTGCACTTCCACTTTGCTGGGCTTCGGATACACAAAAACATCTCAGGACTGCTATCATCCATCCTCCCTCAGGGTCCACCGCGGTCATATGCAACGCCTATGATATGGGCGCCTTAAAGCTTATTTCGGTGCTGCCCTGTCGCAGCGCGGCGAGGCAATCTCAATCTCAGGAAGGACAGTGCGCGGTCGCAGCACTGGAGCTTGCGCGGCGTGTCGTGCCCTGCCCTTCCCTATCATGTTGTGCCGTATCTCATATCATTTACACCGCTGGACGGGGCTTCGTGCGCCCATGTGTGCTTGCGCGGGGGTGAGGGAGATATAAGAGGCTTGCGCGGGGGTCCCAGCTTCACTTTCTCCAGACCAAACACCGCTGCGCCACTGATGCCCAGTCCCACAGTCACCTCGCCCCTCGAACGCCTCCCGCTCGACGTCCTGCGGCACATCGCCTTCCTTTCTGCCGCAGGATCTCCCTTTGAATCGACACACGCCATCGCCAGTCTGCTGCGCACCTGCTCGACGGTGCATGCGGGGCTGAGCCTGCACGGCGCCGCCGACCTCTACGCGAACATATTTGCCGTGAAGTTCGACATTTCTGCGCTGCACCGCAGGTACCGCGGCCTGGTCCCCGACTCCGCTCGTGCCGGGCAATTGGTTAATCGGTTTCGCCTTCTGAAGCGGGCGAAGCGCGTCGACCTTTGTGCTTCTGGTCTGCTGCAGGACCTGTGGACAGGCTTGGGCATGCTGCTCGAAAACGATGGGCTCAATGAACAGCAGCTTGCATGTGCCAATTTCTCCGCCTTCCTATGGGCCTTAATGCGCTCCGTCCTGGGGCCAAACACGACACCCGTGCTCAAGTCACGGACCGAGAACCTGTCTCTGCAACATATCACAGTTTGGTTGCTGTGTCTTTCCTTACGCAGGCGTAAGTCCATCTTGATCCCGCGATGCAGCCTCAGTTTAATCGTCCTATTCTCCTCCCCAGAAGTAATTTTGGATATGCCAAAGCCAGGGCGGAATGAGCTTTATGACGCGGTCTTCCCTTTCATATTTACCGCCAATAAGGTACGTGCCGCATTCCCCTTCTTCCTTGATCGTCCCCGTTTACATCACTATCATCATTATCCCATTATGATCACATACACGCAAGCATTATCTGACACACTCTATTTATGCAGATCTCTGGCCCCCTTTCGTCTATAAATGTGTGCACGCAGGCAGGGATTGGCTGCCACCATGATCAAGCGCGCGACGGGGACGGCCTGTCGGGCTCACGCGGTAGCGCCCGCTGTCCCCCACACGATCCGTCCAGCGACTACGCGCCGTGCGCGTGCGCCACCGCCGTGGGGACAAGCACGCTCGTACATTTCTACCTGCACGCCCGGCCCCCCGTCGTTCCTGACCCGTCGACCGCCGCGATCCACATCGTGTGTGCCGTCCTCGAAGCGACGCCGCTGCAGGTCCCACCGCACCTCATCCCGGAGATGCGCGCAGCGATGGGGATGGCCCCGCTGTCGTTGACCGCGCTCCCCAGTCACGACATCACGTCTGCGATGCTATACCGCACGCAGCTCTTCGCCGACGCTGCCGCCTCGGGCGCGCACACAGGCCCAGGCGCAGGGAGCGGCGCGTCCCCAAGCGCAGTGTATGATCTGCTGTTCCAGGAGACACTAAGGCTAGGCGGAGACGCGGGGGGCTCGGGGGAGGCGTTCCGCTACGTCCCCGGGACGCTGTCCGCACTGTGGGAAGGCGTGTTCAGAGTGAGCGAGGCTTTTGTGATTCCGCACTTTGGCGCTATATTAACTGCAGCGTGGTGTTCTGTAGGTGCTGCCTGCCCCGGGCGGACACGCGGAGCAAGGCGGGGCGCTTAGCCCGGTGCTGAAGCCGATGCAGGTCCGGCTCGTCGAGTACGTGAGCTACTTAGCGGACGGGAGCGCACAGGGCGCGCCGTACGACGTCGCGAGCGACCCGCCCGCGTGCCCCTTCGACACATCGGTGCGTACGAGGGCTAGCACATCAGCCTCCGGTGTGATGACTGACTAATTATGTGCGTGCTTCGCGCCGGATATGGAACTCTGAACAGGCCGTGCAAATCATTTCGAATGGACGGGCGTATCACAGACACAAGGTCCCGTCCGCGTCCGGCCAGGCTCCTGGCAGTTCCGGGCCACAGGGCACGCAGGCGCAGGTGCACGATGTGATTCTCATGGGCGAGGTACGTTAGCCTGCCTGCCTGAACAAATATATTCCCTGCTGACGGCTACATGCGCAGACGCTCGCGGACCACAGTCACACCTGGGGCGCGTACCAATACACGGGGCGCGTCACGCGCGACGGGGACGTCGTTCTCCTGCGGGAAGCAGTAAGTGTCTATTTTCCTCCCGCCGTGCAATCGCGCCGGGGAACGCGATCTGGTTGCTCACTGCCTGCTTCTTCCCCATGCGTTGTTTTCGCCGTGCCAGAAGGGCGGGCGCAGGACGGGCGCCGCCAGCGGGGGCACTAGCGCCATGGACGACGACGACGACAGCCAGCAGTCCGGCGGCGCGTGGCTATTCGTCGGGAGGCTGCACTCTCCCGCGCTGCTTCTCGGGCGGTGGCACGTTATCTGCCCACCCAGCGCAGACAATGCTGGGGACCATCATGGGGTCTTTACGCTGGGAAGGGCTCGGCATTGACCACGCCTGGCTTCTCTTCTCTCCCTCTCTCTCGCCTTCGCATTTTCATTCGTGCGCGACGTCTATCTATCTATAGTATACTCTCTGGCACACAGAATTCTTATGACCCGCGATTTCGTCTTCGTCTTCTCGTTATGTACAAGCGTGTTTATTCAGGCAGGTGCTATATACATATGCTTTTTGCCACGGTGCTGGATAGCAAAGCTGCGATTGGGCTGGGGATAATCATCACACCCCGGGGCCTGTTTGGCTGTATGGGTAAATTATACTCAGTGGATGGTTCTGTGTTCTCAAGGATACCCCCTGCTGAGTGAGCGGAACTTCTATTTCAGAGAAAAGGCAGACTGCGTCGTAGGTATTCAGTGATAATGTGAGATGTCGAAAAACGGTTGGTGTTAACCTCGTAGTCACTTGGCGGTGGTCGCCTGTATTTCGTACCGATTTGTAGGAATGTTCAGTACGCTGGTATGCCATCACACGATTTATTCTTGTATATTTCCCGATCTACCGCTTCGATAAGGAGATCTACCCCGACCAGTTGCATTATCTGGATTATACATATTTAAATCGTCGAAATGAAGCTACTTATACAGCTTCATTTGCGCTTAAATATGGGTTATTCCGAAAAAGTGTCATCTGCGACATATCACAGGAGAAACGGCCTCGAAGAGGGAAAACACAAGCGATTAAAATATGGCGTATTGTACCTAAAAAACAGCGAGGAGTACTATGTGAACGCCGTTCCACATAATTAGATCTGGTGTGGATCTAGAGGTGATCATGGCAGCGGGGAACTGGGGAAGTTATACTGAGCCAAACGTTGTTTGACGTAGACAAACTATGGATTACACACTATTTCAGCTCCCTGACACAAGCTACGCGGAAAGAAGAAGTTCTAGACCGGTCAAGAGGTTCAGAACAAAAGAGGAGCATGATCAGCGAAATGTCACCTACATATGTTCCCCCGGGAAGTACGTGCCTGGGGTGCATACAGTCGTATGACAGAGTATGTGAGTACTTCTTCGGACGTCCCTTGGATCAGTGAGAGTCCTAAAATAATGTGACGTGTTTTTGTTGTATTAGAAGCAGGCAGTTGACATTGGCAGAGTCACATACATCGTTGCAGTGTCGTCAGCGATTCTTCGTAACATGCATAATGCAGGAAAAGGCGTCTATGGGAAGCAGAAGCGTACCGACGCAGCTCGGATGTGAGCGCGTAGGTATGCTAGATGCTTTCAATCAGAATCGAGACTGTTAACCGTTAAACCTCCACGGCAATGTTTGATGTCCCCTATGATATGGAAGGACTTCACGTCAGAGTCCACGTGTTGGATACAACTTACTCTGAGCTCTTCCATAGCGAGAAATATTGGTCTGTGGTCCCCGGTGGACCAACCAGTGACAGTTCTGTGGAGAGAGGGAGACTATCGTCCTGCGGTGCTTTTCCTGACGTTATCACTACAGTCGTATTTGCCTTGCGTTTCAGGGAGGAGATAAACATAGCGGGCTCGTTTCGTCAGTTCTCTGAGCGTCAGTCATAAAAGGCAGGGGTGTACTAGGCGGGATGTGAGAACAGCGGCGTCTTTTCTTTTAGCTTGGGTATGAGAAAGTATGAGAATATGAAAGTCATTTGCGCTAGAGTAGAATTTAATCACTTACCTAGCTCCACCCAACCGTACAGAATGTCAGTCAGAGCGTGCGACCGGTCAGACCGTGAGTGAGCGACTTATTATTTGCGCCCTCGAAAAGATCTGTGAAGAGCAGTAAAATGAAGTAGGATTCTATTTACCCGATTTTCCACAGTTGGGTACACCTGTCCGCGTAGGTTGAGGAATGCATCCACAAACCTAGAACCGCGCGCGTTTCGTTGGGTAAATTTGCCATAAAAGGGGGTGATCATGTACCGCGCCGTGAGTGCAGACTTCTACTTTGCTAAACAGTAGATGCTTCCTAACCGCCGTGACTTGCAGGCGAACCGGTGGGTCCGCATTATGTTCAGAGAAGACTGTAAGCTGCCCTTCGAAGGGCCCAGGCAGATTCCATTCAGACAAATGACCAAGAGCGAAGGCATGAATGAGCATAACATTGCTATTTGCCGAGCAGAAGGCTTCAAGAACGAAATAGGCGCTTTCCACCTTCCCGGCGGTTCCGCAATCGGGCTTAGGTTTAGAGAAAGCCATGACGCTACAGGTGAAGGATCAACTATGTTGCTGGACTTTTGGGGTGCAAATATGGCTCGGGTAACAGAGACCATATAAAATGGAAGGACCGCCATGATGATGAACAAGGGTGCATGATGCTGCGTTTATTTCAGCCACCGTTTTGTGTGGCCGTGTTTGTCTTGTGCCTGGAAACAACGAGGTGATTGTTTTCTGCAACGCACCCTCATTCCTCCTTCGTCGTCGTCTTCAACGTTCATCCCCGCAACCAGTCCACTCGTTCACCCAACAGCTCATTACAATGTTCAAGACACTAGCCCTTGCCTCTCTTCTATCAGTCGCGTATGCCCAGTCATCGGTGAGTCTCGTCGCGTCCATTGTTCCTCCGTCGCTGACCGTCGACAGGCCAACGCAACTGGCACTGGCTCAGCATCAGCATCACCGTCGGCGACAGCCACCGCCAGTCCTTTGATTCCTTCTGGCATTAGTTCGGGATGCAACTCATTCTTGATCACTCTCAATTCGGATAGCACCGTCTCGGGCTGCCTCAATGCTCTGACGACCGCCTCCTCTGCCTTTGCCCCGGGGAGCAACGGGACTGCGTCATCAGCTGCTGTCTCCACGGCTCTTACGAATCTGTGCTCCTCGTCTGTGGACAACGTTTGCCCCGAGAACACCATTCGTTCACAGCTCACTGCATTCTTCTCCGCGTGCCCCACCGAGCTGACGGCCAACATCAACGCCGATGTTCTCAAGATCTACGACGTTCTGTACTCCATCCTGCCCATGCGCAGTTCCGCCTGCTCCAAGGATGACGACGGCTCATGGTGCGCGATGGCCCCGACCACCAATACCCGCGAAGTTAGTGAGGACGTGGCCGGAGAGGGGTCGTCGCTTAGCGTCCCCCAGCTTCTTGCTCTCCTATACACCGACAACTCAGCCCTCAAGCGCCGTGCCGTCAGCACCCCCACTATTGTCCCCAACACGACCACCTATCACGACTCTTACCTCCCCTTCCTCTTCTACAAGCCATCCCTCGACGCGACCAACCTTTGCACGACTTGCTCCCGCCAGGTCCTCACGGCGTACATCAACTTCGAGTCCAACATCCCCTACGGTCCCGGTCTCCCTAACAGCCTCATCTTGAGCGGCCAGGCGAACCTCTACGCCGCCGTGCAGTCCAAGTGCCCCGCTGGTTTCCTCAACAGCGCCGTCCAGGCTGCTGGAGGTCTCGGCCAGGGCTCTACCGGTGGCATCTTTGGCAGCGCCGCTGTCCCTGCCGCAAGCTCGGAGTCGAAGATGGTCATCGCTGCCGCGATGGGCGCTCTGACGCTCGCTGTCTCTTTTGCCCTCTAGGTGTTCGACACAACAAGCGGTGTACCATAGATTGGCACATCACTCCTATTTTTTGCTGGTCTTACGCCAGTGATTTCATTCATACTTACTTAAATGGTATTTTGTCACCCCTTTTTACGAACGAGCGGGCTTTTTTGCTTTTTATATATTGGAAATGGCGCAGTAGCATAATGATACCCTCTCGGTCGTTCGTAGAGAACTAAATAATCAGAGAGGCTATTTCTCAGAGCAGAAAAAATGTTAACCATCTTGCGGGCATGTTTCCCCGTAAAGATGGGGCTGCTCTGGACTTACGGCGGTGTTCTGACGGCGTTGGCGAATATATAATATATTCTCAAATAATATCAAATTGAAATTGTGGACATAACACTGCCATCGTTACCAAGGAAATAGTGTCACATGTACCCTACACCCACGTGAAATCACGCCGAGAAATGATTCCATCATTCGTTGTCAACTGTTTATTCTGACTGGACAAGTGATGGCAGCTTCAGAACTGTTGGACGAGGAACTCACTTGTACATTTACCATTCGCCGGAAATATGTCTCTGACGGGAGAACTGTGGTGCATACGTGTGATGTGCTATGAGCCTGTATATGCTTTTATTTGATCGCTCTTTTTCCCCTTTCAAGTCAATTCCAAGTGCACTGACGGCGGACCAGCATCAACCTCGCGTGAATTAAACGAAAAAATAACATTGCGCCCTTTCTCTCTTTCTTCTTCCGCATGTGCATAGTTTATACTTTATGATAGCCCCACAAGTAGAAAATATACACTCAACCTATTCCTTCGATCTTATCAGCCTTTAATTCAAACCCCGGCTCGAGTGCATTTGGTTGCACAGTCGCCAATTCCGCTCATCCCTGGCCCTGGCGGCTACTCTGCGCGTAACCTTCCAGGTCGTAAGATGTAGAAATGGGGTATCAGCTAGTAAGCCAATTGGGTATAGCGCTGCGGGGATTTAGGTGACTCGTAGTGGCATATGATTTTTGCCAAAGATGCCATAGGCTGCTGCTGCTCGAGGCTGAAACTGGGGTTCATGTTCATAATATTCTGTGTGGGCGACTCGCAGTTCATTCGACGGCGGTAAAGCAATGAACGCTTGGAGCATCCAGATTCTACCACATCCCCTGCTTGCCAACTTGTCGGTCGGTCCATTTATCCCTCGCCTTTCCCGTCGGTCTAATGTTATTCTCTATTCCAGAGTGTGGGCGATTATTGTGACTTGAACGCGGTAGTGAAGAGATTTAATCGGTCTCCATTCTGGATAGAGTGAGTGATAAACTTATATCGCCTGCAGAGATCTAGGAGCGCGCAGGCGCGGTAGTGTTAGGTAGTGATGCAGGAGTACGCAAACCGGCCAGAGGTGTGGATATTATGCGACTAAAATCACTGTGGGTTAGTAAATTTCTCAGACACCTATCTCTTTTTACTCAGCGCTGATCATTCCGTCAGTCACCTGCATTGGATGTACCGTTATTTCGTTTCTTAGCTACATAGCTTCAGGCTTCTAGACACATCTACGGATGGATCCTAGAGGCATTTTGTGGAGCATATCTTACTCCACTATCATGAATTGAGCGGCGATATACCAGAGAAGTCGTTCTGCGGGCGTATCTGTAATTTTGATGCATGTGTCGCAGGCCGTAGGCGTGTTATGAGAGAGCGGCTGCGTATATAGACGTTAATAGATCTCTGTTACTCCGGTAAATGAGCGGGGGCTGCATTTTACTTTAACTAGGCAGACTGATTTCTCTTTCCGTTCCCGAAGCTTTATTGGATATCCATTTAACAAATTAGAAGTACACAACAGACCCTTAGTAGCTTGGCTTGAGAAAATTCCGTTGAGGGATGCAACAGATTGCCATTTTAATGTCCGCCGCGGGGTACAGAATCTTGTTCTGCGTCTCGGGAGGTGCTAGCTCCGCGTTACCTTTGAGCGAATGAGAGGGAGATTCTATGACTGGACGACCGAACGCATGCTCGGATCCAAATTATCCACGACAGCTTCTGAGATAAGAAAACCCAGTGCATAGGCCAAGTTAGATGTGCACGGCTCCCATGATCATAATAGCACTGGGGTCACTTGGTGGTCACCGGTCACTAGTAGATACGGCTCTATCGGCCTCGTACATCCCGCTTCTCCTCCCTGTAAACACGATCATTTTATGCAAACCTATTTACTCTCATCAGCCAGTAGCTTACGCCTTCCGCAAACTCGAGAAATGACTGTAGTGGCGCTCGAGTGACAGGCACGACACATAAGTCTAGTCAGGGAAACGGACGGTCTAGACCTCCAGCCAGAAACATGCAGGTCTCTTGTAGCCTGAGCTACTTTGCGGAACGTGTCTCCTTTTTGTTGAACAGAATCACGCGCCACATACCTGGATTATAGCGCAACTCAGAAACCAAGACAAATGCAAAGCAGCTGCGTGGCAATACAACATATGTACCCCAGAGCCACCTCGATCACATTGCATTGGCTTTAGTCACCCTTTCGCAGGTGCAGAATTAGGGGATACAGTTTGACAGATCAAGTTGCACACCGACTGAGCTACGAACTGCGACAACTAATTTCCATGCCCATGCTTGCCTTGAGCGGCAGTACCCGCATAGCCTCTCCTAAAGATTCTTATTACTTAGGCGTTGTTCGATTAATTAGCGTATAAGCGGTCCGTGAAAGCTTGTTGATGCTCTAGACTTGCTCTAGACCGCTCTCGACCTATGCAAGGCCCGCATTGTAGCAGGCGTCAGCCAATCACCGCCCGTACATGCGCTCTCAGGACGGGCGAGTGAAAAAGAAACATCTTTTATATGTACGTCAACGGCCACACACTTCTTCTGAGACGCGCGTAGAAAGCGTAGGGGCACCCTGTCCTGTGGTCTCATTGTCGTCCATGCGACGCTAGAAGCCTCTGCGTAGCCCATCTTCCTTTAAGAATCCTCAGACGTTGATAATTACTTGCGGTTTAAAATATATTACTTGCATCTACGAGTTCATCATCTCGCAATTGCCCAATTTAGGTACAAGTACAAGGAGCTTTAAGATACTCATAAGTCTGAGATTGCCAACTAGTTGCCTGATCACCGCTGCGGCACGCTCACTTTCCGCCTTCACGCGTGCAGGTGCATACGAGTGCCATACGTCCGGCGGTTCCTCGGCTATGCGAGAGCCAACACACCTCAGATTCTATCAGGTGGCAGTCGTTTGATATCCTTTCTTGCAAGTCTTCTTGATATGCTTTGGAAGCTGACATGGTGGATGTTCAATATTTAATATCAATGGCCACGATGCAGCAAAAGGACGGCCAAAAATATACACACATTTCCTTTTTTGGTTCGGGCGCTAATTCTCCACGGCATTAATCCGCGTGCTCAGCCGAACAGCTTGCCGAGCACGGCGGCTCCCCCTGCTTCATACTCTACTTTACTAGTTCGGTCTGAAGAAATATTTATCATAAAACGGGGTATGAAGTTCGCATATCATGAGAGATCGATTTTTGAAGTACTCAATAGTAAGATACATTCTTTCTTTGCCATTAGATCTGTGGATTTGCCTAGACTGATATGCGATGCGACACCGCTATGGATGCCACTCTAGATTGTGGGTTATAATATACTTGAAGTAAAGTTTATGAGTAAGCTTCACAGCTCCAGGATTTAAAGCTTTAAAAAATGACAAGTTGGTAAGTACTCTAGAAGTAGACCTATGATGTTCTCATTCAAACCTTTGAACTGAGTACCGAAGTTAGCCACGCGCGTTAATGTTCATGAGTCAATATTCCAAAATGCAGTGTTGAGGAGTACAAATTCTATGGCATTACATGGGAGTCCTGTAATTAATGGATAATAGAAATCTCCAGATAATTTAATTAGTCAATGTGGACTGTAGAGGAGATTACGAGCATGAAGTACCTGTTACTCGCTGATAATTTTACTGCACGCTGAGCAACGCGCTTGCGGAAGCTTCCCTCCATTGACAATGGTCGCCTCTGGGCTTCGAGGGAGGATAATTCCGCATTTTTTTGGGCACGGTACCACAGATGTATGCAGACGTCCACAAGTAGGGCAAGCTAATTTGAGCACCTCGCACATGTCTGAATAATGCACCGGTAGGCACCTTTCCGCTCTCATCTCCACTGTAGTGACCAATTTATACGGCGTACTTACAGCTGGTTCCTCAAAGAGGTAAACTACATCTGCATTGAACTTGTCTTTGAGAAGTACATATTGGAGGCTTGACTCGGGACTACGATACTCAAGCATCCATATCTGTTGGTATGGGTATTAAATTCTGTTAGCCTTACCCATTTCAAATCAGACGGTGGGCGCATCAAGCGCACGAAAAAGGTCGGGTGTGATGTACTCAAGTTGTCAATGGGCGCCGACGAAGCTGCTAGCGATGTTGCGGAACTTTTTACTCTCTAAATTATTCTCTAAATTATCTGTCTCTCCTACACGCGGCCGCTGGCCGTCCCGCACCGAGAACTTAGCACCCAGCTCCGGATCAATTCTTACATAAGTAGACCTTGCTGACATGTCGCCAAGTGCTAGCCCGTGCGACAAACTATAGAAGCTTCCTGTGCCGAGCGCTCACTATCATCCACACCGCCCACTCGAAGATCGCAGTAGTCAAGAGCATATTATTCAGAACGCATCAAAGAGAAGACAAACTAATTTTTCATTCCTGAGGGAACGTCTTCGTCAAGTCGTACCTTACCGATCGATACGGGTCTTGGCAGATTGCCTTGAAGCTGCAAAGGAAACCGCCCCTGTGCAGCAAAATCCAGCGCATCACACTGGATATAGGCATATCTCTTGTGTACAATGAACACTATCCAGGACGATACCGTTTGGTTCATGCAGTCTGTTCCCAATAAGTGCCCGATCCCGAAGAATGCAGTGGCGCTCATAGGAGGGGACCTTGGACCTCCTTCGAAATTTCTTCTATACAAAGATGGTCAAGAGATCACAATCGTGGCCGAGAATTATGATTGCACTGCTGGATTTGATCCAGATGACGAATTATTCTGGTGGAAGGTTACCCGGAAGCTCAAACGAACTTACGGTCACTATTTAGAGATAATTGTATGTATTGCCGCACACTCGTATACACGTTACTCACATGTACCTCTTATAATCCCTACAGCAAGCACAGCTGGAGGATATTGAGTTCGGATACGCGAGCTACGCATATCTGCTGCGCAACAAGAACGGTCCTGGTTTCTATATCCGCCCTTATAAGATGAAAATGCTTTCAGAGATCTCTTGTCCGCTATGGGCACGAACCATACTAGAGGACGAGATTCAATTCACCGTGTGGGGTCAGGCATGGGACCGACGAGGAATTTGGGATGGACAAGAGGTCGGTAAGTGGTTTGCGATTACAACTGCTTATCCAGAATGTAATTAATGATCCGTTCTATATGAATTGCATCTTTAGACGTCTTTTACGCTTGGGAAGAGACCAACATAAAGCAACTGGATAATGCCATGAAGGCCTACCGTGCAGTACAAGACATGGACCTTACCTTCGAATTCTATGGGCATTTAAAGCGAAACGGGATCGTTATCGGCTTCGTTAGTCAGGCAGCGAAGGGCCGGTTGATCAAAGAGTCCGACCGTCCACTTGTCTATCGCACCATTTCAGAGTTACAGCGCCGCGGGTTTCTCTACAGAGGTTGCGGGACGAACAGATTCCTAGTGTCGCCTGAGGGAAAACTGCGACTCACTGAAGTGTTCTCCCTGTCACTATACTCTCCTAA
The DNA here is from genome assembly GCA_028532985.1 of Stropharia rugosoannulata. Lineage (NCBI taxonomy): Eukaryota > Fungi > Basidiomycota > Agaricomycetes > Agaricales > Strophariaceae > Stropharia > Stropharia rugosoannulata. Next base: position 2,778,549 of record JANCIK010000010.1, on the reverse strand, counting down.
TGAGCGTGAAAAGCTCGAATCTGAAGCGAGCGTTTTTCACTGGCAAGAGCTGAGCGAGCTGTTCAACGAAATCAAGACATATGGTCCCTATGGACTCCACAAATTCCCCCCGGACCGTTTAACAGCCACCGCGGGTGACCTGCAGCTTATAACACCGCCTGCTAATCCGGAGAGGCCCCTTGGTGGAATATTTTTGTACAGTTCGCCGAACTTCTTTATAACGTACCACATCGAATACTGGAAAGGCTTCATCTTGGTCGAAACGGCCGCTAATGATTGCCGTACTTCAGTGCAAAGGAGACCAAGGAAAGCAATCGATACCTGTTCCGCGTGGGATCCCAGCTCAGCGGAAATCGATGACCGACCTTTGACTGTAACGAGAGTATCCATATACCGTGGCCGAGCAGCATCTCACACTCAACCTCGGGATACCAGCCATTTACACCGACGATTTGGGATAATGTCGTCTCCTGGCTCAGATATAACAGATAATAGCGATATAATGCAGTTAAACAGTGGCGCAATAGTACCAGGTTCTCGGTCTCGAGATGCAAGCCATCCTTATAGGCGTCTAAGGATAATACGAGTGCCCACTGTCTGATAACCTGTACTTAGTAGCGGGTGTTGGCAGTGAATGATGTAACTGGTGAATGATGTAACTAAATGATCTAACACTTTGAAACAAATCCAATTTGAAGCAAGTTGTCACACAAAGTCAGAATCCCCTCGTGTGTAATATATAATTGTTCTGGTAATACGTGAGCACGAAGTAAAGGCTACTGTAGGGGATTTCTAGCTATAGAGTTACACGATCTACAGAACAAGCGGTACATTATTTCTACCGACGAGGTAATCGAAGGGATATTTATTACTATATACGCCATAGTGTATATTGTGCCTTTAGTTTCTGTATGAAATGAACGTCATAATAAACCTCTGTCATCCCGTGCTCGACAATGACTATAGGCTTTGAACAGACCAGGCTGGAGGACGAGATTAAATCCACTGTCCGGGGTTATGCCCTATCGTGGGGAGGTATTTGGGGTGGTTGAGAGGCTCGGTAAGTAGTTCCCAAATGCATCCGCGTATCACAGTACTTTAATTAACGGTCCCCCCTGTTTTCCAAACTGATTAGTAATGTCATTGAAGGCTGAGGCCCACCGTGCACTCGGAGTTCAGTTTGAAGTTTGTGACGCGAAGTCTCCCGGACCCCTTAAGTAGAATATAATTGCTTTGCTAATACATGAGCACAAGGTACCCATTTTTGCATTGATATTGTGAGTACATATTAGTTAGAAAGCTGTGACAAGATTTATAGAACGATTACTTTGCACAGTACTTTACTGACAAATGTAGTTAATCGAAAGTATTATAAGACAATATATCTAGTAGTATTTAATTTACGTTCCTATGATACTTACCCTCATTGTATCTACCGCGATTACATTTTAGTTGTGTGTATAAGCACATGAATGCAGTTCTTGAACGCAATTCAAGACTGGACTTGAGAAGCGCCAACTTGAATGGCGAACGGTCCCAGTTAACTTGATGAGCTATGCGAGCGGGTAGGGCGAGAATTTAACGTGCATTTTACTTGAACATATTTGTGAACGTTGCCTGGAAGGTTTTGCTCTGCTTGATTAACACAAGAGGTGAATAGAAATTGCAGTACTGCTCAGTGCTAAGTGACACATCCCGTATGCCAGTGATGTTGGACTTATTTTCGGTAAACCATCATAGGTTTTGGCAAGTTGAGGGGGTCCTTATCAATTAGTATTAAGGCGTTTGAGGAAACCCGTTTGTGGTTACTTTCTAACTTGAGGGCATTTGCTACACGAGCTGATCTTCTTTTCTGAGATTTGCGTTGCCGAGGGGCTGCACGCATGACCACTAGCAGCTGTACAGTATTCAGTTCTAGAAGTAGCTTCCCCGCATCTCGTGCAGATAATCTTTAAAATTTTACACATAAGAGATATAGGCAGCTATTGTAGTAGCTTAATAAACGTAAGAGAGTGTATCGAGTATATGAAACTAAAAAGAAAGAAGGTTGGCATGCTGGAAACTCGTACTATAAGTATTCGCGAGAAGGATATATCGAAAAACTTATGGTGTGCAAAACTGACGAGTCTGAGTCGGTATAGAACCCATAATACCAATAAATTAAGAACACAAGCAGAATTTTTCAATTCGCGCCCAAGGAAGTTGTAATTAAACGTTTTAGGTCTTGCAAACAGGACGAGACCTTCCTTTTAAGCTGAGCTAACGTGCTTTATGTAAGTATATGTGTGTTCCAAATATATGATAGTAATGGAGTTAGATATCATCGCATGTAGCGATATACCAGTGGTAAAACGATAAATGATCATCAACGAAAAGAATGATTGAGCAGATCGAAGATTAAAACCTCCCTGGACTTAGTCTCGCGAGCCAGACGTTCTGCCGGATAGTATAGGGTATCACTTGACTAGGTATGCATGGTAGTATACATGGTGCCGTGATTCGTAGAAAACGGTCATCAGAGCTGTGTATACCTGCCATCTAGACTGGGGCGAGTTGACTTAAGCAAGCCTCATCTTGGCCTCGGAGCCAACTCGGAGCTAAGCTTTATAAAAGACTTATGGTTACAGAAGCCTTAGCTTACCAGTATGTATGTGTATGTGTACAAAAATAAGTACAAGTACATACAAGGAATACCCACGGCGCTAGTACTAGTGCCGAGATATTGTGATGATTAGATGCACCGATTTGGTACTGATCAATCAATTAATCAATCGTCGTCGATTTCCATCATTCACCGTGCATTTCACTGTTGCTTGCTTGTTGAAATCATCTTTTCATAATTGGGCATGGAGGTAATACTTTACCCCCCTCCGGAACGATCTTATATCCCTCCTAATGTGGTCGTAATCTCGGGGGAAGAATGTGATGACGGGTGGTGTGTTGCTTTGAGAAGAAATGGGGCAGAACTGGTGGTAGAAGGAGCGGCCCCGAACTGGAGAAAAAATGTTCTTGTTGATGAATCGGACCCAAGCTACAGACATAGCTGTTCTCGTGCAATGACGTTAGCATTTGCCGAATTCCTCGAAATCATAGTTAGTATGACATTCTCTGGCTTAGGACATTACTCTAACCACAAGCGTAACACATAGCAATCACTTCTGCCGTATATTAAGTTCGGGGTCGCAAACTGGGCATACTTGTTAAAGGACAGGAAGGGCCAGCACTTTATTAGACACAGAGAACGCGACTTCTATCCTCTATCCTGTCCAGTCTGGGCGACTTTGATTCCAGAAGAGGAGATCGAATATACCATTTTCGCGACATGGAGTGAAAGACGAGGGATTTGGCGGAATAAGAAAGTTGGTGAGTCTACTTGTATCGATCACAATATTTTCCATGCCTTAAAACATACACCCGTAAGACGTTCATTTTGGCAGAGCCGACATTGGTTGGTCGAAAATTTTAGACATGACCATGCATGGTTATAAAGCCGTTCAAGGTCTGGACCTCACGTACGAAGTATACGGACATCTGGTAGCAAAGAGTGGTGCAATTATAGGTATAGTCACTGAAGCTGCGGTTGGTCGACTCGTTCGTGCCTCGGATAAAGCTCTCGTCTACACGAGTATTTCAAAACTTCAGAAGGCTGGCATATTATACCGATCCTGTGACAGAAATCAGTTTTTAATTGAAGATAATCGACTTCGTCTTCTTGAGCCCTGCGCCATCAAGCGATACACAGACCTAGAACAGTTGAACCAGGACGCTGAAACGGTTCATTGGCAGCGATTGACTAACCTATTCCGGGACCTCGAAATAAAAGGTGAACTCCGAGATGCTAATACTTATCCGCCTTTCAGACTCGTGACACCACCGTGGAATCATCGATGTCTACTTCCAAAAATCAGTCCCGAGCATCCTTTAAAAACCATAGAAGTTAATCTGTATGTTTCTTCCTCTCGGTTTCCATATTTGTCGATACTGCTAGGGGAACAAGACTGCAATACTATCCACCCCGGGCGCCAAGGACAACCAGACACCTCAGACAACTCCGAGGAGTCTGACAGCCCATTTCTTCCGATGCCTATCAAAAGAGTCGGGATGACATTTCCCCGTACTCAAAAGAATAGCACTGCCGTACTGCCTTATCACCCTTACCGTCGAACCGGCATAGCTCGAAATCTCGCAGTTTTTGTAAGGACTGCATCCTCGCAAACGATGCGGACAGAAAGCACTTCTGTTGTCTTATCTAACGGCTCATGTGACCCTCCTTCAAACACGATATCTTGTACGTTAATTTTTATGACACTTATAATGGGAAGGAAGTTGGACTGATAGAGAGCCTTCCAGCCGATGAAGATATCCCAAATATTTTATCACCAGCTTTGCTTGAGGCCCGTCGTAGACATGGCTCGAAGCTGAGGCCTCAGCTGCTCTGAGGCGGCGATCAATGATGGCAGTATGATGTAAAGCCAAACAATAAATGTCCATGCATATATGTGACAGGTCGTAAACCTAGTATTTCGATATGTAGATAGTGCACCGCGTCGACAGTAGATAGCTCCACCATATGGTCTGCCCCAATAGAGTATAATCTTGGATTCCAAAAAATAAAAATGAGAATAAAAAATAAAAAAAACTTGGATTGCCTTTTGGTGGATGTAGTATCTTATCGGTGTCATGTTCATGGTAGTAAGTAAGTCAACATTATTACTATCAGACTTTGTGTATCTATCATATAGCCTGGGGGCTACTAGCAGCTAGTACTCGGAAGTGGTTTAATGAATTGCACTACCTAAGACTCCGGTAGTCAAATTATCTTAACACATGTTCTACGGGAGTCGGAAGAAATGATGAACTGTAAGTGGTTAAGGAGATCTGAGAGTACGATAAAAATAGATTTTCAGCGACAGTGAGGAAGGATTGTACTCCCTGCTGTGTCAATCCCTTCACTCCGCCGAGCGGCTGCTTTCGGTAGCTTTAAAACTGTTTATGATTCACAGCTCCGAGTGAGCTGCGGATGTGGCTTTGGCTTTTAATGTTTTGACCGAAAATCTCAGATCAGTGGAGTGTCTCTAACATTGCTATTAGTGGTTAAATATTTTTTCTGGCAGATGTACGTTCGGACTCTCTAAGTTATTGCCAATTACTGCACGTAAATACTCTGCGTGGGGTCAAATACTTAACGGTGACAATAACACAACAATGGGGCAGGACTGAGCAAAAGAATAGCATAGTAGTAGTATTAGCGGTAAATGTTTACTCATACGGTTTGCCAAAGTAGAGCATAAACTAGAGAAAAAAAACCCCGTTTATTACTACTTACATGTAATGTGAAGGGTATTATAATTATATATCATATTTTAAGACAAAGACGGTAAGCCCAAAAAATGTCAAAGCGGTTGCTGTGTAGATGGGCGCCGTCCGTGTTGGGCGCGAGACCTGGTGAGTATACATCTACAGTCCCCTGCCTTCTCACTGTTCGAACAGAGCTTGCACGTTGTGATGCACATGCACTTCCCTGGTAATATCAGTCAGGATGCACAAAGGTGTACGATTAGTATGCACGCCCGATAAACCATTGCATAGGGTTTCCTTACCTGTATATGTGGGTTTGATAAAGAGTATCATTGTGACTCCTCTGGTATCATTGTTAGCAAATTGGGTTGAGAAAATCATAGGTACTACACCTTCCTTGATCATTGTCAGTAAATTGGGTTGATTGAACGTAGTGCACGCTCCTTGATTAATAGGAAAGTCAGAATCAAAGAGACTAATTAGTGCCCCCCTAGCTCCCGTCTAGCTACAAGAAATCAGACAATAAACTTCTAAATTGATAATCTCTTACAAAATCATAGAGTATAGTTAATAAGTACGACTGTGCATGTACTCTACATGGGATCTAATTATAGTAGCGGCGATTTCCGGATGAGAGTTCTTGGATGTTCGACCGCATGATCTCTTGTCTCTTCACCACCTTGTTCAGTGCCAAGTCTTGCAGGTTTCGACGAGCGGCGGCTGAGCGAGTCAATCTCTAGTCCAATATGCATTCCCAACATATTTCTGTTTTATCTATTTTGACCCTCATTTCTTTCAACCTTTTGACTGTCTATACAATGCTCGGAGTATCCGCCTCGACAGTGCCGTCATTGCCCCAGCCAACATTCCCGGCATCCCCTTCGTCATGCGGAATATGTCAAGAGGTAGGTCAACTGCTATCATTGTATTCCACTCAGCCTTTCGTTACACCCCCTTGGAGTTATCAGGATTTCGAAATCAGGGAGCATCAGTGCTGATCTAGAGTTAATTAAGAACTACCCCAGCATTAACAGTTGTGCTCAAGCGGCTCCGGTGCTAGCCAATGTCTCAATGGTGCGCACGCTCTCTGCACACTGCTGTGAGGCTCATCTGACTTGAAATAGATCATCTTCAATCCAGGAGCCTTCATTGACGTCCTCAAGTGCGCATGTGGGGATACGTTCCAGTCCGTGTTTCCCCAGTGCGTGGACTGGTACGTTCATTAAGAGCCTTTACATTATTAATTATGCTCAGCCAGAGTTCTTCAGTTTCATCCAGACAGGTCAACAGGACGTGATAAATACCCCCGATTTGCCTGGCCTTGTTCAGGATATACGCCAGATATGCGGACTAGAGAGCACTTTGTTAGGAAATGTGTCGGGTGCTGATAGCGCTCCTACTCCAACTTCTGTTGCTTCATCAGCAAATACGGCGACTTCTCATCTCTTGCCTCTAGCTCTGTCTGTCTGTGTATCAGCACTCCTTCCATGGTTGTGAATCGCCGGACCGGTTTAGTACCGATTAATCTCCACCTTCACTTTAGTGGCACGCCCGTATCTCTTCCTGTTTGCATGCATGTTGTAACGACTATCACGAAACTCACGACATTAACGAACTGCCTTTGTAGCATTATCTTAAATGTATTTTCATACAGCTTTATATCATGATTTCTTCAAACTACAGGGCTTTGGTCTTTTAAGCATGTTGCGCACAAGGTATATGACGTCACTCTAGACCCATGTGACGCCGCAGAAGCGGCTCCGAGTGCAAACCGCTCTCATTGCAAATCCGCAGGTTGAGCATTACTTGAGTACATACACTGCGTACTTTCCCCTTCAGGCTGCATACTTCTCATGGAAATTGACTTAACTTAATCATCCTCGTTTAACAGGAAGCTTGTGGTGTATGAGCTACACATTGTCCATTTCCAAGTCAGCAAAACCCAGTGTCAAATTCTGGACAATTGTTTTATTCAAAGAGGGCCAGTGATAACTTCACGTATACGAATCTACGACCCTTAGGTATCAAGTTATGTTTCGCTCTCTTTGGCCTTCTGGCGGTCGTCAAGATAACGAAAAACAGAAAGAAGAGCCACCGCCACAACTCCAACCACCACCGCCGCCCTTATCTCGATTCTCGAGTGGCAGCGTCCCAGACAGTTACTGGGCGTCGTCCGACTACATGGTGGGCGCAGGTATGGTTATTATACAACAGAATACACACAAGATCGTCCTTGTGTACGATAGAAAGCGCAAATATTGGTTCTTCCCGCGTGGTCGGAAGGATATCGGGGAGACACTTGAGCAGGCCGCGCTGCGCGAGGCGTACGAAGAGGTACGGGCTATACCACTGCTAACTTTAACATGTCCTTACACAGAATAGTCTGGATACCGCGCACGCCTACTTCCTTTAGCGCATATAACTCGACAGCCTGCCCCACCACATGATCGGCAGGCAGCTTGGCGTCCTACAACTGAGTCCATTTATTTGACTTTCAGATCATGGCAACCCCAGAAAAATCCAAATGGAGAACCTAAGGATGCCGGGGGTGAATATCTCACATTCTGGTGGGCGGGACAGATTCCTGAAGGGGCCGTATGTACAATTTATGAGCGTAAGTTTGTGCTATTGCCAACTGATATCTTCGACGTCAGGTGAAGCATTTGGGCACTGCGATGCCTGATGAACAACATTATGAAAGCCATTTGATCAGCGTGGAGGATGCCGTGAAATGTTTATGGGGACAGGAGGCGGCCGTCCTCCAGTATGTGTGGACTTGTTATCAAGAGACATTGGCTTTGCAGACACGCTCACAGCAGTCATTTAAAGCTCAATCTGAGGATTTGCCTCTCGCGTAATCTAAAACGTCATCTCAGCTTTCGGATGTACGTCAATCCAAACGGCATGAGCATCAGTATGGCTCAACCGCCTTCCCAATGGCTTGAAGCTAATTATTTCTAGCTAGCATGTATGTACAAACGTTATCGTAGTGTAAACCAAGAAAACTCACTCCCTGGAGCAACTTGAATATTTCAATTTCTCATCAAAAGATCATTGATCATGTACATAGTATCGGATAATAAAAGACATTGGCAGGGCAGGGCAAGGACAGGGATCAACTGTGACAATCTAAGGTAAGTCCTACCTTGCAACTGGTCTTCTAAGTCGTTGTGTTTTGGCATAAGCTAGCACATCTAGCCAACTTATGATAATTTTTGCAATCCTTCGAACCGTGCTCCATCCGGCGCAAACTTTATTGGCCTTTCGGCAATATCCGATCTACATGTACATATACAAACACGGTCACCTGATTTGTGGCAGAACCGTGCACTGCCCAGTGCCCAGTGCCCAGTGCCGCCAACCGTTTACAAACCTTGTACCCAAGTTTTACTTGAACCACCCTCCGAACACCGAAACCACATGAGATTATAAATCTTTTATCCCTTTCTACGCCTCAGGAGTCAGAATGTCAAATCATGTTCAGTGAGTTCACTACGGCTCTATCACGAAAATGTTCGTATTGAATTCATGAGTAGATCTGGTGCAGTCGATGGTGCGTTTGAAACACCACCTCCACGCAAGTTGAAGAAGAGAGTACATGCATCTGTTACGAACTTAAGGAGCCACTTGAAAAGACGCAGGCAGTCAGCACCGACATTATCGTCCGATGACCTGTGTTGGGACGAGAATGTGAACTCTTTGACCGAGGAGCATGGTCAGTCTACCGCCACTGTAAGTCATACTTTCGCTATCCAAAGGCTTGAAGTAACGTGATAGATCTTTAGAGCGACCGCTTTATATCCTGTAGACCAAAACTTCATGTTCCGTTCAACACTACCCCCCGAACAAATCGAATAAGCAAGCAATTTAACCTAGTCGATGATCGCATATTAAACTTCAAAGAAGGCGGCGAAGGATCAGAACCATTTAGTAGGGATGATGGTACTATGTCGCTTCTGAGAAAAAGTGTGTCGTCTCTGTTTAACTGCTCGATTCCTTCCCGGCCCACTTCTGTCATGGAGAATTTGCACAAACAGCGCCAGTGCACGACTGTACTTGACACTCCCGGAATACCAATGGACGATGAATCATCCCCAATTTCGTGGGGAAAGACGAACCGGATCGCCGTTGCCTGCCAGAAGAGCGTCTTTTATCAGAACCTTGCGGCGGGTACCGTCACACAACTGTGCACCTCAAAGAGCCCAGGTTTTGTTTCGGTCCTACGCTGGGGTGATGAAGTGCACGAAAACTACATGGCCGCTGGTATGTCTACAGGGAACATCGAAGTCTGGGACGCGGGTATTCGGGATGGACAAGGCACTTCGATCTACAGCCGAAACACGCCTCCGGACTCTACTCTTCGCGCTATGAGTCTTTCATGGCAAAGAGACATGCTCGCTGCTGGTATGAGCGATGGCGAGGTCTCCTTGACCGACATACGCTCTCCACAGACACCCAGGACGCTACAGAAACATCGCTCACGCGTGCTGGGTACTGAGTGGAGCGTCAACGGCACGCACCTGGCAAGCGGAGATAGCAGTGGCACCGTACAAATATGGGACCTTCGTAATACAAACACCTGTCTCGCCAAGCTGCGCCATCATGGAAAAACAAAGGTGACCGTCTCTTCTGCATTTTCCTGCAGCACTCGGCTTACTATGTTTTGATAGGCTTTGGCGTGGTGTCCCTGGAAGCCCGACCTTCTCGCTACGGGAAGCTATGCGCCAGAAGGCAAAATTAACATCTGGAGCATGTCCTCAGCCGTGGGCCTGTCGCCCGACCCAATCAATACATTGCCGCTAAATACCACTGTGTACTCTCTGCACTGGTCTCCGCACTGCAAAGAGCTGCTGAGCACGCACGGGGCGTCCTTCCTGCCCATCCGCACCCCGCACCGGCGCTCAGTAAGCTTCAGCGGAGTGAAGAATGCGAAGGCCTCCGCGAAGCGCCAGCTTACACTTGCGCAGACACCTCTGACGAACTCGATCGCTGTGCACGAGTACTCGTCGGGCAAGCGATTGATGACTCTACCTAATGCGCATCGTGGTGCTGTTACTCACAGTTGTTTAGGACCAACGGGCGAGAACGTCTTCACTGTGTCTCCCAAAGAGGAGACTATTAAGCTATGGCACGTTTGGAGCGCGCGTGCACCTGAGCCGAAGCAAGAGAGCGTGTTTGACAGGTACACTATTCGGTAAATTACGACATCCTGGCCATACTTTGTAAGTGGCCTTTCTCATAGCTATCATCTTGCTTTCCGCTATTGCTCTGTTTTGCATGTGGCCATTTGTACCCTATGTATCTATATCCGGTCTATATCTTGTATCCTGTAAATACATACGCTTCACTACTATTAAGTATATAGTGTCTATTACATACCTGTTAATGTTTGTATGGGCATCTTAATTAATCTTGGTTCAAGTTGTCAAACTTCAGTGTCCTCATGAAAGTTAATCAAGTAGTTCGGCGCATGGCCGGTTTCATCGGTGGGATGTATGAAATGCAGATGGTCCACGCGTCACCGCCTTGCTGACTCGCGAAGTCCCTTTTCTTTCGCGACTTTCAATAATTCTCCTTCTACCATATGCTACCGAACTGCCACTAACTACTTATTACGATACGAAATAGTAGGACACAATCTATGCTACTTAACAACGTACATATAGATTAATAATGATCAATTGGCAATCACTTTGCTACAGTATATACCGTGAAATTGCCGTCAAAAATTTTCCTGATTACTTGACATGCGTGGACTCTCTCCTGAGCATGTCTCCCCAATGTCTCCCCGAGGCTTTGTAGTATACCAGACAAGCTGTAGGTATGGAAACTGGCCACTTCTAGGAGAGAAATAGACTCAAAGAAGTAAAACGAATAGTAAAGCGTCACGGCTTGCGCCGCCGAATTTCAAGCCAAATAAATACCCGGCGGCACTACTTTACTCTGATCATCCGACTTAATCTTCCCTCCGCTGTCCTCTTCTCCCTTCTCCTCCGTTCTGTCTTTTATGATATTCACGAACTTGACTTCATACAAGCACATTTAGAGAAGGACCATGGCGGAATCAAGCTCAGCTAGGAACCTGGAGTGCCCCAGCACACCCGCCACTGTCGCCAGGGAGAAAGACAGCGCAACACGCGTCGAATCGGTCGGAGAGGGTTCATCGTCCCAAAGCCAGGTTCCCTCTGTGTCTGGGAGTGGTCTAGGGGTCAGAAAGCGCGTCGACTCGGGCGGGGATCTCTCATTTCTGTCGATAGCCCGTGGAAAGAAGCCACGGATATCTACCATGGGGATGCCCTCCAGCTTCGGAGAAAGAGACTCGATAGGCTTTGGGGTACGTTCTAGCTTCTCTCAAGAGACCCTGGTCGCGATACTTATATCTGTCTAGCTGGACCGCCTGCCTAGGCACCGGTCATTGTTCGACGATGATGTTAGTAGCGTGAGTAGCTACTTCTCCGCGTCACCACGGCCTGGAAGACGCCCGACGATACAACCAATAAGCTCTACTAGCTCATATACCATTTCCCGACCTCCGAGCCCCATGTACAGTCAGATAACCGGCGTGCCCATCGGGCAAGAGCGCGTTCACGCAGGGATCGCGCTCATGCGGAGCGCGTCTATGTCCTCGCTTAACACGGTGGCACCTCAGGTGTACCCAGACAGTTCGGCGAAACACCATTTACGCCATACGCGTATGACATTTGATTACTCTATCCCGGACGCAGCGTCCTGCCTGCCTGCACGCGTCTTGGCGTGCTCCGCCGAGAATGTCGTGTTTTTCACCCGAGGAAACCGGGTACACCACAAGACGCTACACACGAGCTATAATGCGGACATTTCGCAATTTTGCAAACCTCCCAAGGCGTATGGGACTATCCGTGCACTCGAATGTGCCGGAGACGCGCTCGCGGTCGGAACGAGCAATGGGTATATCCAAATTTGGGACATCCAATCGAAGAAGGCGAAATTTAGCTGGCGAACGACGAATGAGATTACGGCGCTCGCGTGGAGTGGGAAGATGTTGTCAGTGGGCGGGATAAAGGGCAGTATTCGACATTATGACCTGAAGCAGATGGAAGCAGAGAAGGGCAAGAAGGAGAAGGAACAGCCTAGAAAGCCGGTTAGACATCATGGGCAGATCACAGCGCTGCAGTGGAATGGGGAAGGCAAGATCTTGGCAAGTGGGGACTCTAATGGTACTGTGCACTGCTGGGAGCCCAACCAGCGGGTTCCATTGGATATTGGGGAGCCTGTCTCTCGAAGGAAGAAAATGCAACAGTCGGGGAAGATAACGGTACGTTTCCTGAAGTCTTGTGCTGAACCCTGTGCTGATCATCTTGTTGAAGGCGCTTGCATGGTGCCCGTGGCAATCTAAAATGCTCGCCACGGGTGACGAGAACGGTATCCTGCGGCTCTGGAACGTGAACGACAAGATCGTCGGCTCGAACGCGATGAACCCCGGCGAGCTCGATTTAGGCTGCCTGATCACCGGCGTTCATTTCTCGCCGCAATGTAAAGAGATATTAACGACACATGGCGGCACCGTTAGCGACAAAACGCTCACGAGCAAGGACAAGCCCGTCCCGTCACTTGGGATGGCGGTACACTCTCTCCCAACGCTGCGCCACGTTCTGAACTACGAGCTGGCTGAGGAGCAGAAGGGTGCGATTAGTGACAGTCTGATGGACAGCACGGGAACACGGTTGATATTTGCGACACCCTCGTTTAACAAGATTGACGTATGCGATGTGTGGTCGAAGAGGAAGGAGTTGAAGAGGCAGCCCAGTTTTACGGATCACTCACAGTTGATGATAAGGTGATGCTGGGATGCGCACCGGAATTGAGTAGCGCGACCGTTTGGGGTGCGACTGGAAAGATGAAACGGGGTAGGACTAGTGATTCGTGGCTCGGCCTTCGGTGAGCTTGTACCAATATCATGTCTCCACTCTCAAGATGTACCGAGAAACGCCTTCATGATGATTTACGATATGACCACGCTTATGGTTGGTGAAGGGCCAGATGGACCTTTGAAGCCATTTCTGAGCGGTGAAATTCATTCACCTTAGTATCCAGCACCCAAGTCACTTTCACGCTTTTATACAGCGCATCTTTTCGGAACGGGTACAGCAGGATGCATTTGTCCATGCCTTGTGCAGTTCCTGGTCATTAAGGGGATGAACAAATTTGCGCCAGTCGCAAAGTTAATTAATTAAATGAGTGCGTCAGTTACGTGATCCATCGCGACGCGCGCGGCGCAACTTAAGTACCAAGTAGTGGCAACATTATTCAAGCACCTTCAAGCCCTCCTCCGAACTCCAACCAAGTGTCAACGTCCATGGCTATCTCGTGTATTGATTGACAGTTAGGACTGATATAATACATTATGTTTGCAATACTCCTACTGGCAGCATGACAACCATTGCAACCAAATTCAAATACCACTCAAAATCTCGGAACTACTACAAATACATCTTGCAAAAAATCGGTTTGAAATCTGGAAATAAATCATCAATCATTATCGTTATCTCAACCAGTGTAGGCAGGGTTTGGGCAGCGCAGTCGACTCTGCAACACATATATAAGCTCATGTTTTTGGATAAGAATAGCAATTATAGTACATGCAACAAAATATTCAATGGTATCTATGGGGGTTCTGTGTGAATCATAACACAGAAGGTCTGACCTCATCGCCTATTCTTTGCAATGAGGGCCAAGTAAGAACAAGCACGTAGGTGTGGTATATCCAGAAGAGGTACATATATACTCCAATGCACATGAGATAGTAAGAAAACAAATATTAGGCAGTCCGAGAGCGTCTGCAGGAGGACCAGGGCGGATATGAAGCAGGTATGGGTCGTGACAGGGCTCATCTATGTCGTATATGTATGTATGTACATCAGGGCACGCGATATGGGCTTTAGCTCGGAGACCGTCGGGAAGTAGCAGGATATGAATCGCCAGTGCTGCCCATCGTCGCCGTATGATAGGACGCGACGGTACCGCGACTCCCGCCGCTGGAGTATGTATCTGCCACGCCACTGTGGCCAGGCTCAAGCGGGTCGAGGTAGCTCGTCGGGCTCGCCACCCGTCGATGCGCGCTATCTGGCCTGCCGAGTAGCTCACCGTGCTCAGAGGCCCCCTGTACTGCGCCCGGTGCACTGTCCATCGCGGCAAGCAGCTCAGCGCGCGCGGAGAGGCTGTTCGGGCGGCTATGTGACGGCGTACTCGCCGCGTCAGCGGGGTCCAAGCTGCCCGTGAACGACAACAGGGTATTGCGCGTCGGCGGGCGGCTCGCGGTGTACATGCTCCCGCCCCCGCGCGTGCTCGCCGCTAGCTCGCCCGAGCCCATGGACTCGATGGTCGGCATGCGCCGGATGAAGCCGTTGAGCATACGCATGGACTGCTCAGGCGGATAAGGCAGCCCGAACTCATTGTACCCGAGCACGGGCGCGATGGGCGGGAGGCGGTGGGTATATTGGGAGATGATATCGGGCGCGCCCAGGCCCTGTGCGTCATGTCGCGCGTCATAGTAATCGTCATCGTCGTCGTAGTCGCCTGTGTAATGCTCGTAGTGCTCATGGGTTGCATAATCGTTCTGCAGGCCAGGGGGGTGAGAAGGAGTGGGGGAGGGGCCGGGGGGCCGGGTATCAGAAACGGCGAAGCTGACTGCATCGTCCGTTTCTTGGGATATTTGGTTAAGTAATGATCGAAAGTTGGTGCCGTGGTCGTCCTCTGTACTCGGTGGAGATGGCTTGTATCCTGAACGCATAGACTTGGTAGGGGTGGTCACAGTTGACATGTCGGACGAGTAAGAGTGTGGCCGGCTCATCCTGCTCGGAGGGCGATACGACTCTGCCAATGTAGTATCGGATATTTGATGCCGGGCCACGGGTTCATGGCTTTCGTCGGAAGTGTCTGGATGTACTATAGCACCATCAGGCGAACTTTCTGTACCAGCGAGACACGTAGAAGGGAAAGATCCGGAACGCAGACGATGGTGCAGAGGTCGCTGAGGGTAATCAGAATGAATAAACGAAAGAATGTGGTATATAACCTAGGCAAATGTTCATTATTATTATTATTATTATTATTAAGAAAATAGTATTATGATGACTTACGAGTGCTGCAAGAGTAAGAGCAATGCGCAGTGAGGAGGCGACGAGCCAGATACCCCATGGTGAGGACTTGCCTGTGCAAGGGCTGTGTGATACCGACCACACAATATCCACGGCCACAGTTTGACAGTGGTTATGAATATTGTATTGCGGAATCACGGAATTCCTCCAAGAAAAAAGAACGACGAAGTTGGACACAGCAGGGGAAAGAATGAGCAGGGAAGAAAGAATGCGCAATACACAGCTGGACTGAGTAAGGTATCTGAACGTATGAGAAGCGACGGGGACGCGATGCTTGACCAGAAAAAGCGCTTTTGTAAGTACAGCCAGAGCCACAGACACAACTGAACATATCCCCAGGGATAGGCTGAGCGATCTTCCCTCAGTTGCGTAGCTGTCATAAATAGTGAACGCTATAAAGTAGCGCACAACGTTATAAATGGACCACGCAACTAAGATAGAGCAAGAGATGATCAGCTGTGTTCAACGCACATGTAGTAGGCAAGCACGCCATAAATAAACGGCAATGGCGCCCAAAGTTAGATAGATTGCGGGGAGAAAACTACTCACCAATGATGACATCCAGAACAAGCTTGCCCACCCTTTGCCATGGAGCTGAGCTTTTCCGTATCCCTTCCCATTTGTCTTTTTCGTTCAGAAAGTTGGTGTCAGGGCCGGACGTCGGTAGATTTCCCCAGCGTAATTGCGGTGTGTTACTCTCTGTGATAGCTTGTGGAGGATAGGGTGCAGGCGGAAAGTAGGATGTCTGGGAAGTGGAACTAGGAAGGCCGGTTGGAAGAAGGGGCTCTAAAGGCTGAGAATGGGCCGTTGTGTTCGTAACGAGAGTCGTGGTGGAAATTGTGGATGTGTTTCTTGTGTGCTCCTGGATGTCATGAGTCTCTGAGGGCGTCCCAGTAAAGGGTTCATTGCGCGAGTATACAGCAGCCATGAAGTATGACAGCCAACCGCCAAACCAACGTGTCAGAGGTCAACCGTTATTGCAGTTTCCTAGTTAGAAGGGCTGCCTGAATGCATGGGGTCTAGAAAGCAAGAAGTTAGTTGAGGAAGAAAAGCAAAGCTAGAGGTCCTTGCCAGAGCCACCCAGCAGAATGGTGTTGGATACCGATCGTGGTACGGTGTGAAAGACGAATGGAGGAAATGGTCGATGCACCCCTGATTCCACTTTTTCGCGGTCTTCGGCTTGGCAGATATTGTGGCCTAATTTGGGAACAGTTTGGATGCAGGGAGGGGGCGTCTGGTTGGCGTCTGGGGGCGTGTACGAATTAGCGCGTGAGCGAGCTTTGATTCTGTTCGCTGTTTGTCGGCGGTGTAT
Source organism: Stropharia rugosoannulata (assembly GCA_028532985.1). Classification (NCBI taxonomy): domain Eukaryota; kingdom Fungi; phylum Basidiomycota; class Agaricomycetes; order Agaricales; family Strophariaceae; genus Stropharia; species Stropharia rugosoannulata. The sequence continues at coordinate 2,761,803 of JANCIK010000010.1, read as the reverse complement.
TCTACTTACAGGCTAAACTGTGAAAGGGGATTTCATGGGAGGTTCTCGTCCAAGTTATTTATGTAAAGTTTGACATTGCTCGTCGCTTTGACCTTCTGTTGCAGCATGGCCTGATTTCCGCCAAATCCTGTGCGTTTTTGAATAGAACCTTAGCGTCAAAATAGTGATGAGGATAAATATTTAGCTACGCATGGCTGATGTTTCTCCCCTCAAACACCGTTCTATCCTATCATCAGTGCAGAGGTTCACCCAACAAGTTCTTTTACGGGCGAGCTCCGGACATATATGCCGAAAAATGCCGCACGTTAGCGCTATACCGTCATCAAACCTTCTCTTCCTGAGAGCATCCGATAAAGTAGACTTCGAGTACCTAACGGAATGTACAGCGGTCATAACCGCGGCATTTTTCGATGCGCGCTCAAATGCAGCGCATTTGTCATGCTCTTTCACAAAGTCACTGCGGCGAGCGTGCAATAATTTTTAGGAACAGCAGGGAACAACTTGGTCAACTTAGGCATAGGAACGAATTGTAACCTCGATGACATCGTGCTTACTTTCTGAGACGGCATTGGCCCATTGAGCGGTACGCATTGGGTACATACTACATACGCCGCGCCGCGCGGTACTACGCACCGGCGGCGTAGTGAAGGGAACACGTGTTTCCCGGATATCGCCGGCGTGTCTTCCCAATGAATTCTTTTTGCTGTAACGTTTGGTCTTGTACAAGTCTTGCTTAACTTTTGGATTGACGAACATTCGACACCAGAAACCTGGGTGAATGGACGATCTTTGGGATGATAATGCGGATAATACTGCAGTGCAGGATGTAGAATGGTCTCGGCTGTCTTCTGATTTCACAAATGTGCGTCGAAGCGATTCTAATGTCGCTTGCGAACTCAGACATTGATCATCTCCAAGGTCGGATATCGAGAAGGTATTACAGCAGGCAAGGAAGCTGCCTCGCAGGAAGGCTTTGATGATGGATTTGCGAATGTTGGGGTACCCATCGGCAGGGATGTGGGCGTCTTACGAGGTGTCTCGTCTGCTGTACTGTCTTTTTTGAAAGGGACATCGCCAGCGCAGGAAGGCCTGCTGTCCGAAGCAGAACAAATAGCATCTCAGCTATCGCGATTTAGGTTTTCCGATGTTATGCCCCGAGACTTGGAAGCGGAGGAGCACGCACGCCAGCACATGGAGGTGGAAGGCATTCCGCTGGACGTGAATGAAGAGATAGCTGAGAAGAGGGATCTCGAGGGTATTGAAGATATGCTTGCAAACTTGACAGCTGGGAACGGCAAAGCGAAAAGCGATGTTGTGATTGCGAGAAGACCTACTATGGAAGATCTTCTGGCCCTGAAAGAACGACTGATGCATCTCGATGAGCAACTAGGATTGGGCCTCCAGCTGGACTAACTGCTACTTGGGCCTTTATCTTCCTGCGAAGTATATTCTCAGCGATGGTCGAAGGAAGGAGTGGTGGGGAGCTGTCACAGCAGACAAATTCATAATGTAACTCCTTCTTGTAAGTCACATCAATGCATCCGACTTCACTGTTTATCCCTTTATGTCCATACAATTGTTTTCAAGGCACTCCAGCACCAAGCATCACAAGAATGCTCTGTCTTTCCCATGAATGCCGACTTTTCCTTGGGTTAGACTTGTGTAGAGCTTCTTCATGATGATCTGCCATCTATCTCGGTTCTACACTACGTATTCATTAGGGATCAGCATGATCGGCGCCCGTTCCCTACTGAATCAAGGTATGCTTTACATTGACGTTCCCGAATATATTTGTGTTACTGATACTTACCATGGTCCGCTGGAAAGAACTGATAAATAACGACGTGCTGATTTTAACGAGATTTCTGTCCAACCCTTCCTTCCCTGCAAATGCTCCGCAAAGACGCAGCACAATTAGCTGGTCTTTTTGTCGAATCTGTCGCTTACGGCTTCTATATTGCAACTTTTGGATATTGCCTACGTGCTCTTCTACGGGGAAGGTCTGGGTGGTCCACGCAATTCTGTTTGGGGAACCTACTTGTGGTACTTTTACTGTTCTCAATGGGTTCCGTTAATCTAGGCCTGGGTTTCTATCGCATATATGATATCCAGCAACATACTAGTATCCTTGCCGTTGATATACCAGCAAGGAAGTATTCTGAGAAGACATGGGTCTCTGCCTCAAAGGTTCTGGTCCCTTATCCAACCCTTACTGTGTAATTCTCATCCTGCGTGTACAGATCGTGACCGTGAACATGCATGCATTGATTGCAGACGGTTCTCTGGTAATCCTATTAAACATGCTCACAAAAGACTGAAGCTAATTACAAGGTCTCTTAGATATATCGTTGCTGGGAGGTCCATGGAAAGTTATGCCGCGTCGTTATCTTTCCTTTCACCCTATGGCTGGCAGCTATCACTTTCACGGTAACCCTGGTATGGAGCCAGTTCAGGTCCTTTCGTGCGTACAGCACCAACCTGCAATGTACCATATTTTGGGCGTTGACGATTACACTCAATATTTATACCACTGGTAAGCTCGAACAATCAATTAATACTGGCTATGTGAAATCGGTAACCTTCTGGAAGGCGCGATTATTTATCGAATCTGGAGGGTGGACTGCCACTCGCGGTACTTACATCCTATCGATCTCGATTCCACCCGAGCATCACGCAGGAAAGGGAGGAGTATATTACAAGTCATGAGGATTGTCGTCGACTCAGGTCTCCTTTACACCGCAAGCTCAATCCCTGTGTTCATTTCACAAGTCACTCTGAGCACTGCCATCTACATTACGAGTAGTGTGGTGAGTGTGCCATTTAGACGTCGAAACGATGCAGACCATGTCGCTCATATGCTTTGTTGGGCAGTACATCATTACCATAGGGATCACTTTCAACTTGATTATAATACGTGTTGCCGACGCGAAGCTAAGGCAGTCTGCGCCTCCTCTTGGGGAACGCTTGACGGAACTTCAATTCTCTGGAACTGTGCTACCTGGGCCTGAATCATCGCGTGTCACTATTGCCTAAGGTGGTAAGTGACATGCGTTGACACTAACTAAACCCACTCGACGCGCAGGATTAATAATGTTATAGACTGCTGATGCCAGCCTGTCGGACCACTTAGGAACATACTGTACAAACTTGATAAACAAGTAAAGCAGTAGATGTACGAGCACGCGGGTCTGGCAGCTCATATCAACAGACTTCGATTCTCTGGAACTGTGCTACCTGAATATTTAGTACGTACACGTTTGGTGGTGATACCTATGTTCTCATGTCATACTTATGGTAACACAAATCTACATTAATTTCAAGCTGTTACTAAGGTTGATAGGTAGCGGCGCTGGGTCATTTGGCTTTACATATTACTGCCACCATTGATCCTCAGAGCAGCTGAGGCGTTCACGACGAGCCTCAAGCAAAGCTGGTGATAGAATGTTTGGAATATCCTCAACGGCTGGAAGACGCTCTGTCAGTCCAACTTCTTTCCAATTATAAGCCTTTATAAGCGCTAGAAGAATTGACGTACAAGTTAGTGTGCTTGAAGAAGGAGCGATTATCCCGACTCCATTGAGCGACAAAGCAGAAAACGGTTGATCGTCAGTGTCATCTATCGTATCCGACTGCCCATGGTTTCCGGTAATGGTGTAGACTCGCTCCTCCAAGGTTATTGGGAAATACACAGACCAACAGGAAGAGCCGTATAGCTCCATCCCTACTTTTAATGGAAACTCCGGGTTGACATTTTGGAACAGACATTCAATGCATCAGCAGCTTCAGTGACTATACTTATGATTGCCCCAGTTTTTCCAATTAGATGGCCATACACTTCGTACGTGAGATCAAAGCCTTCAAGTGCTTTATAACCCCGCATGCTCTTTTCAAACATCACAGGGCTGTCTATGTCAGCGCCGCCATAATAAACATCTGATTGATAGATAGCGTTAATATTGTCTGATAGATATTGTGATTGGCTCCCCTCTCACCAACTTTCTTATTTCTCCAGATCCCTCGTCTATTATACCACGACCCAAAGTCCGTATAAATTATTTTTGTGGTGAACAAAGTACTGTCCTTTCCTATCTTTCAACAAGTAGGCCCAGTTTTGTGGCACCGAAGTTGATGTATGGAAGAAGTGATTGCTAAACTCCATAGTCAGAAACATACAAGCCAGAGGGTGCAGTGCTAACTATGGTTTCCAGAAGATCAGGATATGCCCGACGTCTCGCCAGGCCAGCATTATATTCGTAGTATGGATCCGACTTGTGAGCTGTAACGTATTTTCTCCAATTCGGTTCCGCCATTTCTATAGTCACTTCGGACCTATTTCTCTTCAGACAAACAAACCACGTGTGATCAAACTTTCTCCGGAAATAACGACCACACTGGAGGAGGGTGAAGTATAATCTGCATGCCAACAAGGTTTACCAAGGTGGATCAAACGTTCAACGTTCAACAATGGAACGTTATCAATACGTCTACTTACATAACCATAAAGTGTGCGAAATATGAATATCGGCAACGTTATAGCACTATCACCCCAACTATACCATGTAAGCCTGGCATGGCGGAAATATGACAAACCATGACGATCATTCAATACGGTATGTACCTTATGTACCTTTTCCCTTAATACTATATTGAGCTTACGAACATGGGGACACGGGGGTCGGGCAGTCTATGTACTAGTTTCAAGTATTGTTTCAACGTCAGTAGACCCAGGTACGGGATTTCTTGGTACTTTCGCGTCTTGTCATGGAGAGAATTGCCTAAGGTAAGCTTCTTTTTTTCCCGTATAGGCAGTTTCAGTTGGTGTGTGGCACGTTCACGGCATGTACAAAGGATTAGAGGAAAAGTGTGAGGTTTACTCATTGTAACATAGAGGGCTTTGTATACGAACTGATGACATGTGGCTAACCGAGTTTCCATACAATATATTTTTCTTGGCATATCCAATTGATTCTATGTTTTATTGACGAGGATTTTCAACCCTTAGGAGCTTGTGCGACGGTCCAAGAAATGGGCGGACAAGCTGGCTTTCAAAATATGTGGCGACTACGAGCATATCAGGTCTTTTCTTAAGCTGGAAGGTAAAGAGCGCTATAAATGTCGGCATAAAAGAACCATGATATTCGTCCGTCTCAAAAATGTCTAAAAGTCAACTTGTTCTGTATGATACGAGACCGGGGTACATATCTACTAACCATCACCTCCTGGTATGCACGATGATACGCTCCCGGGTGTACCATCACGGGGTTCCTTAGCACCATCACCTACTATCAGTCATCTCTTGTTTTAATTATGACGACCAAACAGGACGACTCTATAAATTAGTTTGATGTTCTTTCCTGCCCGAAACTGAGTTTCGATTCACCCCCAACTAACATGTTTTTCGGACGCGCTATTCTTCTTCTCGCCACCGCTGCCTTTGCTGCCGCAACCGCCACTCCTGCAGCACGCGATACAAATGCGGCTGCGTGCAACCTTCTTGTAGAGGCCAGCACAATGCTTTCCCCTGTCACTGACTACGACCAGGAGTTCTCTACTGGTAACACCACCATACTTCAATCGAGAAATTCAATGTTGCTTACCTACTACCTTTAGTCGTCCAGAATACCTTGGCAAGCGATGTGGGATCAGAGAGTGATGTAACCCAGGTACGCACCCGCCGATCCTGATTCTCAGACAGGACTTAACGTTACATCTTACGGCAGGCCGCGACTAATCATAGCGAAGGAATCTTTGGCCACTTCGCGGTCCACACCAACGTTGCCACTAAGGGCAAGACAGCTGAGGAGACTGCGTCCATTATCAAGGGATGGGACGGTCAGGTGAAGAAGGGCTTGTCTGCTGAATGGCTTGTGAAATCTGTATCGTGCGCTTAAATCACCAATTCTTTGTTCCCATATTGTATTCAAACTTCTATTATCATGCTACATAGTAATAGCCTAGTATTTGCAGTGTAACTATTGACTATTTATTTAACTTTTGTGTGTTTACTTTAACATAGGAAACCATCCATGATGCGCATAGGTTATTGGATATTAAAATTTGACTGCTTGACGCCATGTCAAGGCATCACAAAATTCAAGTATGGTGTGCCAGCCGAGGATGAGCCCTAACCCTTTCTCACTGTTCTTCCGAGTCGTCTTCTGGCCACCATCTCCGCGACATGCTTTCGCGTCTCGACATGCTCTCAAAAATTTCGAGATCCACCCACCCATGTTCCAGTGTTTGTTTCAGCAGCTTGGTTTGGCACCTTTACCGCAAGCTCTATCCAGGCGCTCAGAACATCTCGGTCGATTTGCTCCTGCTGTTTATTCCTGCTCGCCAAGTCACCGTGGGAATTCGGCTTAGCGTCGGCACGCTCGCCGCGCACTGGCACTGATTTGCCTGAGACTCACCCGCAAACGCTCACGGTACCTTTTTCCCTTCGTCCGGGACCCCGACGCAACCCCCTCACCCCCCTCAATGGTAACACATATATCTGATCACATATCTTCTTAGATTGCCTGGAATTTTATTTGCGTCCTCCTCTCTTCCCTTGCCCGGAGCGACTTAAGCTTATTTCATACAAACATGCGCCCATAGTTCCCCAAAAGGAGCTACCTCACTATGCTTGGAGGGAATGCCAACACTGCTGGCGCCGACTTGGATAGTACGGTGTGACGAAAATGCACCTCCTTATATGTCGTGTTCGTGTTTTTGTTTCGACATTTACGGTCTGCGAATAGGTTAAAAATGACTTCGGGACAACTTCAGGCCTACCATAAATGGCAACCCTGACGCCTATTTCTCTTGTATTTCAATGTCAGATCTGCGAATACAAAAAGAAGGCGTATTTAATATTAATTTTTGGTGACAAGCTGTCATAAGTAGCTACGAATAACCTAAAGGGCCAGAATCAGTAATAGTTCGATGGGTGCTGCGGCAGCCGCTAACCGCACCAGCACCACAAGGTTGTCGAACTGGATATTGAGTTCAAATCAAAGTAAACCATGCTGTGGATGAAATACTAGTAGAAGTTCCATCCGAATTCCGATGTACAACACATGGCTTGCGGTGATGCAGTTCCCATTAAAATTGCGTAGTTGTGAATTATGCCATTCTGATGGTAAGGGTGATGTCGAGCGACTCTTAGTCAGTGTTCCTAATAAAATAGGGCAGCGTCTTTCCAGGCTAGCTGCTCTTTGTCTGTGTATATGTACATAAAGCCTGCCTTATGTAGTTTTGAGATACTAGCCGTATAGACGAGATGAGTGACTAGTAAGTATACCTATTGATTACATCTTTTTGTACTACCAGATGACCATACACTTTATAATTGAGACCCAGACCCTGAACCTATTGATAAACCAATATGCGGAGAAACGTCTAGCTCGCGAGACTCAGTATTCCCGTTGATATCCTAACATTCAAGTTGTATTATTGGCCACATAAAACGGTATTAAAACCCCACACTCTGTATTTCTACTAGTAGTACTAAAGCGACTTTACTTGGTGATACTGTTTATTGAGTTCCTCTGAAAATGGATAACGATATATGTATACTGATTAGGAGGTACTATGAACTTACGCGAAGTTAGTGAGGCAGGTAACTTACCACCCAGACGCGCACGGCGGCATCGCGTCGCGCGAAAAGAATGCCGATCACGTGAGTCCTATTTTTCTTGTCCGCCTTCGAACGACGAGCAAACCAGTTTCTACGTCTTGTCTACTCCCTGTCTGTGTCTTGTCGATAACTCTCTCCATCTCTACACTGTTCCAGTCACATCTCTATAATTACGCATTCAAATATGGCTCGTGCTGCTTCAGACCGGACATTTCTGCGCGTTACACATGGGTCTTGCTCCCGACTATCAAGCCTGACGGATAGCGCAGTTCGACGTTATACATTTACGAGGGGTTGTAGAAAGTATCACGAAGCAGCTGCTTTGGCTGAAACGACAAAAGACCACTCTGCCGGACTTGTAGAGGGACAGGTGCCAAGGTATGTGCACCTACTGCGTACCGTTCAGCCACTTATTGCGGTAGGCAAAGGTTTCTTGGAATGAACCAAGGGTCATTAGCTGTGAAGGGAAGAAAACAGAATATGATACATCCTTTTCAAGAACTAGAACGCCGGGTTGCAGCGCTCGATGAAGCCATTGACGCTGAAGTACGTTGTCTACATCTCAATCCCCTCAAAGGCTAACGGTTGCAGCAGCAATCTGCAGCACGACCCTTTTTCTATACAGAGGAAGACCTTCTCACACTATACCAAGACATTATGGCCGTCCCTATACCCGAGACCATCCTGGAGGACAAAGAAGCGTCGTTAAATGCTGTACGGCAAGCCGAAGAGCAAGAGGACCTAAAGATTATTGATTCCTTGCAACGCAGACTGTTGGATGAAGCTCCAGCGGAATCTTCGCAACATAAAAACTCTAATGGGCCGGTATATCGCAGAATTTTGGTCTGCGCTCATGAGATTTTCAATCGGATTGACGCGACTGCCAAAGCGGTTAACCCTGGAGCAATCAACCTTGTACCATTACCTATGTTATCTATCCGAGAATTTGAGGCACTCTTGCGGCAAACTGTATGTCCTTGTTACAAGGTCTTCTATCTTACTTTTGCATCTGACCACGTCACCAGCTTGCAGCTCAAGACAGCCATGCGAGCGAAGTTGTGTTAGAGTTGCTGAAAGTAGGTAAATTTCGCATGTTCATATTTCTGCGCTGACCGTTGGACTAGAAAGCGAACCTACCGCTTTCCTCGGAGCATCTTACAAGATTTCTGGAAATGTTTGCGTCAACTGGAGATGTCAAGGCTGCTGATGACATTCTTGCGACGTTCCTAACAGGTTCGCTTTATTTTCTTTCGGTGTGGATAAAATCTCACCAACAAATGTCGCAGAATCTCCGACTGAAGAACAAAAGCACCTGCATATTAAAACCCATCTACGGGTGGCCCCCTCAGATGAGATACCGGTGTCTGCGATGGACCTGCTCCATGTTTATGAGGAGCAGAATGTTCCAGTGGGGATGAAGACGTACACTCTGGTTATCAGCTCGCTGTTGACCCGCCCGCTATCTGTTGCTCGTGCGCAAGCATGGGACCTTTTCGCGCACATGCGCTATGTTGCGCACCCTGTTCCCGACGATGTCCTGTATACCCAAATGATCCGCGCTTGTGCTTCACCGGTTACAATACGATACTCATCCGAACCAGAGAAAGCACTCGATTTGTGGACGGAAATGACTGTTGATAACAAAATACCCCCGACTGTGGACGCCTACAATGCCGTCATCTTGGCCTGTGCGCGCTCGGGAGAAAAGATGTATGTCAACGAAGCGTTCAGGTTGTCAAGGCAAATGCTAGATGCCCACCGTGACGCGCACGGGATGTCTGCGTTCAGACCAAATCGAAAAACGTTTTGTGCGCTACTGGAAGGTGCAAAAAGGACGGGAAATCTCGCGCGTGCTAGGTGGATCTTGGCAGAGATGGTGAAGCCAGAACCGGATAGCGATGTTAATGCTGTGGAAATGGAAATCGATGAGGAAGTGATGATGCATGTCTTCAATGCATATGCCTCCTACAAACCCCCCACATTACTGATATCTTCTGGAGCTTCCACCGGCCAGCAGGGGTCAAGTCAACAAATTACTGCAACACAATCATCTACTGCTTCAGCAGTTGCCTCTTTACCAACTTCATCAACGTCATCGTCATCCTCGTCAAATGCTATAGACGTCGGCAACGATGGTGATGCTGAGTCATTCGCACATATTCCTCCGCAGAGCCATGCAGAGGTGATTCGTGAAGTCAAGATACTGATGAAACGTATCATCGACGAACAATCAAGCGCGAGCCCAACTGATGCCCCTGCTCTACCGTTCTCTGATCGGAAATTCTGTGGGGTGCGACTCACATCTCGCCTTCTTGGTGCCTATGTCTCTGTGTTTTATAAGCATGCTTCCCTGGAAATCGCTGAAGGGATGTTATGGGCACTATTTGATCAACTCGGAGTGGAAAGGACGCCACGCGTATATGTTGAAGCTCTAGAGCGGTGTGGAATGGCGCGCCGCGGCCGCGAGCGCGACGTCGTAGTCGGCTTTGCTGACAGGGTATGGGAGAGGTGGTTAGTTCTTGAAGACGAGGCTATACGCGCCGGAAAACCAATTCCCGCAAGGATGGTTGAACGCGCATACATTGCGATGATCAGGACGTTGTCGTTGTGGGTGTTTTTTCTCTCTCTTCCCTTCGTTAATGCGCATGCTCATAATAAACTTCATAGGACGGATAACCTTGATCGTGCAATGTCTCAGCTTCGCAACTTCGCCGCAAAATACCCCCCTCAACAGGTCCGCAACCCCCTACCCAAGCCACATTTCCGTTCCACGCGCACATCTCTCGTTGGCGCTCGTCCCCTGGTCCGCATGGCCTCTGTCACGGAAGTGCCAGACGACTATGTTCCCCCACTTATCACATTCCGTAACATCGATGTGTTGCACCATAGGCTGATCGACTATGGACGCAAGTCTGATATCGACTACGTCACTTGGGTCTGCAAGGCTTACGAATGGGCTCTGCGAGTGCGCCGCGACGAGGCTGTCAAAGCTAGGCCCCCTAAGGTTAAGGACGAGATCGCCACTCCGGTTGTGGAAAGAATCGCTGCTGCCGTAAGTAAGAAAACCGGCGAGAGTGAAGATTCATCGACGTCAGATATTGATCTGGGTGGGCTCCTGTATGATGCCTCGGTTGCTCTTGCCGATGAAGCGGTGTTTAGCAATGGATGTGTCGATTAATCAGGCCTAGGTTTGTTATCTGGTTAGAACTACATACTTAATCTACCTTTTATCATAGTGTATCTCATAGTCAACCATATTCAAGTACTCTGGCGTACTGTACCGAACGGAAAAAATATATACAACTATAAATCCTGCAAATAGGCGCTCAAACGTCAACCGATATTCCCACGTGATATAGAAGCTACTACAACCTATTTTTGGTTAACCCATCATGTTTACACTCCGCGCTTGCCAGAAAGGAACGGTTGATGTATCTGGTGTCCATGTACATACGAGCTCGAATACGAGCGTAAGTGCGTTATTTTTAGCAGAAATTTGAGGTGGTTCATTTACGGAGCCGCGTATGAGTTACTTCAAGTTCGCGTGTTTATATATCTGATGTCGCCGTAGTGACACGTAGTTCTTGGGTTAAAATTAAGGGGTGGGTGACAGGGTAACACAAAATTAACCGCAGGACGATGAGCGCTCAGCGCAAGAATACGGGACGTTTCCTAGCCTTTCGGAGGCATAATGTCCTTACGTTATTGTGGTATATTCTTTCCCTAGAACTGGTCGTTTATTATCTCCCAGTAGATGTCTATCATACACTTGGATAGTGACAAAAGGGACCTGGGTATTTTTGATGAGCGTTCACTACGGTTATCTAGCATAAGAATACCATTGGATTGCAGTAGGAGTTACGGGGGGAGTTATCAAGAAAGCATGGTATTTTGTATCTCAAAATAGATCTGCTCTGATCCATGAGAATAACGCCCCGACATGCGTGGCAGCACTAGTACTTAGAAGTATATAAAAAAGCACTCGCGGTGAATTTATTAGTGCGAAGAATATGACTGGCACGATGAAAAGAATCTTATATTAGAGATTCCATTGGGGAAGTGGCAAATTCGTGGCATGGAGCATACTATGTGATGTGGACAGTTGGGACTGGACGTAGCTTACTAGCATCTACAACATACCTGTTCTTTACAATAACAGGTGGTAGAACCAATACATGTATTGTACAAGGGGGATATTTCTGCCGATACGGTTTTTTTTTACTACAGCGGAATTTGGTGTGAGAAGTGTACATATCATATTCTAACGTTTCAATCGGAACAGTAATCGACGCTGTGCAGTCTACCAGAACACAAAAAAGTTAGCTACCCTACTGGGAATGTATAAAATCTGATCGGGAAGATCAATCTGTAGCAATGGAAAGAGATATACATAACAACGCAAAAGGGCTTTCAGAGTCAATGTGTAGGCCTTCCCGCTCGTTCTTTACGGTTGTGATTACTCAGCATTGAGGACTTTCCAGTCAAGAAAATCCCGAAGCGCTGTCGGGCGCGAGGCGGTTGGAAAGCAACTCCCTCCGGAGCCACATTTTCCTGGTCATCTTCAACACTCGAATCATTGCGTGACCTCGGACTGCGAGTCCGGGCCCTACGGCCGCTGGAACTGTCGAGAAGCTCATCCTCATCCCAAAGGGGCAAATTGCTTGGCCCCTGTTCATGGGAAGTGCTGCTGTGTATATGATCATGCACAGCAGGAAAGGCATCAGGTGCTAAATATGTCGAGTCAGCATGAGATACACGAGGCTGTGTCATTCCTGTGGACTCACGAAGCATGTTAAATGACTGCGTATCTAGTGCAGCAGACGAGGGCTCTGGAAGCCCTCTCGCTGATGACGAATTACGTATCAGTGGAGTAGAGCTCTCCGAGTGGGCCCTCTGTCTAGCTAAAGTAATGGTCTGATTCGGCGGGCAGATCTTGAACGTCGACGTCAAAGGCATTAGTAAGGACCGTAGACGTTCTGTATGGCAACGTCAACAAACAATGCGACAGTGAGTATGGTACCCTGTGAGTGCTAATCATTGCGGAGTAGCTTACTCTGTAGCGTAGTATCTATACAGTGCTCTTTGGATTGGAGCATTCTTAGGAGCTCTATGTAAACTGACTTTTGGGGCAAGAGGTGCGTCGGGCACGAGGCCCAGAGAAACAGCACGACTCCAGATGATTCTAGAGTTTTACGTGCCAGCTTTTAAAAATCAACAGCGGTTAAAGTCAGATTATGGGAGTCAGGGGTTGAGCTCTTTACCTCAGTCAGTACGATGATCTGTCGTCGGGCCATTAGTAACCGAAATATACTGGTATAGTGCTAGCACTGAGGCTTGAATGGGACTCTACCTGTTCTTGGTAATGAGCAAAATTAAAATGCTCTGAGCTGAGAAGCTCGAGGATCTCTTTTACAGAAGAGAGCATATTGGAAATGTATTGGATACAATAAGTGAGATCCGCAATTTTTGCCTCTAATCTGTATGTTTGTGCCAATGAATCGCCTCGTGATAGAGGACGCTGTGGCAGTTTAAAATGTGAGTGTGAATAAGAGTGGTAGAGCATGGTGGATGATGTGCTGGATGACATTGTAAAAATGCACACCACGGAGGTGAGAGGAAGTGGCAAAGAGTAACTGGCGATCCCAAATCAGCGGTTGTTGGCATTTGAAAAGCGCGGCATTTTCCGCAGCCGCAATTTTAGATATCCTGTGCACTCTTGCCGCACCTTGCCCCATCTCAAGTGTTCGTTTACTGTATATGGACGTCCATTAATGAATTTATCTCCGAGGTCAAACCCGATTTTGTGGCGTTTTAAGGGGTAAGAGGACTACTTTCCGTGCCGACTCTGAAACTCTGGGTACACTGGCAAAGATACTATGGGATGATATAAACAAACAAAAGGCATAGGGTTTCTTTGCAGCCAAACAACAAAGCAAGTACCCAACATAGAATGCATAGACACGGTGCGATGGGAAGAAAATGCTAATGATAGACGGCTATTGGCCGCAAGAATTTTGTCACGCTTTCAATTGTAAAACTCTTGTTCGAGGACTGCCTGCTTGCGTCACATGGGTTTATGATTGGAGGCACGGCGGCAACCAAGCCGTGAGCTGGACATCATGAGCTGGACATATATACATAGTCCGGAAGCGAAGCTGACAACGCCACAGTTGTGGTCATGCAACAACTAACACACGAGTTTAATAAGCCAACATGTCTATCACATATATCCCTTGTGGGGGTTTCGGAAGAGAACGAACTTTATTATTATACAATTTAGCAGCCCATATTATGAGATAGCATTCACAGCACCGTGGTACCTGAACAACTTCAGTATTTTTCACTAGGCTGGAGGACGCCCATCGACCTAAATATATAGCTGTTCACAAGCATAAAGTAGATGATGAGCCTTACTGGACTAGTTCTGGATGGTTGAAACCCATCCTGTTATCATCCAGCAACTCAAAGTTTTAGAATGAATTGGTTGGAAGCAGTGTATGTTGTTCGTTATATCGATCATGAGGCTCGATATACAGTACTTTGCATTCCGTTCGGTCTTTGTAACCGAGCCACCATAAAAGAACTCTTAACATTCTTCCTCAGAGGGCTGTCGTCACTAAGTACAAGTTTCTTGCGGCAGAACATGCAGTGATTATTCTATAACCAGGTAGGCTTAAGCATCATATTGAAATATATGTGGTAGAGTCCGCGGAGTTTCCTTAATCTGAAAAAGTGAGCTAAATTAGGGTGCTCCTGCCACATACAAATGGAATCCACTAAAACAGGTGTTTTGGACGGTGAAAAGAAATATGTACAAGCTATTTATTGAGTCTATCGTCTGTCGACCTGTACGGCGTATTATGGTCAACAGTTAAACAATGATAACATTAGCCGAGTTGACGATAATTTGTCACCCACTAACTAGTACATAAACAAGCGGTCATTATTGGCCGTTTTAAAGTATAGGCTTTGGAACACTATCTTGTGTAAATTAGTTGTCTTTGCGTGCGTAGCATTTCTTTTTTCCAACTGTTGTTTTGAGGGATTCCCCACCAACAGGCGGTAGTTGGACACACGCCGACATGCCGAGGAATGATAAAGTCCGTGGGCGTCTAGGCCAAATTGGGCAAAGCATGGCCAAATAACGCGTTGTTCACGGACCTTGAAACTGAGTTGACGCGACGCGTTGGAGCTTGACAAGTTAATCTTCCGTCATCATGGAATCCTCATCTTCCAGAAATCATGCTAAAGCCTTATCTCAGGCAGAGATCAAACGCCAGATTGCAGAATTGCAGAAGAAGCTTGTACCAGAATCACCTACTGAAATCACTGCTCAACCAAAGTCGCCTAAACGCAAGGCCACCGAATCAGTTACATTAGCACCGGCTACTCCTTCTCCAAGTAGGTGGGCAGACAGTACTTGCCATGGAACGTGTCTGAGACTCGCAGATCAGAAAAGAAGAGGAAGCTTCAACAAGACTTTGCCGCGGAACCGCTAAGTCGGCCTGTATTCAAAACGGCGCCACAGCAAAACTCTGCAATACCCACTACCAAGCCCAAGCCGTCAGAAAATAGCTTTAAGAAGGTAGAACCATCAAGTTTAATCACCAAACTCTCAAGTGCCCACAAGATTACGGACTTGGATGAAGATACGGCCCAGGTTGTCAAATCAACAGGATTCACAGACAATCCTACGCGACATAGGCCACAGCCAGACGAACGTCTGGCTCAGAAACGCGACGAAAGGTTGGCACTTGTTGAGAACCTCGAAGTTGGTCCCTATGAGCATGCTGCGCCACAAGACGACCCAGACTTTGAGCGGTTGGAGCCTCACTCAGGGATCAATCTCAGGTATGTACTATTTACATCGCACACGAAATGATTCTGACAATTCAAAGTTCTCGAGTAATTCCACATGAAGAATTCAGCTCATTCTTTAGTGAACGATATTATATATCCCCATCTCGATTATATTCTGCCATTCGCCTGCTTCCGGACAAACAAGGTTATGAAGTACCAGTTGCAGGGGATTGGATTACGATCGCGGTAGTTGCTGAACGAAGTCCAATCAAGTTTACGCGACCGCCGGTGAAGATAGAACGTGAGGAGGGTGAACAAAGCGAGACGCGGAAATCTTGGAAGGGCAAGGCGAAGGCCGAGCCAGAAAGGCCCGGGAAGAAGTTTGTGAATATCAAGCTTATTGACTTCGGAGCCCGCTCTGGACACTCTTCCTCCAGTAAAGCGGTTATTCGCGGAGATGCGTTCTTGACGTTACTATTGTTCGAAGCAGACTCAATTGAATACGTGGAGGTGGACGGGCAGAAACGGACAAAATTGTACCGGGGAGGAAGTGGAGGGGCTTTTGAAAATCTTACAAACATGAGGGAAGGAGATGTCGTCGCTTTGCTAAATCCAAAGGTCATGAAGCCATTCCAGGTAAGTTCGAGTTGCATTCCTTCATTGTGCCATTCAACCTGACTCTTTACGCAGCGCGCCTCCGATAAACCCCACCCAGTCGATAATGTTTTAGCGGTAACACCAGAAACCTCCAACTCTATCATCGTTGTAGGGCGTTGTCGTGACCTAGGGATGTGCCAGGTGCGAAAAAAGGACGGGAAGGTCTGCGGAAGTTGGTGCGATAAACGCGTCAATGAGGTCTGTGATTATCATTTACAGTCCGCGGTGCAACATCGACGGGCAGCGCGTCCAGAATTCTCTATTGGGTATGTGCCAAGAGAAATACATTCATACATTTTTATCCAACATTAATTTGTAGCACGGGGGGTATGACTGCTCAACCTACTCATAAACGCAAACACGACTACGATCCGCGGAAACAGTGGGGGTTGAAACCCGAGGAGAAAAGCGCAGGTGGGCAAGCAACGTACATGATTTCCGGACATGTTGTCAGTGGAACTTCATCGGACTCGCGAACACTCTACGCTGCTGAGTCTATCGGGCGGGAGGGACAGGCAAAAGCCCGGCGAAGAGATGCAAAAGATGGGGATGACGCACTGCAAAAACTCCTGGCCAGAGACAAAGATGGGATGCGAGCGGTCATGAAGGCTAGGCAGGTGGGTCATGTTGGTGACGTCGGGAAGGGCAGTCAGAAGGATAAGGATGGCAAGAAAAGGAAGATAGAGCCAGAGGAGCACGATTCAGACAACGATGCACCAAAAACGGCTTATTCTGCGGGAATAATCAAATCATTGGGTTTCGATCCTGGGTTGAAAATGACCTTGAAGCACAAGAAAGTGAACAACGAGGCCATTAAGAATAAGGTATGCAACCATATTTGCTCACTTACACTTTTTATTATTATCTAACATTGCGTAGTTGGATGCCCTTGAAGCTGTGCGGATGGCCCGGAAGGATCCTGAACTAGGACCCAAACCCGGGCCTCGGGTTCGATCTGGAGTGAGAGCCCCAGTGCGAGAGGTTGTAGATGATTCCGATTCCCATGTGGGGACAGGGGACGATGTTGGCAAGGAAGAAGGTCACGACAAATCTGTGGATAACCAGCCCGATTCCTCTGAGAAGATGGTTGATCTAGATGACTTCTAACCACACTATTATATTTAGAGGGAACGCTCGACTTGAGCGACATGCAGATTCACATGTATACAAGTGTATAATACATATTTATCGTAGTTGTATCATTTATCATTAGCAAAATATGGGACACAGTATTTGTTTACATTTGAAATCCCTTGGCAGACGTTCAAGCTTAAAAATGGCCGCTTGATAATTGCAGATATTATACAAGCAGATAGATTTAGAGCGGTGGACACAATCAATAAGCTCGCGAATGGAAGTCAATAAAAAAGGCTGGTTCAACATTGAGCCACTCGCCCCATATGATCAGGATACCTTCCATTTGGGACGGTGGCCTTTGGATTTTGGAAGCGGACCTTGCCTTCATTGGCATGTTTGTTTCAACACAGACTATATTTTCAATCACTAGCAGAGCTACAAAAGCATAGACAGTTCTTCCATGTATAGAAAACTACAAGAGATAAGTGTATGGGCAGACAAGATAAATGAATTATACATAAGCAACCTGTTGGTCATGACGAGCCATTGGGAGGTTTCGACGAGTCCACTTCCATGTCGTCGTCTCCATTATTGATGTCATCTGCTGATGGTACAGGGGCAGACGTGGCAGCACCCAAGGCAGTTTGCGCAGGCTGAGGCGGCGACACATCCCTAAACTCAAGTGGTAGGTTAATACTCACAAAATACAAGACGATAAACAGGGAACTCGCCATTTGATGTGGAAACGCGTTACGCGGGGTTTTGTGCTTATATCACGGACCAGTCGGTTGAACATAATTTTTGGTGGGGGTGTTTCCTTCATCTCCTCGTTGTCGTATTCCGTATTCTGATAGTAGCCCACGCGCACGAACTCTTGATCCCTGTACGACCCCGTCAGGATAAGAGCAGCTACCCCCAAAACATCTTCTTCGGGTATCCGCGAGGGATCTGGAGCTGATCCTTCAAATTCGAACGCGTTGATTCCTTGTGGTATGGGTCCAACAAGGCAGTCGTCTAGTTCTTGATCAAGGGCTTCGTCACCGGGACAAGATACAAAGATAAGTTTCCATTCAAGATCTGGAAGACATATCAGTTATTAGTTGACATCTAATATGATGATTTCTTCATTTACCGTCTTCCAATGGAGCTATACACTCGAATGTTACACGGAATCGATATACGTCGGAGAAACGCGCTGGATTATTCATAAATTCAACGTTCTGGGAATGAGATTAGATCAGAGACTTTTGGTAGTACGGATGGGCTTACCCTGATAGTAACAGCCATGATCAGGGGCGGTAATGGCAGACGCAAGGCTCGAGTAAAAGTACAAAAAGGTGGATGAGAGTTGTGGTTAAGTCAAAGTTATAGCTTTGACGCGTTCGTGACACCGCCGACGCTCTGACGATTTAGTCACAACACGTGACTTTGGTTATTTCATGTGACTTGCCCTTGTTTTCCACGGGCTGAGTGCTGGGCCTAGCATCTTGTACTTCTGTTTCTTGCATTTACTCAGCACTCCTTTCTCTTTGACGACGGCGACTACGACGGCGACGACGGTGACGACACAGAACTGACGCTTACTGTATCAAATATACGTTTCTGAATCCGCGATCTCACCTTTACACCCCAACTTCTTCCCGTTCCTGAGCATGTCATACTGATCAGTACATCCTCAGTTTTCTCTTATTTTGGAATAAATATGTCCTCTACTTTGCAGACGGACATCCCCGACATTCAAGAATCGTGTATTGATACTCCCGTGGCCTTGACCTCTCCGCCGATACCCATTATTGACCCACCGGATCTCTTGTCAACCGATGCTCCGTCCCTCGCATCGACACTGAAGTTGCCGGATTCCTCGACGCCATATCTAGCTCCCGTTTCTCCACACCGACCTGCATTTGTTCTTGCCGATATTTTGGATGATAGTGGGATTGAAGGTATTCTCGGTTCAGAAGTTGGAACTGCTGATATAACCGTTGCCGGTACTTAATATTTCTTCAATCTTATACATAGCACTCAAACATTTACTTATATAGCTGACGGAA
Organism: Stropharia rugosoannulata; assembly: GCA_028532985.1. NCBI lineage: Eukaryota > Fungi > Basidiomycota > Agaricomycetes > Agaricales > Strophariaceae > Stropharia > Stropharia rugosoannulata. Next base: position 2,742,600 of record JANCIK010000010.1, on the reverse strand, counting down.
GCTTCATCGAGACGTCATCAGGGGTTGTTGCCCGCGAAATAAAGAAGAGATACGATGTTCTTTTTGGAGTTGGCGTTTCAGTGCGCTCGCCTTATGCCATTACGGGATTTGTAAACCAGCATGGCAGGTCAATGTATCGTTTCAGGTAAAAGGTACATTTCTTCTGGGGTCGCTGTAATTAAATAACCCTTCTAGTCACCGTGAAGAAACAGCACCTGCCGCAGCTGCTGTTGATGCCGAAGACCGCATCGCTCACTCAAAAACTAGCGACCCTTCTAACTCGCCGAAGGCAAAACGGCGTTCTAGATTGAGTATTCATTTCACTCAGGCGATGTTCCCCAAACCAATGGCGCCAGCTAGCCGTCCGCCTACTGCAAGCTCGACAACATCCGGGTCTTCGCGAAAGCTGCGGAAGACACGATCAATACCTGACATGTTTGGCGCTGCTCCCATCGTCACCAGTGGTCCTACTTTCTCCGCGACCGGGCGGGGACATTCACAGAGCGTTACGGCTGCTGATTTGCCCCGGCCCAGTATCCCCTTCAGTACCGGTCCACCGGAACGCAAAATCGACCACTTTGGAGAACTCATGGAATGGTTTACTCCCGCGTCCAGTGTTTCCAGTAACTTTTCTTCACATAGCTTTTTTAATCCAGACCTGGCGTCTCCCGATACCGGAAAACCTCGAGCAACGGTTGCACAACCTTTTGGACCTAGCGTCGTCTTCAGTTTGCCATCACAGAAGCCTGCCATGGAGCTCTTGCCAACTCCCAGGCATATCCGACTCATGCAGTCTTTCGATTCATCGGCTACGGCTCGTCAAGCAGTTTCATCTGATAATATCTCGGAAATGGATATACCTCCAATTGATGATGTCAATTCAGCCGAAAGTTCTGCATCCCGGCCTACCTCAGTCATCCGGTTAAGCATGGTATCATCCTCAGACCAGGCAGAGCCAGAGACAGAAGAGATAGTGTCCGATGAAGCAGATGCACAGCTAAATATTACTCCCTCTGTTGAATCGCTGCGTCTCTCGTCACATTATTCGACAGAAGTCTTCAATGTGTTGCAGACATATCGCGGACTGCCTCTATTCGAAAAGCTCGTTCCAGAATCTGGGGAAGACGCAACGGTCATCAAACTATCACTTTCAAATGATCAAAGCGCTACTCCACGCGACGACCCCCGCTTCGTTCTTTGGGGTGAATTAGCACTCGAACCAGAAAGCGAGGACCTACGCTCTATCTCTAGAGACAGTTTTAATGATAATGCACTATCAAGTGTTTCATCCTCAAGTGTATCAAAGAGGAGGAGTAGCAAAGTGTCAAAGCTGAAGTCTCCAGAACAGCCTACAGCGAAATTACCGGATGTTCCCGCACCGAGGATTTTACTTGCGGCGACAATCGAACGATGGATTGCTCAACTCACCAGCGATCTTAACTACGACGAACTGTTAAACTTCTTTCTCACCTATAGGACTTACGTGAGCGGGGTTGATTTGTGTCATCTTCTCATCTGCAGGTTTCACTGGGCTTTGCAAGCTCCTGCATCAGCTCAGGATGAGACTGTCAGGCGCATTGTGCGCGTTCGGACCTTCGTTGCTCTACGATATTGGCTGTTAACATTCTTCACTGTGGACTTTATACCGAATCTTGAACTGAGACTGTTGCTATCTGACTGGTTGAATACCCTGGTTAACGACCCTATCCTGACTAAGCATTCCGATGCTACAGTAGGTCCCGCTTACTTCACTTGTTCAGATAAATTCTTACACTCATTTACAGGGCATTGTACGAAGGTTGATCAAGGTAGCCAAGGAGTGCAAACGTGCACATATCCGAGTGGAGGATAAACCTAAAGCCAACGATGCACCCAAAGGACCAACAGATCAATCACTCGAGCAACTCTTGGGAAAGAGCTTTGCGGAGGCGACGCGCAAAGCACCTCCAGAAGATGATGTATCCGAGCTCGATCTGGGTTTCTTGGCCGACGAAGCTAAACCAGACGAATCAATACCTGGGTTCCCCAGCGACCCTGCTAATGCACATTTGTCAGCTGCAAACGCTTTAGGTGGCAATTTAAGTGGTAGTCGTCCTAATTCCCTCCCATTATCTTCCTTGACTATATTGCAACGCACGGATCATGCCCCGGGTCCTACGACCAACCCTGACCTTCAATATCTGCATAATGGAGCTGTTCAACTGGGCATGAAACACAGTGCACTTTCACGAGCATTTGTACGCACGATTGGTCGGCTTGGACGTTGGAAACGTGCTTTGAATGCTAAAGGTGCTAGTCGCCCTCCCTCAGTTGTAGCTTCCAATGTCAGCGTATCTGCGTTCGATTTGGGGGTCATTGCTCCACAAGATCTCCTCTCGGACACTGGTGTTCACAGGTTCCTTCAACTTTCAGGTCCCCTGGGGAAACCTGCACTTCCCCCTAATATCCCCAACACAAATCCTCCCGCTAACACTATAACCCCCGCGATACCAGCGCCTGCAATTTTGCACATTCCCCCAATACCCCCTGTTCCAACCACCCCACCACCCGTTCCGGATACCCGCCACAGTTCTACTATGCACTCCCTGCGCTTACAGGATTCATCTGTACTTCTCGCATATGCTGTAGAGTCTTCGGAACTGACACCGTTGTCAGAGGTTAACCCGACATTTTTTAACAGCTCGGATGACGCAACACCAGTACAGGACACTGCCGAACTTGCTGTACAAGCATTAGTGCCTGTTGTAGAGGTCGCGGGAACCTCCACTGCTGAGGAACTTCACAGTAATGATGCCCAATCCTTGCTGAGCGAGGAGTCTACCTTCATCGAGGACGGCCAACCACAGGGAGAAACCAGTCGAGCGTATTCATTCCGCTCGTCATCTACAGACTCGTTCGGTGCGCCACTCACGTCAGATGGGCCACTTCCGCCAACGTTCCCAGGCCATCATAACCAGTGGCATTTCGACGTCGTCTCAATTGACGATCTTGATTTATCTGATACTTCTTCACTTCCCCCTGAAGATCCGGCCTATCCTCCCGGCCTTCGCAGGCCGCCGCGAAGGTTGCCTATGCGTCGAGAGTTTGAGTTTGTCCGTCGTTCCGAAGTGTCGTCAATGGGTATTGTCACTCAGGAAGGGATACGCGATTCATTTGCATCTTCACATTCCGGAGTATCACCCAATTCATCGGGCCCGAAACCGATACACAAGTGGCAGATGAAGTCTCTGCAACAAACTTTTGAGTCAATGAGTGACGAAGAAGATGGCGACGTCGAGGCTGCCCTGCGCCGCTTGGAAGGGCATATCAATCCCAAGACCCAGCAGGAGAAGGCTGAGAAGGTGGATGGCTGGGTGAAAAATCTTCGCGAGCGGATGGAAAACGGTGATTACGAGTATGAGAGCTCCCTTTTCTCAGAAGATGAGGTTGAAGGCTTCATTGATGAAATTGATACACCGGATACCGTGGATAGCGCCGACGGGAGCCCTTTAAAAGTCGACTCTTATGAGCTGGATCATCATGACGCAAAAGGTAGTACCCATTCCAAGCTAACTATGCATCATACTCATGGAATGCCAGGTTTTGTTCCAGTTGCACGCAAGGTCTCGAAGCCCGCTGTCGAAGACGCTGTCCCGATCGAAATTCTGCAAAGTAGAATGCCCTCAGTGATGTCTTCGTTGAGTTCGACAGTCCCCACACTCATGGACCCCACACCATTGGTCAAAATAGATGGACCGCAATACCATAAGTCGTTCATCGCTGATTATTCCTCGGAGATGCTGGCTCGCCATTTCGCCATGATCGATCGCGAGCTGTTCATGGGTGTCAAGTTTGAAGAACTTGTTAGTGAGGACTGGATTGAGTGTGAAGATATTGAAGTCCTTGACTGGGCCCAATACCTTAAAGACCGCGCGCGATGGAAGGTGGAAGGGCGGCATGCTGTCAAGACAACTGCGCTTGCCGCTCTGCGGGCGCGCTTTAATCTTATGGTATCTTTCGTGATATCGGAAATCGCCTTGACTGTGCCAGCACAACGGCCTCACCTTGTGAACCGGTTCATTCGTCTGGCCTGGGTATGTATCCTCTTTTGGTACGTTTGCCCCCATTTTATTGACTGAAGCCTGTCTTTTCAGAAATCGTATGGTATGAGCAATTTCCACACCATGACGGCCGTCATCACAGCTCTGCGTAATCCCTTTGTTCAAAACGCAATGCGCAAACCTGGCTGGAGCCGCCTTGGCATGTTTGAAAAGCGCGTTTACGATGATCTCAATGCTCTTACCAGCAGTAAGGACGACTTCAAATTGATGAGAGGCATTGTGGAAGCTATTGTGGATGCGAAGCCGATCGACAGCAGTAACCCGGCGGGGTCAGTTGTCAGCGGCGGTGATTCACAGAGTGGCCGTGGTAAGGCTGGGACAGAGAACCTCCCCCCGACATCTTGCATCCCCTTCATCGGTGCGTGCCTTAGTGACTGCACAAATAAATACATGCACTAACCTATTTACCTTTCAGGAATATACTTGTCTCAGCTTCGCAGGCATAATACGCTACCAGCGTTGATTGACCCCACAGCGCCCCACAGCGTCATCGGTATCGACGCGGAGACCGCTATATTCGATCAGCCCGCACATCCTGAGGTGTTTGCCAATCTTGTCCCGCTTCCGGAATCCATGCACTTGGAACCACTCATCAATGTGCACAAGCAGCGCAGAATTGCGGAGGTGATCAAGAGTCTTGTGGCTGGCCAGCACCTCGCAAGTCGTGTGCACTTTGATGTAGACAAGCGCTTGTTCCAGCGCTGCCTGCGGCTGCGTGGGCTTAATGCAACCATGTTGCAGCGCGCCCTTGACCTTTCAGCGAATTAATAACTAGAGTAAACATATATATGCGTACTGATTGCAGGCTCGAGGTTTTCATTCTATTCCCTCCACCCTTGCTTCTTCGCTGTATTCTTTTTCTTTTTTATTCATTGCTGCTGGATTCTTTGCATACCCGTTGTGTTTTTCTATTTCCTTGGATGCGTTGCTTTGCCCTCGCTGTTTTCTTTGTGGTAATGGTTTTATAGCAGTTGTTAGTAGTCCTATTTTACGGTGGATAGTTAGAGCCGTGCACATCATTAACATTAGTTTTGTAAATTATATAGGGCCTGCGTCGTAAATTAAATACGCAGTGTTACGTTCCTTTTGAAGCAGGAGACTGATACTGCTGCGTCTGGGAAGTTGGTGAAGTTCTAACTGGGCTGGTGCTACTAAATATCAAACGAAGAAATCCTATGTACTAAAAGGAATGATATGCTCAACACAGTGGACGTTCAAAATCCAACTGGTGCCCACGTTTGATAGTCAGACAAAGGAAGTTAAGTGTGACATACAGTGTAAGTTGTAAGTCTAACAACTCACAATTTATTCGTATTATATAGTCAATGATACACGGCATTAAACGTTTGATATATATTACATAGTCTCTAAGAAGTATCCCCTAACACACTTCACAGTACCCACCCACCTACACTTACTTCGCGCCACTGGCATGCTGTGCATAGTCTCGCTGGAGATCGATCTCCCCTTTGAGATGCGTATTCGTAATCCGCACCTGGCGTTGCCTCGGTGCGCCGCCCTTCTTGCCCTTCTTCTTGCCCGTACCCGCATTAGCCTTCGGAACAACCGATTCAGCAGCAGTGACTTGCAGGCCTTCGGAGGCAAGTTGCCGCAGTAGATCAGGCTCGGTAGGCACTTTGAGGGAATGCCAAAGGTCGAGGAATTCTAAGAAAGGTGATAACATATTTTAAAAACGTGTTGCAAAAGCTGATAGTGTAAAACGGTGCCGTCCATCATATGAAACGGTGGACGAGGTCTCGGATTATTAGCGGGGTGATAGAAGGAATACAGGCAGGAGGGCTAGCTTGTCTAGCAAAGCCCTCCGAAGTTCTGCACTTCCAGCAACTTGCTAGAGCACTCCCCGGGGTAGTCTCCTACCTCGCGCGGATTCTTTATCCACGCTTTCTCTAACCTATGGACAGGATCGCCCGCAGGTATTCGCTGCCAGGTGCCTGCCTCCCCAATGGATCTCGGATGAAGAGAACAGAACGTACCTTTCTCCACCTGGACCCCACCGCTATCTGGTATTGGCTTGATTTCGTTCCAGAAGACCATGCGGAGCTGGCCGTCCTTTACCGTCCGCGTCACGAGCACCTCGCCCTCCTTTTCCAGCTCTTCTATCGCCTGCGGTGCTTCCTTCCAGCTTTCTTTCAGCGCTCTCACCGAAATGCCGCCCCCTTTCCTCGTTTGACGTTGGATTTCTGTCAGTAACGCTGCTTTGCTGCGGAAGGTGTATTCGTGCTATTTGCCGAAACGAACAAAAGATTATTTGGGAGAAATATGTAGGTGAAAAAACGCACTTTGTAAGAGTACAAATCCGTTTTGGGGTCGTAAGCGATCTTGTCATGAGCCTTGAACTTTTCCAGCAAGGCGGGGTCGGTGTCTAGAGGTGTTTCGGTGACTATGGCAAGATCCTGTAGTCGCATGGGGTTTGGGGTGCCCTTTACAAAAGAACATTGTGCAAAGTCAGAACTTGTTTCACAATGATTCAAGTGATAGCGCACCTTCAGATGGTTTACTGCATACACGAGCTGAGTGTTAATGTTGGTTCCTGTTCCCGTATCCGCGGGTTGGGAATACACGATATCTGAGACGCACATAAACGCATGAGCGTCGACCCTATCAGTACTCTCAAGTCCATCGCTCACTCGTCTTCGGTCGCTTCTTCTTGTGGCTCGGCGAGTGGGAGCTCTCGCCCGCAACAGCCAGTCCAGCGCCAGCGCTGGAGGATCCAGATGTGCCGGCAGGGGTGGCTTGCTTTGGCTGAGAATGCCATGAGGTGAAATCCTGGCGGTGGAGCGTTGACTTGAAGGACGCAGCGTCTTTTGCGAGCTTGGACATGATGGTGCAGGAAGAGGAAGGATCGGGCGTTGCCGAGCCAGCGGCTGTGCATTGTGAACACAGCAAAGCTACCAAGCGCGCATGTTTGCTCCTGACCTCAAACTGACTCCCTAGTACTGTGAATCCTGATGCATATACAGCTTGCTGGACATACTAGCGCCCCATTATTTCACGGTATCATTGTTAATAGTAGTCAGCGTGTCAAAACAAAAGTGGCATGTACGCGCCAATTAATTAAACTGTGCACTACTTCTGATAAGTTTGTATCAACTGGGTCAGAGCAAGGTCAGAGCAAGAATGAGATCCATAAATCTACAGTCCTTGGTTTTCTCCCTTCCAGTTCAGTGTTTCTTGATAGCACTCCCAAACATACTTCAAAATGGGTCTTTCGTTTTCAAACACCCGCTCCATAGCTTCGTCTATGTTTAATAAATGGCTTTCGAAGCTCTGCTCGTTCGGCATCCCCGTGCCTAACTCCCTGATCTACAAGGGTGATTAAATATGTCCTTGCAAGAAGGCTTTGCTTCATTACATACCGCGTCCTGGGGTATTTGCCCCGCCCACCAAAATGTCAGATATTCGTGGCCAGGAACTTCAACTTGCCCAGGGTTGATCTCCCTGGCAGGCTTCCACCACTTGAAAGTCAAGTATATCGACTCTGTATTGAGTCTTCGCGTCACCTGGCTTTCAGGTGGCCCGGGGACAGGCTGGCGAGTCGTATGACGAAGCGGCAGAAGTTGCACGCGGTAGCCCGACTGTCAAATACACGCAGCCATGATAATAAAAGAACCGCACATAACTCGTATAATGGATTCTTACCTCCTCATATGCTTCGCGCAGCGCAGCCTGCTCGAGTGTCTCGCCTGTATCCTTTCGCCCGCGCGGGAAGAACCAGCAACCATCAACTGGATTATGGACCATGACAATCTTGTGCGTATTCTGCTGAATTATAATCATCCCTACTCCGAGCAGAAAATCGAGCGACGACCAACGGCTGTCTTGGACGCTGCCGCTCGAGAAATGAGACAGTGGCTTCGCGGATGCCGTGATTTGCTTTTGTCTCTCCACATCATCCTCGCGCGGTCGCAGTCCAAAAAGCTTCAGGAAACGAGACATTATTGCGCTCTAAAATATCAGGGATGCCTGGGTTTTGACCTACTCTCCCGGTTAGACTTCTATTTTATATTAGTGAGTCGGCGACTGTGTCGGAGCCAAGATTTCATTCATGGGAAGCTGAGGTACCGAACTGGTTGACTCGAGCAACGACTCTCACACATATACCGACGGCATCGATGTGTACGTACGAGTTAATACTTTCTTGTATAACCTTGTGCACTACCGTAAATCTGCAAAATCCCGACATCGGACATTAAGGCTAAAGCGGCATGGAAGAGTAAAGTTCTCGCATGCGCTCGGTACTAGACAATTATAGATTCAGGCAAGTGATGTTCCCTTGTAAGTATCCCGATCTCACTGATAGATTTGTATGAATTCTAAAAATTGTACGCAAAGAATCGGCCTCTTGTAAGTGTACCGCAAGTTCCAGTAACGTTGACGTGGTGGTATTACATGCAACAAAGATGTACAATCGACAACACGACAGAACGCTATCAGGCATTATTGGTCTCTTGGACATGTCCCTCGGACTCCCTCCCAAGCTAAAGTTTCTTGGTAGCGCATCCAAACGTATTGCAGGACAGGAATTTCCTGTCCCCATATACGTTTCATCGCCTCTTCGAAGCTCAGTAAATGGCTCTCATAGTGCTGCTCGTCTAACATCCCGGTTCCTGATTCTTTTACCTGCACACGAGGTCAGTCGGCCTGGCAAGGCTCGATACGCTCATGGGTCAGACGTACCGCATCTTCGGGAATCCGGCCCGCCCACCAGAACGTGAGGTATTCGCGGGTGCTGGGTTTAGGCTCTTCGAGAAGGGCTTTTTTAGGCGGCTCCCACCACCTGAAGGTCAAATAAACGGACTCGGTACTGGGGCGGAAGATCGCTTCTCGATCGTGAGGTGGTGCCGGCTGGCATGGCTTATGGAGGAGTGGAAGCAGCTGCGGCCGATATCCTGACTGTAGCAAATGTCGGTGCGCTCGTGCACTGAAAGCTATGCAAGTGAGTGGGATACACACCTCCTCGTGCGCCTCGCGCAGAGCAGCCTGCTCCAGCGTCTCCCCCATGTCTTTCCGGCCGCGAGGGAAGAACCAATACTTGTCTTTCGAGTCGTAGACCACTACAATTTTGTGAGTGTTTTGTTGGATTATAACCATGCCTACACCCAGTAGGAAATCAGAGGATGCCCAGCTGCTGTCTGGGACACTCCCGCTAGAGAAACAGGACAATGGTCTCAGCACAGAGGTCTGGGATTCTTCTTTGTGGTGTGTATGATCCTTGTCAAGGTTTTCAGTAGCCATCTTGTAGGATACCGGCCTCTAGATACAGCTGTGGCTTTCTTGGTTATTAGCCTACCGTGAGGGTGATTCAGATTGCTTTGCAAAATGGCTTTTGGCTAATCAGGAAACGACTGTTTCACCTGAGAGAAAACCATATGCACCTTTTATGCCTTTTCCATGAGGAAATGCCATTGGTGTGCATGTGTCCGTCCGCCTGACTCCTATAGGGGCGGTCCTCAGTGTCGCTAAGCACATAAAGCCGACAGTTACGCACATTATGTAAAGAGGACCATTACGCCGCCGCCTGTCCAACCTTCTCATATACAGCATTCCCCTGGGATTGGAAGTCGTATTCCATGCTAAGCACTAGTAAGCACTCCGTATATGTATCGATCAGCCTACTTATAGCATTACTATCAACTTCTCTCGTAACTCATGCTGATGTTGTGGTTTGTCACTATTTTTTGTCATGATCATCTGCTTCATTTGGAAATTATAATACCATAAATGGACAGCAGGCAGAAATAAATACTAGCGCATGTACCGCCTTGCTCACACCCTTTTCCCTTGAAGATTTGAGACCATCAGATCGCCTCTTTCGCGGGGGATATCCCTGCTGAATTATATATTGTGTAACTTTGTCCTCGTCTCCTATTTCGTGCCCTGTTATGCCTTGCTGCATTTTCATTATCCTGTCCGCGCATCTCTCGGTATGACACTGTATACATAGAGCTCATTTAGAAACTTACGCCAGTGGATACAGGCCTTGTCCCTTATGCGCGAAATGCGATGCAAGAGTTGTAGCCAATCACATATTCTCGGCTATTTGTTTGATTTTTTCTGCTTGACCGCTTGCGTTGGCGTTGCATGTCCAGGTGTAAATTATTGGAAGTATGGAGCCGAAAACTTCGCACGAGATCTGAAGGCGCAGTCATATTTACGGTTTTATAACGGACGAGTGGAGTGTAAGATATGGTTGGCCGGCCTGTAGTGTGGTTTAGCCTGGCCTTCTTACGAGGTCTCTCGAGCTCATTAGGATTGTTCAGAGATTCTTGAAGGTCTCGGAGTTGTGACTGAATATTAAACAGGCAAGTTTTCAGAGGAGGTTGCAAGGGCAGGGGGTCACCATAGCGGAAAAGGTAATGGTTCTTCCATACACCATCGCACCGGGGATTTTGACTTGAGGTGGTGAGAAAACGCAAAATAATAGACTGAGTAGAATTCACACTTACTTTGAATTCAAACCGGTCAACCCTTCCATTACATTTTCGTAAGTCATATTACGGATATCAGTACTCTTGAGGAGGGTAAGAAGAGCCTTGGTAAAGATTCCTCGACCGTCTTTGCCCTCCCATGCTGTTTCTCCAGGGCTACAAGCAGAAATACGAATATGCGACTTTCCCATGCCGTATCTCGGTATGCCGACCCCGTAAGCTCCAATGGGAGGCAATGTCACTGTATCATCGTGATACAGACAAGTAGATCGTGTCAGTGGCGGGCAATCGCGAAGATAGGCTTCACCATCCAGGTCGAAAAGGGTTTTCGAACGACAGCAATCCATAATTACAGTCTAAACATATAAGAAAATGTTGACCTCAGGAGTAATACAATTACTTACAATGTTTTTCCCTTTGCTTTTGGCTATATCCAGGAGCAATAGCTCGAGTGTGGAGTCTGGAATTGCTTGTACTTCATGTCCAGGGGTCGTGTTATAGTCGTAAGGAATTATAGCTTCAGGGACTTCCTGAGAACTTCCTGATATGGATCCAGGTACGTTTATCTGTGACCCATGACCTGCATAGTAGATCAAGATGGGTTCTCCTTCCCGTATCCGCGTATCAATGGCCAGAGCTTGAAAAGCTTCAATGATCGCGTTCCTGGTCGCAGACTCGTCGACTAGAAGTGTCATGTCAGGTGCAGAATATCCGAGGGAGTCAACGAGGTATTGGCGCATCGCCTGAGCATCGGCGACAGCGCCGGACAACTGGGGAATACTAGGTAATTTATACGTGTTAATACCAATCAACAGAGCGAATAGCCTGTTGCGTCCTCTCCACATAATGGCAGTATCTTGGCCTATTTCATTCGGCATGGACCGAGGTATGGATGTAGGCATGGCATTTCTAATTGGAGCCAGAATTTTGTCGATATCCATACTTCGTTGTAAGCAACTACATTGAACAAGCCGTTTGTAATCATGGGGCTGCTTTGAAAGTCTATATCTGGCTGCAAGAGAGGTTAAAAGGTTATGCAGTACCTCCGTATGTTGGTAGGTTTGGTCAGACGTCGCGGTCAGAGCATGTTCATAGAGCCAGATTGCCTCGTCGAGATCGTCCTGTTGAGAGAAACCGGTAAATCGAAGGAATAATGACTCGGCAAGATTTCTTATGTTCTGTGCATGGGCTGTATTCGGAGCTATGTTTTGCTCTTCTCTTAACTTGCGTCGGAGCTCGGTAACAGATTGACGGGGAGAGAAGGACAAAGAGAGGCGCTCCTCAGCGCTCTTCGAACAAAAATCCATGATCTGGTCAAGAGATAATGGTCGGTGTGGGTAGCTTTGAAGGGGCCATGTGTTATGTTGATTAAGTGATAACAAGAGATTGTTTCTATGCCATAATTTGTCCAGTGAACGCCTCCCGAGGGGCCCAAAAAGGTATTTTTCAACATCAAACTCGCCTACATTTATTAGTTGGAGGATATGCTCGATCTCTTCTTGCGGTGGATAATATTCTTTGGGTTCAAAGAAGACTATATCTAGTAGGATATATTAGCACGGTATTAAATATTAAATATTAAATAGTTGTCTGTTCACGTACTATTCTCTTCACGAATGGAATTGAGTGCACAGACCTTGTCAATGAGTGTACGTCGATCGCCCTGAGTAATTGGTTAATTATTGGACCTCATAAATGCAGAATGAACAGTACAGATAATATGCAATCAGGCAGATCTCTATCGCTGGCTAATGCCACTGCAGCATTAGGTACCTGAGAAAACTTAGTTTCTCTCCGCCTTTGACAATTTATTAGGGGTATAGACATACCACTCTCAGTAGATACTCTGTTAAAACCTCTGACGGACTAGTGGGATACTATGAAACATTGATAACAATAAGAGTTATAATAGTCAATAAAACTCACTACAAATGAAGAATTTTGCTGGATAATAACTGCGTTGTCGTATTTATCGACATCGTGTTCTTCGCTAAGTATCTCGTCTGTATCGTAAGGCACGTCGTACAAGCACATATTACCTTTCACTGCGAAGTTGCTGGGCGACAGGTCTACAAGCCCGTTTAGAGAACCAGAGCCAGACTCTGAAATTTGTGAATTGTCGAGAGATGTCGGCCGAATTGAAGAACCTGATTCGCCACAGTCATCGACCGTCTGTGCTAAAGAGCCTTTATGTTGACGTTTATTACGAGGTCTGCTGCCGAGCCGAATGCTGAGCGTGCTAGCGAAGAGGCACTGGTTTTTGGGCCTGACACCATCCCCAACCCCGTCCAAGTCTTCACTATCTTCTGCATCCGGACCTGTCTTGACCTGGGCTGTGCCACGCGTCAAGGTATAGTTCCAAGAAAAGGATATATTACTTCCAGCGTCATGAGCAGGCAGAAACTCAAGCTGGAGATCGGAAGTGTCGGTAAACGTTGCAATGCCCCATGAAGTTGTCTTTCGGCACCCGTAGACGACATGTAGCTGCCCATTCTTAATCGCGCGACCTCGCACATTTCTGGCAAAGTCATAGAAGTTGTGTGCGTTGTCGCTGATGTATTTGTAAAATATAGGCAGATTCGAGAGTTCTTCCGCTGAAGCACCGTCAGGCATAAGAAGTATTGCTCCATCGGGAACAAATGATTGGAACGCCATTCCTCTTGAGTTCGATATAGAATGAGAGTCTGTACCGCAGAGACAAAAGATTATATGTAACGCACGAATTTTTTAAGGTTTTCCCTTTAACCGGGGAGACATTAGGGCTCAAGAGGTGACTCCCACACGAATACTCTTTAAATTTACGTACGTCCATAGGCTTTAAAGGAGGTGTTAATGGAGCAAAATCTTGCGGAAGCTCAGCAGGATTTGTCGGATCCGACGGCGAGAGGAGTATGTTGAACAAAAAGTCAAAACCGCCCTCGGGTGTGAACACGCCTACGTCCCCAATACAGACCCCTTTCGCGCGATAGGCCTTGGGTAACTGCGAATAAGGCTGGGGAGTGAATAGGGCATTCCCCCGAGCCTTTGACTTGCCAATGAATTCTTGATAGATCTCTGCATCAGTCTTTTGTACCGGATGGCGAGTAGAGCTCTCAGTTTCCTGTTGACCAATGGAAGTATTTTCTTTATCCGGTTTCGAAGGTGATTGAGACTGGACATATAGATTATAAAATTATAATTGAACCTAGTTCACATACGTGATACATTGACTTACTGCTTCTTGTGAACCGTCAGATCCTAACTGCGTATTGGATTCCTCTAAGTATGACCAATTATTACCGTCTTTCCTTGAGAGAAATGATTACATACTGTGAATATGGACGGTTTGCTGGCTCATAAACGTTGCGTGTGATACAACAACATTGCGTGCTGAGTGGAACATTGTACATTCCGCATGGTTGCGTTCCCCATTAGACCTGGAAAGTTCAATCAGTGAACCTATTTAGAGCCTGGATGCCTCATACATACCCTCGCCGTGGAGAGCAATTTGAGGGCCGCGGATTTCTTCCCTCGCCGCTGGCGCCGTGCATGTGTGGTGGAGGACCAGTATGACGCCGCCCACGACCAGGTGCATTTACGGGTCCAAAAGATACCTGTGGCGCAGGTAATTTTTTAGTGAGAAATCAGTATTTACCTTGGTTGCTGCCCGGCACTCACATCGTTGGCATGCTCGGATGCCTTCAACTCTGGGGAAACCATTGTAGGGGTATAATCTTGTAGGTCGCTTGAACAAGACTGAACGTAAGATGTCTCCTTCGGACATCTGTATTATATATGAGAAATAAAAACCAGGCTGTGCAGTCGAGAAGAACAGTCACAGCTGGCAATCCATCATATTAATTCCAGATACACAGCCCGACTGCACCATTTTCACTGAGACTACTCTTCTCCGAAGTGTTATGAACAAGTCGAACAATCCGTATATTAAAAACGAAACTGGAATCGGGGACGGACCTTTACATGGACGTGGGATAAGAGCCAGTGTCTTCTCCTAACCTGTGTTTAGTGTGAATGCAAGGTGCAATGATTTTATTTGCAAAGTGGACTGGATATAGTTTTCCTGGTGCTGCCCAATACTGCCAGTGCTTAGTGTGGAGTGTTTATAGGCATAGTTACGGGACTCACAAGGGAGCCACAGCCTTTGTCGTACTCATCTGTCAAGAATACCTGTGTTGACCACATGCTCAGCGAAGAAGACCTAAAAGCGGCAAATCCAGAACGAACGCCACTACATAGTAGACAGTTAGGACAGCCTTTCAATATCACTGCCAGTCTGTCTGTTGCCTCAGAGTAAGAGTAGAAACATCGAGTGCGCAGATCGATTCGACAGAATAGACTGTGCGAGGTAGCCAGGGGTTAAATACAGCATAAAAACGGCAGCAATGTTGTTACAATAGTAAGGAGCAGAAGTGGAGCTTGATTTGCGGACAATTTCAATAGCGATGATGTAGAGAAACAACTAATACAGCAAGAGGTATATGCATAAATACATAGCTGACACATGTATCAGTACGGAGAAACAACAGACGACTGACATACGACGCACCAAAAACAGTAAAAAGCAAAAGGCATAGAAATAGTGGCCTATTATGAGGCAGAGGGGGGCCAAGCGGGTAAATCGTCGGCGTCGGGCATGTGAAGCGGCGGGGCCTGTCCTTTGGGTGGTAGGAGTCCCCTGGGCTCGCGCCACGCACGTATATGCGCTGTTAGTGGCTCGTCATCTGATATGTGGGACGGGTCATTGTCGTAGTCGTCTGATAGAAATTCGTTCGCAGGAGGGCCGTCGTCCATGGACAAACGGATTTGCCCAGATGGTTGACGAAGTGTTTTGAGTCTGATTGTTGATACAAGTAATATCAGGAGAGAAGTCTCTTGGTTCGCAAGTAGACTTACCGGTGAGCAACCACATGCCGTAACGAGTCCGCGCGCCGCCACAATAGGAATAGGATACACAGCACGCAAGTGGTGAGAAGTACCACTGTAGGCCCATCCCCGATAGGTTGAGGTCTAGTGGAAGGTTTAGGCTCTGTACAAGTGTTCATAACGTTCGTGATGCGCATTGATTAACGTGAGTATTCCTGGCCATCCTAGGAGAAGAGAAGGAGGAGGGTTACCTGGAGGCGCCATTTAGGCTTCAGCTGTCTCGAATTCAGAAGTCTTCGGCGTTCAGTACCAGTCCCAGTAGCACTTGATGCTTAGAAGTGCGATTGTTCGAAAGATAGCCTAATGATTGCACTCATAGACGACGTCGTGTAAGATAAGCGACACGCAAGCACCGTGCTGCCGACTTGGTGTACGACGCTGTACGTTGTGAACGAGTTGAATGAGAATCAGATGACACGAGCACAGCCTCTTCGATTCTTGCGGCGCTCATCGGCATTTTGCCGGCAGTATGCATAAGGCGGCAGACATATGAAATGTTGTCGCGAAGTTATTTCCCAGCCTCATAGCAGCCTTTTACTACTACAAAGTGTTGAAGTAGCATATTTAGTCTGTATATGATCTTGCTGATGAAAAATAAATTTCGAAAAACTTTGAAGAGATAGTAGACTGCTATAATGTTAGAGATAAGCTATGTTGTATGTTCGTTCAGTGCTGCCTCAGGTCTGTCATCTATCCTACGAGAGCTTTTAAAGTTCGCAATAACCATTGGATAGATTTAGATAGTGGTCGCATATCCCGCAGAAACTGGTTGGCCAGATCTTCAAATTTAATTCGGAAATTTCGTTACGGCCCCGTTGAAATTATTATTTAGTTACAGTCCTGGCAGTGCATGCCACAATGAATAAGGGTAGTAGTTTGCAGCCTGTACTTAGCAAAGATTCGGATCTTGACGTGAACTTACGCTGAAGAAGTATAGTACAACTGAGCAGACTGAAAAGGCCGGGCTCTTCCCCGCGAAGTGCCAGAGGCCGCCCAATATGCTCGTCTATTAATCGATAGGGTCGAAAAGGTGTCAAGATCTATAACCGTTGAACTGGGTCATACTCATGCTGCAATTCACGGTACGTCCGCCAGCGGCGCAACATGCTCATGCCAGTTACATGTCATAAAGTCATTTCAAACATAGTCTGCTAGAAGATCCTCTGTGAACGCTATTAATGGGGTCTACTGTTCATCAGCGGTTGACAGAAATGGTCCATGAGATCAGGGAAAGCCCTACATTTATTGAACCTCCCTTGACACCGGAGAAACGTTCTGGACGGTATTGCAGTGGGTAAATCGCGCGAGGCTGTGTTGATAACATTACGACATTCCATAAGACGAGCCGAGTGTGTAGAAAGGAATGACGCATGTTCAACAGGGATAGATTATCCTGAGTGATCATAGGCCAGGTCTAGCCTGGATGACAAAAGTGGTGTCAAAGTTTAGAACTCCAAGACACATGAGAAGCTGTAGAAGTCAGGTATTCGTATACGATCGGCAGAAGTCATACGCACCAGCAGCATATACACTGCGATCGCTTATTCTGGTCCTTTCTTATTCTTTTTCGACCGTTTCCTGCCTTCATTCTGCTCGCCGGCCTCCCTCTCGCGCTTCGGCTTCTTCTTCTCGCGCGCCCCAATTATCACCTCTTCGGACTTGACAGGCACAGGCATAGATGATGTCGTTTGAACGGCCTTTGGCTCGTCAACACCCGCTGGCTTTAAGAAGGTTGGCTTGATGAGACTAGGATTCTTTCGGGACTCCGCCTTCAGGTCAGTCCCGACGCCACCACTTTCAAAAATAGCGTCGCGAGCGCTTTTGGATGGTTTCCCGTCTTTCGGTTTTGTCAGCCCTTCAAATCCATGCAAGTGTCCTGACGAGCCCGTCGCGGATATTGAGACCGGTCTGGGATGTACTTTCCGACTGCTAGAAGACGCTTGGGGAGTTGCTTCTGTCGGTATGGATGGGGAAGCTGTCCCTGTTTCCGAAGACTAATGTGTGAAAGGCGTCAGACGATGTATGAAGCATCAATCGCTTTACACGCACCCCAACCATTACCATCTCCCCCCTCTTGTTAAAGACGCGTCGACCGATAGTTTTTGGCACGGCCGATGTATTGCTGGAATCATTTCTGGAGCTTTCCGCGTCCGCAAAGAGGAAGGGCAGATATGATGACTCGTGCACTTCAGATGATGATCTATCATACATCACAATTGCTGATTCCGGTAGCCTTGAATACGACTCACCCAGAATGAGATTCGCCACTCAGCCCCCATGATTCTCTAGTTTCCTGGCTCACTTCCCACTTCTCGTCATCTTTTACTTCGGCACGATCGAGTTCAACTTCTTTCAATTGTTTAGCCCGTTGGGCATTTTGCATGAAGCGAAGGCTGAGCGTGCTCGTGCTGAGAGATTTGCTAGCCATGTGATAGTTGAATGTGACCGTTAAAAAAGTGAGTTTGATCGTGTGCGGTATGAAAGGCTATGAGAGGAGTTGACTGCTGAATTAACGATGTAGCATAACTAGGAAATTCAAAGGCAACCTTAACTTGACCAGCAATATGACGTAAGCAAGGCACCTGGGCTTCGGAGATTAAAATGTGTACAGGCACTTTCACACGCACATACACGTGGGCCCTGGGTACTTATTTTATGATTATTCACATACTTTTGGTGAATTGCACAGGTCTAGAGTGGCATCCATGAGGATAGTAGTACGTACTACTGGGAGGGGAGCTTCAACCATCCTAGTATATAATTAAATTCAGTCGTTGTTCTATCCCAGAATGATCTTGTTTTCTTTGCAAAGGGGAAGTTCATCTCATCAAAAGATTGTCAGCAGATTATCGGCTGTTGCTCAATATTGACGCGACCTGTCACCGAAGGACCAGGAACAAGTCAAGAGAGCAGAAGTATGCATTTAGAAATAATTGGTTCTCATGCTTATACATAGATATTACTGACAGTGGTAGATTCCTGTCACCTTTCACAATAGCAGAACCAAATTTATCGATCAATTTCCGAGTAGTGAAGACGGCAGAGGTCGCTTGAAATGACGAGGACAGTAGATTAATTAATGTTATTCATAGAGAGTCTGAGGCTAACCTTCTTTGCACATGGCACCTGTCGCATCGGATGACTGAGTCTACTACATAAGAGAACGAGGTCGGCCCGCAATAAATTTGTAATGGCCTATGTACTTCATTAATCAGACAGGATAAAACGGTATTAGCCTGCGTGTATCATCTGATATCACACAACGAGGTGAGCTACGTACCGTTACGACCCCTAATTTCAGCAATCAGGCACCAACCTAATTGTTTCGTTTGTCAAAAACTGTGTAAGAACAATAGAGAAAGCGGCGGTCGAGTCATCTCCATCCAGCTTCTCTTAATTTTGGCAGTTGTTCATCCTCCGTGCCACAATGCTTCACTTCACACAAAAAGCCATTATTCTGCGTGATTAACTTACGGTCACGAGTATTATGTATGCCCTCAATAAGAAGTTTTCGAAGGTTTATGTATGTTTCCGGGTCAGAGTAAAATGTCCCGTAATTTGCAACGTTTAGACATCGCTTAACAAGGTCACTATATTCCATATATATATGTATGACAATGGTTCCTTTTGCATATTGATCACATACCAATAGATACATCTATCCCCACCTGAGTGACAGAATTCACGAGATACTCGAGGATACTCGTCGGCAAAAAGTCGAGCGGATATTGAGCGCTGTCCTAATGATGTCATGTACTAAATCAATGGGACTACCAACGCGCTGCGTGTAGATCAGCGCTCTCGGGATTGGCGAAAATTATTTCACTGTGAACTTCCTAGAGACTAGCGAGCACACCGGAGCTTACTGATTCGCTTCAAGTCAAAGTCCCGCGTCCTATCGGCGGGCAATGCTTCTTGATCCAGGCGACATATAAAGTGCTGTGTCACGGGCATACATTCACTCGAGCAGTGATATGTCTTTCTTCGGATCTCATGACCGGCACAAGGGTATCTAACACATTAGGTTAAATGACATATAATGTACATATGCCAAAATAACGCGGTGGGTTCGAGCTGAAGTGCCTTACAACTTAAATAGATTGCGAACCCAGAGCTTCAAGATATGTAGGCCTTCATTCCAAGGATTCGTGGCACAACTTCAATAGTTCATATGCCTCGAAGTCTCTATGTGAGTACGCTAGCTCTCATTGGCCAGGCCCCTCTACTATATACGAATAGGCAAACAGACAATATTATCTCGAACAGGGGTCTACTATAATAGAATGCCATGTATGTAAGTAGATGCTTCTCCTACATACGCACACGGTCAAATCACGCGTACCCTCAGATTCATACACTGGTTGATCATAACAAGCCATCTAGCCTTGTGTTCTATGTAGGAAAGCCCGGTTCCTCAAATAGCACCTTCGCGGGGAGTCTCTGCACTAATTACGCCGTTCTGGATTCAGAGCCAGTGACGAACGATCGCATCGACTGAAATTAGCGATAGAACCGAACACCCCTGCAACTGGATATGCGATCGTGCGCTTCTTCTTCTTTTCTTCAGCGCCTTCTCTCCCGGTCCCGTAGACGATTTACCTGTTTGCGCTCTCAGACCACATGAGCTGCCACGCAGGCCAGACGCCAGTCGCCCGCTTCTGCGCGAAGCCCCACTCATTTCGGCGGGACACAGACTAGGAGCGGCCCTGGCTATGTAGGCTGTCCACTTCGGATTGTCCGATCATACAGCGCATTCACATTGTGCTGGGACAACCAACTGTTCGGGGCGGGGCGAGCTGCGACAGCGTGTACTCTCTCCCTCTGCGCATACGTATGGTATGGTATGTATACAGAAGACGGCCGGCAGGGTACCCCCCTCCCGGGTGTTCAAGTGGCGGTCTGTGTCGCTCGGCCAACTGCCATCGCGACCTAGGGGTAACCCCACGGGCTGAGACACGGCAAGCACTACGACAGTGCCAGTGCCATCGCGACTACGCGGTAGCTTGTCAGTCAAGGGTCCCAGGTTAGGCAGCTGGCAGCGCTTTGTGTAGAGTAGCTATGTAAACTGGGTATTTAGCCAGCCGGACAGGTCGCACGCAGCACATGCCAGACGCGCGAGAATGATGTCAGGTGTGCAGAGAAAGAGGCTGAAAGAAGACGCCCGCCAGACGCCGCCCCGGACAGACGTGGCAGCATCGCGGGCGCTGTAGGCAAGATGCGCACGATAAGATAAGCAACAGGTTCTAACTTCTGCGGTCCCACTGATTCCGAGGAACGCGCCTGTTTTCGCTGCGAAGACAACTCAATATCGGAAGCGCGGGCGTGGGTGCGCAGGGGTGTGTCATCTGCAGAATCCATCTGCTCAATTATAACTATCTATACAAATCAGTGAGTATCCTTGAACATCCCACCTTCCTCTCATTCATTCTGCGCCTAATTATACAGTCCTAGAAACGCGCAGAAAAGCTCCGATCCCTGGGAACCAGTGGCACACTCACATAGTATAGTACGCCTGATATAGCCCCGCGCACGCGCACGTCGGCGAACCGGTGCCAGCATGAATACAGAGGGTTATACATAGTCAACTGTATGCAGTTGGTTTCCCCGGTGTCGCCGACAGTCGCGAGAAGGGGCGCTCCGTATGGACTAGAGCGCGGGTTGCAGATCGGCTTTGGAAGGTTGGATTTATGTTCTTCAGACACACATATTTATTTATGTTGGCGACCAGTGCTTCCTGCCGGATGCGATCGCGGTAGGCTACTCTTCTGAGCACTTTACTGTTCCGAGCCAAGCGCAGGTGAAATACCCTGCGTGTGCTTCTCTGCGGCTGTGCGCGACCAGGACGACACGGTAGGGCCTGAGCTCCTGGGACGAGTCACGATGGGCCCTGGGGTACATCAGACCGGGAGCGTCCGTGATGTTATGTAACCTCCTCTCCCAGGCACGGCCTGGATTTGGTGTGTCTGCTTTCGGTTCCTATATCAGCTACTTGTTGAGATGAAGCGTTACTCAAAAAGGCTTCTTACTCAGTGCGACTGATTGTGCGAACAATGAGTACATAGCACATATGTATGTATGTAACTGTCAGAACCTCTCAAGAATGCCTGCCGTCGCGTCGAAGGTGCCGAGTCTGTCTCATTCTGCCAAATCCATATTTACATGACACGCAATGATATATATCGACAAATTGCGGCGCAATTCACCCGAGCAGCAGAAATAGAGTGAATAGATTCGACAGTGTACATAACAAACATGGTCCAGAAATGGAACGTATGGCGTAGAGTACACTGGTCTGCCAGGTGCCTGCCTGCCTGCCTGCCTGCCTGCCTAACAGGGCGACCTGTGCGCACACGCCGGGGACGGCGGCTAAGTACGTACGCCGCTGATACAGCGCTGTCTTTTGTATGTATGTATATGTAGTCTCGTCGGGAAAATCACCACGAGACAGGGCCTGTGCCGCAATATATTAACCGCGTGTGTGTATTTAGCTCATCAGATACACAAATAGGCTCGCGCGAATGGGCCTCCTGCCACCCCGGATGCAGGACACGCCACACGCTGCCACGCGCCGCACAAGCGGAGGGGCGAGCTTGGGGCAAGCAGATCTAGAGCAGCTCCGACCGGCCTTATCAGACGGGTATGCCGCCGCAGTACAGGCTGCGATGACGGCATGGCACACCGCGGTGGCATGCCGTGCGTGCGGTGCCCGTGTAGAGCCCGCGCATCCCCATGGCTCTGTGTGCATCTGCCACGCGCAGCCTACGCCCGTGCTTCTTCAAATCAGAACAACAAAAGATGGGGCCTGCTGGGTTGAACTACATATAGGAACCAGCGCGGAGCTCGGGAGTGCCTGGTATGCGTCACCGCACAAGAAACGGCCGCTTACCGACACAGCAGGCATCAATTATTAGACTGATAACGCTCGCCTGCCATCTTAATCCGTCGTATATCAGCGAGGTCAGGCGGGGGGTTCAAGGTTGCCACGGCACGGCACGCTGATCGCTATGTCCATTATCCATCCACCCGCATTGGATTGTATGTATGTATAAACACGGTGCGAAGTCGCAGCAATAACACACAGCGATAACGACATTCTTGGACCATCGGACATGGACATGGACAGATCGATCATGATCAGTGCACTGGGTTCCTTCATTCTTACTTACCTCTTCTTCTTACATATACATAGGCAGGAGGCGATCAGCCGTGCGGTCATAGCTGCTTAAGTGTACATACATGCCGGTCGGAGGGGCTTCTGCAGGGTCCCCGGTCTACTGTGGCATGTGCGTAATTGCGAAGGCGGACAGGCGAAGGCGAAGAGGCGAATGTATGTACATATGGATTTATGTATGTATGCGAGGGTTCCGTGCCGGGTGCCGCTCTCCCCGCAAAAGGCGGAGCGAGCGGGTGAGAGTTATCGAGGCGGCTCGGGGAGCCTGTGTTATATAACACATACCGCCGCATTGCACCGCACCGCACCGTGCCCTTGCACACAGCGCACAGCGCGAGGCTTGGGCACCTGTCGAACACGGATATATAATAGTAGCCGTAAAAGCGTTAGTTAGTTAGCACGCACCCTTCGCTCGCCTGATTCATAGCTCGCCTGATTCATACATGATACGACGTACTCAGCTGATCGATCAGTCTAAGCGCTCGTATAAGCAATACAGAAATTGACAGTCTGGTTATTAGAGTAGACAGACAGACAGACTAGATACGTCTAGCGCTCTGACTCGTTGATAGCGTCTGGCAGATGGATGGATGGATGGATATTGGATGATGTGAGCGGCGACAGCTGCTGGCTGCGCACCGCCCAACCGGCGCCCAACCGCCCAACCGCTCAACCGCCCGCCGCCCTTCAACGCGCGCGAATAGATGTGGTAGAGCACGCTGACATATTACATATCTACATAGCTAATATCCCTCTGTCACGACTCACGTCCGCGTCCACTTCCGAGACGACACTCTGGTCTTGCTCATTGACACGGCTGGATGACTGGGTGGCTGGCTGGCATATATATTACTGTACGTAATCAGGAACTCGGTCACACCGTGTACTCGGTCAGAGCAGCATTACATGACATGTAGCCTATATACTATGCATAAATTTTACAAAATATAAAACCCACAGTATTCAGCCACACATCTGCGAAAAAAAATTGAGCTTGCTGTCATTTTTAATGACACAGTGCCGTTTTCAATGCAGTGCATGCGAGGTGACATGGGAGTTTCTTAATTTAGCCATCACTGATGGACCGTACATCTCGACGCTCAGCTTCAATATCTCTTCTCACCAAAAGAATACATATCCATAGTGTAATAAGACATATAATGAACATAGTTTACCATTTATTATGCAAATTTATTGCCTTGTGCTTTGTTATTCTTTGAGGAAGTGGATTGATACAGTTTTTTGATTTAAAAATAGCACCTCCCAAGCACCTCCTCAAAGATCGCTTAATTAACAGAGAATGGCTTGGTCATAAAAGGAAAAAAGAGGTCATAAGACAGTGTCGAGTTGCTGTAAGACACCTGATGTTGTTGTAACTTTGTTTTTCCTCTTTATAGGTGTCCTTTCTCTAGAGAAACTATGACAGAGAAGTTGATGAAATAATACATAGAAGATTGATTTCCGACATTTGTTTTATTTAGATTGTCAACCATTGGTTGGGAAAATCATTCTTCATAGTGTAAATATAATATTGTATAAGTAGACAAGATCTAGTGCATGGTGCGCTCGTTTCTTGAGACCTACTCATTGCACAGCACCAGAGTCAACTTTGCACTGCTTTATACACCTACCATGGCTACCCTGAACTCAGATGACTTTAATCTTGCAGATTTTGACCAAGAGGCTCGTATTCAACTTGCATTGGTGGCATACCGTGAATCACAGGCTAGAACTGATATACCAGCTCGTGATAAGCTATCATTAAGAAAAGCAGCCAATTTCTATGATGTTCCTCGCTCTACTCTAACTGATCGTTTCAATGGCTTGCACACTCGAAAGGAAGCTCATGAAAGTACCCAAAACCTCACAAATGCACAGGAGCGTGTGGTTGCCGAGTGGATAAAGGTTATGGGACGACGTGCAGTGCCTCTTACTTCTACCACATTACGTGACTATGCTGCAGCTCTATGTAAGCATCCAGTCGGTGCATCATGGGTGGGCAGATTTATGGCACGTAACCTGGACATCAAGACACGCTGGACACAGAGTTTAGAAAGCTGCCGAGCTAAATCTGTCAATCGCACAAGTGTCAAGGGCTTTTTCCAAATTTATCACGAGCTTGTGACACAGTACAGCATTCCCCCGGAAAACATTTACAATTGTGATGAGAAGGGTATTCAACTTGGAGTCGGAAGGCGCATCAAAGCAATCATTGATCGTGACCAGAAAAATGTCTACAATGTGGAGGATGGAAATCGGGAAATGGTCACTATTATTGAAACAGTCTGTGCAGATGGCACTTCTTTGCATCCTTCCGTTATTTTCCAGGGCAAAAGAATCAACTTAGTATGGGGACGGAGAAACCCATGTAAAGCAAGGTGAGTTCCATCTAAATTTGTGTATTTAAATTGAGTCTTATTATTGGACACTAGTATCTCATGCTCACCAAATGGATGGACAGATCAGGAGTTAGGCTCGAAGTGGCTTGAACGTGATTTTCACCCAGCAAGTGCAATACGAAATACTTCGGGAAGACATCGGCTTCTTATTCTTGATGGACACAACAGTCATTGCACGTATCGCTTCTGCCGTTTTGCTGAGAAGCACGACATCATTGTTATTTGTCTCCCCTCTCACACTACTCACGTTCTTCAACCATGTGATGTTGCCGTTTTTGCGCCACTTGCAGCTTACTGGAAAACTGTCATTAATCAGGCAATGCAGCAAGGAATTGTAATCGACAAATACAATTTACTGGAGTACTATGCAGATGCCCGAGCTCAGGCATTGAAGGCTACAACAATCAATACAGCATTTAAGAAGACCGGAATCTACCCATATAATCCTGATATTATCTCGGATACCCTTTACGAACCCTCTCTAAACACAACAACAAAGGCAGCTCAACCCCTACCAGCATCAATTCCTGTAAATCTCATTGCAACACTTGAGTCTTCTTCCAGAGGTTCAACATACGCAATCAGATCTGATGCAAAAGCACTTGCCTTTGTACCTTCCGCAGAATCTACACCATCACCATCCTTTACAGGCACACTTGCATATACAGAGGAAGAACCTGTGCATGATCACGCAGACGATCTAGATGTTTTGGATAATGATCAGCAGCTGCAGCCATCAAGCATGGAGTTTACCTTACCGATGGAGATGTTAATGGCACATGGTTCAACGCTCAAGGAAATCCAGCAGCAAAACGAGACTCTAATCACAATTCTAAAGGCGCTATGTCGACAAGTTCAGGCGGACTATGCACAGATGCGGTTGATGGATATCGAAAACGAGAGGTTGCGCAAACAGCTTTTCAGCAAAGCAAAAAAGAAGCAGGACAAGCGGATTACTTCGGATGCACGACACATGACCTCTGAGGAAATTCTCGATTCACTTGCCAAAGCTGAATGGACTGCGCTAATGAAACTTGTCTTTATCGAGGCCCGTCCAACCTTCCAGAAACTCTCACATGATATCACCAATCACTATAAACAGCTCGCCATTGCCGAAAAGGCAGCACGTCGAGAAGAAGAGCATGCTAGAAAGGAAAAAGAAAGAGCGAACAAGCAGGAGGAAAAGGCTGAGGAAAAGAAGCGGAAGGCTGATAAGAGGGCAGAGGCAAAGGCAGCACGGGAGCAAGAAATGCAAATGTTGAAAGCTGCAAGGGCAGTGGAACGAGAGAAGAAAGCGGCTGAAAAAATGCAGAAGGCAGCAGATCGGGCAGCTGAGCAGATGAAAAGGACCAAGAAGGGGACAGTGCTTACTCTTGAATCAGACTCACAATCCAACAGTGCGACAAGCAGTGATGAAACTGATCAGACATCATCATCAGAAGGCTCTTTGGACAATAATTACAACAATCTGACCAACCAGATTGCTGCACTCAATATTGGTAGAGGCCGAGGACGTGGACATGGACGGGTACGTCAACGTGGACTTGGTAGGGGTCAATCCCTAGCTCCTAGAAAAAAGAAAGCCGACACATTGGAGCAGATTCAAACTGGCATCAATATGATTGAGCAGCCGACAGAATTACTTACTTTGGATCAACCAACACGCCCCAAACCTCGACCTCGGTCCAAAGTCATAAGGGCAGAGGGATCTACCTTAGCCCAAAACTCAGTTTCTGTCCAGTCTGTTGCGGTAAATGAAGAACAAGAGGTGGTAGCCGAATTGAGTCTGCCCAAGGATGAGGTTGATAAAGGGTCAGATGTTTCTAGGCCTACAGGCCGTTATTCCCTGAGACCAAGGCGTCAGTAGAGGTGTATGTATCCCCTGAAGTGAAATATACAAGTTACATAGTGTGCTTTTACCGTAGTCGATGGAGGGAGTGTCAGGATTAAGAAAGAGATAAGAAGCGATGATGCGCGATAACGCGGGCGTATGACGCACGTGATACGCTCTCACGCCAAGTTGGACTGACCGAGTAATATATAACGGGCCGAAATTGGGACAAAAGCACTTTTTATTCTCTGGAGTATGTCTAAAGCATTCTACCTAGCTAAAATTTTGTACAGTGGCTCATAATAACAAAACGAAACAAAAAACAAAAGAAATGTGACGGTGAACCAATTTTTCAGTCTTCAATTCATGAAATATGTTTAACTGACCGAGTTCCTGATTACGTACAGTAGGCTAGGCATATTATATTAGTATTAGGCAATTAGGCAGACAGCCTGTGTCGGCCGTAAGCTAGCGTATGTTCTGCATATCGCTATGCAGAACTATCATATCATATCTCAAAGTTCTCGGTATGATATTAGTGGTATGATATTAGCGGTATTAGATATTATATCGGGTGTCCAATGTCCAATGTCCAGTGTCTGGACTCCGGCGTGTAGCACCGCGCGCGGATGGCAGGTTGGTTGGTTTTTGGCGTCTGAATCGGCTTGCAAGCATGTATCACAGATCTGTCTATGCTGTGCTATGCACAAGTGGATGTAAGTAAATGTGCCAATGCCAGTGCCACTGCAGGGCACTGCACTGCACCTGAACACACAGATCATTGTCTATGTATATATGTGCATATTCTAGCAGACACACCGCTCATGATGCATGATGGATGCACGGGCGGACGGACGGATGGAGGGACGGATGGACGGATGGACGGATGGGTGGATGGATGGATGGATGGATAGATGCACACAGTCGACATCATCGTCCATGGTGCCGGTGATAGATCGTAAATGTCACCGCTCGGGACCTTAATAATAATATGTGATACTCCATGATGAACATGAACATGGACTTGACGTGCTATGTTTATTTACAACTTACAACTTACAACCTACAGCCTACAGATCATCCAATCCGACCCGATCCAATCTAATCCAATACAGAGACACCGCACGTACTACGGGCACTACGGGCAGTATTCTTGATATGTATGTACCGGCGAGTAAAAGTAAAAGGTAAAAGGTACACTGATACTTACATACATAGAGTACATGTTAGGACTTCGAAGGCAGAGCCTATAAGTCCTGGACAATCGATCTAATCTCTTGATCGTATAGTTAAAGGTTCAAGATAATCTCTTGACGAATGTCTAGCCAAGCGGCAGGACAGAGTCGTGAAGAGAGAGCTAGTAGACTTATGAGCCCTAAGTCTAGGAAAGGGTAAGAGAAGTAGATTCTCAAAGAACTAACTGGAGAGTTAGCTCGGTATCTACTACATCTTATATACCTATCGAGTTACGGTATGAATAGTAGTACGCGCACACGTAGTCCAAAGGGGAAAGGGGGCGCGGTAAGAAGCGAGTAAAGATTGGGTTCCTTTGCCACGGATGTGGGACAGGTCCCAGGAGTGTGAGAGAGAGAGGAGTAGGTATTGTTCTCTCTCCGTCGAGAAGGTTTGTAAGTAAGAATACAACTGCGACGTCGTTCGCTTAAGTAAATGGTAAATGGAGCGATATGATAAGATAAGAGAGGAGAAAAGGAAGAAAATGATACATGTTTCGTAACATTACCCCCGTACTAGGATTCATGCACTGCATGGATCAAGGGTTGTTGACCCACTCTGCGAGGATGTCGTAAAGAGCGGTCGAGTATTCGTCGGGGGTTTGATGTCTTCTGCCGGGGTGAAGAAGGGGGTGGATTCTCTTGAGGGTATCTCGAGGGGTCTCAGCGTCGGAGGGGATCGTTGGTGTACTCGTTCGTGCGGGAGTAGTAGTCGAGGAGGAGGGTTCCATTCTCCCTGGGGTACGGTGCAAGTAAGGACGAGGTGGCCAATTTGATTGCAGTTTCCACAGGGGTTTCTGCAGAGACGCATTTGATGGCCGTACGACCCACAGTTAATGCACATGGTTTGTCCGGGTTCAGGTGATGCCCTAGGGTCGCGTGCAGGGAGCGAGTGTCGGTGGGCGATTCGCCGGTATTGGTCAGGGAGCATCGTCCTTTCTACTTGTTCTCTTAGTAGACTTTCGACGGTTTCTGTATACGGGGTCGGCTCAAGGCCAACTGGTAGGGTCGGGGCGTGCGTTGGTGGGATTTGGGTGAGGATTTTGTACGGGAATCTGTTTTCTATCTCCTCTGGGCACAGCGATAGTCGAATGAGCCGTGGTACAGGGGAAGGAGATGGAGAATTATCTAGTAGTCCTTCCTCTGGTGTTCTCGGCAGTTGGATTCGTTGCTGAGGGTATGGGGTGGATCGTCGTCTGGATCTGTTTGAGGGGGTATCGGTTCTGATCCCTAGGGGAGCGTCTTCTTCTCCCGATGACTCTTCTGCGTTCGCAAAGTCGGGATATGGGTGGTGGAGGAATCTCCGCGAGTATCGCACTACGGGGTCTCGTCTTGCGGGGGCGGTTGTGAGGATGGCGTGTCGCTCGGTGAGGATGCGGGTTTGGAAGTCTGGGTGTTGGTTTAGGTGTTGCCAAAGCTGCTCCCTCGTCCGGGTGAGGATGGACATTTCAACTTGGTGTCTTTCGAGTGTCCTGTTGACATCGTCCAGATGGTTCATTGTGGGGATTAACACGCCCGGAATTCGAGCGGTTGTCCTCTGGAAGCTTATTCTGGGATCGATCATCTCGATGAATTCATCGAGGGAAATATATGGTTCCGGGGATATGCGCGGGTCGGGGAATTCGATGGGTACGGACATGGGTGATGGGGTATCGATTTCTACTCGTTCGTCATCGCTTGGGGTGAGTTGGTGGTGGTTTTGGTTCGCTCGGATGTATAAGCGAACTCCGGCGAGGGTGGCACGGAGGTTGAGTCTGCTTGCGAGGCTTGCCGCTGACTCGGGCTCGAACGTCTGGTTGGCGAGAGAAAGAAGGTAATCGATCTCGTTCAGCCTTTCCCGATAGCTCGCCTGTTGGAACCGTGCGCGGGTATATCCGATCTGTGGTGGGTCTAATGGAATGGGGGTGCCATACACGGCTGCGATTTCTGGCATGGGGTAAGGCCACTCGTCCAGGTTTGGGGCCGTTATCTCGTTCGTGGTTAGGGCCAGGCGGTAGCGTACGACCCTTCCCAGTATGATGTAACGAGCCCGTTCTCCAGCGCAGTATTCCCCTCTGGTGTGAGGGTTAAGCTGGTCGGCGAAGCGGGCAAGGGTGTCGTCGATGGTAGAGTAGTATGAGGTCATGTTGGTCTGAGTGAAGGTTTGTTGGAGAGGTGGGGTTTCCCTTCGTGAGTTTTAAGGGTTTTCGTTATCTTGTCTATTTTAAGTTATCAGCACGCTTCTTTCTCCTCTCGCTTCTTTTTCCCTCAGGTTTTCTTCGACTCCCGCGAGGTCAGCCACGATGTCCTGGTAAATTTCTTTTAACGGGTCCGCTGACTCGCTGGTTTCGCTGTGTTCTTTAAATATCCTGACTAATTCTAGCGCTTGGTGTAAGTCTTGGGTTCGCAATGGCCATGGGACGTCTTCTGGTGAGAGCGGAGGGGTCCTCATGCCGCGCATTATGGGAAAGTGGGGTGTTATGGTGGGAGTTCTCTTAAGCCATTTAAGTATCGTTCTCCTGCAGTGGTGATAGAAATTGGTGAAGGGCATTTTGTTTATAGACGGTGTTGGGTTCGATACTTGTTAAGTACGTCTGAGGCGTTCCTCAGGTTTGCTGGTGGCTCCCAGGAGTCCTCGTTGGCGTCGTAACCCTTCCATCTGACCAGGTATTCAGTTCTTTTGCCTTTCCTTCTATGGTGCATAATTCGTTCCACTTCGTATTCAGCCTCCCCGTCGATTAATTCAGGGGGTGGTCGTGCGTAGTTAGGTCCGTGGGCCTCGGTTTCCTTATACGGTTTGAGTAGTATGATGTGAAACACGTCGTGGATTTTCCAGTGGCTTGGTAGCTTTAATTTATACGTAACGGGGGAGAGTACTTCTGTGATCGCGAACGGACCGACGTTTTTCGGGGATATCTTTTTCGATGCATAGTTCATTTTAAGGTTACGCGCGTCGAGCCAGACCATATCTCCCTTCTTGTAGGTCGGTGAGTCGTGCTTGGTCTGTTTGATCATTCTTTGTCGCGCTAGTTCGTGAGCGGCCAAGGCTTCCTCTCTGTCTTTCTGAAGCGATTTGAATCTTTCTTCCACTTCTGGGAACCTCGTGTATTTGTATGCGGTCGGGATAGCGATGGGGTTTACTCCCATCTGTAGCTCAAATGGGGTTTTCTGGCGGTCGGCGTGTCTCCGGTTGTTGTGGGTAAAATCCAACGTTCCTAGTTTTCGGCTCCATGTGGTCGGGTTGTTTACGCAAAATATGGAAATGTAGGCTTCAATTTCTTGGTTGAAGCGTTCCACTGTTCCGTCGGTCTGTGGATGGTATGCAGTGGACAGTTTTTGCGTAATGCCGAGTAGTTTCATGAATTCTCTGAAGACCCTTGCGGTGAACCTAGGGTCTTGATCGCTGGTAATTGCATCCGGTAGGCCGTATCTCCTAAACAAGTTGTCGATCAAAAGCTGCGCGATCTCCTCCTCGTTTGCCGTTTTGTTGGTTTTTACGGTAATTAGCCCCTTAGTAGATCCATGGTCCACTATGGATAGAATGGCGTCATACCCGTCGCTGTTTGGGAGGTCGGTTATCAGATCCCAGGCGCAGTTAGCGAAAGGTCGGTTGGAGGTGGGCACTTTGATTGGGTTTAACGTAGGTTTGTTCGGGCGCCTGTTTATTTTGAATTCTTGGCAGGTGCCGCAGCCTTTACAGTAATTTTTGATGAATACCGCCATCCCTGGCCACCAATATACGTCCCTTACGTTGTTGAGCGTTTCAGTTTCTCCCGGGTGTCCCGCGGTTAGGTTGTCGTGGTAGCATTGGGTGATTTTCCTTCTGAGCAGGAGATTGTCGGGTATGTACTGCTTTTCCTGGTAGAATAATCCCTTTTCGCTACCACTTTGTTCGAGCGTCCATTCTGGGACTTCTTTTGCTCCTTTCCCGGTAGGATCATTTATTAAGTCGATAATCCTGTGGGCGAAGTCGTCGGTGGTCGTCGCCTGGGAAATTTCGTCTTGGAGTTCCAGATCTATGTAGTTGATTTCGATCTCCTTGTCGAGGCAAAGTTGATTTCGATCTCCTTGTCGAGGCAAAGTTGTCGTATGGATAACTTTGATAGGGCCTCGTTTTGGTATTCGATCAACCTTGCGAATAGATCTCCTGGCAGCATTGTAACCTTTTCGTCGTTCTCGTCGTTCTTCGGGATGTAATCTGGCCTTCTGGATAGCGCGTCGGACTGTATCATCTGGGTTCCTGGTGTATGTTTCATCTCGAAGTCATATTGCGATAGAAGCAGTAGCCATCGCGCCTGTCGTCCGTTCAGTTTCTGAGGGGTGCGGTAGTACGTGAGATTTTTGTGGTCTGAGAGGATTAGCAGTTTGTGAGGTCCTCCCATTACATAGTGTCTCCATTCCGATAGCGCACGGATGATTGCCAGTAATTCCCTGTCGTATATCTCGTATTTCCTTTCCGTTGGAGAGAAGGTTTTTGAGATGAAAGCGCATGGATGTTTTTGTCCGTTGGTGTCCAGTTGCATGAGGACGGCACCGCTAGCGTATTTTGATGCGTCTGATTCGATGATGAACGGCCTGGTTTGGTCTGGCATGGTAAGCACCGGTTGTTCTGTAAAGCACTTCTTGAGTTCCATGAACGCTTGTTCTGTTTCTTCCGTCCATTCGAATTTCTTGTCCTTTTTGAGAAGTTCGTTGAGTGGTCGTGCTATCTCGGAGTAATGACGGATGAATTTCCTGTAAAAGTTTCCAAATCCTAGGAAGGATCGTACTTGCTTTACGGTTGTCGGGGTTGGCCATTCCAGTAATCCGGCGACCTTCTTAGGGTCCATGGCTATCTGTCCTTCTGAAATGATCATTCCGAGATACTTGAGTCGTGTTACTTCGAACTCGCATTTCTCTGGTTTGAGATAGAGATCGTTTTCTTTTAGGATTTCTAGTACCATTCGTGTATACCGCTCGAGATCTTCCTTCGTTTGGGCGAAGATCAGGATATCGTCCATGTAGATGATGACGTAGTTCTTCCTGAGGGGTTCTCGGAACAGGTTGTCCATCATGGCCTGGAAGGTCGCGGGTGAGTTGCACATTCCAAAAAACATTACTTCCGGTTCGAATAGGCCAAACTTGGTGGTGAAGGCTCCTTTCCATTGGTCTCCGTCGTGTATCCGTATGTTGTTGTACCCGGAGCGGAGGTCCAGTTTCGTGAAGCATTTGGCCCCTTTTAGTTTATCCAGCAGGTCCGAGATAAGTGGAAGCGGGTACGCGTTTTTAACCGTGTGGTCGTTTAGATACCTGTAGTCCTGGCAGGGTCGCAGTTTTCCGTCCTTCTTTCCTACGAAGAAAAAGGGCGATCCCATAGGTGAGTTGGATGGTTTGATATATCCTTTGGCCAGGTTCTTGTTGATGAATTTACGAGTCTCTTCCTCTTCTCGAGGGTTCAACGGGTAAATTTTGAATGACTTGGGTTCGAAGGTGTCCTTTAGCTCGATCTTATGATCCCAGGGTTTCCTTTCCGGTAGTCGATCAGCCGTTAGTTTTCTGAAGATATCCAGAAAATCGTGGTATTCTTCTGGTATCATGTCCTCAAGCGGTTTGGCCGGTTTGTCGTCTTTTGCCAGTTCATGGGAGATGGTAGTCTTAGCGCGTATCCATGTTTCCGCTTCTGAGTGATCAAGCGTCGCGGTCTGGATGACTGTTTCCAGTAGTTCTTGTTTGTTGCCAGTTTGTCCGTTGTCCGTTGCCGTAGTTGTCTTGTCCTGTCTCCAGGAAATTTCTCCCGTAACCCAATTGATGTCTGGGTTGTGTTTGTTGAGCCATGGGTGTCCTAGAATTATATCCTGTCGGCCGAGTCCTGTAACGAAGAATTCCTCTGTGAATGTCCGTCCTAGTGCTGTAAATGTTAGTATCGCTTTACGTCTGATGGTCCCTCGTTTGTTCGGTGTTCCGTCTACATTCCGTACTTTGAGGGGTTGGTCCAACATCGTCGTCTCGATTTTATTCTTTCGCACGTAATTTTGATCGATAAACGATCCTTCTGCTCCGCAGTCGACGAGGGCGTTATTTTCAATGATTTTATCACTTATACTTTCGATAGGGAATTTTATGGGTAAGGTTGTATATTTTCGTTCCCTATCTACTTGTACATTGTGAATCGAAAAATCCGGAGAAACATACATTGAACTGTCTCTCCTTTTCAAAAATCCTGCTCGTCGTCGGAGTCTGGTGCGGCGGTAGCTATTCTGGCGCATTCTTTGAAGAATGCGGTGGCGTCTTTTTCATTCTCCCATTCCATTTGTCTGACAAATTTCTTGGCGGAGCTGAGGTTGAACTTCTGTGGTTGTTCGGCTCTCTTTGGGGTTTCTTTCTTGTCGTTGTTCCACCATGGTTTGGTTCGATTTGCGCTGGAGGGAGAGGCCTTCTTTGGGCAATCTTTCGCGAGATGCCCGGTCTGTTTGCAAGTGAAACATGCCCCTTTGCGAAGAAGTTCTCCTTGTTCTGCGAAGGAGAGGGCGGCGACGGCTTTCTCTTCGTTCTGCTCCCTGGTCTTCTTGACCTCGATGGCGTCGACGTCCATCGCGAAGGGATCTCTGGCGGGTTTGTATCTGCCGTTGTTGGTTCGTTTGTAGGTCATATGTTTGACCTCGTTCATTCGTTCACGCGCTTGTTTGTAATTGCGCTCCTGTCTGATGGATCGCTCCTTCCACTCAGCGTAGGTCTCGGGTGGGGATTCGTGGAAGAGGAGTTTCTTCCAAGCGGCGGGGTTAAGCGCTTTGCAAAAGAGGTCGACTTTTCTTCCGTTGTCGGTGATCCTGGCTTGGTCAGTCAGGATTTCGAATTTCGTGATGAACTCCTGGATTGGCATGGATCCTTGTCTGAGTTCCCTTAGTTTCTGTTCGGCATCCAGCTCGAGCTTAGTTCCTGCGAACGCTGCTTCGATTTTGTCCCTGAAATGTGCGTATGAGTCGCTGATGACGAGGTTGTCGAGCACGGTTGTGTTCTGGGCGATGTAGTTGTTCTTCCATGGTCCTGCGGTTCCGTCCTGCATATGCCTGAGGGCGAAAATAATCTTTGAGGCACTGTCGGTGTATCTTCCAGGGTTAGATGCGAAGTGGAGTCTCAAGTTAATGAGGAATTCGCGACATTTTTCTGGAGCTCCGTTGAACAAGGGTATCTTCACCTTGTCTTCTTTTTCGGGACGGATAGCTTCCGCCTGGGTCCTGGCTATCGTTGCCTCAGCCAATCTTCGCTCCCTTTCCTCTAGGTCGCGAGTTCTTGTTTCCATTAATTCGTTTGCCCGGCGCCATTGTTCCAGGAATTCAGCTGTGATGGGTGGTGGCGTTTGTTCGGTGGGCTGTTCGAACATGGGTCCTTCTCCTTCCATGTTTGGTAGGAATCTGTCTGGTTCTGTCGAGTATGACTCTGAGGTTCTAGTTGACTCAGTCGGGGTTGTCGATCTGCTGGTCCAAGGTCTGGTTGCTGTGGTGTCGTTGTATCGGAGTGTTACGAGGTGGGACTCGCAACAATAAGAGAGTTAGTTCTTTTGTTAGGACTTTGAAGGCAGAGCCTATAAGTCCTGGACAATCGATCTAATCTCTTGATCGTATAGTTAAAGGTTCAAGATAATCTCTTGACGAATGTCTAGCCAAGCGGCAGGACAGAGTCGTGAAGAGAGAGCTAGTAGACTTATGAGCCCTAAGTCTAGGAAAGGGTAAGAGAAGTAGATTCTCAAAGAACTAACTGGAGAGTTAGCTCGGTATCTACTACATCTTATATACCTATCGAGTTACGGTATGAATAGTAGTACGCGCACACGTAGTCCAAAGAGGAAAGGGGGCGCGGTAAGAAGCGAGTAAAGATTGGGTTCCTTTGCCACGGATGTGGGACAGGTCCCAGGAGTGTGAGAGAGAGAGGAGTAGGTATTGTTCTCTCTCCGTCGAGAAGGTTTGTAAGTAAGAATACAACTGCGACGTCGTTCGCTTAAGTAAATGGTAAATGGAGCGATATGATAAGATAAGAGAGGAGAAAAGGAAGAAAATGATACATGTTTCGTAACAGTACATACATCATCGGCTGTCCGTGTCCGCTTCTGGCGAGCTGCGCGGGCGACTGTACCGGATCTGACCTGACCTGACCTGTCTGAGTTGAGAGCTCAGTCCATCAGCATCAGACATAGTGGCAAGGTCTGCCACAATCCCGACAAGCAGCTGTATGCACACATACATAGAGTACATAACACTGCATGCACACCCTCAATGGTATATCCGAGTCATATGTGTGGTGTGGTGTGGTGTGTCATTGTTCAAAGAAAAGAATCAATTGTATGGCCATTCTTGGAGTCAGAGAGTCAGATTTAGATGTAGCTGGGGTGTGCATGTGTGGGTTTTATATTTTGTTATCACGGTTGTGTGACGCTTGGGCTGATGCAGACGCTCGGATGGACTGATGCAGATGCTTGGACGGACTGATGCATGCTGGGAGTCAGCCAGGAGCCTGTATATTTATATTCATCCTGGGCCCTGGCAATCTGCCAGGGCAGAGCAGAGCAGAGCATGGCAGAGCAGCTTAGCAGGAGCAAAGCTGTAGTGCGCCAGAAAGATAGACACAGATAGAAAGACAGGCTGCACAAGTTTGACAACCATGGTGGGTTTTACTTTGATTGTCACCGGTCAACTCGACCGCAGTCTCCGAGTCCTCTCGATTCAGGTCTCCTCCTCCTCCTCTGATACGTACCTTCTTTCCCGGCCCTTTTTTTCATGGATCACACGGGCACAGACTCATGCGCCTTGTAACTGTATGGTACGTATATTACTGTTGAAGCAATTATGTCAAATGCAATGCAAGTTCAACTATTGATGAGGCTTTTTTTTTGTTGCTCTGAGAAATCGGACTCCCATGGCATACTCTAGACGATGTACAGTGGCGATCAAAAGTATCGCACAGCCACCCCCGCATCACTTAAAATAGATCTACTCCTCGTAAAATATATGCAATTCAGATAAAAAGACATACAATGTGTAGCTAGATGTGTATGGAACAGAAAATAAAT
Source organism: Stropharia rugosoannulata (assembly GCA_028532985.1). NCBI lineage: Eukaryota > Fungi > Basidiomycota > Agaricomycetes > Agaricales > Strophariaceae > Stropharia > Stropharia rugosoannulata. The sequence goes on along the minus strand of JANCIK010000010.1, from coordinate 2,705,473 downwards.
ACATCACATACTGTCTGATTGTTCATGATATAAAAATACGAAGCATAGTAAAAAAGGTACTGTGCAATTCTTTTGCTCACGTCCTGTCAGATGTGGGAATGAGCATATTCTGGAAGAACAGTTAAAGCAATTGCCTACCGGGTTTCAGTACTTTGTAGCCCCACCTCGGGCCTTCACCAACGCAGCTACGTGGCGAGGCATACTCTCATACAGAGTGTCGAGGGCCTTGCGCGGGAAGTTCTCCCATTCCTCCTGCAGTGCCTCCCACAGCTCCTCCTTGTTGCGTGGCAGAGGGTTGCGTGCACGCACCAGTGCATCCAATTGATCCCACACGTGCTCAATAATATTCATATCTGGGCTAGAAGGCGGCCAGGGCAACATCTTGACATTTTTGCGTGTGAACCATTCCTGAGCAACCTTGGATTTATGTTTTGGATCATTATCCTGCTGAAAAATGAGGCCTTCTTTGCCCGTACGCCGAATTTTAAGATCCTTCAGAGTCCCGAGAAATTGTTTTTCCAGGATTTCGACATAATCTGGGCCGCACATGATGCCGTCGATGCGATGAAGCCTTCCCATGCCCTGTGATGTGATCATCCCCCACACCATGAGGCTTCCAGCGCCATGTTTAATGGTTTTCTTTAGGAATCGATCATCCAGGGCCTGTCCGGGCTGGAACCAAGCATACTGGCGGCCATCAGACTTAAAGAGCAAGAATTTGGACTCATCCGTAAATCCAACCCTTTTCCAGTCCTCAACCGTCCAGCTTGCATGTGCAAGTGCCCAGAGCCGGCGCTTCTCTCGATTGGCTGGAGAAATGTAGGGCCAAGACCTTCGAACACGGCACACAAGTCCATATGCCTTTAAATTGCGTGCAAGCGTGTGGCGAGACACTTGTGGGAACGCCTTCTTGACCAATTCAGTAGCATTTGCGGCTTCGGTTCTCGCAAGCATTCGGGCTGCAACGCGGACATCACGGTCATCCAATTTACGAGGGCGGCCAGTTTTTGGATTTACATGGTAAGGATCGGCTGTTTTCTCAAAGCACTTGAGTATACGGCCAACAGTAGTGCGATGAATACCAATTTCGGCAGCAATCTCATTGTCATTGAGTGAGAGGTTGTGGAGATGAGCAACTCGGGCAACTTTTGTGGGGGAAGTGTAGACCATATTCGTAAGAAGCTAGCTGTTAATTTTTTCGTCCAGCAGTGCTCTCAATCTTTTTAAAAAGCCCTGCCTTTCTTGCTGAAACATGTGAGCAAAAGAATTGCACACGTGTTTTTACAATAAATTGTGCACTTTTAATGTGAAAGCCATTAATATATACAAAACATGTTTGCAACATATTCATTACATCCACACCTATGTAAAACAGTTGTTCGACCCGACATTAAATAGTAATCTACATTGCAAGAAGGACATATCGGAGTCGTGTAGTGGCTGTGCAATACTTTTGATCGCCACTGTACGTGTATACTATAACGTGGGATTACCTCATGCGGAGACCTCCTAAGGCTGTAGCACACCTAGCTTAAGCTTAGTCATGCCCTGACAACCTTGGTGTAGAATGAGATAGATACATCGGACTCCCAGAGGCTCATCATCTGATTTCCATTGTGTCATCTCGTCTCATTGTATTTGTATCGCGGCAGAGCTTGTCCGTCCGAGTGAATGAGTGAGTGAGTGAGTGAGTGAGCTGGGTCTGATGTGTAGTATGCTGTAGTATGTAGAGTCGTCGTCTTGGCCCCTTAATCTTTACTTGTTCTGAGTTCAAAAGTTATCAAGCCCTCTCGTATCTATCATCTTCTCTGACATCTTCTTCGCTTTAAGTCTGCAAGCTTTCTTTCTGTTTGTTTGTTTTGTTTCGCCTGCCTTTCCAACACCTTTCTGTCTATTTAGCGTACCTACTACCAGTGCGTTTCTGTGTATTTCGCGCATTTACCAGCGCGGCCCGGTGTAGGAGCGAGCACTGGGTGTAGTGAGCATACTTGTAAGTTGTAAGTTGTAAGCGGACGTAGAGGTACGGTACGGTCATGCACAAAGTCGGCCTAGTACGATACGTGTATTTCCAAGTCCGCGTACTTTCAAGTCCGCTTACATTCCAAGTCCGCGTCGAGTCCGACTACAAGCCGAGTCCCGTCCGCAAGTTTGGTGCAAGTACAAGTCGAAGCGCACGCCGCCTCGTTACCTAATACCCACCTTACGCAACGACAGCTATTAATATCACAGCTGGCGACGGGGACGCGAGATAGGATCGGGGGTGCGTTAGGGTGCGTTGGTCGGTTGGTTAGTTGTCAGTTGGTTGGTTGGCTGGTTGGTTGGCTGGCGGGAGTTGGCGGGTACGTAGACCCGATGGATCTATGGATCGATCTGGAGTGGAGAGGGGGGGTACTTAATCGGGGGTGTGTGGATCTGGTGTCCTGAAGGCTGGATGGGGTACGGCAGGGTGCGGCAGGCTGGGATGGGCTGGGATGGGGTTATGTAAGGAGATGATAATGTAGGTTTGTACGTGGGCAGACCAGGACAGACCAGGACAGGACAGGATAGGACAGGCCAGGACAGGACGGACAGGACAGGACAGGACGGGACGGGAAAGGGTGGTGCCCGATGGAATCCGCACCCCGGATGTGGACGGTTGAGAAGATGTCGATGTCGATGATTAAGTAAAGTGAAGTAAAGAAGGTGCGGCTCGATCTGGGTTGGGAGGTTGGAGATGGGAGATGAGGGAGTGTGGGAGGGTACATAAGCGGCCTGCGCGCGCGCCTGGGCCGGCTTTCTTCCTTCCTCTCTCTCTCCTCCTCCCTGACATTGACTGAGTCCGGAGTCCGTCGTTGATTCGTTCCCGCCCGTTGTTGTCGTCGTTGTTGTTGGTGCTGCACTCCCACTCGTATCGAAAAGAAGAGAAAAGACAAGATCCCCGCGCGAGGCAGCGCATGCCCAGAGCGCCGCACCACCAGCACCATCTCCAGCTTCATCATCGACCGCAGACTGCGTACCGCCTCCGTCCTGTCCGTAACTCTACCACTACCCCCACCCAGTCACCGTCACCGTCTCTGTCCACTTCACTCCCCGCATCACCGTCACCATCCACGTCCACTTCCACGTCGACATCCAAGTCTCCCCCGCGCCGCCGCCTCACCCGCTTAGCCCGCTCGTCGCAGTCGCAGTCCCAGACCCAGACCCAGTCCGTCTCAGCCCGCTCGGTCCCCTCGCCCACGCCGACGTCGCATTTGTCCCAATCGCAGTCGCAGTCCCAATCGCCGACCCATTCACACCAACCCCACCCCGCCCACCCGCACCCGCAGGTATCGATGACGACCATGGCGACCGCCCACCCGCACCCGCACCCGCACCACTCCCCGCCCTCCGCCCACTCGCACCCGCACCACCCGCACCCATCTCATCCGCACCACTCGCCGCACCCGCATTCATCTCATCCGCATGCGCACCCGCATCCGGCCCATTCGCCGCACCAATCGCACCACCCAGCGCAGCAGCAGCAGCAGCTTTCGCCGCATATGGCCCACCCACACGGGCATTCGTCGCATTCAGGGCACTCGGGGCATTCAGGACATTCAGGGCACTCATCGCATTCTGGACATCCGTCGCATTCAGGACACCCATCGCACACGCATTCGCCGCAAGGCCACTCGCCCGTGCACTCCCAGCATTCACCAGTCCACTCCCAGCACTCGCCCGTACACGCGCAGAACGGCTCTGGGGCCGCCGCGAACGGAACTGGCGCGACAGTTTCATCGCCGCCACCGCCATCGCAGCAACAGCAACAGCAGCAGAGGCGGCGCGCCGCGCTCTCGCCCAACTCGCTTCGAGGTGTGTTGGTTTTCTTTTCTTTTCTCGTATATCGAGAACGGACGATGATGGGTTTAACTTATGCGTGTGTGTGTTATAGACTTGGACCTCCCCCCGCCCTCCCCGGCATCGCATGCGCATTCGCACGCGCACGCGCACCACCTCCCCCCGCCGAACCATCTCTCGCCGAACCATCTCTCCCCCGTCCACCCACACGGGCACGGGCATGGGTCCCCATCCAACGCCTCACACCTCCCGCGACCCATCTCCCACCCATCGCACTCATCGCACTCATCCCACCCCCACACCTCCCACCAATCCCACCAATCCCACTCATCGCACCCCTCGCACCAAGCACACCAACCCCCCCCAACCCCGATCTCCCTCCCGCCCATCCCCTCGCCCTCCCCGGGGTCTACCCCGACTCCGCGCTCCTCCAAGCTCCCAGCGCCGCCTACGGGGCACGACCTCATGGCGATGTTCCCCGCGCCCGCGCCTGCCGGGTTCCGCGAGATGCGGCCTGGCCCGACGAGTGGGTTTTTCGTTAGGCAGGAGAGGGCGTTTTTTGCGAAGCCTGGGAGGGAGATTGTGAGGGTTAGGGTTGATGTTGGGGGTGGTGCGGGGGGTGGTGGTGCGGGACAGGGTCAGGGAGGACAAGGGCTGGGAGGGGGTGGTGGTAATGGGGAAGGAAGGGGAGAAGGAAGGGGTGGTAATGGGGGAGAAAGAGGGGAAGGAAGGGAAGGAAGGGTACCGCGCCTGCGAGGCACGAGTATGAGTATGAGCATGAGCATGAGTCTCAGTTTGCCTGCTGCTGGCCCGCCTTCTTCTTCTTCTGGAGTGGGCGCGGGCGCGGGCGTGGAGGATGCGAAGGTCGGGTTGAGGCTTGATAATCCTGTGCGCGAGCGCGAGCGAGAGCGAGAGAGGGGCGAGAGGGCGGAGAGGGAGAGGGGGGATAGGGGAGAGAGGGAAAGGGGGGATAGAGAGAGGGGGGAGAGGGGCGTGGATAGAGAAAGAGAAAGAGAAAGAGATAGAGATCGTGCGCCCAACTCCAACTCTACCGCGTCGTCCTCTGCATCCGGCGCAGCATCCGCGTCCGCATCCGCATCCGCGGCTAGTGCACCTGGTTCTGGTTCTGCCTCTGCGTCTGCGACGACTAGCGCGGGGTCGAATTCGAAAGCGTGGCTTAGTGGAGCTGGACCACCGCCTGGTGGAGGTCCGCCTGTGTTACCGCCGCATCCGCATCCGCATCCTCATGGACATGGACATTCGCTTTCGCATTCGCATTCTTCACATTCTGCGCACCCACACGCCGCGCATCCCTCGCACCAACACCAACACCCACACCAACACGGGCCCCCACACCCACACAGTGCGCCGCACGCACCACCACCACCACCACCGCCACCTTCGGCGCCAGGGCACCTTCACGCGCACACCTCCCATTCACATGGTCCTCCACATGGTCCTCCACATCCACACGCACACCCGCACCCGCACCCGCACGCTCAACACCACGGCCCACCGCACGCCGCACACCCCGGCGCAAGCCCGCACTTGGGTCTGAAAAGCGAGTATACCGAGGCGTACGGCCCCGGGCCGGGTGGGCCGGGGATTGGGGGGCCTGGTGGGCCGGGGATTGGGGGGCCGGGGATGCCTATTGGGGGTGGTGGGCCTGGGATGGGCGGGGGTGGGCCGGGTGGGATGGGTCAAGGTGGGATGGGCGGGGGTGGTGGGCCTGGGATGGGTCAAGGTGGGATGGGAGGACCAGGACCTGGTGGGATGGGCGGTGGGGGTATGGGTAATGGAGGAGGTATGGGAGGTGGAATGGGTAATGGAGGTATGGGAGGACCAGGACAAGGACAAGGGGAATACGACGACGACGAGGCGTGGCGCCGGCCTATGCCGTATGCGGAACGGCGTCGGTCGGGGAAGCATACGAAGAGGGTTATTGTTAGGAGTTGAGTTGGTTTGGGTTTTTGGGGGTTTGGGGGTGTAATGGACGTGCAATGGACGTGCAATGGACAGGTGTAGGAGAGGGGAAGAGGTGCAATGGAGGTGGAGAGGTGGGAGGAAAGAGGAAAGGGGGAGAGGAGGGTGAAGAGGTACGAACTTGACTTGACTTGACTTGATGGAGTTCTGCTCCGCCCCCTGTTCCCCTCACCACGCTGCGCCTTTCTACCCTTCTACCCTTCTACCCGCCCGCCGGCCCATTTGATGCCCGCCGCCTGCCTCCTCGCGTCGCGTCGTCCGCCCCGTCTTCCGCACGCCTGCCCGTCCGCCTGCCTCCTCGCGTCGCGTCTGCACCTACCCACCCGCCCGCCCGTCCGCCCCCCCATTCGTTCGAAGCGTCATCTGATCGACCGCCCGCCTGCAACGACCTTGCCTCGCGTCTGCAACGCCATAACACGTACGCCGACGCCTTCAACGTACCTGCCCCTCTGCCTTGTACGCCTTCTTCAAGATTGTATGCTCCGCATGGGTCTTTCGGAATTGTGTACATACCACACGCGCCCGCGTCCGCGTCCGGGTTTATGGTGGTGTACCGTCCTGCCCGCCACGCCACGCTACGTTCAGAGTTCCGTCCTGCCCGCCCGCTCGCTTAAAGCGCTGCGCGCCGCTAAACATGCGCTGACCTACCCACCCACCTACCCCGCCGGACGCGAACCGCACCGAGACGCGACGCGGCCCACGCAGTAGACTCCCGGGCGCGGTTAGAGTGCTCGGTATCTGCGTTTTTTTTTTGCGTCTTGCGTCGATTCGGTTTCAGTTGTTTTGTTCTATTACCATCATCATCGTTGTCATCGTCATTGTCGTCTACTATACTATACTATACTATACTATATATCTCGATCGTCTCGTCTCGTCTCTTCTCGTCTCGTATTTTTCTATTATCATTGTCAGCTTTGTCTCTTGTTCTTGTTTCGTCTCTTGTCTCGTCTCTTGTTCTACCCCTCGTTTTCGTCGTTTTCTTCTTTTCGTCGTTTTTCTTTATTATAGCTACCGCATCGAATCGCATCTGTCCGGTCCGTACATACATGATGTAGTAGAGCAAGTTCAAGTTCAACATATATATTATATACATGATTCGTGTATGTACCCTGTAGAGGCAATCCAAAACACGCGTTCGCGTGGTTGTACTTATAGTGTACGTACTTCCGTCGTGGTGAAGTGTGCTTAATACAGTTGTATTGTGCCGTTCGGCATTGTATGTGCTTCCGCGCCGTGCCGCGCCGTGCCGTGCCGTGCGGAGAGAGAGAGAGTGGGGAAGCGCCGTGTTCGCCGTGTGGGATCCGGAGTGTGCTTTTATCTTTTCGCAGTTTATTATAGGTTTGTCTACATACAGACTATGTACTTTCATGTACTATTGCATCGCATCTTGTGCATACTAATAGACGTTAATGAAACAGTTGGATTAGAGGAAAGTCGGACACGCGTGTCACTTGCAGGACGGTATGGCATGGGATCAGCGTGAACTGGCAATGGTCCAGCGCTCATGATGAGCACAGTGAGCGAGAGCGGGAGATGAGCGGAGCGTAGCATATGTAGACATAAGGTAAGAGATATGAAGCAGTATGCACACATGTATGCATGGGGAAACGCGGGCGCCGGCGGCTGGGAGGACTGCATAAGCATTTACGATGTAGACAAGATCCCCAGTGTCCGGATGCGCGATGCGCGATGTCGCGACGCTGTGATGCCGCCGGGGCATGCTCTTTAGCATTGTTCGATGCGATGCTGCTGTGCCCAAGTGATCCAGTACCCATGTACCCATCTGTCCAAGTGTCCAAGTGTTCAGCTACTCATTGATGCGATCTTGCCGTCCTACGAGTTCTCCGTTGGACATTGAAAGTCCGCGTCGTTGGAACTTGGCGGCACTTGGATACGCACCCTATTGGGGTTGAGGCTTGGACGGCTGAGCCTGAGCGCGCAGGGTCTGGCACGGTCTGGCAGGGTTTGGTAGGATTGGACTTGATTGGGCGGGGTTGATATTTAGGCGGGATTGATATTTAGGCAGTAGGCAGGAATGGGCAGGAATGGACGGGAATGGCCCACAGGGTTTGTGTTCGGGTCCGCGTCGCGCAATGCGCTCGCCCCCTGGACGTGCGAGCTGGAAGGGGAAGTTGGATGTGGATATGTAGAGTAGATAGGGCTAAGAGAACGCGCCGCCGTCTGATCGACGAGGCACACGGGTACGGCTGGGGGCGGGTAGTCTGGGTATGTATGTACATATATGATGGACATAAATAAGTAAGTACATATGTACATACTTACTGTACGGTAGTGTACGGTAGTGTACGGTATGTATGTATGCATGTATTTTGAACACGGTGTGCCGTATGAAAACGTGGAATGAAGTGCGGGACGGTATGCACGCATGTAGTTAGTATACGAAGCGTATGTACCGAGCGTTCATGATGATATGTATTTATGGGAATGTGTACGTGTGCAATGGTATACACAGGAACGCCGGAGAATGGAGGACTGGTGGCTGCTCAGACTCGGTCAGTGAGTGCCCTGCCATATTATCCCCTCGGGCGAAGACACCTGACAGGCAGCGCTGCAGGAGTCCGGAGTCCAGGGCGGCAGAAAAGCAATATGTAGTTGAATATGTACGGTGGAGACATCGAAAGACATGTATGTACTGTTTTACATAAATTACATTATCGAGCGTCCTTGCATGCCCACGTGGGGCTCGGTGATCTGGTACTTACTAAGTATGTACACACATCTGCATTCGGAGTTCCACACACCCTTACCATAGGCACCCACGCACGGCCGCCGCGGGTGCCCGGGCGCTTGCAGGTCTGCCTGGGTCCAAGTATCAAACGCAATGCTATAAATAGATCTGGGGCTGGTCCATGTATTGTACGTTGCATACTACTCCCGGGGTGCGTATTTCACGTACGTATACAAGTGTGGTGCTATGATCCTCTGAGTGACGGTAAGCTTGTTGATGGGGAATGATGAGTGATGTGTGTTGGAGAGAACATTTCCCTAGAATTTGGTGACGGAACTAACACTGACTAGATGAGTTCAAGGTGGAGAGTCGGATGTACGTTTTTAGACTTGCCAAATTTGGATATTTACGCCTAGTTTGGAAGCTCCGTCGAGTACATGTCACCCGGACCTGGTGGGAACCTGTGAGAACTTGGAACTACATACATAGTGGGAAATGTGGAGAGGGATGAGAGAGGTGGAGCCACGGAGCAACGCAGCAAACGTACGCACATATGCCGAGAGCATTAAATATAGTAGCTTCCAGGCTGACTCCAGACTTGCGCAGAATTTGGAGCGAAATGATTAGATACTGAAAATGAGCAGGGCCGGACACGCGACCGACGCTATTACTATTACTAGAGTATTAGTGTTATTGTTAGTCACTGTTTAGTTAGTGTTATGTACGAAAAAGTATAACAGAATTAAGTATGTAAAGACCCGTTAAGTACTCCGACGCCGCAAACCTTCTTCGGGGCCTGCGTCAACCTTGACTCTGAGCGCTGTGGCGCCGCCGTGCCCCGTGGCCGACTGACGCACATCTTGCCCTGACGCGGCGCTTACCTGACTCGTACGAGTGTAGAGCTACCCTAGTTGCCACTGGCACATTAACATTGATCACGTCTTGCGGAACTGTGTACGTACGTACGTAGTACCCATCACGATCGGCTTCGCGGAGCACGTATGTATGTATGTACATAATTTGAATGGGTGCCGCCTTCGCTTCCATGTGCATTGTGCGCGCCGAACCAAGTAACTGGATATGTACGATGAACGCCTTCCTGTCGGCTTCCCTCCGACGTCGTACTCGTGGCGCACCGCACATGATGCGCTGATCATATACCATTTCGGGAAGCTTGCTAAAAAGAAAAGTACATAATATGTATGCAAATGAATCATGTACAGCTAAGGCTGACTGCGGCGGTTCGAGAAAAAGGCTGCATGATTTAGGCAGGCATTGAGAGACGCCAGCGTAGCACTGATAGCTAGTTAGTTATGCAGGTTCGCCGCACCGCGCGCTAGCCGGACAGCATGCTTTTTGACTGTGAACGGGCTGCGTCGCGAAGGACACCGCCCTCGGACGACGCACATCCGCCCCATGGCCCAGGCGCGCCGATAGGCTCGAAAAGCGGCGTTGGTGGAGATTGCGAAGCACCGGCAGCGCATCTGAGCAGCGGGCACAGAAGGGATGGCAGGCCAGCACCCCGGATCGCCCGCTCACGCGCGCTTCTCGCGTCCTGTGAGTGATCGCCGCTCGCCGCGAGGCTATGTACATATGTGCGCGTTAATGGACACAGGTGTCATGCGTTCATTTGGGCGACGGATCTCGAGCCTCTTCTGCGGGGCGATAGAACAGATGTCCCGTGGGCCTTCTTTCTGCCTTCTGTCCGCGTTCGCGCCTCGCGGCGAGGCTCTGGGACAGGAGACGCCGTTGCTTGCTGATGCATGATGCATGATGGCCTACCTGAGACTGGATGAATGAATACACAGACAGGCGCGCGACCGTCCGAACGTAGTCCCGACCCACCGCCGCTGAGTTGGAAAGCACGCCATCGTGATTGCGGTGCGCCACACCACCGGATAGTGTATTTACACGAATGCCTTACATACAAGTGCCCTTATTTACGCGCGCGTGAGGTCATTCATGCCGAATCAGGCGCTGTCATGGCCGGACCTCGTTGTGCCCTGACTGGGGAAATTATGTATTTCATAACGACGCATTGTGTGCCCGCACGGCGCGCTGCATGGTTCTCTTCGGGACCCAGGAAGGCTGTGTCTTGACAGATAACGTCTTCCCAGGGTGAGCGAGTGCCTCGAGGAGCTGATGGAGTCTGGGTCTGCTGATGCCGTCTCCACTTCCCAGTTCCATTACCCACCAGGACCCGTGTACGTAAATGCTTACATATGTAGCCGGTATGTAGAGACGGCGTCCTGCTCGCAGCGGCCAATCTCCGCGGCGCGTACATACGCTGCGGCGAACGAAGGCTGAAGTATAGGCCTAAAGCCTCCCTGCGCTGGCGAGATTAAGCAGCCGTCCGAGCAGGGGTCGCACAACGCCACGCTAACTGCAACTTTGAGCTAGTTGCGGCAATTCAACTTCAATAAGACTCCCAGATTCCGATCTAGGGCTTCTTATATAGCCTATCTGTACAGTCTTCCAGAGTACCTACTTATGTATATCGATTAGATACACGCCTAGCACCTCATTTCGCACCGACTTGGTAGATGAACCCCAAAATAGACGGCACTAATCGTGCTAATTATAACTGCCCGCTGATAAAGGTAATTAGCTTTACACGCAGGCCATCTATTTCATCTTCCTGGTGACCTGCGCCGTACTCAGCGCAGCGCCGAGCGGCGTACACCAGAAGCAATAATCAGTCATGGGCCATGACATTTCTGGACGGTATAGCACATAACGTTCGTGCGACGTTGATACAAGTCTCTATGGTGAAACATCTATGAAGTGAGCTATTCCAGGCCTGCGTAAATGAAGACAGAAATTAGACAAGAAAGCCTTTCAAACTACTGTAAAGGGGAAGTACAGTCGTGAGTGGGGGACGAGTTTAGCGATGTCTATTGGTCGCGCAAGCGGTGATTCGGAATAGCGCGTCAGCTGCGTGTCTTCAATGACAACTGCGCCGGGCAACAGTACATGCCAGTTCACTCCGACATCGGCCTGTCAGTGCAGCTCCAACATCATTTGTAGAGAACAAATCCGTATTAGCTGGACATTGACAAAATGAGGATGTGAGATGGCAGGGGCGCCCCATAAAATGGGCAATGTCATCCGGATACAGTGATACAAATTTCTCGGATACCGGGAAAGTCACCGTTGTAATACTCGGTTGAATTCATCTCACCGGCCTTGTATTAATGGGATACCTCAGGTGACGAGCAGGCGTACATAAAAGTCTGGAGAAAGAATGGAGCGAGATACTGCCGTCGTACCGATGCCAGGCGTGCGAGGGAGTCACAGAACCCGAGAGTTGTTTCCCATCCACTTTCTGATGATCGTGGATGTTTAGTGCGTATTTCCCGACGTAACCGCAGGGTGCCTCTACAGTCAGAATAAGTTCGCCGCGAAGCGATAACGCAGCCGGCTTCGCGGTAACGGGGTCGGCATGGACTGCGTGGGCGCTGATTGTGCTATCCCGGGCTCGATGACCCAGGATCTGCTGATACGAAGACGACGCAAAGGGGCGGAAGCTTGTGGAAGTGCTTCACACGACGCACGGCCTCAGAATTCAATGGATGTAGCATATGGACCTGGCGGAAAGATCTCCAAAAGTGACAAGTGCGATATCAGACGTTCGGCGGCGGGGCTAATTTCAGGGAAGCAGGACAGAAAGATAGCTGTAATCGTGCAGCTGCCTGTCTGTCTATAACTGAATAGCACGCCGACCAACAGATGGCGATATGATGCAAACGCATGTGGGGAACACTGGAGCGGGCGAAAATAAGCTCGGTAGTTTTAAACCAATGTAGATCAGACAAAGTCCGAGTAATCATTTATATGTGTGTCGCAACCAGATGACATGTCATGTCAGAGTGAGGAGCCCAGAAGTAAGTCACTAGTGACTAGTCGCCTGATGTTCTACGAGCCGTCCATATCCATGAAAGGCAGGCGGTAGCTATCGGTGGAAGCATGTCCGCCAGAGCCTGAGAGATTGGGGGCCTCGGTTAGGTACATAGCGACGGTGGCACAGATGTTCATGATAGTTCTTGACTTTCATCTTGAAGCATGATCTGTCAAAACCCTCCATGCCATGACGTCGAATTGAGGGGTGTTAGACCGGCCTAAAGATAATCAAGGGTGCAAAACCGGCGGCCCGAGTATTCCATTCAATGAAATGGCAGACGCTGTCAAGAAGGTTGAATAAAACTGAGTGATTGACGTGTCGTATTTCAGACATAAAACGCAGCCTTTGGAGATCAATGATACCAATTCAATTCTAGTGCAAGGGTGTCCAAGGGGTGTCCTGTCAAACGTGGGCATGGCCACTGTCGCCGACTGTAGTCTGTCTGGACCTCACAAATAGGTATGTCTAAGAACATTCAGTAGAAGAGACATAGAAGGATCGATCCCACCGGTCCCCTGGTCCAGGAAGGGATTACCCGAGCAGCGGGTGGTTTAGTCGGTCTCGCAACAAGCAAAATGGAATAAACGAGCCTTCTGATGAACGAGAGATCGACTGCAGTAGATGCTTCCGCAGTACGTTACCCAGAACGTTACCGCACAAAGAGAAAAGAAGTAAGAACTTCACGAGGAGAGAGAAGTCAACATTACAACGGCAGCGTTTTGTGTTATTTTGGTTCAACTTCTGATTTGAAAGTCCGCCAAGTCCGCTCGCAACATGCCGAAAAACTCACCCCGGCCCGTACCTTCTTGCAAAGCTTTCTCAAGCTTAACCGTTATATCAGCAAAGCCTCACAGTATATTATGTATATGACTTTATCTTCACACTCTAGGTCACAAAAACGTTGCTCACAGCACCACCCTGGACTAAAGTCAAACGCAATGCCTTTGGCAGAAGATATAAAAAATAGACGCACTCACGCCGGCGGCACGTGAAGCGATCGCAAGCCTTCCGCCTCATACGAGCTGCTGAACCGTTCCGCGGTCATTCAACGTCACAAGCATAAGCCTTTAGACTTATCCTACCTTCTCGCTATGCCCGATAAGAAGCTCGACAACGATATTTCACAGTTCTGTGCCATTACAGGTGCCTCGTATGTCTTCCGAGTACTCATTCTAATGCGATTCTATCTTGCTGATCGCGCCGTTGATTAGTACCAAGGACGCGCGCAAATTCCTGGAGGCACACAAGCGATTGGACATCGCCATTGACGCCTTTTATACAAACCCTGCGGCGTTTTCCAGCTCGTCAAGACGAAACCATGTTGCCCCACCATCAACGAGCAAACTTGGTCAGTTGTTCGACAGGTACAAAGGTGAGCAGCTGATCTTGCTTCAAGTACTTTATATACTGACTAGGTCACTCTGATCAAAAGACCCGGAAGAAGATGATATTACCATCGATGGGACAATTAAATTCTGCGAAGATCTTGCAGTGGATCCAGAAGACGTTGTGTTGCTCGCTATTGCGTACGAGCTGAAATCTCCATCAATGGGACGATGGACAAAACAAGGATGGGTAGATGGTTGGAAGGCCGTAGGGTGAGTCAACATTGACTCCTGCTGTTATTTGGATTAACACATCCGCTATGATCTCAGAGTAGACTCAATACAGGGCATGCAGAACGCGCTAGCGCGATTGCGAGATCAATTAACTTCAGACCCATTGTACTTCCAGAAGGTGTATAACTACACCTTCGACTTTGCACGATCGGAAGGGCAGAGAAGTCTTGGTAAGCTAAATTCGTTGTGGCAATTGCGTTCGTCATGTTGATCATTTCCCTCAGCCCTTGACTCGGCTGTGGCTTTCTGGGGTCTCTTGTTGCCTCATGGCCTCAAAGGCGGGGCGTTGGCCCATCTCAAGTCTTCTGATGGCGAACAGGATGTGCAAATGGACGAGGAAGGCTGGAAAGAAGAATTCACCCAGTGGTGGTTCGATTTTCTGACACAGAAGGGGGGAAAGGGTATAAGCAAGGACACCTGGATTATGGTGAGTTTCCTTTCCTGCTTGCATTCGCGTCACTGGCACACTCGCTGTCTTTTTCCTGATCGAATTTCATCTTATGCTGACTTCATCTTTAGTTCCTGGACTTTGTTCGTTCGATCGACTCTAAATTCTCCAACTATGATATGGAAGGTATGTCATTTCATAAGACATCCGTTGCGTTGCTCGGATACTTCATCTGACTGATTCTCTAAAGCCGCTTGGCCATCGACGATCGACGATTTTGTGGAATACAGCAAAAAACGTCTCACTTCTGGCGCGTGAGCCGGTTCCTCCGGAGCTATTAGATATCTATATCCAGTCTTTGCGTCTGTAACACCGATTTAGGACATGTAGTATAGGTTGCGTGACAACATACATAGCTATCTTAATATTCTTGGTTTCTAACTGCACATTGGTGAGTCTGTAACGTGGTGCTTGAATTGGACTAGAAGATGAAATCATCCTTCCTGAATCAACGAGTGTTACGCTCGAGACATAGACTCCTGCACGGATCCTATGTTTACGCGTAGATGATCGGAGAAGCTCAATGAAAAGAAAAGCAAGTTGTTGGTCTTTTATTAAGTTTGTACAATCAAAACGTCTAAATCGTTTTTAGGTGTACATATTATGTATGTCACTTGTATATACTTTTCTGTTCCAAGGGGGGAGAAATATGTCTGCCACGAATGACATGACTTTACCACACATCTAAAATCTGGAAATTCGAGAAGTCAGGAAAACAAGCGCCTCCACAAGAGGTTGAATACAATACTTATTCCGGCGTGGTCGGCAATCACTACAGTCTTCAGCGCTTCAGCGATCGGCGCTGGTCTTGAATATTCTTGTACATTGTCTACAACACGAATATCTCCTGAATAGCTCAAATTCCACCTCCTTCACCCCAACTTCGCTGGGCGTAATTATACCAGAAATAAATGGTACCACTGTGGTGCGGTTGAAGACCATTATGACGATTTCACGTGTGCAGAAGTGAAATCTTTGTCGATCAAGTAAAACAGAACTACCTGGAAATTAGTCAAGATTTCACTTCTTCCAGATAAAAAGGTACTCTACCATCATTATTTACGCTATCCAGGAGACCTGCCCTCTGAACCGGTCTGAACCTAGAATGTCTGCTCTGCCAAAAACCACCCGCGAATATGTCCTTCCTGAGGTAATGTATTATTAAAATTCCCGAACAAATTCGATACCAACACTATAAATGTTCAGATAGGAACGTACAAGAGCCTGAAAATACGGGAGGCCCCTGTTCCAGCGCCGAAGGCAATCGAAGTGCTGGTTAAAGTACATGCCGTTTCTCTTCAGGTACGTGTTGTATCGTTTATCCCCCGTATTGCAAGTCAAGGCGTGCTAAATACGCCCAGTATCGTGATCTTACTATCACAACAGGGGTTTACCCAGTTGGGTATGTCTAAGCGTATTGAAGTCGTGCTAGCTAGCGCCGAAGCTGATTTTAGTATCGCTGTTGTAGGAAACCTAATCTGGTGCCATGCTCTGACATGGCTGGAGAGGTCATCGCGGCTGGTTCAGATGTGAAACACTGGCGGAAGGGAGACAGAGTCTGTTCCAATTTCAGCACAGACCATCTTGACGGAGATACAAACGAAGAAATTATTCAAACATCTTTGGGTGGTCAGAGTCCCGGTGTCTTGACGCAGTACAGGAATTTCCCTGCGCATGTACGTTTTCGAATATCCTTGACCGTCAGAAATATCGATTTAATTAAAAATAATCCCGTTCACCGTAGGCTCTGGTTAAGATTCCCGAACACTTGACATACGAAGAGGCTTCTACACTGCCGTTTGTGTTTAGCTTTTCTTTCCAATCAGTCACTAATAGAAGTGATCTAACTTCAATAATTTACAGTTGTGCTGCCTTAACCGCCTATGCGGCTTTATACGGCCCAAATCCAGTCAAGTCGGGTGATACAGTGCTCGTCCAGGGCACCGGAGGTGTATCCATGTGAGCGGAGAAGTGTTCATGGTAGCATATGTATCCTGAATCAATATACAGGTTCGGACTTCAGTTCTCCGTGGCATCTGGAGCGACCGTAATCGCGACGTCTTCGTCCAACGAGAAATTACAGATTGCGGCCAAGAACGGTGCTCAACACTTGATAAATTACAAGCAAACTCCCGACTGGGACAAGGAGGTTTTGAAAATTGTGAGCGAAGTATTAGACACTGCAAGGTTGTGGTACTAACTGAGCGGTAGACAATGGGTCGCGGCGTCGATCATGTAATCGAGGTTGGAGGACAAGGCACCCTTGGCAAATCAATCAATGCGGCGAGAATTGGAGGGGGTATCCACGTTATTGGTTTTTTGAGTCAGGTAAGGTCTAGTATGTGCTTGATATTTTCGTCGTATTCATCACTCGAAAAAATAAAATAGGATAGTAAAACAGCAACTGAGGAGATCGTTCTCCCTACGCTGACCAAGACACTGATGATTAGAGGCATTTACATCGGATCCGTGGCTCAGTAAGTTAGATTACAGGTTTCATGCGTCCTGGGCCTAAGTTACCCTTCCTTCTAGATTTAAAAATATGAACCGCGCTATCGAGGCCAACCCAGATAAGACACGCCCCATAGTGGACAAAGTCTTCAAATATGAGGAAGCTGTTCAGGCATATGCCCATCTGGAATCGCAGAAACACATTGGGAAGGTGGTTATCCGTGTAGCATCTGACTGAGTCTCGGCCATCAACTGTGTATCGCTTTGTATCAATCATCTGTGAAGTTTGAGATGATGTAGAGATATCGATAAGGGTTGAAGAGAACTTGACCACCATTTGTCATATTACTCTGTTTACTGTGATATGGCTCTGATGAAGTTGAATGATACTCGAATGCGAGGTTCTGCCTGACGGTCAGCACTGAAATTTCCCATATATTAGCTATGCCCAGTCAATGCTTAGTGCCACTACTTAGCTGAACGTATGCATGAGGAGAGCC
This sequence comes from Stropharia rugosoannulata, assembly GCA_028532985.1. Taxonomy (NCBI): domain Eukaryota; kingdom Fungi; phylum Basidiomycota; class Agaricomycetes; order Agaricales; family Strophariaceae; genus Stropharia; species Stropharia rugosoannulata. Next base: position 2,688,066 of record JANCIK010000010.1, on the reverse strand, counting down.
ACAACAAAACCAATTAGGACCCGGCCAGTCATCATGCACATGCGTGACCTGGTATTATTGGCTCAAATTAAAAACCCATTCGCGTAGATTACTTTACTAAAGAAGTCTACAGACTTTGTAGACTTACGAATTTTATGAGCCTTTACAGTGATTATTAGACGCAGAAGTCGTTGCTGCTGATTTCAAGTTAGTTATGACGGTACATCCTCTCTGAATGTACTATTAGTACCTGTCCCAAATAAATTTGATACTACTAATTTCCAAATACTAACCGAAGCGTTGTTGTGTGCTCAGGAATACTGGTCAACAGTGACCGGTCAAGCTCTGAGATCATAGAACTAGGACTCTTTCTATTCGTCTCCTACAACTGATAAATAATCACAGAGGCGCGGAACTACTACCTGGGAGTACTGAATCTCCCGCGCTTGCGGCCTATGCCAAGCTGTTGACGCGCTTGATAACGTTACAGATATGATGTGTACTATATAATAGTAAATCTTGCATAGTAAATCTTGCAATCACCGTGAGGTGAATGTCCTATGTTTCTCTACATCATATCTGTTTCTCTTTGAGTGTCTTGCGTCTCGGCGAAGACGCGCGGAAAAGTCAGACGCAGAATACCATCGCTCATCAACGCGGTCATATCCTTCGCCTGTCCCAGTTAGCGTTCAGTACGTAAGTTGGCCGTAAGATAGCGCAAGGCCCCGTACCTCAACGCCGCGCGGTAGGTTGATTGACCGCATGAAGTGGCCGTATCGCATCTCCCTCACGGCATAGCCGCTCTCCGCGAAGTCGCTTGGAAGTTTGTTCTCGGCCGTTACGGTCAGCCATCCCCCCTCCACCTGGACATCAACATCCTCTTTCTTCACCCCCGGGAGCTCGAGCATGACAGTCACAGTATTGCGCTCGATATCCTCGTGTAGATCCATCCTGCAGAGGTCCACGACATTAGCACCCAGTTATCAAGTCGGCCCGTGAGCTAGAGCTCTGCTCACAGACCCACTGAATGGACTAACCGTGGCTTGAAGGCGCTCAAGGCAAGGTTGCTTGCCCGAGGGGGAGGATTATCGTTTATGACCAGAGTAGAACTCGAGGAAGAGATCGTACGTATTACATTCGGCCTGGTGTGGGCGCTATCATCGAAGAAGCGATCAAAATCTAGGAAAGGCTCGTATGTCGGGCGAGGAGAGGACGAGGACGAAGCATTGTTTAAATTCGATGCCATGGGAGATTGTATCAAGCGCTCAGGGGAGATGGGCAGGGAAGGAGAAGTGGAGAGACGTTATAAAAAGAAAAGGCAGCAGGTGGGGACACGCAGGTCTGCGCTACACATAGATACATAGCCCCGCCCTTCTATGAAAACTCACAGTATGACACAAAATGAAAGAAAGCCGCGCCCGCGGTCTGATTGTTGCAAATGCGGCTCTATTAATGTTGCCCACAGTCGCGCATGATATCGCTCATGCAGGTTGCCCAGTTACACTCTCAACAACGACTGCCAATGAGGACTCGATATCATACTCTCCAGCTCCAACGAATCGAAATCCGATATGTCAGCGGCCTGTAGTATCATGGCTCTAGATGGCAACCTATGGCAACCTACGCCTCGCTTCGCCTTCCCGAGGTCCTGGAAGGCCTAGTCCCTAGGCCCAGACCCTAGGTGTGCCGAACAGACTTAAAAGATCATGCTAAGAATAACAGCAACGCTGCGCGTCCGGGGCTCCAGCGTGGATGTGATTGGTGGGGTGCAACCTCGGTTTGATGGCACACGTCTGGGGAAGAGTTGAGTTGCGCCACAACTAGAAGGCTGTCTACTACTGGACAGCGGAAAGATGCATTAACCAATCACATTGAACAAGTCGGAATAATGTTATGTCCCCCTGCGTTTATGCGGTCTGCACCCATGCGTTCATCGTCGGATCATCATCTGATAATCGACAACAAACTTATGACGGACCACTAATTGATTAGTAGCCTTTGTCTTAATCCTCCCGACTGTTTTACCTTAAATTTGAATGGAAATTTGTGGCTAGCAATTGGCTAGCCACATTGCATAGCTCGCTCAGTGTGGGAATAAAAGCTTCCAAAGTACGAGTCCGCGACTATGGATTGGCTAGATATAAAATAGCGACGTCAATTCAATTAATGTCACACGCCAAACCTTAATACGGCCAATCAGAAATTGCACAGCGGCGTAAGTGAGCACCGGTATAAACAATTCCAGTAGCTCATTGTTGCTTTCCCTCTCATAGTAGTAAATAGTAAATTAGAGAGACCTGACAATGCTTCAGCTTTACCCTACACAGTGGTGCAAAGTTTGTAGCATGAGATCAGATTTGAAATGTGCGTGACAATGTGAGTCTGCTAAATCTTCTCTCTGAAGATTCATTCTTGCATCGCGTCTCATAGACCGCGATAGGATTTAGGAAGTCTGCGATGTATCTACAGCGAGGCAGTCGATGGACGATGCGATAACACAGAAGCAAATTTACTGGCGTGCTTTATATTATTACTACATTTCCTAGTAAGTACTATTAATGAAGGCAGGTGAACTCTCAAGGTCGCCGCGTTCACTTGGATGTGGATGGGCCCAGACTTCAAAACGATAGTGGCTATTGCGCAATATAGACCAATCTAATTTTAGGCTGGACGAATTTAGCTTTTAGATCTAGCCGATCGTCTTTCTTTAGATTGTTGTGGGACATAAGCCGCGCAGAGTATTTGTTCAAAGCTTCACTTATTATAACACGCAATTCTATAGCTATCGCCATGACAGGTATTGAAACATGCTGGCAGAGCGATATTGGATCATGATGTTGTTCTAGAAGAAAAAGTGGCAGTCTCCTTTCCAATAGGATTTCTACTTATGTAACATTATTGTGCTTTGCATCGTTATGCGTACAAATAAAATCCGTTAAGTTCGCGCCAGTAAATTTGTTACGTCCGAAGAGCATAGACACATGCCAGCAGTGGCACAATCTTGCTCTACCATCTGTCTACTGTCAAAGCTAACTATGCAAGAGTGGCTCGCCGCTCAAAGGCTTGCATGTCGTTGATGTGGTAGATTTTATACTGTAGCTAGGCTTGCCGCAACTGGGCAACAGGTTCAAGCTAGTGCGTTCTCAGTGTTTCTCTCGCAGTAAATCACAAACAGAATAGCTTCCATCTCCGGGTTCTGTGCACTTTTTACATCTAATGCTCTTGAACGTTATTCGTTGTATTTGGAAGAAGGACGAGAGTGCTGGTGCTCGAACCACTCAAGCCGAAAAGCATATTTAGGGCAGCTTAGCGCCGAAATTGCAACGGTAAGGTCAGTGAAGCGCTCGTCAACCAAATGGGTCTATCCAACACCTGTGGCTGTGTCTCCCTAATGTCTGCCGTCGCTAACCGCCGAAATTCAACTCCCACAAAAACGGCCGCGCCGAGCATTTCGGAGGGATTTGCAAGATTGACGAACCCCAAACGAGTCCTTACCAGAGCACCCCGTCAATCACATCATGGACACATCTGCGCTGAACGTTAATGTCACTATCGACGATTTTGACAGTCTTTTAACATACGGCGACAATTCTGTATGGACTACGCCTGATCCATCGGCATCCAACTACAGCACAGCGGGGCCATGGTGGAGAGGGACATATCACCAAACTACGACCAAGGGTGCGTCTGTAAGCCTCAATATAACAGGCGAGTCTGTTTGAATTGCATAAACTATGCACCGAACACGTTTTGAGCTGTTGCATTCAACACAGGACCGGCTCTATACATCTACGGCGCAAAGGGGCCCGATTACGGGTCGTACGAGGTCGATATTGACTCAGTGTCCCTCCAATATAGCGCATATCAGCCAGTGGCGGATAACACGAGCCAGCTACTGTTTGCTGCATCCAATTTGACCTACGCCAACCATGCAATTGTCCTACGCAATCTGGGCGCCCAGTCTTCGGACGGCGACAAGGGTGGTGACGGGTTCTTGCTTGACTACATCCAGTCGACCATTCAAGTTGCGCCAGCTGGGTGAGCAAGCTACAGGTTATACATGCACCACCCATAATGGAGCACTGACAACACATACAGGGCGACGTCATCGAATGTAACGTATGAAGAAACCGATCCGGCCATTAGCTTCAATGGAACGTGGGGCAAAAATACGGGACCCTTCTTCAGTGGGGGAGGAACAACGTTCACAAATGATGACGGTGGTTCATTCACATTGTCATTTCATGGTACTCATGCTTCCGTTGAACCCCCTATTTATTGTTACTTAACTTCGTCGGTACAGGCTCCGTGATCTACGTCTTTGGTGACAAAAAGAACGACCATGGCGCGTACAGCGTTTCCCTAGATAACCAGGCAGCTCAGTTCTTCGATGGAGTATCCGGCTGCGGTGGTGCGTTTGGGCAAACATGCGAACAACAACTCCCATCTATCAAGTATCTGGCATCAAACCTGAATGACTCACTGCATACACTCACCTTGGTGAACCACGCAGGCGTCAATCACTCTTTTTTCGGTACGTCTATAAAGTAATTTTTGTGTGCAAAGTGTTAATTTTATCCAAGATTTGGATAGCATTGTCGTCACAGTCCCTTCTCAGTATGCTCCCCGCCAAATTTCGCAGAGTACGTCTCCCTTTGTCTCGGGGGCGGCATCGACAAATGCTTCTGGCACATCTGTAAATGGAGCTGGCGCCAGTCCCACTCAGACTAGTGCAGCACATCGATATGCGCCATCAAGTCAATTACTTATTCTGTGGGCTTTCTTATCGATATACCTCTTCCGGTCAATGTCATCAACATCCCGGATATAATAAGAGTTGGTACAAGGCTCAGATAGCGAGGCGAAGTTCCACGAACAACTAGGTGAGTGAGGATGCTAGGAGTGTGCATACAAGGTTTTCTCGCTGAAGACGACTCCGGTTCAAGTTATTATTCAGCCGGGTACACCTCCCCCAACTTTCACGAATCCTCCGCCATCACTAAAAACAATCTCAAAGTGGTTTCAAGTCACCACCCACCTATCTCATGACATTCCCCTCCCCCTTCTCGTCCATCAACACAACACCTCTTTGCATGACCCGCGTTTCGCTATTCTCTACCAATGAAGCGAAAGTATCATATCAACCTTAATCAAGTAATATAGGCCATCTTGTAGAATCAATCATAGGGCATAATATTAATCAGTGCTACGGAATGTAATGACATGGTTCTACATATCATGGCATTCAAGTTGCAAGTTTTATGAAGCTTGTGCGCCGTCTTCAGCAAGGGTGTCTGCAATGGGAGGTGCATCCTACTACATGGTACGATTTGCAGAGCACTTGCACGACGTGAGATACTAGCAAGGTCATTGTCATCATTAACACTATTAGCAGACTGCAGTGCACTGAACAGTTCACTGTTCAACAAAAAAACTGGCTGCTGGAGTCTGTGTTCAACAAAAAGTTTAGCGAAACATTACTGATTCCCTCTAGCCGACTTGAACGACTGACCTCGTCATATACAATACATCTGTACTAGTGACGCGCTCTACCACTGAGCTAAGAGGGACATATTATGATGTGGAAATGTGCTTTTATGTATTTGTTTGGCCCGAACACTCACCGTACAGCGTTCATCGAAGAAGATACTGGCCAAGCCCAGAGAGACTTCTTAGGACACAGTATGGCCAGGAAAATGCATTCCGACTCCCCGGATAGTAGTCGGGCTCTACCCAACTCTACTCAATTTACTCTACTCAATTTAGCCAATCCTGACCGTCCGGTATGTGGGACAGGCCTGGCAGCAAAAACCGTGATGCCTGCAGGCTGCCACTAATACTACTAGTATCAAGGCAATTATCCTAAAGTCTACTCATCTGAATCCATGAGCAATATAGTGTGGGTATCCTTTCCTCACATTACAGGCGCTTCCTGAACATAATGCTATGCTTTCAATGCTGAATCGACCGGAAGTTATATTAGATTTAAATTAAGGGAGTTTACAAGGATTGCGGATGATTTTTACATTGCATTGAGTACAATTGAAGTGCAGGGCATGCGTCAGAACTGAGTACTTGAGTTGAGACTGAAGAAGCAAGTACGTGAAATCGAGCGAAATTACTAAATCTAGGTAACCACAAATAAAGAAGGGAACTCCTGAGGCGAATACTATATTGTTGTCCCTGGTTTGAGATATATGTTAAGGCGCCAACTTCCACCACATATTTGTTCGGCATTTCCTGTATCACATACATCAGTTTATCAGTAAAGAGAATGTATTTCGAAAATACGAACCGATGCATGGAGAGACACATTGATTAGCAGGGGCTGAAATACCAGCCCCCCCTTCCTTGTAGATACTAGTACCACAGAAGCATTGTCCCCCATTTTCGGTTCCGGCGATTGTCGCGCCCTGAGAGGCGCAGATGCTTATACAACCTTCAGTAGTTAGGCCTGTAGGCGTTTGCAATGAACCGCGCAGCATGCGGGTCGAAGCATCGGTGTAGCAACCTGCGCTGGTCCACGACGCTGTTGTACCTCCTGTAGTGTATACATTCATAGTCCATGATCCACCACACTTCTTAGTGGAGTCCCCGGAACAAGACACTTGACATTGAGAGGGGGAGATAATTGTTCCAGTGGCCCCGTTGTTGGTCAAGGTGTCCCCGCAGAAGCATTCAGACCTAATGGAGAGGTTGACATCACCGACTGAAAATAAGAGGTGGAAAGGACGGCGTGTACTCACCCATACTCTGTTCCTGCGTACAGGTATCTAGCACACAGACCCTGGCATACTGCAGGTGTCATAGACGATCTTGAGAAACTAGGACCAGTCAATGCGCGTCGTGTCCCTGTCGTGCCTTCTGCCACACAGCCATAGTCCTTCCAGCCCGTCGGTGTAGAGGATGGAGCCGCACCTGTCGTACTAGTAGTAGTCGTACTCGTAGACGAGGAAGTAGAAGAGGCTGTTGTAGGTACAGTCGTACTCGTGGAGGAAGTAGTAGAGGAGGTAGTTGTAGCAGTAGCGCTGGAAGACGTCGACGAAGATGAACTTGCTTTGTAGACACTGAGGTGCCATGAACCTCCACATGTCGAACTGGGGTCTCCTGGGCAAGCGCTTTGGCAGTTGCTTGCACCTACAATGGCGCCGGAAGCACCATTGTTAGTTAAGGTGTTTCCGCAGTAACCTATTTGCCAAACATCAGTACAACGGTGGTCTGCCTGCTTCTGAGCATCGCCTACTAACATTGATTCCTACAATTCAGGAACAATTTAAAACTTTGCCTACGAACGCGGTGAGTGGACGTACCCATATTCTGTTCCGGCGTAAGTGTATCCAGCACAAAGATTCTGACATCGCAGGGGAGTCATATTCGATTCTGAATACGAAGCACCTGTTAGAGCGCGGCGAGTCCCCGTCATCCCTTCAGCGACGCAGCCATAGTTCGACCAAGCGGCCGGACTAGATGCGGTTCCTGCTCTGTATACATTAATACGGTAGCTTGCTCCGCATTTTTCGCTGTCTATACGACAGCCTGCGTTAGTAATGAAGCTAAAGTGAGCATGTTAATCGCTTACTATTTCCAGCACATGGCATGGAGCACTCGCTTTCAGCAACCACCGATGAGCCTGCAGTGATGCTGTTCGAACAGAAGCATTCGACACCGTATTCTACGCCTGCGTATAGGTAGCCTCCATTTTGACAACGGACTTGACATTTGGCCACAGTTTGGGCATTGTCCGAGGTCGATAGTCCACTCAGTACACGTGTGTTTGAGTCGGAGTAGCACCCAACGTAACTCCAACCAGACGTCGAAGTAGGGCTGGCTGATGATATAGTCGTGGCCGTTGACGTAGTGATAGTAGAGGTAGTAGTGGGCGCAGGTCCTTCCGTCGATGCGGCTGCTCGAGAATATATTATTCAGTTCAAGTACAGTGTGTTGTAACTATGAAAACTTACCAGCCGACCCAACCCAAGCATTATAATTATCTGTTAGGTAGTAGTTGTTAGTTACAAATGATACTAATTGATCAGGTCAGTTACACTCACATCTGGCGGGGTTAGCAATGTACGAATAACCAGATGGCGTATAGCTGATAATCGTTTGCCCCCCTCTGATCATCTGTACGGTCATTTGTCCAACCGCCAGCGGAATTTTAAGTTTGCTAACTCCAGCGCCGACATTGAAAGTATTTGATGACCTTCCGCACTTCAGTATGACGGTGGCAGGGCTGGTTGACTGCACAACAGCCCACATAGAGTCCTATTTATTACTAAAATAAGCGATAACAATAGTACCTGGGAGGAAATTCCACTGGCCTCTGTCCAATCCCAACCATTTGGCTTTGGGAGGGGATCTGCGGAAGCCGTCGCGTCCTTGGGATGCGTCCGCGCCCAAAAGAATATTTTTGAGGTCTAACAGCAGCCCTTCAATGCACTGAATCGTTAGGGAAAATGAGAACTCACTGTGATCGCGGGATAGGATCCAGTCTTGAAGGCCTTGATATAGTACTCAGACAGGTCGTACCAGGCCGTATGAGGGAAGCTTTCAGCGTAAAATGTTCCGTATGGCTGAGCGCCTTTAAAGGGCCCGAAACTGGAATGGCACGTCAGTCAATCCTTCCGGCATAGGAAATGTGTAACATACTAATTGGACTCTCCCCAATCGTTCCTAAAAATACGGGTGAGTATAATGGTCAAGGCATCACCACCAAAGCGGAAAATGAAGTACCAAGTCGCCATTTCAACGAATGTTAATGCATTTCGAAGATCCATTAATTGTTCCCAACGACTGACGATGAGCCAATCGTCTCCTCTCAGATAAAAGTTCTTAGAGTTCAAGTGTGTACTAATGTGCTGTATATCAGTAAACTGGGATTTTCTTGAAAGAATGACTGACTAAAACCAACAACTGATCGTTGTGGCGTATTTAGAACCTAGTTGACTGATATCTATGAAAGTAAAATAGTCAGGAAAACAAGCCATAAGTCAAAGTAAAGTCAAGATCACAGTAGTTATCATCCCCGGTCTAACGTTTTCAACATCTTCAGTATAACAATTCGCGTTCTCGAAAAATGGATCATACATTTTTTGCATAGTTCCCTTGAGGCCATGCGCATCCCCAGCTTCAATTATCACAGTTGAACGGTGCTATCTCTGACAAAATAATTGGACGACATACCAATACCACGAATCTAATGAAGGCCATTGTTGGAAATTGCCCTCCAGTCCTGAGATGAAAGGCATAAGATAGCCGTTTGTCCGCGACTTGATAGTTGACCACCCTTGATGCCCTAAACAGTCCCCAGAAAAGCTCGAAATCATTACCTTGCCGTTCACCTTGAACTGGCTGGGGTGGTTGGCATACAAGTTTACTCTATCAACAAGGTCATCTACGTTGCATGGCATCTCGGTCAGGTCGAATGAATAGAAGAGTTTGATTCCGGTTCCGGAGTCTAATGCTGCCCGGTAGGCGGTGGCGACTTGCGTCCGCTGCCATCCATCCTGGCCAATATTGAGGGCGATAGCATCTCTATAAGTAACAAGTTAAGGCCAACCCCATGTCCAATTTTCGTCGAACTACGCACACGCCTTTGGCAGCAATCTTCACCATGTCGTCCTTCCAGTCTGTATAGCTGTATGGGTATCTAAGGCAACATTGGATAAGAAAGCATTACTGAAGGAGATTGGAATTTACGTGTCTGTGCAAAAATTTAACATTCATCAAAAACGATCAGCTTAAGCTCCACGTAAAATCTAGGGGACCGCTAAACTAACTTCCAACGATCTACGGGAGAAAATTAAGCTGTCAGACTTGACATTGAAGACAGGAAAAGTAAGGAAACGTACATGGTGCATGAAAACGTATTTTGACCCATCCCTTCTCTGTAATTCGCGAGGATCTTCGCGTAGAGTTGTCAGGTTGGTAAACGCGCTCCAATTACGACGACTTCTGATGCTCGATAGTCCATGACCATGCGAAGCTGACGCCGTTGAGAACGCCCAGAAGTAGAGAAAGGTCACTGATACAGTATAGAAAAGCCGGATGTCCATGGCAGGATTGCCCGGATTATGGAAGGGATAGACGGGTAGACAGTCCAGGCAGAATGCGTTCAAGTAGGATCTGTGGAGGAGCAAGGAGGAGCGAGGAGCAAACTTGACACGATTACTTTGTCTATCGATAAATGGTTTAAGAGTGGGGCTCGAGACGATACTGGTACGAAAGTTGATAACAGGAACATTCAACAAGAAAGAGCAGGTATGGCTGAGCCAGAAAAATTCATCGTCAGGCACTCTACCTTGATCTGGTTATGCATCGTCGTACTGAGTGGACTTTATAAGGCACATTAGAGAGGCTGGTAGGTAATGCGTATTCTTGCACGACGATAGAATTGTACGTTCAGAAGGTTCGATTATGAACTGATAGACGCTTTTCCATGGATGGCCCGGTTGCCTTGGGACCTCTAAAGATTCTCGACGTGTCGCGATTTATGTAATGCTCTGGCTGGCTTCAGTCTGGAGTGCTCCGCACCTTCCATCAATCCTCTCAATCCACAAAGCCGTATGCTGGAAGTCTTTGTTGCCTACTAGAAACCCCAAGAGTCATAAGGCTTGGGATGAACATTAGAATGTATGGATCTTTTATGAATGAGAATACATACCTAAACATTTTGAAGGTTGAAAATATCGTGTACCTGAAATCGAACAGCTCCGATTGCATATCACATTTTTAGAGTATAGCGCTGCCCTTGAACATACATACATGCTCTTGATGACCAAAACTATCAGCGAACTGAGAGGGTTGTAGGTTTCACCTATCCGATTATGTCTTTGGGATACGTATAGATAGCTTGCATACAGCCGACCTTTATGGCAGGAATTGAAGAACAGGAGAATTATTGTTGGATTTGCCATAGGTCGTCACTCGGAGGTAAGATGGAAGGTAAAAACGACGATTCTCTAGAGACCGACAACCTTGGTGAGTCATTCCAAGACGCTAGGGCGGCTGCAATCCTGCTGCCGTCTCTGAGATTAAAGATTTTCAGCCGAGAGAAGAAAGTAAGGAAGTTAATCCACAAGATAGTTACCCTCGATGGACTCTGATAACACACTCGTTTCCGTCGTTGCTCAACCATAGAATGTCCAGATATGTAGCAGCAAAAGTCTGTCCGAAGCTTTGATTTAATGAATCTGCGATGGTTTTACGAATTGCGAGCTCATTCTTCGTCGAGGGTGTGATAATCAAGTGCATATAGTTGCATTCAGGTTGCAAAAACATGGCCTGCATATTAGAGGAATGAGTACGGTGGTGGCGGTGGCATTTGCTGGGACGACGCGACTTGCATGCCCGGCATGTGCCGAGACGTCTACTTTGAGTCAACGGTTGCAGTTCATTCTCGCCTTTCCTTCTGTAGTTTATTCAGGTAATAGAATTGAGATTTGAACTTAGTAGCTTGGAGTCGTCTCCAAGATGCGCAAAGCGTACCACAATTGGCAATTGGTAGATAAGGGCCGCGGAATTTCATAACCTCTATCCGAATTTCACTGTTTCGACTAGTACTACGCAGTCCCAGTCCCCAGAGTTCACGATAAACCTTTCAATTTTGTATTTCACAAATTTTCTGCCTTTGTTCTCAGACATCTGAAAAATGGCTGGAATACCACTTGACGATGGATTCAAGTTGGATTCAGGAGGGAAGTCAAGACAGATTGCTAGCGGCCCGAACCCTAACCCCAAACTCCGATCGACGAGTTATCATTGTAAAAAGTTGACTCAACCTCCTGCACTCTCCCTCATCCTTCATCATGTCAGAGCCAACATCTGAAAAACCTACCGAGGTTGTCGAGCTCAAAGAGTTAGCGGATGTCCCTGCTTCTGAGAACACGGACTCAGTCATGGACGATACTACAGTCGTTGAAAAGATGCAAAAAGCATCCAAACAAAGTCAGGATTCGTATAACTCTATTCAAGTCAGAATTTAACCTCAAGTGAATCCAGTCGAATTCTACTTTGCAGATGCAAACCTTCCCTATGACAAGTACGTTGCAGATGGTACAATACGGGTCCTGTAAAGTTAATGACTTCTGCAGGTTCATGTGGACGCTCTATTCCAAGACGCCGGAGCACTGGGTCCCCATCGAGACAGTCGGGTCGTTCAAGAGGATGCGTGATTACGCTTCCGAGGGTGTAGAATGGCTAGCAAGGGCATTGAAGTCTTACAGTACCTTCCTGGAAGTAGACGAGGCGGGCAAAAATGTACGGCGCACGACCGAGCCGCAGGAACCCAAAAATCAATTCGAGCGCAGTATCTATGCAGTATGTATCTCACTTGAATCGACCTACACTTTTGTTGATTCATTTGGATTACACAGAAAGGATTTGGCGAAGAAGATGCTACGCTACAAGGCCGATTGGAGGAGTACTTCAGCAAATACGGGAGCGTTGCTGCAGTGAGAATGAGGCGTGACGAGGCAAAAAAGTTCAAGGTTAGTGCAGAGGTTGGCTTACCTACGAAGCCTCATATGTTATAGGGCTCCGTGTTCGTTGAATTCAACGACTTCGAGTCAGTGGATAAGTTCCTGAAGGCAGACCCCAAACCAACGTGGGATGACAAGGAGCTGCTCATCATGACCAAGTGAGGCATAATCTTCTGCTTTGATGATGTACTTTTAATATTGTCACCCATTAGGGAGGAGTACTGCGAGATGAAAATCAAAGAGAAGGGACTAACAGGCAAGAGCGCTGTTCACCGCCGTGAGGTCCTCTCTTCCAAAAAATTCGACGCCTTCCGCGAAATGGCGAAGGCCAAGTCATCTGGCAAAGCTGGTAGTGCCAAGGAGGAGAAGAAAGACGTTTTTCTTGACTTCCTCGGGCACAAGATCCTCATCACCCAGAATGAGGAAGGTCAGGGTGTCATCGACGAGAAAGATATCCCCTACGTCAAGGGTGTTACTCTGAAATTCGACGGATGTGGAGGAGACGTGACCTGGTCAGAGATCAAGGTGCGGATGCCGATTCACTAACTGCGAGCTGCAATGACGATATAAGCGCAGGATCCCATTAAGACGCGCTTCGATGGCAAGGCCCCCTACATCAAGTACGCCCGCGGGGAAAACAGCGGGCTTGTCGGCTTCTACAAACCCTTGACGGAGGAAGACATCGAGTACGTGAAAACCACAATCACGAAAATAAACAGCCATGAGGTAACATGGGCCCTCCCCACCGGTGCGTCCTGTCCTCCGACACCTATCTTTGTTCATTGTCATCGAGCTAAATAACATCATTACAATAGAGGAGGAAGAAAAAATATTTGAGATTGAACGGGCGCAGGCGGCAGCGCGTAATGCGTTTAGCCATGGGTCGCGAGAGAGCGGGCGCGGCCGGGGTGGTCGTGGGGGTGGCGGTCGTGGGGGTGGGCGAGGGCGTGGTGGGCGCGGTGGGCGCGGCGGTCGAGGAGGAAGGTCCGGGGGAAAGGACCGTAATGCCGAAGCGAAAGAGAAGGCAGAAGGTGAAGGCGAGACCGGCGAGAAGCGCAAGCGCGCTGTAGAGCCTGGCGGTGCAGCTGATACGGGAATTCGCGGACAAAATGCGCCGCCTACTATCCAGACGGCAAAAAAAGTGAAGACGAACGAGGGCACCGCAGCACCTGCATCATAAAACAAAAAACCATGGGGTATACCAAGCACCCTATGCTGCTCCGCTTTTGTGGCTCTTTGTGGGGCTTCAAAAATCCTTTGAAAGTGCCTTTTCGGTTCGCGCCGCCTTTGTTTCAGGGTGTGGGGTTGAAACGGTATGAGTCGGAGCAGCATTGTAATTCTATTCAGTACATATTACTTTTGCAAGGCGTTCTTGTTTTTGTCCGGGCTGTTGGTGTATATTTTAAGTGTCCCACATATGCAATTTAGTTCGTCTGTGTAAGGGCAAGGAGGGGCAAGGTTTACCTATCAAAGATCCACGATTTCAGGCCAGAGATGAATTTACAATGATCGGTTCCCAAATGAAAGTACCTGTGGAGAAAGACTGGCGAAGAATTTCAATCTACCTATTGATACCATTATGTATTACAGCCTTCAATTTTATGTTTATTGTGATATTCTAAAATAAAAAATACAGTTATAAATTTACACAACAAAATCGAAGCAGCGTCCAATACCGAGTCCCGACGTACGACTCAGGAGTTATAGATAGTCGAGTGATACAGTTTAGATATGCACAGAGAGAACGGATCTCCTTTGAGGGAAAGACAATAATATACATTAGTTTTGAGTTGCTTCTTGATTTTAGGATCTCCGGGATCTCTGTTTGATTTCTAGTGTTCGAACGCAACGATGGCGCCCACCTCGTTGGCAAATTCCTGGAAGTCTTGATCTATATCTGCTTCGGAGCCAATAATACGGTGCAATGCTCTGCCTGTCTGATCATAATCGCAAGCAAGAGAATACATCCAGTAGGCGAGGTACGCGCCGACATGACCAGCATGCGAGTCGTGCAGAGCGGCCAGGCTCCTTCCTGAGGCGGGTTTGACGGTCACTGCACCGTCTTGGGACTCGGCGGCCGCAAGTTCGCGATTGAATGCTCGGTGAACGCCTGGGCGAATGAATGGTGAGGGAGGAGGCGTCCCTAGTGATTCCTCGGACGATATGCTGGACGCTGTGTCCGAGTCTCCGTAGGAAAACTGGCCGGACACTTCGAATGTTGGCACCGCGAAGGCTTCCCATGGGACCGTACCCGCACAGTCCCAATCGAGCACACCCACAATGTGCCCTGTTTCGTCGACGAGAATATTTTCGCTGTGCAGGTCACCGTGTCGCATCGGAAATGGTCCCTGGTCGTCACGCTCATCCACCAACGGCATCATGGCCTTGCGCCACAGCGAAGCCACGAACCGGCGTTTCAGCTGCGCGCGGTCGGCAGTATCACTTTCATCAGCCTCGTCCTCCAAGCCTGCTGCTAGCGCCAGCCGCTCGTAAGCCTCCGCCTGGATAGCAAAATAATCCTTGGCAGCGGTGAATGGTCCGAGCCCGAAATCTGCGCCAGGACCTATGGAGACTTGACCTGCATTGTCTATGACAAACGAACCAATGCGGTCAAATGTGATACGGCTTAGCTGGACGTGGATGTCGGCAATGTCACGTAAATAGCGCTGGAGGACTTCCCGCTTATGTTCGTCGCCCGCAGCCAGGTCGAGAGCGTCGGGGGCGAAGCCCAATTCACGACCGGAGCTCAGCTCATGGATGGCGATACCGAGGTCCTCTATTGTTGTACCTTTGATGGAGGTCATGAGGACGAACGCGGGGAATGTCGGCCCCAGCGGATTCGAAGGAGACGGATGTGCATGATATGAGATTATTTCGGGAACAGGTATGGTAGTGCGCTGACGAACGAGGTAAAGGGCTGCCACTTCGTTGAGTATTTTACGTTCTAATTGGGCTGCTGTGTTGAAATATGCATCCATGGGACGCATTCCGAACCTGATGATCCAGGATGTGTTGTTTTCAAATAGGAGCTCGTATACCAGAAAAGACTGTCCCCATGTATATTTGTCGGTTATAAGTCTGCATCGCATGTGTTCAGGATGGAGTGAAGATGCATAGGACTCTATCTTGCTGTGATTAGGTTCAAGTTGATCCACCATAGAAGTAACCCGTTCAGCATATTCGGGCTCCATGATTTCGAGCGAAGAGGTCGTATCAGGCCAGTTATCGCTGATAGGCGACATGTTTAATAAAGCGGTACTTTTGCGAAGGTGGGCGTCTAAGAGAAGTCAACAAGAAATGAAAAGCGACGATAATGATGATGTGGAAGATGTGGGGTGAAAGAGAGATGTGGCTTTCCTTTGTGGGGGCCTGCCTGGGCCTGCTGCACCGGTTGGGTGCGTGCTTGACGCGTGCATCATGCATGAATATGTCATGGTCAGGACCATCATCATGTCTCCGACCGCGGTCCGTAATTTTGCCGACCAAGTTAGGGGGTGCCTATGTCCGCTGCCCGGAGTATGTCATGCATTATAGCGAGTGGGTTTCTTGAAACTGAGACCATTGGAAAAGTGCCTTCGTCGTAGTCCCCAATGACTCCGTTGTGATCTCGTTGCGTCTTCGTTCAACAGCCAAGATAGGATTAGACTCGGGCCGAACCGCCGCCTGAAAGACCGCGCTCAGCATCGTGAGAAATTCACGTCATTGCTCGATATGGCATTTGTGGATAGTTTTCATCACAAACATCGTCAAAAATAACCCCCCTGATCACGAGTAAGGTACTTACAACCTGAGTATGCTCAAATTTAGCGAATGTACATGTAATCTCAATGGAGAGAATTAGGAGGGACCTTTGAATATATATGTCGCACTGAATAAACACGGTTAGTTCATGCATGCATAGCAAAATATGATACTAGTCCACTTATTAAAAAATTGAGAATTTTATATTAGCAAATGTGGTTTGTTCACGTCCCAACGGCGGAATCTGACAATGATGGTTGTCTGACTATTTGAGCATTGGTAACTGGTGATGCAAGCCTAGGTCAGTGTAGCTCGGAGATCCTCCTTTTATGCTTTACCAACCAAAAAGGTGAATATATGCGCATACATCCGAAGAAAAGAACATATACCTTTATATGTATGCATCAGCAAGCTCCAGAAGTCTACAAGGCGGGTGTATCTTCACCTTCGATTGCGATGGTCACAGGAGCTGTTTGTGCAGCAAGCATTAAGCAGAAGTATGGCAGGGACCAAAATTATAACGGCACACTGTACTACCCGAATGGACTCCATGAAGTAGTAGTATGAAAGGGCGTGGAAGAGACAAGAGACTATGTGCGAACAACTTACAAGTGATGGCACTCCCCATTTAAGTCATAAGATGTACTTATTTGGACAAATAGCGCATGTGATCAGACGCTACTATATACTAACTATGCACCGCACCGCGAGGCGATAGTATTTCCATTATGTCTATGCTGTTGTGTAGTGTTTGTTGTTGGATTTCTCTCTCAGGTGCAAAAAATTCCAGCCGTTGTTTACTCTACATTGCGTTTGGGTTTTATTTATTTGTTACTTCTTAGTATAATATCTAGTATAGTATCGGCCCAAATATTCGTTCTGCGAGAAGACATGCCAATGTTTTGCGCTACCTGCTCTCCCGCTCACTCGGGCCGTAACTTTAAAGAATATCCCCACATGTCTGGCCATGCCTGGCTCCGACCAACCTCCGACACTTTTGTTGAAACGTTTTCTACTAAGCTCAACACAAACTTTATCTACCTCTCATTATCCACGCCTGGCCACTTCCGACGTAATAGGGACTTTAACTTAGCAGTTCTGTATTCCTCAGGCTAAGTATTTCCGAAATATTTTACTTATTTGTTGAGGAAAATACTTGGTATATTTACTCGCTACGCTCTGAGTTCTTCATTTCCGATTGGGCGACAGAAAGAGTCCGCGCTTATGCATTTCAATGTCGTACAAATGTAGTAAGTAATCGCACGACGTAATCATTTCCACCGAGTTACATATGATGTTGCGCGATACTGACATACTGTAGTGCCTCGGCCAGACCGGTCACTGCCGTACCGAAGACTTTGACTGTTACTAGCTGCTACTTTGTATGCTCGGAGAACACCGCTGATCGTAGTATACTATGAGTTTCATTGAAGACGCATGCACTGTTTGTCAACCGGAGGTACGCTCTTAGCGTTCAATTAGCCTTGACTGACGGCATCCCTCCGTACCCTTTAGTCGCATGCGCAACGAGTCTGTCTCGGGACTGTTTACCCACCTGTACTTCAAATAACGTACTGGTGACTGCGTAAGAAGAATCCTTTGGGCGGCTCAGCTGTGATATTGGCTGCGCAATAACGATGTCACGAATTCACGAAAAATGAGGACCAATGCAAGAACCCGACAAAAGGTAGCCAAGTACAGTCAGCTAATATACAGATCAGCTTGCTTCTCGATAACATCTTTAGCAGAGTCATCAAAGTCCGACGATGCTCACAGCAGTCGTAATATTCTACGCTCCGATCATTGGAGTTGGCTACCTGATAGTGGTATTAGTAGGAGATTTCCGCAGTGTGCACATATCACAATGGAGCCCGCGTCCTGATATGCACACCAAATTACATACTCCCAGGTGTTTTCCGAGCCTTGCGCACCAAGCGGCACCATGTACATCGGCCAACAATGCCGCGACGCAAACGGCTCCAACGTGACCCGGGAATACCTTTGCAAGACTGAAAGAGAATGTTCTGGATGGGTATGACATGTGGCTTTCGAGGCCGCCGGATTCTATACGCGAAGTTGCCCTTGGCCTTCTAACAGCAGCTGAGTCTGTGCTATACTTAAAAATCTTTTCACTTCTCTTCTGATATTAGGCACAATTCAAACCCGATAAATAGTACGTTGCCCTTGTTATGGGCGAATACGGCTCGGTCACATAGAAGTAAGCGTTCCCGTTTCGCTTCTCAGCTAGCTCCCCAGGAACACCGCTCCGTACCGCCTACTCAAAACTGCGTGGGGCTTCTCGAAACATGTCGACGTAAATTTCAATCCACCATTGATGCCTTCAAAGTCTGAAATCGGTTTCGGGGTAATATGCCCAATACCTGTGACTGGATGCTACACTGCAAGCAGAATAAATTCACTCTTATTTCCGATGTCAGTGTCATCAGCAAGACGGACACCTTTATCTTCAGCTTCGGTCCACGTGAACACACTTCTCCATGCATGCTCAGGCTTCACATAGGATGCCACTATGTCGGTGTTTCATTGACGGCCCACAATTCTGAAATACAGATTGTAGTTCCCAACAGATCATCAAGAAGTTGGGAAGATAGGTGAGTAGTATGCATTTGACATTGGACTGACACGCTTTTATCGGTCTCGCCTCGTGCATATCAACAGGTCATAGAGTTATATGAAGCCTGAGGTCTGATCTCTGTTAATGAAGCCCACTCTTGCTATTGCACGAAACTGTACATCTGGGAAGTAGTAAGGCCTTCCAATACCGCCGTTGACAACGGCTTATAATAATGGTAATCTCAAGCGGGGTTATATCGCCTCACGATACATATTAAGCATGTGTAAAACCAGTGAAATAGATATGCCAGTGAGGACATGCGGCAGCAAGCTCGATTTCAGGGGGTCTTTAATACGCGTACAGAAGAACACCGACGTGACGCATGATAAGTGGTCTGCAATCAACAAGAGTCGCATCTGTAGCTCTCTACGGTATATAAACCCCACCTTTCACTCTCACGAATCCAGCCAGTTCACGAGCTTGCCCGCAGTTCACATCCCTCATGTGCATATAAACAATTTTTTTAGGTCTCCTATAAGTACTTGTACATATAAACGCTGATATTCTTTCCCCGTATGTATAATACTTTGTATTCTTTGAGTTTTTAAGTTCACCTTCATTTTACAATAGGGCCAAAGCAAGACTACACATCCTGCTAATTTAAGTTGAAAGTACATTGATTAGTAATGGGAATTAAGTTTACATTATCCTGAAGACTCCTATGAGTAGAATAGAATAATTCATTCCAAATCCAAGCTTACACGATTTGTCACAGCAAACGAATGAACATACACTGCCAATCGGATATTACCCTGAAAGGAATATAACGCTCATGAACAGCCTTGCAAGGTGAACCAGGCTATTGTCGGATTTCTGTTTGATTCTGCTATTTGTTGGCTATTTGCATGGGCGCCAAGTGCTATGGTATATATTCCACCATGGATTCTCAGGGTCAAGTGAAACAAAAGCAACCCGAGAGCGAGCCGGTTAACGCCCAAGTGACTTATTCAGATTCGCTTGAAGATACCCTAAATCGCTGTTCTACCCTGTTCGACTAGAGCGGGCCCGCGACAGTCCCTTTTAACAGTTTTAAGATTGACCGCTGTACTATTCGGCGCTATGTAATCACTTTTCAGTTTGACTCAGTCATTACTTTGATCCAGTTCATCCGGCGAAATGGTTAGATCGTAGATCTATTACGAAGGATCGCGTTTGGACTGGTATAAAAGGAACACTCACAACGTCTGTCATGTCCACACATAACATTTTTCTTCGTTACAAACACTCCCATGTCCTCAAGCTCTCAGCCAAGCGTGGGTGACTACTACTTGCGAGGACTCTAGCTAACTCGTCCCTTTCACTTCCAGTATCAATTCGAAGGACCTAGAACACCGAAACGCACACCCATGGCATGCCAATTCTGCCGAGGTGCGTAGCTTACTATACATAGAATCTCCTGGGGCGGCGGGCCGCTGACATAGTCGCCCATTCACTAGGCCGTAAATTGAAATGTGATGGCAATCGACCGCTATGTGGAAACTGTGAGCGCCGCGGGTTTCAATGCTCGTATACTCCAGTGTATGTCGCATTTCCCATTGCACATCATTCGTTATCTTAATTTGGGTCTTTTCCAGGGACCCAAGCACAAGAGCACCAAAATAAATAAATTATAGAGAAGGTTGTCAAATGACCTGTGAAACTCTCATGTGCATTGAAACTGTATTTCATTATTACCCACCTACATAGTCTGCCTGCTTTGTCGTTAATATTTCAGTACTTTTTTGCCACGTTGTATGTCGGTTTTTCCCGCAACTCCTTTCAGTTAAGAGAAATCCTGGCAGGGGCCGCAGGGATGCATAATTTCCGAATTAGATAGAATAGAGATATGTAGTAACGCGTTTTGGTTGCCCTTGATGTAGTGTCTAATTGCATCATTCCAGGTGCAGTATACAATAGTATGTCTGCCCTGTTATTGCCATGTGGCTTTAGGTAGTCTGAAAGCTTTTGAATACGATATAGAGTTGTCAAACACGAGCGCGAGCGCCATCGCTACAATACGTAAGGCCAGCAGATCTAAACTTGACGATCCGCGAGCATTGTAGAAAGCTTGATCGATTAACGCGCAGAGGGAGGGAGATCAAAAAATTAATTCATACAAGCTCTTTTACGTAGAATAATACTTACTTTGAATGGCAGCTTTTTGCGACAGGCTAAACATAGCTCGTGCGACACGGTCATTTCAAAAAATCAATATTCTGGTCTTATACTAGGCTCAGATGAATTGGAAATATGTATTGTACAGTCCATGATGCATGAAAGTTTATTTGACAAGTGACAGTTGTATAACACGGTCATCACCGATAGTAACTTTCGAAGAACTCAGTTCTGATTATCTGATTATAATTTGCAATTAGTAAGGCTTTCTTACTCCTTGACGCTGTATCTACCGTCGCTTTCCGAACTGCATTCGCTGTGTTGAGTTTCATGTAAATTTAATGGTTGGTTATTGCGACAGTGGGACTTCAATGTCACGCTTAGGTCGGACTTCATTGTGGTGAGCGATTCATATCGTCGTGAACTGATATGATACTATGCAGTTCAGTATTAAATAACTGTATAATGGGAATGTTTCGAAGGCCTCGAACTTCAAGTGGGAATGGGTGGGATCAAAAACTGCCATGCACCAAATTAATTATAGACTTTTTATTGGGAGAAATATAGTTCGGCAAGTTGGTTCCGATATCGAGATGCCGCTGCATTGCCGCTCCAAATACACAAATAAATAGCATCTCATCTGAACTCTCCGCGACCTGCTTAAGACCATATGACGGTTTGACCGGACGACACTACTGTCGCGGATAGACCTTTAACGCCTTATACCCTTGGAATTGGTCAGTGTTTCTCATAGATCAAGGCCGACGGCAACGACTCAGAGTCACAGCAAAAATGACTGGATCTGCCGTCAGACCCCTTTCTGAACACCGCGTTTCTTTGGAGCGGGACGTATTTTATTATCCCAACTTCGTAACAGTGAGTGAGAAAACTTCAGTCCTACTTTGTGTTGAGCCTGACTGCTGTGAGCATCAGGCCGAAGAAGAGCAATATATTATTCGCAAAGTACCCTTCTATTATAAAGCCTCAAGATTTGACCCCAACTTTAATATTCATTTCCGCCCATCTAAATAGATTAATGATTCACCTCAACCTCGCTGGAAGCAGCTACCAAACAGGAGGTTCGCAACGTCTTCATTTCTTAACCCCCCAATAACATAAACTGGATTAACACGTTTCAGACTTCAAATATGGGGTGCGCAGTCCTAGGAGTAGGCGATTTCACAGTTCACACCAGTCCATTATACAGGCGGAGAAATTACAGCCAAAGGCAATTTGGTGGCACAAGCTCTCCCTTCATTCATCACCGAATTGTGAATTTGCTAGTCTATTCGGCATTCATGGATTTACTCAATTGGCTGTAGTCCAGATGTTGTCGCCCGTATCAGAGCCACTGGAGCTTTCAATTGCTCGCCTCACCAGGCTCCCAATCACGTTATCATGAACGAGGTAGAACTTAGATATCTCTGCAGTTCGAATTTTCTCAACGCGGTGTTTCGGTGGCGTTTGTGATGCGCAGTACCTTCCAGGCCAAGGAATCATGGTATACATATCACTCCTCGTGCATCCCCGCTCTTCTTTCTCAACCTTCGTCGTAGCCGCATGAAGACGGCCCTCAGTATTTCCCGGTCGTGGCAACCCTTTCACTGGGTTCTCATGCGGTCTTCCACTATTACAAATACCAGTCGGAGGCCGTCGAGGTCTCCGCCTCTGATGGACATGGGAAGGTTATTGACACGAGACCTATGCTCTCTGTTCTTTTGGAACCTCGCAGCCTCATTATCTCCTCGGGTAGGATGTACACGTCCCACCTACACGGGTGAGTACACGGGCGCGCGAGGCAATTTCGTGATAATTGCTGAATCGGCCCGCGTCTGCCTGATATTTTAGCATCGATTCAGTTGAAGAAGATCTTTTTGCCTGTCCTCAGCGTCCAGCGGGGATATGCATCGCAAATTTGGACAAGCTAGAGGACCCCTTTATCAAGGAATGCGTCGGCTCAGGAACGGCGCTCAAACGCGGGATGAGGTATAGCCTGACTTGTAGAGATGTAGCTCGCGTGTCTCGCCTTGCTTCACTACGGTAATGGTTATTCAACGTAGCTACTTGACCAACGTAGCTTTCCGTGTACGAGCGATGCTTCTGGGTGCGGGAAAAATCTTTAATTGACAATTGGCATTTATCACCTTCCGGTGCTGTCAATTTAACAGAGGACATTTACTACTATCTCATGGCGGTGTCCAAATATATTTATGTGTTCAAGCTTGTGTGAGAGGACAGTTTTCTATGATTAATGACAAGGTATAACTGAGACTTACCCATACTCTCTCGAGATGCGACTTTAATTTTAATTGATATGGCCCAGTACTCAATATTCAATGCCGGCGATGACGCAGGGAACATTAAACCATGTACGCTCATTTCTCAGACTATTCATAGACTTGCACACAAGCTGATAGTTGGCATTGATCAGGCATACATACATGTAAATGCACACGACAAATCAAATGAAATACTGACATTTAATCAAGTAAGGGAAAGAGAAACGACAGGGGGAGTGAAAATCAAAATAGGGTGTGTGCATAGGTTCATATCAGAGGTCAGGAGATAAAATCTCCTTGGAGACTAATATTCGGTTTGCCAGAGCAGTCAGGTTGGCATCAGCCACAACCACTTCCGGAGCATATTCGACCCCAAATATCTGTTTGACTGCAGCGCATATTCGTTTTGCCTGCCGCTCCGACCAAAAGCTGAAATCGTCAGGATCGCGATGCTCTTGGTCTGGTTCTACTCCAATCTTTCCGGGTTCTTGCTGCGATTCAGACGTGAGAAGAGAGTCGGAAGCCTCCAGTGCGATTTTCTTGCAAGACAAGGGAATCAAGGCAGGATCAGAGTCGAGGCAAAGAGGAACAATGTGCATGAGGGATTCTCGGACCGTCGTAAAATTGACCTCTGTTGGTTTGTCAACTGAAAGAAAATGTATCAGCCGCAGCACATCGATGAGAAAAGTGACAGGCATGCCATAGATTTCAATTGGCCCATCCATGCTCATAACATCGTATTTCCCATCATGGTGGTATCGAATCTAAAACGTAACATATTATTAACTGTGTACTAGTAAGCAGAATGTGGGATTACCTCATAGCGCCCAACCAGCCACGGCAATGTATTCCCTTTGAATGTGACGGTCCCTTTTTCAGTGTCATAATGGAGGCTCGGTCCTCTTTCCAGGCCCAATGGAACATCACCATCCCATTCTTCCCCGTGAACAGGAAGCCACATGCCCATAGACGACGTCTTGGTGACCTGCTTCGATTTGTTTGCACCAACCTAGTGGATTCACGTTGTCAAGTGACTTTCAAACATATTTTAGAAAGCCCCGACCCACCCGATAGAGCCCAATCCAATCTTTTCTCGAATGTGCACGAGGCGCCTGCCAATTGATGTTGATATGTTCCCCAAGATGATATGCGAACCTTCCTGTCTTAGGACTAGGTACAATCGACACTCGGTACTGTGACTTGTCATAAGACGAGATGTCATTCGCGACCCGTCTAGAGAAGATTAGAATCAGAGAAGGAGTATGCGCAATGAGAAACTGTCCGCTGAAAATGCTGAATTAAGACATACGTAATGACCAGCTTTTCCCTTGACTGTTGAAGCAGAACCTTCGTTTCTTGCATAACTTCTGAAATCCTTGGCGCGGCTGCGATGTGATCTAATCAGTGCTCTATCTAGGATGTCTTCAAGTAAGCAAAGCTCACATTTCGCCAAAAACTCCTCTACGGCGTCCGCCGTCTCTTCATACACTTTGTCGAATGTACCGATTACTTCTCTTGCAACCCTCTTGAGCTCAGGAGCGTGCCTTGCCGCACGAGATTCTAGAATGCGCGCATTTTTGCTCGCCACATTTTTCATAACTTTGACGAACCCTGCGTCCTTGCGCAACGAATCTCCATAAAGCTTGCGCATATGCGGGCTGTGTCAAGGGCAATGTAACAGAGCAGGGACGTCGGTCACGGCCGTAACAATGGTGAGAACACTGTTTCGCGGGAAAGGCGATGAAAGGTACGCACTGCTCGACACTGCTAAGGAACCACCAGTTCGCAAGGTGGCGGATCACGGCCAGTGACAGGACAAGCTTACTGCCACTAATGAGTGCGAGCCCGAAGTAGGCGGCTCCACCCATCGCCTCAGGGTTATTCAAGTATCTACGTTGACGGATATGATCAACATCCATATTGCCACCGTGGTGTACGACGTGATCGCCGCCCATTGACTCACCGATAAATACCAGTGTATTCAAGGTGGGTCGGGAATTCCTCCATGAAGAAGTCGCCGAAAAACCAGCCTAACGGTCGACATAAAGTAAGCATACGCGGTGCATCAACCCTCAGACATAACCTTACCGAAAACACCAAGGACTTCATAAGATTCCATTGTCGCCCACACATGTAGAGCAATTAGAATCTGACAGATTAATGCGATTAATTGGTTGTGGCATAATGTTCATGAAGGCGCTTACCAGACCCAGAGTATGTCGGAGAAGTTCATTGCCGACCGTCCAGTTGTTCGGGAGATTGTAGGCTTTCCATGCAACACCGACACATGAAACTAATTTCCAGTCATATGTTAATTAATATTCATATGTGGAGAGCGATGAAAAATTATTTATACCGACCGTAAGTCATGCACATGCTCAAGTTATAAATGGCCTTCCAGTTTGAGAAAGCCTCGATAATTGCATTTTGACCACGATCACTTTGTGCATAATCATAGTGGTAATGCTTCAAGTAATGGCGAACAAAGAATTTGTTATCGCTTTGCTCCCGAAGTAAAAGTCCCAACCCGAAATAGTGAATAATACACCAGATAAGAGCGTGAACAAAGTGAAGGGTGAGGTAGCCTTTGGGTGAAAGGGAAGGAAGAAGAACGAAGGCAAGACCGTAGAATACCACCAATGCAAGCATGGCGTCAGTTGCCCTTGACAGCCAATAGCAGTTGAGTAAAAGGGATGACTATGCGGTCAAGCTAAACACGTACCTCAAGAGATCGAGGTTACGGAACACCACAGCATCGCGCCTGAAATACTTGTTGAAAAGGTCATGCTGGGAGATTGCTTTTTGTTTGTGAGTAGGTGCATGAGTCCCGCCATTTGAAGACACGCTATCGTTCTGTGAAGGGGATATCTGCCTCGAGCGCCTCTTCGCCCTACTGTGGTAGGCACTGGTATTCGGAGTAACATCGTCATCAACCTCGGTTTCGAGCTCTGTCTCGGTAGCCGTATCAGCCTCTGTATTGCCAGGGGTCGACAGCTCAGACAGCGCCGTTTCAGCTCCAGATGGAATTTCATTCAGTGCTGGCGCCGAAGATGAACTGCTTGTAGCTTTCGCTTGAGCCGACACAATGGGTGTGCGCTTTCCGATGGCTTTACGTTGCCCATACAACCGCTCAATGTCTGGAGGTCCATATCATTGTAAGTACCGCCCTTGCTGCGGATATGGAGCACTGTACTTACGGGGATTTTCGAAGAAGATGAGGAATGCGAATTGCGCGGCGTGTCCAGCAAGGCTGATGAAGAGCACTGCATAGCTTCCAACAATGAGGGATAGACCGTAGTAGCCGGCATAACCTAAAAAATGAATAACGATATACCAGTGAGTCGAGCACACCAATCTCTTTACGGAATCTAGGAGAATTGCGAAACTTACCAACGGAGTACATAGGATGAGGGGCCAACTCAAAGACGCCATCAAATACCAAGGCGCCACGTTGGAAAAAGCAATCACCCCAGTACCACCCATAATCTTTGACAACATTATGCGCCTCGGTCTTAACCCATAGATTGAATGCAATAAGCGCGATTCCCCCAAGCCATCTGTCAATTAGACATATTAAAAACCATCTTAGGCAGTAAGTTCCACGGGTACCTCATTATATGGACAGCGACCGATAGATCTTCTGGCACACGGAAGCAAGAGAACGCAAACATACAATATGACAAAAAGTCGCTGTGGCCGGAGATTAGTGTGTAAGTTTGGTATTCGCATATACTCCACCCGTAAGCAGTACGCACTTTACGAGAATGACATCCACAACCTGGCGAAATAGGAGCCAAGTGTTATACTCGACGGGAAGTTCCTGCAGCAGACGATTGGGTCAGCACCCTTGAACGCAAAGTTACAATTACAATTACGAGTTTTCTCTGTGACTCACGTCGAAAGAATAATCCTTGCCCATTTTGTCCGCGAGTTCTTTCTTAATCCATGCACGCATCGCCGGATGGCGTTTCTCATCAAGCCATCCAAGGCGCTGAACCTCCCTAACAATCCACTTCTTCTTGCTTTGCTTCGTGAGCACCCACCCCAGACCACCATCATATGCCGCGCGCCAAAAGGCAAAATAGAAGAAAAATAATATCTGCGCCGCACGACGTGACAAGACGAGGAACAGTACGATTTGGAAAGCCAGCAGGCCAAGGTTCAACAGGTCCAAGTGACTCTTTCGGTACCCAGGATGGAACAACGTTGTAAGAACATCATGCGTCGTGGGCACGCGGAAAACTTGAATGAGAAGGTTTTAGTACAGAGCCACGTCATACATAACCTATCCGCGGCGCGCACCTTCGCCACCTGGCGTCTTTCCCCAAACAACCTCCTCGCTGCTTTTGTCCTTATGCTCTGTGAACGCAGGACTTTCGGCCGCCGACGACGAGTCGCCAGCGATCGCTGGGTCTGCAATACTTGCAGTTGCGGATGAGCCAGGGGGCTTGCGCTGGCGCAAAAATCCTTCAGGCGCAGACATCTGATTAGTCGCGGTGAAAGACGGGAGGCCTAGTTGAAGGCGTGGCGCGGCTCAAATGCGCTGGCCCCTGAAATTATATTTGCAAATATTCGGGCTGTTTGCGAGCCCTTCATGTGCGTGCGGCGCGCGGGCCATCGAGGCAATTGGCAAACAGCGGCATATATATTTCGGCCCGACGCCGCCAGTCAGATAAGCTTTTATGCGCCTGAGGTACTGAGCACGACACTGGAAGACTGCAGTAGGCAAATATATGATTCTGACACTGTGTACCTAGCGTCGTATATAGAGTATGACGAAGATGTACGGAGGCAAGGATGCTGTCATGCTATGTTTTGGTTCTCTGGGCTATTTGAGGCACTTGAATTCGATCAACTCCAACAACTGATAAGGCAACAACCGGCCCTAAATATGCATATTTAAAATTTGTTTTCAGACAATCCCCCTCCAATGTTCACAAAAATTCGTCTGTGAAGCAACTACTAGAAATCCAATGACTCTGCTCTACTTTTGTCCTCAAAGTTCATGCAAGCCCCTTCGTACGATCTGCAGGCTACGTTTTTTTTTTGTGCGACATACCCCAAAAATAACTCGAGACGCAAGATCTTCAGCTTGCGTTGCAGTTATCACAATCTGTGGACGGGGAATAGCAGACAAACGGGCGTTTATTTCGGCCGGTGCTTTGCAGCTAATCATCGACCTTACGAGACATCCAACATTAAAATCTTCTCCCGTTTTGTAGCCTATCTATCTATCTCATATTCGAGTCTTACTACAAACCCAATATATCTTCCACAATCAAACGACTGCGGCGCAAAGTAATTGTTACGGACCTGAGCTGGGTGCTCCGCACTTCTACGTGTTGTGTATCATCACTATTTCTTTATAAACCAGGCCTTCAGTCTCTGTTTCAGTCTTCATCAATTATTACTTTTCAGTAGATTTGTATCGCGTCTCCAGACTATTTATAACCTGACAGAGAAGCCATCGATCCAAAATAGACGATGTCATGTCAATTGACTTCTCAGAGTCTTTCGACTCATTGCATAACATATGATCAGAAATAAATACATTCAATGGTTCACAGGAACGGCGCGAAGAATACACATATACAATGAAGACACAAATACTGAGACATACTTTATCTACAGCGGCAACTGTAGCGTACGAGAAGAGATGTAGGAAGAGGCGAGGTTAACTTGGAACTGTGGACAGAGGTGGTCAATGAGGGGGACCAACCCACAGGGTAAAATGTTGGAGCATAGACACCCTCAGAAATGAATAAGTCAATCAAGAAGAAGAATATAAACAAGAAGGTAAAAGACAGCGGACAAGCTGGCGATACTCAAAAGACGCGGACAATGAGAAAAGCAAACATGTGTATACTTCTTCACTCCGTCCTCTGCCTCTTGCCATCTCTCTCTTCCTGTGATTCCTGGGCTTCTGAACCGTCTTCGGTTCTCCTCTTGGTGCCCGCTTCTTCCTTTCCTGCACTGCTCTGTCCGCTGATGCCGTTCA
This sequence comes from Stropharia rugosoannulata, assembly GCA_028532985.1. Lineage (NCBI taxonomy): Eukaryota > Fungi > Basidiomycota > Agaricomycetes > Agaricales > Strophariaceae > Stropharia > Stropharia rugosoannulata. The sequence goes on along the minus strand of JANCIK010000010.1, from coordinate 2,658,861 downwards.
TACTTCTGAGTACCTCGAGCTCGGCCTCCAGCCGCGTGCGCGCCATGCGCTCTTCCTCCCACAAGCGCTTGATCTCCTCGAGCTGGGCCTGGAGGTCGCCCATTGCTTGGTCCATAAGCAGCTTCTCGAGTGTCCATTTCTCGATGTTGCGTGCCTCATTCTCCTTGAGGTGGTGAATATACTGCACCGCGCGCGAGAGGATGGCGCCCTTCGCCTTCTCGCCTGACCCGGACGGGACTATACGCCCAAGCTCATTTATGCCATCGTTAATATTGCCACGGCGGCGACGCTCTACCTCTTTCTATTCAAACCTATCAAAAAAATCTTTCTTGTAGTGAAAATAATAATAACGCACATGGTTGTCCTTCCTTTGTCTACTCCACTCGTCACTGCCCATTGCCGCTGTTCGGCCACCTCGCCGGCCAGAAGTGGGCGCGGGTGCGGGTGCCTGACCCTGGTCGCCCTGCGCCTCTCCTTCTTTTGTCGATGGGCTCGCACTGATTGTTCCCTCGGCCCCGTTGTCTTCCGGACGCGGGGCAGCTTGCTGTGGTGGATGCTGGACATTAACCGGAGCCGCTTGCATGGTAGCGACGGCGCTCAGCTGGCCCAAGTTAGGTGGTCCACGGGGGTGAGAAGACGGGCCGGGGTCGTTTATTCCTGGAAGCCCAGGAGCAGTGGGCGGGTAGTGTACGGGCATATGCGGGGCCCCGAAGGGAGGCGGGGCTTGGGCTAAGTTGGACAACGTCTGCGCGGCATCTTCTTTAGGTGTAGCTTGCCCTTCCGTAAGCTAGCAATAGGCAAAGAAGATGTCAGTGGTCGAACAACAGACAGGAAAAGGAACGAAGAAAGCTAAGAATATTGAGAGCATCGTGCGGAGGGGGAAGACGCAGTCGGAGCAGGACCATGTGAGACATTGGACGTCTCAAACATTATGCACAGATTTCGAAGGTGAAATTGGGCAATCCCATCCTGAGCTCGTCCTTCGCAGCTCTCCTACCCCCGAAGGACACCCTCCCAAGGCGGTACCAGACAAAGACATATGATGCTCCCCGTGACTGCGTCAGACGCGCTCGTGCTCTTCGTCGCAACAGTCACGTGTGGATTAATTAACGTCGGCCGTCCTGCAGTTGCTTGACCATCATCCACGACCATCCTGAGCAGCACCAGCACCAGGGGGAGCCCGGGCACCGAGGAATACCCACGACGCACAGCGCAGCATGAAAGAAAGCTCACCTTTGTGAAGACCCCGGGCAAAGAGCGCAGCAGGTTCATGATTTGGTTCTGATCGAGCCCGTTGAGATGCATGCTGGAGAGGTCCGCAGTGGAGAGGTTGTTGTTGAGGCCTGCCGCCGGTTGAGCTGGCTGCGATGCAGGGGCAGCAGGGGCTGCGTGAGAGAGTGCAGGATCGTGATTTGCAGGAGTAGCGGGTGCCATTGCGAAGTTGGGGTGCGGAAGATGAGATATGGGTGATCTCAGGCGGAGCACAGACAGGTCACTTTGGTCTGTCCAAAGGATTATATGGCTGCTGGTTGTCGGAAGGTGGTCGATGCTAACAATGCAGCGATACGGGAACGCTCTCAGCTATGTTGATGATTTACGGTGCCGGGAAAAATCGGACAATTATGAGAAAATTGCTATATTGCTGTTTCCTCAGCTGCTTGACGTCTTCGGTGTTGGAGGACGCAGCGGGGAGGGCTAGCGAGGGGCGGGCTGAGAGAGGGGGATATTGGGAGATGGGGGGGCGTGAAAGTCACGATTGTCGTGATCAGAAACCCAGTGACCTGGCAAGTCATCAACAAATCACGAAATTCTCACGCCACCGAGATCAGCCGACCATCTCACCTGACTTGTCACGGCTTGATCTCAGCTTGATCAGGCATTTCAAGGTCCTGCCTTTGATTGAGCCCATTGGACGGTTCAACCAGATGCATTGAAGATTTTCTATCAGCTTTACGCTTTGATTCTGACCTGTTTACCATTTGCTTTCTTTCGGTCTAAGAAGAAATAGAAGCCTGTAGAATGTTTGCTCGAGTTTGTAAAGCTTTGTTTCACATTCATTCTGTTGATCACATGAGCTTAGGCGGCCCGGCATCCGGAGACCGACACCCGGGTCCCGGTCCCTTGCCCTTGAAGCTTGAACTGTCAACAGCAGCCCACTCTGCACCTTCCCGAGTCGCGGGGCCTTCTAACCCATATTGTACAAAACACCGTGTCCATAATCATCCTGGGCTAGATCGCGTATGCTTATTATAACTGTGTTCTGCCCTCAAAAACGTATCACCTCCGTCCCTGACTTGAAGATGATTGAATGACCGCCGACCGGGGTGTGAGCAAGTTGTAAGGCATAACATGAATTTCGTACTTCTATCTCAAAGAAGTTTGAGTACAAGATCTTACAGGCATCGTAAAGTTCTTTATTAATACAACGATCTAATCTTTATACAGTCCAAAGTTCCAAGCTAGGTGACAAAGACAAAACATAGCCTACTTCTGTAAGTTCGCCAGAATAATATTTTGCAGAGTGACACCGTCGTCCTTTCGGCAAGATATAGTTAGCCGAACCTCTTTTCTCTTGTTGAAACATACCTGATCCATTGACCAGGTAAAGCATCCTGCCATCCCAGATGTCTTTGCAAATTTCGTTTTGTCTGCGATGCTGTAAGTATCATCATAACTGACGACGGTCGTCCGCTCCGAGTTGTAAATATACTGCATTCGAGGCTTTTTTTAAAGAAAAGTCGGCGCTCGAGCTCAAACATTAACTAACCGGAGTATCGCTACAATTATCCCATCCTAAACGATTCTAATCGTGAGTGCTCGAAGCCTAATTCTGAGCCGCGTGTCGCGACGCACCTGTAACATATCCGTTCTGCCCAACATAGTTGCCATCCTTATTTTTAACGAGAGCGCCCATTGAAACAAGCTGTGCAAAGGGTATTTGCTGGCCCCACATGCTACTAAGGTCGCCCACTTTCGGCGCGGCTAATGTTCTTGCCTCTCCCTGTAAATTATTGCGTCGATGCATACCCATGGCAAATGGTGACTCTCTAATATTAGTAGAAACAAAGCTTCCGGAAAGCTTCTTGTCACTGCTTTTCGAAACATATCCGTAAAGAGCTAGGCCCAGAAGAAGTTTAGAAGCAGGCATGCCAGCCTTTGTCCATTGAGTCAACGCGGCCTGTGCATTAGCGTGCGGCTGAGTACTTGTCTTGCATAGATCCCCTTCAACAACGGTAAGTCGACGATAGCAGTGTTACGTGAATATATCGAATTAATGCTCACCTAATGGAGCGTTTGGGCCAGGATGTTCAGAAGAGTCAAACACATCGTAGTTCCTGATAAGGCATGTATCAGCATAATGGTGGTCATAGAAGATAGAGCGTAAGAGCACTTGCATGATATTAACAAAAGTCATGTACTTTGCGTATTCGGAGACATCTGTGAGTGGTGAACCATTGGGTCCTACCCACGGCAGTTGAGTGACTGCAGCTGATATGATCTTATCCGTGCCTAATATAATATAGCATCTTAATGCGCCCGCAGCCGCAAAGTAAACAGTACCACTTGCCTAAAGCGTTTCTTAACGCCTCAAAAAATTTCAAGAGATTTGCAGCGTCGGCAGAAGAATGAGGGTTTCCAGCTCCGGAAGAGTTGGGGTATTCCTATCAACGAGTCTAAGTACGGCCCCGCAGAATAAGAGGTATAGAATTGTTGTACCCAATCAATATCAATGCCTAAGGATTCGGATTTAATTTAATTTGGAAGCTCTTTGACAGTTTGTAAAGCCTTACCATCCAGGTCATAGGAATTCACCGTTTCTGATAAAGTGTTTACCAACTTTCCACGGTTGCTTTGGGTTGACATCGCTTGACTGAACCAATGACTACCAGACCAGCCACCTAGTATTTCCGGTATATATATACATATGCGTTGGACAAGATGAAAAATGGTCGAATAATTAACTCACCGACTGAAAGCACGATCTTTGTTCCACTGCCGCTGTTGCGCGCACTAGACACAAGAGACTTCAACACATTCTGGCTCCCGTTGTCCCAGTCAATACCAGCTACTCCATTTGGTGTGACGAAAGCTGCAAGCCGAATAATTTAATATAAACAACTTCAAAGAACCGACGTTTGCCCATGCTCACCGAAGAAGATAACATCAAATTTCTTGAAGTCGATGGACTTTGGTGGGAGAGTACCTGACGCCCAGGACGGATAGTAAGACGCAGCTGTATACCCTCTCTCGGTCTGTCCAGCTTTAATCATATATTCCTCACGCATGAGCGTATGTTCTTTCTCCGTCTTCTCGGGAGCCAAGAAAGCGAGAAGGGCCGGATGATAGCAAAGCTGCAAGTCGTGCAATGCGTTATTCAAGTACATCTGAAGTCCGTTTTTGCGCTCTGAGATCAGTTCATCGTCGACCCAGGAAAAGGGGAGCACGGAGGAAGCCATAGCACGTTTTGGTGGAAACGGGAAGACACTACCCAGAGTATCTCTCAAAGCAGCAAACTTATCATCGAGAATGTGAGAGTTTGAGTGAATATATGCGCATAGAAACTCACCTGAGAGTAACGACGAAGAACGTCGTAAGCAGTATTGTCTTCTCGGTAAACCTTGACAATGTACAAGATATAGGGTGGGTACGGCGTCGAGGCCGTAGTGTGGCCGACGATGGATACTGAAGCGATAGGTGACTCCATTGTAAGACGTGTGGAGGCGAAGATAAGAAACTGGTTTGAATGGTGGCATATTTATGGGGGGTGCACTATATACGTGTAGCCATAGCTTTGTATTTCTTTGTTTTGACAGCAGAAGAGGCAACTTCATAGCCTGATTTGGAAACCAGCGCCTTTTCAACTGACCTTGCCCCTTTGGGACTAGTCCATTTTGGTTGTATGCTGCGCTGCAAGAGGAGGGACACGGTGACCATGGGGCAAATATACTTTGGCCGCATTTCTTTATCGACGCAGTGCAACATAGAAGCCGATGAATTTCTAGCTACTGTGGAGCACTGGCGTCGAAACTGCCAGCTCACACTTGCTTTGGGACTAAATAGAATCTATATTGGCATACAGTCGAAGGAGCCTCGTTATATTCATAAGTATAGCACATGCGTGTCACTTTCATTCAATAGTCGTCAGATAAGGTTAAAATGCTTGTCCGTTAATCATCACCGGCGTGTCGCCCGATTATAAGTACGCCAGCTCTACTTGCCGCTAACAGCTAGAATGACATCCTGAAGGCTATACCCATCGTCCTATAGAAGATATCAGTGCTGGACTTGCATGGATACCTTGAATCATACCTGATCGAGAGACCAGGTGCAGCACCCTGCTAAGCCCTTAGCTTTTGCGAAATGGACTTTTGCTGCAATTGAACGCGTATCTAGACCGAATTAATGAACAAGATGGTGACCGGAAAGGGGATATATTTACTGTCAAAAACAACCAGAGTCTGTTCCTCTGTGTTAAACAAATACTTTTTGAAATTAGTCAGAGACGGTTATCAGAACCCTGTCGAAAGCGACACGTACAGGAGTCCAGCTAGCGTCATCCCAAGCTGCGATGGTAGGTACTATTAGTGGCACAACAGATTAACAAGAGCTTAATGTGACTTGCCCATAGTGTAGCGCTCGCCCTGGCCATAGTTCCCGTCAAAGCGTTTTACCAATGCTCCAGACAGGACGATATGCTTAAAGGGAATCTGCACTCCCTTCCACAAAGAGAGACCCCTAGACGAGCCATCGTCATTTGCAGAAAAATTTGGAGCTACCTGTTTATGTGTTCCAGTGAACGAGGTCTTGAGTCTAGTCCAATTGTCACCGGATGCCAGTCCGGTTTTAGCACTTTCAAAGACGTATCCAAATAATGGTATGCCTAACAATATCTATGTCTTGGCTGAGCCGAAATTGATCACGCTATCATCTAGAGTGACTAACCTTGGAGATTGGAAACCCAGACGCGACCCAAGCAGATATAGATGCCTCTGCGGTTGAGGGAGAGTCAATGTTATCATCAACAGAGCCTAAGTTCTATGTTCAGCAATGGAAAGAGACGTAAACTGACAAGGCCTACCTAAAGAGGAGTGAGCAGAGGGATATGACTGAGGCGGAGCCCCGTAGTTCCTATGCGAAGTTAGTACGGATATGCGCTGGCAGTATTGTATGGACCAACATTATATTGATATAGCTTAACTGCTCGGAAAACTCAGGTACCTCGGGAGAGGTATCTCCTTCAGGTCCGAGCCAAGGCACACGGCTCACTGCCGCTGAAATTACTTTGTCATTTCCTAATGAACAAGTGGCTGTTAGTTGAAATTATTCCAGGAGATAGTGGGCCGGTTCATCGGTCCTTACCTAAAGCGGAGCGTAACGCCTTAAGAAGCTTCAAAAAGTTCGTAGCAAAGGAAGGAGAATGTGGGATCCCGAAAGCCGTCAAGTTGGGGGTTTCCTGTTCGATAAATGTTAGCATATATGATGATAAACAAGCGATCATGTGTACCCAATCTATGGAAACCCCAGCCAGCCCGAGTTCATTTACAGCGGTGACCACTGCAGCGACGAAAGTCATTCGATTGGTGGGACTAGAGCAGATATGATTGAACCATTGACTGCCTTCCGTGCCGCCTGGGGAACAGACGTCATCACTCTTATGGACTCATCTCAGAAATACGACAGGCTCACCTATTGCTAAAACGATCTTCGACCCAGAACCATCGTCACCTGCAGTTTTGATTACCCGCTTCAAGACAGGGAGTGTATCGGATCCCCAGTCGAGAGTAGAGTCAGAATTCGGAGCCGCGTAGCCTAATTGTTGTTAGAATATGTATACGTGACAAAGTGAGAGCTCACCAAAGAAGATCATGTCATATCTTCCATAATCAATTGACTCAGGAGGAACGTCTTCCGCGGCCCAAGACGGGTAATAAGCAGCGGACAGGAAAGTACCATTGATATCTACTTTATCGCCCATCTCACTGGTCATCATGGTGAGCAACTTCTTGCGAGATAAAGTTGACGGTAAGTAATCTTCCAAGTCGGCTGCTCGCTCTGAGCTCACGGTATCGCGTTTGAGGAAGTCCAGCAAAGCATGGCTGTTCTGATACTCTGAGGACCATAAGAGAGCACTTAGATACTCTGCAAGACCAATTTTACGTTCTGAAATGAGCGCATCGTCGATCCATGCAGAAGGGAAGAGCTTAGTCGACAGTAAACGTTTGGCAGGGAATGGAAACTCGTCCTTTAGTTCACCTGCAATCGCATATTTAATTACGGAAAGGAATTAATACCTGACTTTAGAACGTACTGTGCAAAGCTGCAAACTGGGCAAAGTTTTAGTTATGTCCGTGAATACATATTCAGTTGCATACCTCAGAGAATCTGCGCCTGATTGTGATTGGGGAGCCATTGTTAACCACGTCGACGATATAAACAACGTGAACATCCGGCGTCGACGACGTGGTGTGCTTCGTGATAGTTACAGACGCGCCAGTCATGGTTGTAGCAAAGCAATAGCGCCCGCGAAGAGACATGTTCGCTGGTATATACCTCGTATATCGCCTTGTTCAAATGAATACGAAACCTGCACAAGTATTCCTCTTGCCATTAGATTAAACCCCACATTGTCTGGTAGCGCTTCAGTGCAATCCAGAGCGCCCAGAAAAGATCAAAGCAGCATATGTGTACCACAGCTGTAGAGACAGGAGGCGCTGGCATCGACCCCACAGTGTTGATGAGGTGCCATTGTTTATGCTACCTGATACATTCAAGGAGTTGCCACCGAAGATTGGCTGTCTCGGGAGTGGGGGGAGTCATGCTCGGCCATATGATCATCAGATAGCGCGCTATGGGATACCACTGCGTCCATCCATCAAGACCAGCCAAACCAAGAGCCGATGTTCCAGTTTCCCCCAGGACAATTCGAAGCGGGGTACGTTCCGACTGCCGTCAGATAGTCCCTTAGTTCCAGATGGTGAAAGCACACATTTATCATGTATGTTGAACAAAGAGCTTCTTGAATGTTCATCGAAGTCGGGGATCGTTTATGTTGAATGTAGGTTTCGGGGTCGGATCTTGGTTGGACGGTAGACCTTTGTTCAACCTTCGTTGAGCATTTTACAATGCCGCCGGTGCCCGATGCCCAGCAATCACGTTGCAGTAATGATATTTATAATGTACTTGCTATTCAAAGCTTGAATAGTAAGATAGGGCACGTAGTACATCCCACACTCAGTTGGCGGACTAGTATTGGTGGTGTGATGAGCAAGTAACGACGAGTCAAACGCACGGGTGTTACACAAAGTTACATCTCGGAAGATCCCCGTTGCATGATGGTGAACGGTGACTAGCCACGATTGTGTTCTTAGTACTAACTACTTGACTACGACTGTACTCAATATCAATCTTTGTAGTCCGTAAAAAATGTATGAATTACTGGAGCATGGCTATGTTGTACCATCCATAATTTTATGCTTCAGTCAATCTATGCGGCCTCGTTATTAAAAAATAACTGCCCCCTATCATACTCGGAAATGAAATTCAGACAGTCCACTAACCAACCGCTGAATGCAAGCAAGAAAGTGTAATATCATTCCACATATCCTCTAAGGTACGATTAAGATGAAAGGGAAAGGTATTGGTACAGAGAGCATGCAGATAGTTCATAGATAGCGAGGAGTTAAATCCGGTAGCGAGATAACGAAAACGTAGGGAGGTCGTAAAAAAGTCTATGATGTTAAGGATGAAGATGCGATGGGAATGTGCGACCAGGTCGCGAGCGGGTGTACACTGTACAAGGGATACAACAGATTACGAGACCAGGGTAAAGTGCACTTGCTAGTACCAAACTCGGGTAGGTCAGATATGGAGGAACAGATGAGGAGTACAATACGACGATGAAGAAATGGGAGAGTCCAGGAGAGAAGAAATCATGGCAGCCCTTCAGGCCACTCGGCGCGGCGTCGCCAGCGACCGTTGGCGTCGAAGCGGGGATTCACTGGGTACGTGAGGCCGTCATTTTCACAGCGTCCGACAGGCACTAAGATGAATAATAATCAGCTAAGTTTCAAGGACGTGCAGACGGGAGTGAATATCTCAACAAAATAATAACTCACGGAACCACCCTAACCACCACCTGCCCATTACGCTTACCCACTCTTCATGTGAATCCCCTAGCCACCAGATGTTGCCCTCGCGATTGAGGGTGCCCCATTCCTTGTCCCACTCTTTTGTCAGGCGTTTCTTAGCACTATATAGTATAGGTCAGTACCAGGTCGCAGACAAGTCGAGTTGTCGCACCCAAACTGCCACCAGCTAAAGCCTTTCGCTAACAACCTGGATTCGCGTTCTCTCATGTTGTGAGTTTGCATGCTCTCCACAGTCGTTTGTCCACGCAGAATAAGCATGATGTGCGATGCAAGAAGTAGAAATGTGAATAGAAGGAAAACTCCTGCTCTACAAGAAAGATTCAATAGAAGAATAAACAAATCTATAAAGTTACTCACAGTGCGATAACGACAACTTCCTGTACGTCAATACCAAGGGTTGGCGAGTCTCCCGCTTTAATGGTATATGTCAATAAGGTAGCCAACACGTAAGCAGTAAATCCAACGGCTGCTTGGTTAAAATTGATAAAGAACTGAGGAAATAGTCAAGATGCGCTCTTCGGGTATTGTATGTTCAAACAGCACCTTGTGGTTCCTAGCACCCACACATTGCCCAATCCCTGTAGAAGTGACAATTAAAATCGTGAGATACGTGTACGGCATAATACGAACAAGGGCAATGGTGATCATATTTCAATACGCACTAAAGAGATTGGTCAGATACGCCTTATTAAGGAAGAGGGATAAGTTATGAAGACTCACTGTTCCACACGCACGACAGTGATGGGTTCGGTAGGGCTTCACAATCTGGTCGGTTGCGCAATACCTGTGCACTGGATCTAGCACCGGCGTAGTCGGTGGTCGTCGTGTGATGTTCAACGCTGCCAGTTTTTGTTCTCGCATCCGTGCTTTATCTTGTTTAGGATATGATTTTGGATTTGCCTTGTTTGACGAGTTTCCATTAGGTAACGATTTGTTCAGGGCGGGGGATCCCAAATGAGAGGATACCGCAGCTACGGGGGGGATGAAGGCGGGTTTCGGTACAGTTATTGCATTGAACGTGCCTGCGCTCCGGTCTTGCATTTCGCTCCGGCGCGACTCGTCCCGCCGAAGCAGATCCTCGTACGATGGGCCTGCAAGTCCAGTAGGTTCATTTCGATGGGACACTTGGCTGCGTGACATAGTTTTTGTGAGCGAAGGGCCTTGTGATTGTTGCGAATTACGATTGCCTGTCTCCATATCTGTATCCGGGATGTGTGAAGACTGGAATGATTCGCGCATAGGGGCTACCGCGAGCAATAGAGGGCGTTCCGATTGTTTTATATACTAACCCATATTTCAGTAAGTGGGAGCTGATATCATTAAGGGGCTCACGTCTTTGGCGTAACCTGGCGGAGTCAAAACGACCTTATGGTACATCAACACTGGATCGGTCTTTCAATATAATAAAGAGATATTTACCCTGATGTATGCCCAGATCATCCATAGGTAGAGAACACAAAATATGACCAATAGGACGACTACCAACAATTAGTTGTGCCACCCGGCATAAATCCCACACGATTCTTAGCACTTACTGCCAGTACTTCGTCCTCCCTGAGCACGTCTCTCCCCGCGAATCATGGCAATGCATAGTCGTTGAATGTAAACATAAGCAGAATACCCCATAATACCAACGGCGATGCCGACGACCATCTTTCGTGCGATCCATGGCTGTGGAGTTGTCCTGTTATACCGCTTCTCCCGCGCGACCTCCCTTGCCTCGTGAATAACTCCACAACATGTCCTCTCTTGCTTTTTCATCAGTGGAGATGGTTCGGTTTGAGCCATGGTAAGGTATAGGATTATAGGTTTGACCGCTAGACCATGTTTTGGGAGACTCGTGGAGAAAACAAGAATTGTTCTTTATTCAGATTTCAAGAATCCCAACATCATGAGCTCGGTGGGAGGTCACGGGATATTGCAGGCCGACGTCATCAATGACTTACATAACGGTTGGCACGTCATTAATATTACGTATGTAATCATAGACATCAAATGCTGACTCTTCCGCTTGCATTTGGCTTGCATTCTTTTTAACATATTTCTTCCAAATCTACTCGACGATTTCTGGTTTTACTATGTATACATGTGTCTTTGACGTCGCTTCATTAAAGCTATATATGTGCCTCTGGTCATCACAAGAGTCATTTCACAACCACTCTCGAATGTTCAGCTATAACTTTTATAGGCTATAGCTGCTAGTGAGCTTAGCCTAGTATAAGCAGGGCAAAAAAAGGGCACCAAGCTTCAAGTAGTACAGCTTTGGAGATTATATGACCCAACAGCGGGTACAAGGTGAACTGCACTTGATGAGTAAACTTTGCTGCTTTATCAAGTTCCAACTGTAGCCACGCTACTTGCTCAAGGCTATCATCGCTTACATGCTTTATCCACGTTCCAAGACCTTCATAGTACAAGATCTTGCTCCCTCAACTGGATTACAGCCATTTCGAATCCATCTTTAACTCGTACTCTTGGCCTCGCAAGATATCACTTTCATTCGCCTAATGACTCGGATACGCGTATTTCTTAGACTCATCCTCCTCACTCTAGTAAAACACCCCTTCGCGTACTGGTTAATGGCATCGAGTGTGTGGCCTTACTCTCTTGCGTTTGAGATAACGCCGAAGCTTAACACATAATAGACAATGTGTTGACCACGCAGAGAATTGATCCTATCGTTAACCCGGGAACAGTTTCGACCCATGTCCACGGAGGTAAGTGTGCGTACATGACATATGTATTAGTTGGATACATAAAGCTTTATTGCAGTTGTAGGAGGAAGTAATTTTGGACTTGATGTGTCTACGGACACCCTAAGGGCGAGCCAATGTACTTCAATACCGATCCCTCAAGATAAAAGCAACTATTGGTACCCTGTATGTTAGACGTAGCCTAATACGTTTTTACCAGGCAGCTAATCACTCAATCTTAGCAACTTTATTTCCAGTATGGATTTTCCAGAACTTCACCGCCATACTTACATACTACTTTTTAGTTGGGCCAACGGAACATTTACGAGCGTTGAAGGGAACCCTGTTATGTAAGTGGCCCTCGGTGCACTATACGTGTCCTAATATGCAATTACAAAGCTGTAGGATTTAATATTAAGTCTCCATTGACTCATACATTGAATATATTCGCAAGATTACCTCTTCAGCGATGCCCCGGGGAACACAACTGCATTTCCTGACAATGTACTTTCATCCTCCTTGCTAACGAATGTCCCTCTTCTAACCAGTGGCTCTAGTTTCGGATGCTATCTGGTTTGTACACGAATCCATCCTGAAAGAAGTCTAATGTTTGCTCCAGGTGATCCTACACTCCGCACATTCGATCCGTCAAGTTTTGCTCAGCAAGCTATTACATACCTCTGCCTAAATTTCAACGGGAACTCACCCCGCTTCAACGAACTACCTCGGATGAGCTGCCCGGCTGGGATACGCTCTCAGATTGTAAGCCATCGTATCATGATTCATTTCTGTAGTCTCGTAACTTTGAATTCCCAGAATTTTCCGAGTTGCTGGGATGGAGTGGTATATTCGTTTCTCTGCTTCTAGATAGTACGATTGCCGATTAATTTTCACGTAGAACACCGACTCTCCTGACCATCAATCGCACGTTAGCTTTCTGTCGACAGGACCCGATAACGGAACGTGCATTAATCCGCGGTTCCCTGTGACTCTACCCCGCATATTTATGGAGGTGAACGACACAGCGGTCCCTTCGAATCTGGATTGACTTGTTCTCGGTCCAGGTCTATTGGGTGACTCAGATATTTGATAATTTCCGCTCGCATGCAGCAGTACCCGACCAACCTTTTGTGTAAGTACTGACCCATTTCTCTTACTTTAAACCGCATAGGTATATTGATATTCTTTTATAGCTTCTCTAATGGAGACCCAATCGGCTACTCGTATCATGCTGGTGAGCAAATCAGGACCCGAAAAAAGCGGTACTAATACACGCCCAGACTTTGTAAACGGTTGGGACGCTGGTGTTCTTCAGAGGGCACTTAATGGTTGTAACTGCAATCCATTTGGGGACCCGTCCTGCTGCGCAGCACAAGGACTCTTCGATTTCAACCAAAGTGCAATGTGCTATATCACGGATACAATAGATGAGCAAGGTGCGTTCTATGTAACATGACCTCTGTGAAGCCGGACTCACAAACCTAATGCCATTCAGTGCTTGGAATATTAGAAACACTTCCTGGCAACAATCCCGTGCAAGGTCACTGTTACGAACAGTACTTCGACCCTGTTAGCCCTGCCCTCCTCTCTCCGGTTTTTGTTTACAACGATGTCAATACGCCCATACCAGACGGAACTATCTCAGTGCCTGCGCGAACTGCGTCGATCACTCAGCCTGCGCAGGGGACATGCCTCGGAAATGGCTCCGATAGCTTGCGGCTGTACAGTCGGTCATCGTGGCGTATAATAGGCCTAGGCTCAATTTGTGCTGCTCTTGTATCGGTTTTGCATTTCTGATAAGCAGACTCGAACTGTTATTAATTAGTGTAGGGTTTATTTTGAAAAAGTATTTGAAGCTCCTACATCCTAGGACGTATCCGTCGGTGGCACTGCGGTGGGTAATGCACAGTGTACTTAAAGAGTTGCCATGAGGGGTGGTATGTAAATATAGTCTAAATAACATTATTAATACTTTTAAATTATCTGCTTTCTCATTGCACTCGCAGCTTAGGGCCTCCTGGGACGCTGGAACGGGTTAGGGCGTTGCTGTGCTGACAATGAAGGGCTTCCTCCGCCTTTAACATAGTCCACGGCAGCTTTGATGCTGTCCCTGAACGGTGGCAGCTTGCCTTGCTTCTCCTTCGGGATAATAGGAATGTCCAGCATCTTCCGAACTGCAGTGCGCTGCAAGGCCCATGTCTGAAGGAGCGTGAAGGCGGAGGTGGTCAGCAACGAAGCCATGAGACCCGCACTGAAGTCGGTCATCATGTAGAATCCTGCAAACGAGAGAACACGTAGACCGTTCATGAGATGGCCCATTCCGGGGCGGGCTGAGAGATCCATGTCTTTGACACCAATCTGGAAGAGGTCAGACCCAATCTATTGAATGGCGTCACACGTACCGAAATTTGGGTGTTCACGACGGCCATAAGTGCGGCGGGCATGATCCATGTTGGGTCGGGGACGGTTAAGTCAGGAATGGCAGCTAAGCCACTCTGCTTGAGCTGCTCAACAGGCAGAGACGCCATCTTTTGCACGCCGAAGAAAAGGCCGAGGGTGACGGGTAGTTGGACGAGGCCGTACGCGCTTTTGAGCGGGCTCAGGCCGTGCTTCTTCTGGTACGCCTTCATTGCGGTCTGTACCTTCATGATCTCGAGCGTGTTCTTGGTGCTGGCGGCTTTCGCGAGCGCCTCGCGCATGTCAGTCAATTGTTGAGTGTGTGGCAGCATACGGGCGTTCTCGCGCATGGACACGACGGTGAACGGCACACAAACTAGACGCCAGAAAACGGTGCCGGCCACGATTGTCCAGAACCAGGGCATGTCCATGGACACGTTGATGACCTCGAACGACCAGCGGACGAGCCCTGCAGGATTCCAGCCGACGAGACCCAGAGCTGAAAGGTCGCCGTAGTGGAGTGGTGGGATCTGGTTGGCAACAGCGGATACGGCGTCAATACCACTCGAAATCGTTGAAGTCGCATCGGGAACTGCTGCTGCTGCGCTGATAGGTTCTTGAGCCAAGTCGGCGGGGTCTACAGGTGTAGATGGAGTAGTCGAGAGGTGACGGGGCTGGAAAACCGCGCGAGGTGAGCGGTGTAGAGATACAGGAGAGTTCTAACAGTCGTTTTAGCAATGATGTCGATTCAAAATTGATCCAAACCGCCCGCACCTGTAATATTGACGAAAACAAACGCGCATTCGACCCGCGAAGCCTCATTGACGAGCTACAAAGTTATAAGCTTCCACAGTCTAAAGACCGTGATGAGACGTACCTCAGCATTGCACCATGCCTAACCCCAAAGCCGAGTTTGCTTGTGAACGCCATCGATGATGACGAGGGCCAAAAGTCGGACGTTGAACGACGTTGCGGTCGGGATTGTATTTTTTCCCCCACGTTATTTACGGTTGATTCCGGGCCGCAGTATTGCCCCTGTCTACAGACTTGCAAGGACTTGCAGGTCATCGCTGTAGGACGACCATCTCTGCCGTCATCTCTCACACTTAATGACCACAAACCACACTCCTCGACGACGGACATACCGGTATGTAAGCATAGTTTTCGTCATTTAGATTCTTAACGTATAGACCATCTTCTTGCAGAGGTCATCGCAGAAGCTCATTCGTAGCGTCAGATGTAAATGAACTGGTGGAGCTTCGAGCTCGCCAACGCACATTCCACGGCGCTTACAGCAGGACTGCACTCGGAGCATTGGGTTATGCTCTGACAATTCTCCGTCTTTTCCAACCTGCTTTTCATCGAAGTACGTGCCAACTTATCGGCCGGACCTTACCTTTGCGTTAGGTTGAGCCTTTATCATTGAATAACAACTAACCTGCCTCTTCTGTACATAGTTGGTCTTCTCTTTGCTATCCTTGGCGCCCTCCTCTTCTTCATTGCTTTCTTCCGCTCACGACACTCTATTCATGACTTCGCCGATAGAGATAAAGAGGCGCATACATTCGACAATGCGATCAAAACAAAAGGTCAGGAAGGCACGCGCGTGTTCGGCCGACCTTTCGTTACGGCGGGATGGAGCGTAGTCCAGGTCACGGTTGTTGTCGCAGCTGTCGAAATAGCCCTGCTTGTTTTGATTATAACCACTGTGAGTCTTGCATGCTGATGCTGCAATTATTCAACTGTTACTAATGGGTGCATGCAGACCTAATTACTTTGTGATTTTGTGTGTACTATCATGGATCAGATTTATGACCTCATTACATTATGACCTTCATCAAGCGTTTCTTGTACGTTCAAACCATTATTTATTACACATACAGAAATGGTTTACTAAAAGTGTTCGGTAACAATGGTACCAAAGGGTATCAAAAACATATATCTGATTAAACAGCAGGGGTAGGCGCCTCAGTAGGGGCAGGTGCCTCAGCAGTGGTCGTAGCATCGACGTCGGGTGCTGTTGTTGGCGTCGCTTTTGCTTTGTCTTCGTCTTCGAGACGACTCAGCCACTTTTCGACGAACTTGGAATGTGCACCATAGTTCACGGTTGCATCTAATGCGTCACTGTTGCGAAGTGTATTAATATATGGTGTTTCTGAACCTCCATCATGGGCGGTAGCTCCTCACCGAACAACACCGGCCTTGTCAATGACAAAAGTAACGCGGGCAACAGGCAGAAGCCCGAGAATGCCTCTACCGATCCCGTATACTTTAAATGTCTCTTTCTTTGAATCGCTTAAGACGGGATACTTTAAAAAAAGAATCAATCAATATATGTGAACTCGGCGAATTAGCAGGTGATGTACTCACAGTCAGCTTCTGCTTCTCGACGAACTCCTTTTGTTTTTTCACAGGATCCGGGCTGATTCCAATGATCTGGACGCTACCAGGTTTAAACGTGTCTTTCTCTGCAATGGCATCTCTGAACTGGCAAGCCTCCTTGGTACACCCGTAGCTCCCTGTGCTAATGGTGAGTTGTGCTCTACTAGCTTTATAGATTAGACGGCGTGTACCAGAAGCTGGGTAGAAGAACAGCACTGTGGGCAGTCCTGACTTCCCAGGAGTGAAGGTAAATGTCTCGCCGTCGTAGTTTGACAACGAAATCGCAGGAGCTTCCTTTCCGATGAGCGACTGGTAGGACATATTCCTAGTATTGACTGCTGAAATTCACAAAGGGGGATGCTTTCAAGCAGTGTAGTGAAGGATGAAAGGGGAATTAGCCTGTGAGGTCGCATGACTCATGCACACTATTTATGCGGTATGGTGGCATTAAGTAATGCTCCAGTCATTCAGTTTCGGGGTGTCCCAGGGCGCGTCCCACCCACAGACCTGGAAGTCTAGGCAACAAACAGCCTTTGGCTTCTTCTTCAAGTTACCAGAAGTTACCACTTGTTGCATGATGGTCGCGTGTACTTGGCTAAAATTATCCCTGTCAGTGATCGCCGCCGGTGCCTAATTCATTTTACAGGAAAGTGCTTCTAAGTTCTCCGTCTTGCAAACGTGGCTGAGAAGGCTTGGGGTTGTAAAGTTAAAACAGAACGATACAGCAAGGTCTGCGGCGGGTTGGCTTTTTCTTTCCCTCGGAGAGCTTTATGTAAAAGCAGACAACACAAATAGAAGTACGGCCTATCATACGCCACCATGACACTAACTACTGTGTGTATAACCACAACCTAACTTAGTAGAGCCGTTGCCGAGACATATCCCCAGTGCCGATGAGGTTTGCAGTGCACAGATTGAGATAATTTGGTTTCCTGTTATCTATGGAGATGCAGAAGGCGAAACTACTGTGGACAAGCTGTAGACTGAAAAAAAAGGCACGCAAAACCCTCCGTCCGTATGGCCGTACAATATTTAGATGGGAGGGGTCATAGCAAACTGAAACGGTTTAGAGGTGGTGATTTCGAGGTAATGAAAGTGTAATAGTGCTGTTTAGATTGATATATAGTGGGACCCTTCAATGCATTTCCAGGGCGCTGTACACTTGATTCTTGAATGACTGTTGGCTAACAATATTATGAGAGAAATGTTACTGAGGAACTTTGTGTAAAATTGATCATCCATTCAACCCATTCTAACCATCAATGAATGGTGTTGGATGGAGCAATGTATGGAATACTCGAAAACACATAATTGCTCAATAATTGCTTCAAGATGATTGCTTAATACTTGCACTTTAATTTGGGTCAAATAATTCAGCCTTTACGCACTTTAAAACTTATTAGTAAGGGTGCTAAGCTCACATAGCTCCAATATTGTATACTTTTTCATAGAATATGGGACCAAACACCGCTTGTATGCGAGTTTTTATCCTTCAGTTTGTAGTATCAATACATCACGTTCAATTTGTTATTAGTTGCTTCATACTTGGTGAACAGGGTAACCTTATGTAAGCCTCCACTACTGATCGACTTCATGTGCTGCGTTGTCCGATTCGTATCCTCACCTTGCCCTCCTCCCACCCACCCTTCACCGCCTGCAGTGGCGTACACTGCGTAATCGACAAAATAACAGGCGAGGCCAACCTCTTAACCCCGTAATCCCCGGCTTTAGCAGCTCTGCAGCCATGTCATTCAAAATTCCGTCTATGACGTTAACCCAAGCTGCGGTGTCTTCGACGACGCCCGTCGCCGAGGAAGAGGAATACTATTCGTCGTGGTCTCTCTTTTTGGTGTGCATGCTGCTCATGCTCTCACTGCTGACCTCGTACTACCTGCAAATCAAGCGTATACGCGCAGTGCACGAGACCCTCGTGTCGATCTTTGCGGGTATGCTTGTTGGCCTGGTGGTGCGAATTGCACCGGGCGAGATGATTCGGGAGATGCTGGTATGTTGGAATTTGTCTCTACTAGATCTCAACCGCTAATGAGGACACCCTGTTTGCCCTGGACAGACTTTTAAACACACCATATTCTTTAACTTGCTGTTACCCCCAATCATCTTAAACTCGGGCTATGAACTCAAACAGGTCAGACTAAGTAGTTTACATGACTGGATGCAACGTATAACCTCAGCTTTCTACAGGAGAACTTTTTCCGCAATTTCGGCTCAATTCTTACTTTCGCCTTTCTCGGGACATTCATCTCTGCAGTCGGTGTTGGGTATGTCTTTTGTGCTTCTCATCGAACGCGCATGTCCTTAACACGTGCAGGACAGCCTTCTCGTTTTCGTCTACTCGTACCTCGGGATTGACACTAACAGACTCCCGCTTATCGAGTGCCTTATTTTTGGCTCTACTCTATCAGCCACGGATCCTGTCACCATCCTCGCTATATTCAACCAGTACAAAGTAGACCCGAAGCTCTACACCGTAATCTTTGGAGAGAGTTTGTTGAATGATGCTGTTAGCATCGTGTTATACGAGTAAGTTCTACGTCTCTTGACCGCTTGGCTTATAATAACGCCTGCCTTCCAACAGAACCTTGAGTCAGTTCCATGGAGAGGAAATATACCTAGGATCCATCTTTCATGGTATCGGCATCTTCTTGCTCTCTTTCAGCGTGTCTATGGCTCTTGGCGTTGCATTCGGCCTCGGAACCTCACTTATGCTCAAGCATTCCTATCTGCATCTGTACCCTTCCATCGAATCATGCTTAGTCGCCTTATCAGCCTACACCTGTTACTTCTTTTCCACAGGTTTGTCCATGTCTGGTATCGTATCGCTACTCTTCTGCGGGATCACGCTGAAGCACTATGCCTACCATACAATGTCACGGCGCACGCAGAGGGCAACAAAATACATCTTCTCTACGCTTGCGCAGCTTTCCGAGAACTTCATCTTTATCTATCTCGGTATGTCGCTGTTTACTAGTGCGCCACTTTCTGAGCCAGTCTTCGGCTACGTCAAGCCATTGTTCATCATTATTGCTACCATATCTGTTGTTTTCACCCGCTACGCCGCCGTCTTCCCGCTCTCCGAGGCAATCAATCTTTTCCAACGCCATGTACGGGGACAGCGGAACGAAGAGCTCCCTCACTCGTACCAGATGATGCTTTTCTGGGCGGGGCTACGCGGCGCCGTTGGTGTTGCCCTTGCGGCTGGATTTACTGGCCCGAACGCGCAAATGATGCGCACCACTGTGCTCATCGTCGTGGTTCTTACTGTTGTTATATTTGGCGGCACGACAGCGCGTATGCTTGAAGTTCTAGGCATACGCACAGGGGTTGAAGACGACGCAGGTCCAAGCAGCGACGAGGATGAACCCGCTTTTATTCCGGCTGGTCGCAGTGCGTGGGGTGCGGCAGGACGCGGTGCGAGGTGGAATCGTTTCATGGATGACGAGGCGAATGTACTAGGACGAGGTCGCGTTGGGAGGCACTATGCACCCCGCGCGTACAACCATCAGTATCAACAACAACTGCAGGGAAGGGAATATCCGTACGGCGGCGGCAGCTCTCATGTCGATGGGGCGCCACTCTCTCCTTTAACAGCTGTGCCATTCTCTAGCGCGTCTTCCGATTCTTATGACTACGACTCTGATGGTGCGGAAGTGCTCCCCCTGGCTCCAGCGGTAGGAGGAACACAGGCTGAGGGAAATGGAGGTCAGGGAACGAACCAAGCGGGCGTGGCGGCAGGCACAAACGAGGACGGGAAGTGGTTCCAGACGCTCGATGAGCGGTATCTGCTTCCCATTTTCTCAAACGCTACTGCGAGCCGCACGTTCCATGCACGGCGGGCGCGACGCTCGGCGGTCTTCAATTCTACCGGAGGCACTGGGCCGAATAGTGCGAATGCAAGTGCACTTGGGACGCCAGTGGATAGCGAAGACGAGTACGAGGGCGACCGGGAAGGAGGTGTTGCTGAAGGAATGGAAATGGGGCGGCACGGACATGCATCCCGGCAAGCGTCGCGGCCAATGCCCATGCGTACGGGCTCAGTGGATAATAGTAGGGTGGAGCGCGGTTTACCCAGCCCTGTACTGCGTAGCAGTGGGTTCGGACAAAGCGACAGTAGGTATGGGTCGTAGAGCTGGAGTGGTCCTGTTTATTATACCATTTGCGCATTAGCCGTATATAATTACTACGCTATACCTGGCAGTGTCGAGGTTAGACATCCTATAGGTGCATTGCGTCTACGTAGAGCCCCACTGTGCTGCACGATACCTTATTAAGAGTACCCGGATTCACGATGGGAATTCATGTACCTCAAATCTCAGAGTTTTGAGCCTAGCGGAGAAAGAGTAGTTGAATAACAATTTTAGACACCCGTTCCTCGATAGCCAGAAGATATAAGTGGTCCATTTCGTCTGTTGGGACGATGTAGAACAGTACTCTACAACGCCACAGAACTGACGTTGTGCGAAAATTTGTGCATTATTTAGTAGGCTCAAAAACGGCGAATCCGTTAGTGCCACCACCATCAAGTGAACTTCCTAGTCCGATCGAGGTGATATAAAAGCCGCTGTTCGGAGGACAAGCCTCGCCGCGAGGGGCGATGCGAACGTGGCAGAAATTTCCTATATGAATGAAAGCCATGATCTTTGACAGCTTTATTCTATTCTCCTGCACCTGAACTCGATATATGGAGTCCGTCGTAGGTAAGCATTTTAGTGTTGCTATTGTTGGGGGAGGAATGTGTGGATTGGCCTAGTGAGCACATTAAACACTTGAACTTGGAACCAGTCATTTGACCCTGGCGTTTTACCCCAATATCAGCGCGATTAGTCAAGCTCGTGCAGGCGTAGTGGTCAAGCTCTTTGAGGCAGCTGTACTAGTCCAAATTATTATTCCTCTTTTCCACCTTATGTTGACTCTCCTCAGTATCAGGCGAAGTTTGGTGTGGAGCAGGGGTGATGTTAGGTGTGTACTACTGGAACCTGGCAACTTCAGCCAGGCTTTGAATTGATTTTTGTTTCTATCTTATTGTAGGAGTGAATGCAGTTTGCACTCTGAAGGCGCTTGACCTACTTGATCCTCTGTTGAAAGTGGTTGATGTCGATGATGCAAGCCATGAAACTTATGAAAGCATTCTATACCAGAACAGAGATAATTGGGGCTCCTCTTTCTTATAAGATTGTGTTACCTTGGTCACAGTTCGTCGAACAGTGGGAGTTCTTAGAAAAATGTCAATACTGGGGAGGCGATGGGTATAAAATCTTGAAGAACATCACTCAACTTAGGTGGGATTATTGCACACGCTCTAATACCCTCTCCCGTCATACGTTAGGGAAAGAATAGTGCTTATTGGTGATGCTGTAAGGATGGATTTAGCTGCATATTCTTCTTAAAGGCCAACAATTAACACCCGTATTACAGGCACATGCCATGCTCCCGTACTTAGGCGCCGGCGTTGGTCAAGGCTTGGAAGACGTACTTGCTCTTAGCCGTCTTTTAGCACACCCGAATGTCAGAAAAGGTACATTAGAGGTTAATTCTAAACCCCCATGGTCGGTGAACTTATCTAATATTACTATCACAGACAGCTATTGTGTTATATGACAACCTGAGGCGTCCCCGTGCAAATATGATTCTGCAAAAGGGCTTAACAATATCCGATTACATTCAGGTTTATGGAAAATATGGGAAGAATGCAGAACAGATGAAGCCTGGGATACAAGAACAATTCTCAACTAAAGGCTGGTGGGGGGATCTGTTATATCATGACCTCGAAGCAGAGATATCTCAAGTTATGAAACATTTGTAACAGGGCCGTTGATCGACGGAACGTACTTACTGCTTGAATAGGCTCGTGTTTGTTGTGTACACAAGCGCTTAATTGGTTTGGTCTTGGTCGCCAATCGCGTGTACACGAGACTAACCCCATTTGCGTTATTTCTATTGTTTAAGTCACATACCCTAGCTTTTATCCTTTACAAGCAAATGGCCGCTGAAACGTCGTGGGAGTGGCATCTGGAGGCTTGAAATTGAAATGAGTCGACAGGCCTATAAATAAAAGTTTGATCCTATGTATATCGAGTCAGTATTGAAGTACATGCTGGAGTCACTAGTGTCATTGCTATATGATTTTGTGAAGGAGAGAATATGAATGAACTTGTTATTGAAATCATTGGGGTGTACATGGCGAAGTGAACCTTCGGAAAGTTGTATACTACAGGGCAATGAGTAGGACGTCCAGAAGCAGTCCTGGCGATAGCAAAAATAGAGATCGAGAGAAGGAAATAGAAACTTCAGCAGTTCATCAGCGCGTAGGTTGCGATCTGGGAACCGAGGGACTCACCTGAACTCCGTAGAGTCGACCTGCTGTACGCGTTGCCTAATTCGCGAACAAAGAGCACAGAGAAGAGATAATGTGAGACTGCCTGAGCTGTTGACTGACACGCAGACAACGTGAGTGATGATGAAGCTTGAAGCTTGGAGTTGCTCTGGGGAGTAAGGCGATGACGATCCCAACTGGATTGATAGAACCCAGTGAAATGCCTGACAGCTCTAGAGATACAGGAGGTGGGGTGTGCGGGTTGTAGAATGGGGTGCCGGGGACAGCATATTCGTTCTATTCATACATCAGTGGGAGAAGACACGAAAAGATGGAAGCAAAGGTACACAGTAGGGCAGGTGGGCTATCCTGCCAGCAATAATGAAAACTGCGCCGGAAGGAGCTATTAGGCAGATGTGACAAGTGTGTAAGTAATGTTGTGCAATAAAAGGACGTGCTTGATGAAGATGGTATAGAAGGAAGAAAACATTGAAAGGGCATTTTCGAAAATAACGTGTCATAAGATGATCCAAAAAAGATGGGAGGCATTAAGGAGGAGAGAGAAGTAAATTGAACATAGAACAAGTCCCAGGATGAAGCAGCTACATAAGATCTGCACGGCGTAAATGTTCTCTGAGGATAGATTCTTCCACTGTACGACGACGGCGTCAGTTTAGACGTGTAAATGAAGATGGATAGATAGTCGAGGGTATTTCTTACCTGCTCCCAGAGTTACAGCTGTTGACCGCGTGTCCTGCAAAAAATGAGCATAATATAGAGCAACAAAGTATGGCCAGCGTACAATAACAGATGTTAGATGTACATAAAACGGTCGTTGAGTAGGGGATGAGCTACGCGATATTTCCTTAAAATGTTGTTGAAAATCTGGAGTTTTCAGAGTAAGGGCTAGTATTTTGGGAGCATCCATTGTAACGTACATTTCGTGGCAGTCTGTAGGTCGTTCTTTCGGTCTCCAAAACTTGGTACGGAATCGCGTATACGAACGCCACGTTGTAGTTTGGCTTGCAAGAGGTCACATTTATTGAGGACTGGCGGCAGATGAGCAAGGAAGGGAGTAGCTAAGTCAAGTTGGGCTCACAGAGGATAATCTGAGTTCGAGCTAACAGTTTACAAGAGCACACTGATCTCCAAAGCAGATAGCTGTCCTCTAGCCTGTTAACCTTGCGGTCTTCCGCCAATTTCTCGTCGAAAGGGGATACTATTATGCGGTTGTTAACTATAGTTATACCTATGACACTGGCGGACTTACTTGGACTGAATTTACATCACGTCAACACGCCGAAGGTATTGAGAACAGGAATATGATGGAGCGAAGGTGAACACTCACGCGAGAAATATAATGGCGTCAACTGTGCGAATGGACATGAAACGACGTCACAAAGATAGATTGCAAGGCAGACATACCGTCGTCAAAGTAAGAATACCATGCTCCTCGCTGGGGGTACACCATTTCAACAGAAGGGAAGCAAAGGCCGAAATATGCACTCACACTCCCCCGAGTACCTCCAACATCATACAGTCTCCATTCTTGACCCATCGTGCGACCTGAGTCAAAGGTCATTAAATGCAAGACCGATATAAGCCATGGTTGACGTACCATGATCAAATATGAACCTATATTCTTGGATACCAAGTGTTCTCAGACGTGCTCTAATAACATCATCATCCGTAGGTTGATAATCAACTCGCGCAATACGATCCGCGTCGTTTATGAAACTGAATGTGCAAATCAATCAGTAAGCAAGTTCGAGAAGGTGTGCGATGAAGGCCTACAATCCAGGAGCGTCTTCCAACCGTACTTTTCGTCGACTGAGCATCTCTCCCACGATGTCATCCTCCCAGAGCGCCTTGATATCCTCTCTACAAGATGCAATCACTTCCAACATCTCTTCTTCGGTGTCTTTGAGTTTGTTTTCCCAAGAACCATCCAACGGGTGACCATTGCCATTGGTAGCTCCACTGCCGCTCGCAGACCCGTTTCCGTTTTCGCCCCGTCCGTTACCTGCGGCACGAGCTGAACGAAATCTGTCGAACGCCGACTTCCAGCCGTTAGATGAATTGATGGAAAATTCTTGTAGAGCTCGCCTGTTAGGCGAGGCGAGTTGGTCGAAGGGTGCCGCAGTATCAACTGATGTTGAATGTGGATCGAGGCTGGCCGTGCCCAGCTTGTGTTCTAGTAGATGCTGTACGTTGGTCAATGGAGCCAGACGAGCCTTCAAGTCCCGTTGTTGGTCTGTGAACTTGAGACGAGGTAAAGCCCTTGGTGGTCGCGGCCCCGTCAAGTCTTCTTGCGAGTCGTCTGGGTTCCATGGGAGGTCAGACATCTCACTGTGTAGATGAGCAAGAATTTCGTTGACATTGCGGACGAGGTTGAGCATGATAACTGCCCGCCATGAGGCTTTCTCTTCTGACCATTCTTTCCGCGCATATGTCAGTTGAAAATCTGGCTTGTATTAGCGTCGTTCGACACCGTCACGGACTGAAGACGTACTTTTTAATGTGGCGGTTTTACCACTCTCGCTCTGGCCTAGAAAGCAATGAGGTAGTTGCGAAGACGAGACAAGGTCATATACGCACCAAGGAGGAGGAGTTTTACAGGTTTCTTCTTCTTCTTTTCAGCCTCCCTCTCTTTCCGAATCTGCTCGTCAATCTCATCGCTAATCCTCTTCGCCTCAGCCTCAGCTGCCTCCCTAATCGCGCGCTGTTCGGGAGTCTCGTCGGGAGGCGGCGCAATGGCCAAAGTGAGCGGGTCCTCGTCGAGGGAACGCCCAGGCATTGCGGAGACAGCACGTAGACACCTCAATGAATTGGTAAGAAAAAAGCAAGGTTATCGTAATGCTTTCATCTATAAATTGAATGGGGCTTGGGAACCGAACTTACGGCGTGAAAGGCTCACAGGGTCGGCGTCTTTTCGGATTGATCCTAACGCGGAACCGTTTTTCCTCCAGAAAACCTTGACAACGCCTTACGCAGCTTTACGCCCCATCTACTCATTCATCCTCCCTGCTGTTCGATGCAATGTAATCAGCTGCTCTTTTCCTTCTGATAATGATTGAACTCTTGCTTCCAACCCAGAGCCCACTGGGATTTACCGGGGTGATAATGAGCAAATCACCATGTGGGTACATTTTTAAATAAGCGCGTTTTCACATCTGTTTTTACAGCGGCCGTCGCCACGACTTTATAGGCCCATTTCTGAACAACTCTACTGTGGTTTCTGATCTATGTCTTCATAATACAGACTATGAAGCTGCTTCCACGAGACGAAACAACCCAGATGTGGACCCATGCTATCGTTCGTCCAACAAATCGTGCATAATTATACCACATCTGTGCCAACATCTCAAATTTTCACCTCCCATTATTCAACCACATACCTCCTGGCAGTTGTTTGTGGACCTGCTTACCTATGTATTACATTGGGGTGCTCGAATTGCATCAATGTGTCAGTCAGACATCAGCAACCTCCGTTTAGCGGGCTGAACAGATTTTATGTGCGCTACATAAATGGATCTCGACGCCGACGGCAGATCCCCAAGGCGCTGTTGCCTGCTGTTTCCCTGCCTGGGGATACCCACACGCACACGATGAATCATGATATGCAAAGTTAATCACCGAAGCCCGCGAATATAAATCAAATCCTGTCAAAAATTTGCATATGCCTTTACTTGGCCTTCACCTGCCTTTACCTTCCTTTATCATCAAAAGCAGCGGGTAGTCCTCTTCTATGAGACTGACCAAGACCAAACTCAAATTTTGAATAAATTAACGATTCAAGGTCGACCACAGGCGCCGCTTTAACAGTTCCCTATTGCGTTCGTGCCCGTGTCAAATAAGGTACGTATCTCATTGACTTGAGCTGATGTCATTCAACATGAATCAGGCCTAATTCCAACCCGAAGTAACGAACATCCGGAAATTTGAAGGTGTGTTCCGGATTTTGCAATGCAAGAGAGCAACACTGAGCAACACTGGCGGCCCGCCCATCATTCGGTGTCGGGCATTCATAGCAACTTATAGCGCCCATACATAATACTCAGCTCATGCCACGCGGCAGGACAATAACGCTGATTTAAACAACCTTCGAAAATATGGAACGTAAAAGCTTGGACAATTTACGTCCCTTTCTATCTCAAATTTCAAAACTCGACAGGCGGAGATAAAAGCGATGCAACACCACAGAGCACCACTCATCTCCATCTAGAATACTGTGCAGGCAAACCTGGTCAAACTATATATGGACATCTTCTGTCAGTCAATTAAGTATGTATAGTATGCGCACTGATTAAACATTGCAAGGGACAACATACGTAAGTAAATGTTCCTGAGACAGTTTGAAGTTGATTCTTCCAGGTGACCTGAATTCCTATACAATAGCAAACGTGGAGAGGATTCAGGAAGCCTCGAGGATATTCTTCCTTTTGATTGACAAGGCATTGCCGTTGTCAGCACGTTGTATATACCTGATGTACCTCTCTGTCAACTCTCAAGTTCGTGGTACGCGTGGGCCGGGTACCCCAAGGGCACCCAGTAGTTCTTGCGCGTAAACAAAGGGGATGACATCGTCACACAGTTACGAGCCTTGTCGTTTCCGCTTTTAGATATCTCACGACTCAGCTTGTTTGGGGCCGCGACTTATCCTATCCTTTTTCCCATTCTGTCGAACACAAACGCGTCAACAACAATACTGGCATTCATCTCCCCTTTTACCCCAATCTGCTCTGGGTATACATGACCCGTCATATTGGATTGTTCTGCGCTTGGAAATGCTTATTCTGCTCCCAACGTGATGCTCGAGCTCTTAAGCTTAAGGCCTGCATTCCATGCTCTCTCTCTCTGTCGTGAAACGAGGCAGTGTCAAGACTTTCTGCTTAAACATCCAAGTGAACTCTCCTTTGTTCGTGAGACCTATGCTCGGTTGTTGCACTCCGGTATATGATGTGCCTCTGGGTCAAAGGATCATATGAATGGAAATACGTGGCTATTTAACAGTAGACGAATCGGAAAATGAACTAGCTCTGCTACGCACTTTCACGATGGCCCCTATTGTTGTTATTGAGAACCATACAACCGCATCCTCTCCCCGTCCTCATATTCTCTATACCATCCAAGTAAATGTCGATGGCAAAGACTTGATCGTTAAAAGACGTTATTCTGAGGTATGCCAGAATTTGTGATCGTGCAACACATTATCTTATCCTTGCATCCCAGTTCGTGACGCTTCATGGTAAACTTTTGACGATTCAAAATGGACGCAAAATGGGCTTAATGAACTTTTACAGACGATCTCAAGGACCCGTACAATCTCCCCCCGAAGCGCCTTTTGGTGACGACATTCATTCCTTCTGCTTGGGTCGACGACACTCTTATTGCGGAGCGCAAGACTGGATTGGCCGAGTACCTCACCGACGTCCTTTCCAGCCCCAAGTATAAAGACAAGGCAGCTGTTTATGAGTTTCTTTCTTCGGAGACTTCTGAAATAGGCCAGAAGTTTGATCTCGAGGATGCGCTTCCGTCGACTCTTACCCGTAACAGGGCTCTCGCCCTAGCCTCTGATGTGAACGTGACTGCTTCTGCTGCAATGATAAATTCCTCCTACTATCCCGACTGGTCTGCTTCAGCCGTCCCTCCCGAGTCGATTGACTTCTCCAAATTCGATATAATCTTTTTCGGTGAGTTTCATTCTGTTTGCTACCATTCACTGTCGTTAATTGACTCTGTAGCCTTCGCCACGCCGTCTTCCTCTTCGGGACTTACTTTCAACAGTAACAGTATCGCTATTCTTAAGCGCTTGGTAGCCGCTGCTCGTGCTAGTACTTACGGAACCCGCATCGTCTTGTCTGTCGGTGGGTTGCTTTCCCGCTGTGCGTTTTCTTCAATGAATAATACTTCCATTAGGTGGATGGGGCGGATGTTACTACTTCAGCCAAGCATGTTCCACCTCTGCAAATAGGACCAAGTTTGTTTCCGCTATTGCTACTGCAATCAATAGCTACAATCTTGACGGTGTGTTTTGACGCTGTCATCTGCCGGGATTCCTTCTTATAGCCCGCGTTGTTTAGGTGTCGATCTTGATTGGGTATACTTATTTCCCGACTTCATTGCACGTTGTATTTTTGATGGGTCTCGTTTAGGAATTCCCTAATAACCCTGGCGCTGGTCAACCTTATTCGGCGGCAGACACCGCAAACCTGTTACTCGTTTTCAAGGCCCTACGTACTGCTCTAGGCGAGTTTCTTTGTTCAATTACCGCTGTAAATATTGATATCTTACGGACGTTCAAATTAGGCCCTTGCAAACTCATCACTGCTGCTGTTTCTCATACTCCCTGGTTGGGAGCTAACGGAAGCCCAGTTACGGACGTTGCTGAATTTGCTGGGGTAATGAACTATGTCATTATCATGTAAGTTTCCGCATTTTCTCCTGCTATTTCTTTCGTTGAAATCATGGGGTACAGGAACTACGATGTCTGGGGTTCATCTTCTACTCCGGGTCCTAACGCACCGTATGGTATGTATACACTCTGTTCTGTCTGGCAGCTCACTAAAAATTTACTTCGTAAGGCGATCTTTGCAAAACATCCAAGCAGCCCATCGCAAGTGCAGAAGGAGCTTTGAAGCAGTGGACTGCCGCAAAATTCCCTGCATCACAGGTCAGGTAGCTTTACGCACGCACATTATGGCTACGCTAATCATACAGATTTTGCGCGATAGATTATTCTTGGACTGCCTCTTTACGGCTATGTATCTAAGAGCAGCAAGACTGTTCTGACTGGAAGTTCCGTTCCCACCAATGCTATGAACATCCTCGTTTCTGAAGAGGTCAAAGATGACGATGGGAGCAAGGTGACCCACTTCCTCAACGCCACACATGTCAACGATCTCGCGGACGTGGCGACCCCAGCTGAAGTCTCTATCACGGCCACCGCCGATCTCAGTTCTTACTGGGGCAAGCAGATTGCTTTCAAGGATATCGTCAAGTCCGGTGCCCTCGCTAAGAAATCGGACGGCAATTACGGCCAATCTGGTGGATTCACCATGGGATGGGATAATTGTAGTAACACACCTGTGCGTTTGCCGACTGAGCTCATTCCGTTGGTAGTTATTGACTAGCGCACGTTCCAGTACCTTTTCAATGTGGCCAAGACAACAGTCGTCACTTATGACGGTGAGCTTCTCTATCTTGATGTGGTCATGGGTATGGTACTCAAGTTGAAACATTAGACACCTGGTCTCTTGCTGATAAGGCCAGACTCGCTAAGTCTAGCGGCATGGCGGGATGTGCAACATGGTCCCTTGATCAGGTAGGCGCCAGGCGCTCCTCTTTACCCTCATGTAACTAATTTGCTTATACTTAGGACGACAACATGACTTTGCAAAAAGTTATCTACAACGCTCTCAAGAAGTAGAAGGATTGCCCTGCAACGTCGGACGTTTCGCGTACTCATTTAACTTGTTATTCACAATTTTTGATTTTCTTTCAATATGTTCAGCCTGTGTCCAGATATACACGAGGCATGGATACGGTAGTTATGGACGGTCAGAGATTTGTTGAGATACGTACGCGCCTAGTGAACAATTGAGTTTTAAGCAACAAAATGAGTTGAGGTTTTCAGCATGCATAGTTCAACGTCATTGTTCAACATTTACATAGTTACTTGCTCTCCGAATATACAGAAGGGTATTAAACCCTGTCCACGGCGCTCCGCGTCCGAGCTAGGCGCCCACATGTGACTAGCGCGTCTGATAGCGACAAAGGTGTAAAGCTAACGCTCAATTTGGGACAGTATGTTATTATCACACTGCCTCGTTGTCAATTCAGCTAGCAAATATAATACATAAAATACAAGCTAAGTACAAAACATATACGTCATGGTGTAATCTACCAGTCCGCAATTGAGTCCACTGGATAACTCCCATCTACTAACACATATAACACTCTAGAGCATTCAGTGATTGGTGTCATCTCCGGGAATCTCGTCGACCTAAAAACGAAATTAGTGATGACTCCACGCCACAAAATTAAAGCAAATGATCACGCATCCGCATTCTCATCCGCATCTTCGTCCTCGCCATTGGCACGGTTAGTGGTGTTTGTTCACAGCACGACGAAGATGGAAAGGAAGGGGAGGGAAAAGTATGATACGCCGGAGAAACATTATACTGTATCAAGGAGAATACAGACGTGGAATATTACTCACCTCATTGAGATCTGCAAGACACTCGCCAATAATCTTCACTGCCTCTGCCAAGTCTGCTTCTTCAATGACAAGAGGAGGGGCGAAGCGCACGCTGGATAAGGTTTCATAAATTAGTCACAATGCAATACCAGATTAAACCACTGGGAATAGCTCACATATTTACATGTGTCGGTTTCGCAAGGACACCCCGACTCTTCAAAAGAAGGCAGAACTGCCAGGCCGTTCGACCCTTGCCCTGCTTCTTGCTTTGCTGCTGGTCGATCACAATTGCATTTAGCAGCCCTCGCCCCCGCACCTCCTTTACGAGGGGCGAGCGGAAATCACGCACGGCCTTACGGAAGTACTCTCCAAGCCGGAACGCCCGCTCAGCGAGGTTCTCTTCAATGAGAACATCCAGTGCGGTCATCGCCACAGCGCAACCGAGAGGGTTACTGGAGGCGAACTTGATTTAGCCTTGTGATATGTTTGTCAAGGACATTGCTCACCCGCCGTATGTACTGCCATGCTCGCCTGGCTGGATACATAACATGATGTCTTTATCCGCTAGTACGGCGGACACAGGGTAAACTATATAGGTCGTATCAATATAATAGTTCAATGAAATTTAACTGGAATAGTCTCACCCCCACCAGAGAGGGCCTTGCCGAGTAGGACGACATCCGGCCGGATGCCTTCGTATTCGCTTGCAAGCATTTTGCCTGTTCGGCAGAGCCCCTGTTGGCTTCTTCGTTAGAGCATGGTCAGGCGATAACAGATGATCCACATACAGTCTGGATCTCGTCGCAGATGAGAAGTACGTTGTGCTTTTTGCACAGGTTAGCAACACCCTTCAGGTAGCCTTTAGGAGGAACAACAATGCTATATGTTGTTAGGTCTCAATAGATATGAATATAGTTAACGGATGACATACCCAGCCTCCCCTTGAATAGGTTCCACTAAGAAGGCTGCTACATTGTGTCCATGCACTCGCAATGCACACTCAACATCTTCAAGTACACCGTAGCGAATAACTTGGGCTTCACCCTCCTCGTCTGCATAAACTGGGCCCACCCCTTCCAGGTATGGTCCGAAACCGCCTCTGCTCTCCGGATCAGTACTCATGCTGATACATACCAAAGTAAGTATAAGTTCATAAAGTACGCATTTATCCACTGCACCTGATGATACCCAACGTACGGCCGTGGAAGTTTCCTTCTACACTCAGTACAATAGCCTTCCCCTCTTCGACGCCTTTGCGCAGGTATGCCCACTTGCGCG
This sequence comes from Stropharia rugosoannulata, assembly GCA_028532985.1. Lineage (NCBI taxonomy): Eukaryota > Fungi > Basidiomycota > Agaricomycetes > Agaricales > Strophariaceae > Stropharia > Stropharia rugosoannulata. The sequence goes on along the minus strand of JANCIK010000010.1, from coordinate 2,626,431 downwards.
CGAGCTTAACGGCTGTTTCAACCGCTTCGGCGCCTGTATTCATCGGGAGTACCATGTCATACCCGAACATGGATGTAATCTTCTGCGCGAAGTGGCCGAAGACCGAATTGTAAAAGGCGCGCGAGGAGAGTGTGAGCTTCTGCGCTTGCGAAACAAGCGTAGAGACTATGCGGGGGTGGCAATGCCCTTGATTGACAGCACTAGGTATTGTATATACGGGGTTAGGAGATAGACAGTGGCCTGAAACTAGAAGATACGCACGAGTACGCCGAGAGCATGTCAATGTATTCGGTACCTTCTGGATCCCAAACCCTTAAACAACAAGTAAGCATCCCATTAATTCAAGTAAAGAAGATGTAGACGGGGCCCCTCGAGATGCGGGTTGGGTGTACTAATAGCGGAAACCACTCACTTTGCTCCCTTTGCAGAGTCGAAGACGACCGGCAGCGGATGATAACTAATAGCGAAAAGAACGCAGCAGGTCAATGAAGATATATAAGAAGGAGCACCTTAACAGCTTACTTGTGTGCACCGTACTCACGTTCAAGGTTGACGACGGCCGCAGACTTCCTGCCGAACTTCTCACTTCCACTTGTCGCGCCCGACTTTGAACTACTGGTGGAGCCTGTGGCTGACGTCACGGCAGGGGCGCTAGTAGTTGCCTCAGAGCCTCGCATTGGTGACATAGTGTCGATATTGGGTGGTGTATACTCGGTAAGTGGTTTGCTTTTAGTGATGGTCGTGGTTGCAGATCAAGCCGTTGTGGATAACGGGCACACGACTTGTCCATTTATATGGCCCGATGCTCCGCCCGCCCTCGGCATACTACAATGAACCCTAGTTTTCTCTTAATCTCCATTAGCCGTTGCTTTCTATAAGAGTCGGTATGCACGCACTGCAGCCAGAGCCTCCATGACGTACACTGATTTTTTCATATGGAGTCGAATGCCAGCTATGCCGTAGGACAACCTCCTATACTTCTTTCTCCAAGAGCAAACCGCAATGGACACCAGCATCATACTAGTAGGAGTCCCATAGCTGCCAACTTGTGGGTTCCGCCTAATCTTCATTTCGTTGAGATTACCATGGTCCAATTTTAGGCTCCTTCCGGAATCCGAAAAAAGTGAGTGCGTCCAGCCAGTCTCATTGTGATTATTTTAAGTTTACACGTTACACAAGTTCGGAGGACCAAATACTGGAAGCTCAATAAGTGTAGCTTCCCTCTCCAGAGCCTTATGAACTCATGTTATACCTTGACCTATCCTTTGCTAATCAATGTAGTCCCAACTAAGTACATAGGGAGGGAACTTTGCTGGTAGGCAGGAAGGCTGGGCCTCGGACACATGATACTTTGTCTGACAGGGAAAGCGACAAGACCGGATCTATAGTCGAAGGGAACTATATGAGATGGTAGATTGGACGTCAAAGATAAAGAAGATAAAAGCTGGGTATCTAGATCTTTGTAGTTAGGGGTGCATCAGTGGTCGAAGCGATATTAGGCGCCTATTATGGTAGCCAATCACAGATATGCAGTTTGAGCCCATTTGATTAAATATTTCTCAGCCTCAGTAGTATGTATATGACAAGTTCATGCAGGAGATTTCTAATTTTTGGGCCATCGCTGAAACTATTGAAAAATATCCTTATTATACATTGATACGACAAAGACGTACTCATTGATACACCAAACCAAGTTCAAGATGGTCAAGAAGAACTGACGAATGAATGCCTTTGACAAAGGAAATTGTTACCTCTTAGCCACGCTTGGCCAGCTGCGCCTGTTTCTTAGCTTCCGCTTCCTGTGCTTTGGCTAAGAAGTCCAGGTAAATTAGATATATAGAATGCGGCGACGAGGTACAAGTTCGCACCATCAGCTTCAGCCTTCCTCTTTGCCTGTGCAGCCTCTCGCTCTGCACGGATCTTTGCCAGTCTCGAGAGATCAGACTTCGCCTCATCTGTCTTGCCTTGAACATGGAGCTGAGCACGGTATGGTAATTAGTATATACAAAACGGTGATCTTTAATGAGCCAAACCTTCCAGTAACGCTCCTTGGCGTCAGCCTTTTCCTTCTGCTCCCTATGTGATGATGAAGTAATCGGAGCAGGTGAATAAGCGCTGGGACTCACCGTTCGCGCCGCGTCAATTCTCTCGGCGCGTTAAGATCAGAGATGTTCAGCTTCTTCTTTACATGGTTCGGGTTGATCAAGTCTGGGTCATCACTGTCCTCTTCTTCCTCCTCGCCTGAGGCGGCTTTCTTCTTCTTATCGCCCAACTTCTTCTTCATTTCCCGTCTCTCTGCACGTGAAAGCTCAGGTTGTGCTGCTGCTGCCGACGGTGCAGCTTCCTCTTCAGAGGATTCTTCAGAGGATTCCTCTTCAGACTCTTCCTCCGAGCTCTCTTCTTCGATGCTTTCGCCACGCCTATAAAAATGAGGATAATGAAAGATTAGAATCGTACAACATAAGGGCACAGCTTGATGCGAGCAAAGTGCTTACCTTTGAGCAGCCAATCTATCACTGCCCTCTGCTCCTAGGTCCTTGCTTTCTGGATGTCAAAGGGCTGAGCTTGTTTACTTCAAGGGAGATCGCGCGCACCTGAAGCTTCGACCACCGCCGCGTTTCTGTTTGAATTTTCCTAACAATAGTTGATTTACTTTATAGTCAAGTGTAAATGGTTTTATGAGGGTACTTACCTGTTCCACGGACCATTGTGCAGAGAATATGTGGTGATGAGAGGCGCAGCAGGTAGGAGTCAGAAGCGATAGGGATAGATAATTGATTGATGGGATGTTCTCAAATAAACCCAAATCGGGCGCGGAGTTCGAACAAGCCTCTCTCCTTCCCCGTCCGTTGTCGGCGACCACAAAATGACGACGATCCCCGCTCGCCTCGCCACCCTTACCCGTACCTCCTCGGGGCCCCAAGACTCGCGAGCCCGTGTGCTCAAGCTCTACCGCGACTGGTATCGCTCTGTGCGCCCTCTAGCATTGCCCCCAGCGCACCGCACTGAATGACCCCTTCCCAGGCGCCCGAGATTACTGCCATGTATGCACTCAGTGTATCGCCTGCATACGTGCGTCATGCGATTCGCCAGCGCTTTGAACGCAACCGACACGTTACGGACCAACGTGCTATCGACGTACTTCTCCTCAAAGGCCGTCAAGATTACCAGGAGACGATGAATTGCTGGAAGCAGACGGACCATGTCATGGGCATCCTGCTCGAGCCGCAGGACCGGCCGCAGCGGTCGTTTTTGCAGAAATTCTATGAAGGTGCGTATGCGACCGGTTATATGACTGCGTAAACTGACATGATGTTTATACAGGCAAGGATGAAGAGGCGGTTATTCCCGCTGCGAGTGGAATTTAGATACATATATGCATACACGAGCAATATAATTCTTTCAACAGCTCTTTTTATAGTGCGAAAACGTGGTGAAGTCCTTTCATGACAACGCATACAGCAATCGTTAGGAAAATATCGGACTTTTGGAGCATCAAAGGTAGGCTCCCTATGACCTGCCTTACTTGCCATCTGACGCGTGTTGATACAGGTATAGCCAAGGGCAATTATGTTTTGCAACAGAAAATGCGACCTGACCGCGTACTCTATGGGGAAAATATATGTTTACGCCGATTAGCAACATCTTATATGGAGCTACTAGCAAGCAGAATAACTCTGAATCTTCACTGACGATTAAAAGGCATATACCCTAGAGAAATCTTGCAAAACCTCATCCGAGCATGTTTATTCCTCATCTAGGCTGTCTCTACTTGGTAACTCGATGATATAGTCCAATATACATTCCTCCGCAAAAAGGTACGTTTCCAGTTCCTATATGCGAAACTAGTCAGTGATTGCATATGAGATAGGATACAAAAGACTTACAGCCTCATGTACGAGGCAACAGAAAGTGATGTAGCCCGTGAGACCGAGCAATCCCAGGACAAGCCCAAGGTCGGCATATGCCCACCCGAATGATGGCAAATACGACCCCGAACGGAGCAGAAACGTCAGTCTGACACCGACGTAGAGGCATAGTGCTGCCACAAAGCTTTGGCACACCGCAACCATCAGTACGCTGAGCGTCTGGCGCACGCGGGCGGTAGTCCAGTGTATGCTGGTTGATGCCTCTGCATCCGTCTCGTCAGTTGTACATATATTGCTCTGCGACTCCGAAGCAGCGCGCGTAAGCGTGTATTCTTTATGCGACAATACAAGCAGAATGCCAGAGTAGAGCAGGGAAACCGCCGCGAGGGCCAGGGCGAACGCACGCGCAGTGCTGGTATTAGTAATTCCTTTTTCTTGTGGCTGAAACGGCACAGGGAATGTATGCTTGTATACGATGAACGACGGTACTGAGGCTGATAGCGCTACGGAGACCCATAACCATCGGTTTATTTTTATTGAGAGCGGTGCGGGCATGTTGGGTTGCCATGTTGGGAGCGAGACGTAGGAGGTGGGGGTCCATTGCAGCGACATGATTATTGACAATTCTAAGTAGCGTATGATTAAACTCTGGGGCACAAGCTGGGAAAGGGAAGGTGGGTGTATCTCAAGGAGTGTCGAGGATGGCTTGAAAGGCCGGAGACGAGCAAACAGACGTGTGAGCGCTCGCAGAGGCTGCCGGACGATGGGTATCTGGGGAACTTGCCTTGAGAAAAGGTACCTGTGCCTGTTATATACGTCCCGGAAGGTGCAACGCAGGTGAGAATATAAGTAAGTACCTTGGCGGCGTTGGCGGGTGTAGTATCTGTGCATTGCAACCAACAGCCAATATGTCGTTTTGTTGGACGCCTGCGCGGCGATGGTGTAATTTTAGGATCGGCGGGCTGCATCGCTTTGTTGAGCACCATGTTGCTGCATAACAGAATTTAGTTCCTGAGTTTTATATGAAACTTTCTAACAGATGAGCTATCCGTACGGCTTCATATGCTTTTAACGTTGACAGTTACGAGTAAATGTAGTCGGCAATATAGCAAGTGAATCAATGTTTGCAAAATTTGATCACTGTGTTCAAATGCCCATTGCGCAGGTTGACAACACGCGGGCGAAATATGGGTACTTCATACCACTTCTGATGTTGCTACTCACTGCGGTAACCATTATGGTGCATGTCAAAACTGCGGTTAAGGCTGAGACGAAGGCAAGTTGTACGCAATGAATTACAAAAGTTAATACCTCCATGAAGAACTTGTACATTGTACAGGATAGCGCTTCTTATATGTGTACGTGTAGAAAATATGTAGGCGTATGTACGATTCGCCCATAAAGAGTTATAAGCTGAGAGGCGATGTTATTTTTGAAATGAAGTGTGGTTATTTTAGCCGGTCAGGGTGGCGATAAACTGATTTATTCCAATAGCCTGGTAGATGTCTCCCCAAAAGTGGTGCTTCAAAAAGCGTCGTGTTAGATTCGTTAGTGTACTGAATTTCAAAGCCAATTTAGTTATGGAACTTGCATAGATGTTTACCCATTCCAACAGTATATCATCCAACTTTTAACGGAGCTACGTAGCAAAGCTGCGCACTGCGAAGAGCTGTGCATGCAGCTTCGCATCAGAACCCGCGTTTCAAGAACCATTCCCACTGTCTTGAGCACATGCATAAACCCCGCATTCTGATTAGATGACACCTAATCCTGCCTTCAGTTCGTCCGCGAGGTCGTCCAGCTCGTCACCCGCCGCCGCCGGCTGGCTAACCATCTTCGCCTCTTCGACGCAGCGCGAACACGCACACGCGCCGAAGCCCCAGCCGCGCAGCTCATCCTGGCGTGCGCGATAACCCAGCTTGGGGTTGACGTACGTGACAAAAAGTTCTTCGCCTTTCTTAATCGGGCGAAGAGCGAGCACGGAAATGCGGGAGAGCGCCGTACGAGTGTCGAGGTGCCGCACGGACACGTTCGGATCGCACGAGTGGTTTAGGTGCGAGTGGAGGGTATACAGCCCACCGTGTGCTTCAAGGTTGAGACTCATGCGCCCGAGGCCGCGCAGGAAACCGGTTTCGTAAGCGAAAAGGTCTTCACTAGCCGTAGGTGGCAGTGGTCGTTTAAGAATTCGTGCGAGCTTTTTCTGGTCAGCTGGGTTCTTTGGTTCTTTAAAGGCTTGCACGTAGAGCGTGTATGCCTTTTTCCACGTCGCGCGATCAGGCTCTGGGTTGTTTTCGCTGTAGAAATATGGTCATTCGGAAGGTCACTGCTGGACAAAAGAAATACGGACGATTTAAAGCTGTATTTGAAGCGGTCTTCCATATTTAGCTCAGCCATACCCTTGACAATATCCCAGTCCTGTTGGAAAGCAGCATCGCTCAGTTGGTTGGAGAGGAGGAGACGACTCGTGCATTGAGTGAGTGCGTGTAGAGCCATCCATTTTGTGTCCTTGGCGAATTTTATGAGCGGCCACGCTGCTGAGTTCTGAGCCTGGCAAACTAACGGATGCACCTTTGCCGAGCGTGCGAGGCAGAGACGGTTGCAGAATCGCACGGGGCAGAAGGACGAGGAAGAAGATGCTGGGCAGGCGTTGATAAGTGGCGAGTCGAGGACGAGAGGCGTGGTGCAGTAGCCGCAAGCGGTGGATGCTTGCTGAAGGTCGAAGATCTCCCTATAGGTTCAGTTGAGGAGTATGTCTCTGGGGTGCCGGGTAGTGACAACGCACCATTCTGGGGCGATAATGAAGGGGTCTTCGCGCCAAATGGTCTCGTCCTCTGCGATAGGTTCGCTCGCTACGAGGCCCTTGCCCTTCTTTTTGTCGAAATACTTGACGGCAATCTTGGATGTCCACTGGCTAACGTCAAGGCCATGTATGACGCGCGAATTCGGGTATACTGGCAGGTCTGACGGTCCTGGAGACGATGCTAAAATGAGGCCCTGAGCTTGAAGGATCTTACGAGTGCGCTTTTCGCTGACGATCCAGTCAGGATTGTTTTTGAGCAGGAGTGCATGTACTTTGGATATACCGAGCTGAGGCTCTTTTTCCTTGAGGTCAACGAGTGCCTGAGTGAGAACGTCTTCAGTGGGAGTTATTGACATATTCGACGATTTGCGATTGCAGATGTTGGTCAGATCCAAGGCAGGTGAAAGTGGTAAGTATTCACAATTGCATCGGCGATCAAGCTTCAAGCTTCAAGACTAAAGTCAATGACAGCTGTTTCAAGCACGACCAAACAGATGCACGGCGCCTAGTAACCTAAATTTCTTGACGCATGCCTCCGAAGTTCGAAGTGGGCAGGCAATGCTCAATTGCGACTCGACGCGACCTCCCTGCATCCTTTACATCCATGCCAGAAACTCGCCGTAAAACGATTGGGCCCCGGAGGCCATGTCCTTGTCCCAAGTGCAACGGTGCCTTGATGAGTTTAACGACTGTTCGGAACCACCGGCTACGTGTTCAGGCCGAGGGTTTCAAGAACGCGTCGAATGAGGGTCAGCCTCTCTGTCCTAATTCTCATATCATCCCGCACTGACTAGTCGCATATAGATGTAAAGCCGGTAATCAAGAGCGAGCCACAGGTGAGTAAGGTAACCATTCGTGTTCGGTCTCTCTAACGATGTATCAAATTCTTCGCGTCTATCCGCGCATATATACAGGATGCTACATTGTCGAATGCAACTGGTCGTAAAAGGAAACGGCACAAGGCTTCTGAGGTACTAATCATACCATATACATTTTTCTAGCTACTGAGCTGTTATCTCTAGAACCACGACTTACCTACGGCCAGCGGCGTCGAACAACAAATGATAGTACCATCCTCTACGAGTGCTAACCTGCCTACGAATACAGTGGCTGCATCGGATTATCTCAAGCTACATAACACCCTTCTTGCGCTCCAGGAGCGCTGTCTGACTCTTGAACGAGAATTGCAAGCCGAGCGGTACGTTCTGCGCTCATTTAGGTTGACATATCAGTATCAACTCCGAAACATAGTGCAACGAAGGCGCATGTGATCAAGCACCTCGACTACATGGCGGAAGTCTTAGCGCCCCAGCCATCACAGACCTACGACTTGTCCGATGATGTATTGCAGTATCCCGCCATGTCTCCACCGCCGCTTTGATCGTTTGAAATGGTTGTTTTTCTTAGAGGTTACATCCAACTGTACAGGTTGGACAGCTACTTTACGCTTACTTACTGTTTGTAATTTTTCCCCTAAAGCGTGGTCTACCTTCTCTCTTTTGTATTTCCAGTTTACTATACCTGTAATTGTATACTTACACATGCCATACACGCTGCAGTCAGGCGTAGCCGTATCTGTGTAGCTAAGAATCAATACCAAATTCATTTGCATAAAAAACTTAACATGTTCTGTATCTTTCTACTCACTGAAAGGGAAACTGCGAACACTACGGAGGAGGATTGCGGTCTTCGGCTTGTGAATGGCACCTCTTATTAATTTGTACTCCGACCATTTCTCGCGGATGAGCCTGATATATTCAACTCCCGATGTTCTCCGCTTGTAATTTTCCGAGTCATGCTTTCAGAGTGTGATCTACTAAAACTTAAGAGGGTAGTAGATACACAATTTCCTTGATCTTTATCTAACATTATGCCCGGCGACGAAACACTACTGAAGCGCGAAGAGGAGTCCGACTCTGAAGAGGAAGACGACGATGAGATTATCGATGATATCCGGGAGGTCGATGTTGATGTGACGACCTTAACACCTCTGTCGCCAGAGGTCATCTCAAAACAAGTACGTCTCCTCGATATGTCATTGCAAGGGAGAGATTAACATCGTGTCTGCAGGCAACAATTAACTTGGGTTAGTCACTTTGACCGTACAGTTCTCGATGGTTAGCATGACCTTCAACCACCGCAGGCACTATCGGTCATGTCGCGCACGGAAAATCGACTGTGGTAAAAGCCATTTCTGGCGTCATGACAGTCCGATTCAAGAACGAGCTCGTCAGGAACATCACTATCAAACTGGGTTACGCCAACGCCAAAGTGTGTCCTCGAGATCCTGTGTGGCTAAGCGCAGATCGACTAATCATTCCAGATCTACAAATGTGAAAACGAAGCATGCCCGCGCCCAGGCTGCTACCGCTCATATCCCTCCAGCAAAGAAGACAACCCGCCATGCGAGCGCCCAGGATGTGGCCACCGTATGAAGCTCGTTCGCCATGTCTCTTTCGTCGACTGTCCTGGGCACGATATTCTGATGGCCACGATGTTGAACGGTGCCGCCGTCATGGACGCCGCACTACTCCTTATCGCAGGCAATGAAAGTTGCCCGCAACCTCAGACTTCAGAGCATCTTGCTGCTGTTGAGATCATGAAGCTTGAAAACATTATTATCCTGCAAAACAAGGTCGATCTGATCAAAGAGGCGCAGGCGCTGGAGCACCAGAAAAGCATATCGGCATTCGTGAAAGGTGCGCATAGATGAAGTAGCGCCAGCAGTGCGGATTTTTTCTGACGCATTCTAGGCACCGTGGCCGAGTCATCACCCATCGTCCCCATTTCCGCCCAGCTGAAGTACAATATCGATGCAGTCAACGAATATATCGTGAAACGCATCCCCATCCCTGTTCGCGACTTCCTTTCCGATCCCCGCCTCATTGTTATCCGTTCTTTCGACGTCAACAAGCCTGGTGCCGAGGTCGATGAACTCAAAGGAGGTGTTGCAGGAGGCTCCATCCTTACCGGTGTCCTGAGGATCGGACAGGAGGTCGAGATCCGACCAGGAATCGTCACAAAGGATAGCGCAGGCCGCAACAAGTGCAAGCCTATCTTCAGCAGAATCATGTCCCTCCATGCGGAGAACAACCTGCTCTCGTTCGCAGTGCCCGGTGGTCTTATTGGTGTCGGCACGAGGATCGATCCCACCCTTTGCAGAGCTGATCGGCTGGTGGGACAGGTTCTGGGTGCAGTTGGAAAACTTCCCTCGATCTACACCGGTCAGTCTCTTGCATCGTAACATTGTGACCGCACTAATTATCTTACTGTAATTTTCTTTTCTAGAGCTGGAAATCAGCCTTTTCCTGCTTCGCCGTCTGCTTGGAGTCAAGACGGAGGATAAGAAGCAGACCAAAGTTTCAAAATTGACCAAGAACGAGCTGCTACTGATTAACATTGGATCCACGTCAACTGGTGGCCGTGTCCTCAGCGTGAAAGCGGACCTCGCCAAGATTCAATTGACTTCGCCTGCTTGTACGGAAGTCGGAGAGAAGGTCGCGCTTTCACGCCGTATTGAAAAACATTGGCGACTTGTTGGTACGTGCATTCTGCCTATCCTTGTCCGTCCAATGATTCTTACTGGGCTCTGTTTCATAGGATGGGGAAGTGTACAGCGCGGTACCGTGTTAGAAATAGATTAGTATTCTCATAACTACATCTTTATATTCACGATATTCCATCCGCGTACGCACAGCCAGTCGTGACAGAGTGCCATTTATGGGACCAACCTACTTCTCATCTGGTTAGGTGAAGGCCGACAAAAAAACTGCTCGAGGATAAGTAATCTTAATAAGAAATCTTAAAAAGCTCCTGGGATCACGGATAACAGTAGACTATTATACCTCATTGAACTGGCGCTTCATTTGCAGATCGTATCCATAAAATAAACTTCGACGATCCTGCAAACCTGGAATTGTTTTGCTCAGACTCTGCGATTGTACTACGATAGTAAGTCAACCTCTGGAATCTTTGGATTGATCTGTGCGTACTGATAGTCTGGTATGCCGCACGAGAGTAATCAATATATACCTGGGACAAGTCGATAACGCACAACCTTTGTCCAGTCTTCCCAATCCTTCCCGAATTCCTTTTTCAGCAATTGATCTTCAACATGCGGTCTGCTCATATATATCCAGAGCGTCGATGTCACAGAGACTACGGCGGGGAGTATAGCCAACCATGCCAACGGCATTTTGTAGGCCCCGCTTTCGCGCAGCCACGATCCCTGCGCTGCATGCCATACGAGGATACCAATGAGCGTCAGTGAACCTGAAGTATAGCCGGGATGGCGGACGACTCTGTACGGTCCGGTTGTGATCAAGGAATGGCTCTTGAGGAGCGCAACGTGGTACGTGTACTGCCTGCCCATCTCACGGTAACATAGATAGCGTACAATGCCGCCCAATATGACCATTGTTCCACCAACAGCGCGCGTACAGGTCAGTTCAGGCGGATCAGCCGTGTGCCACCCAGGGAAATGGTCTGAGACGGATGGGGCGATGCTCATGGAGCATTCGACGGCGGCGTGAAGCCAGCAACCGTACTAGCATTGTTTAGCAGACACTTGTTCAGACACGAAGTGTTGAAGGCTCACTTTTAAGATAAGCAAGGTGAAATATAATATCCCTGGATAATCTCCGACGAGTCGGCGTTCCTTTGGAACAGACGGCGTTGGCGCTGTCATTGCAACATGCAGCGCTGCAGCCACACTGACAGTGATTAGTGCCAGAACAAAAGACATGCTCTCTGTTGAGTAGGGCACAGGAAAAAGGAAGTGAGCCATGCGTGCATCTGGAAAAAGTGGGTAAGTTGGGATAAGGTTTTAACTCCGACACCAAGGTGACAGTGTTGTGCATCTATGTATACAGTTATGGAAAAATTGGTCATTCCCAGGGCTTCCAAATGCGGTCTGACGACGTTGTTGAACCCAGGGGTTTCAACCCCAGCTCCACATATTTAGGCAGGGTCTATTATAAATTAGTATGCATAGCTCTCAACTTCATTTACTGATTCATAAAAATCCATAGTCACTCAGGCTACATCAGTGAATTGTGGAAAAATGGATAACATTCAATAATATCTTATAAAGAGACTGGCAGTCATGTAAAGTGCCAACATGCATGTAATCCTCGAAAAATCTTACAACAACAGATATAAAAAGATTATAGCTCCATGTCAATTTTGTAAGTGGTAAAATTGTATCAAAGTCTGTTAGCAATGTTTACTTTGGGTAGATACTTCCTTGGATGATGCCTGATATGAGACACTGTAATAATTGACAACTAGATGAAATATAGCACCAGATGATATTGATAAAAGAAAGTGGTAGCATGTTATGCTAATGAATTAGAATTCTAAAAATGGTAGACAACAATACAATGTTGCATGAAAACGGTCAGTCAATATCAGACATGTGACTACTTATAATTCTACAACAGTAGGAATGAAAATGGAATGACTAAGATAGGTTATATTACATGATGCAACACAATACTTCTGATAGTACAACTATGTTTTACATAATATATAGCACAAGTGGTCAACTCTATATCAGCTAGACAATAAATGATGTGCTCCAAAGTGGATTGCACTAAATGATGATACTTGACATTTATATCATGATATTCATACTTCACATAATGTATTGCACAAGGACATTGGTAATATCAGTCGGACAATATCCCATACATTGTCAGCCTATCCTAGGCCATCTTACCATCACTAAAAGTTTTGTCATTTAAATTGTAGTTTTTATATCTTATTTCAAGCAAGATACTTTCATGTGTTCTCACACTGCATAATTACAGAGCTCAAACAGTTCATACAAATAGTGTAACACAGACAATTGCTGCAAGTAACTTCTAGACCAATTAAGTTATTTTGCAGTGCATTGCTCAAAACCCCATGTGATAGTAAATACAACCATTTGGGTGAACATTTGTCTGTGTACAATTTTAAGAAGTCCTGGTTTACATCAGCATCTTTACCATTTAGTTTTTTGTGGTTTCTCACCCCGGAAACAGCAATTAAACTGCAAAAAACCAGCAAACTGATATATCTGGAAACATATGTATGTTCTTCTGGAAACCTAGGAAGGAATCAAGCCTGATAATTACCATTTCAATTCAAGTTGCCGTGCTTCTGAAGCTTAATCTTAACCTGAAATATAAGTATGGTTTCCTGAAACTGAAAAACGGAACAAAACTGGCAAAACCCGGATACTAAATGGACAAGTTGCTGATGTACATAGTCAGTGCTAGTTTATTTAAGTCATTATGTCAGATGTAAATTATGATATAACTTTAGTAAAAATCTCTGAACAAGTTGTAGAACTACAGCATTTCTACACCAAGTGGATAACTTTGTACATACTGCTATATGTGTATAGATTAAACCAGGATAATCTATAAAGTACTATTCCAGTCAGTCACTTATAGGCAGCTTTGTATATTACTGAAGTTGTCTTGCATGGAACTATTTTCAGTGCTTGTAACTAGAGTATAAGTCTAAAATAATTCTGCTTGATACCCATGGATGTGAAATAACTGCTTCATGCCTTGTTCATGCCTGTAAAAATGGCACAGATTTAACTAATTATTATTTAATTATGTATGATATATATATATATTGAGTGAACATCCTTTGTGTGCTACCGTAGCTAACTACATATCTTATTTATTGGTCAGATGGACTCATTTCATGGGCTGCCTGTTGTGCCAAAAGTTTGTTTCTGGACTTTCGAGAATTGGTTGTAGCACCATTATGATAGGGAAATATTTGCCTTTTAAAGAAAATATTTAGTTCAATACCAATAAAGCATACAGTCTGATGTACTTATTCCACCACTTGAGTAAGCTCTGAGAGTGTTTCTGGGCTACTTGACCACATGGAGCCTCAAATAAATCAACTATCAGCACATATAATGCACGAAAGTTGAAGAGGTTGTAAGTCTCCACCCAGTGGCTGGTGTCAGTAAGATTAAAACACAACTATAGTCATTGGAACAGTGAGTAAACCATTTTACAAATACTATGTATTAATATCCATACCATAACTGCAGCATATGAAATTGAGTGTGAAGTTACTTTGCCGTCCATACCAAGAATATTGGCGATGTTACTCTTTGTTGCCTTTTCCGAGAATCTGATGATATGACACATGGCTTCTTCCTTACTGAGCCAGTATCATCATCTTCTTGGAAAGATTCTGATGATGAAGGGGATGTGAATATACTGGAGTAAGTCTATTACAAGAGAGAATTAATGTAGAGTCATATAGTTTTTGTGTGGTGCATACCTTGACAAGCAAGCTACTTTTGAGGAACCCTTTCTTGACATCATTAGGATCTCCCTTTCCCCAGGGGTAGAAACAACAAAGGAAATAATCTTCAGAAATGTTTATAGTACCAGATTGTATGGCATTATAAACACTGCTGCATAATCAGTTGAATAAGCTTTAGTAGATGACAAACTGAATGCACAATTCATCATCCCAATCATATTCAATTGGGCAGAGAAGGCATCCTGTAACATTATTATTTATGCCATGATCACTTCTACATCTGATGTTTAATGAGGGGGTTGGTTTATACTCTGTATTAATCCATATAGCAAGCTCTTCTTTGATCCTTCAAACATTGTTACTGCAGGCATTGTTGGTGCCTTTCTGTAACTAAAACAGTAGGATTAAAATATGTTATAGACTGGTGTTGAACTTACATTCCTCACCTGTGATATATACATGTCCACATTGTCAAAATCAGGGTCTTAAATCACCTTTGCTATTGAAGGAACTACATGTAGAAGAGTTTTGAAGGCAGAATATCAACTCCTAGATCTGAAAATATTTTAATACAAACATTGAATAGACATAAGTAATTGGTACTTACTCTTGCTGTTTCTCTAACATCTCTTCAGTCACTGGCAGATTGCCCTCGTTATCATCACTGTTATGTCTGTCTGCAGCTTGCATAAGGTCATCCAATGATTCATATAAAGTTACTAATCATCAAATTCCACACCCTAATGTTATTGTTGTTCTGCACATAGTAAGTATAGATGTACAACAATAGGAAATACTGAACACACAGAGATTTACTGCTTTTTTTATTTGATAATTCCATGTTTTCTATTTCAGAGGCGGCCAGGTGCCATTTGAGTCGTGCTACCTCAGCACCTAGTAGTGTGGCCTTCTCAGAAGCAGAGTTTGGGAGATAATCTTCATTTGATACATCTTGAGTGCCAAGTGTTGTTGAAATAAGCAATGGAGTGCGGAAAAGAGGATGAACTTTGTTTGTCTGAGTGAGCTCGATGGACAAACGGATGGGGGGTATGTTACGAGATACATGCAGATATAAGTAAGATTATGTAAGTCAAATGTAAGTACCTAAATGTGTAATAGCTTCAAGTAAGTACAAACGTCCCAAAATTCCAACACTCCTCCGGAAGCTATGAAGCATACAAAAAATTCAAGAAAAGAAACAAAAAAAGTCCTCACAAATTTACAGAGCAATGTCTTCATTTCCTGAGTCTTTGGAGTCAAGTGCTTCTTGAATATGAAGAACAAGGTCTTCATCAGCATCACTAGTACTGGCTTCATATGAATCTTCGATGACATTAACACTGTGGGGGATGGCATCAATGTCACATGTAGTGTTTTGCACGGCCCGGCTATGAGGCCGCAAGCCGTGCGGCTTATGGCCAGCTTAGCCGGGCCGAGCCGAGCCTTAATCACGGCCTTGTGCGGCCTATGGCTTGGGCTTGTATTTTTGGAAGCCGCAAGCCGTTCCCTAAGCCGCGGCTTAGTATTACTTTTATCGGTCATGTAACACAGTGGTTAGTATCTACACTATGGGACCCGTGTGCCTGTGGTTCAATTCTCGATGACTGTATCTATTTTTTTTTGCACAGCATGGGGATCAAGCGGGCTAATTTTATAGCTCGCCTTGCCAAATACGTACCAATAGATAGATCTGTACTGTGCCAAAAAAAATACTCATCAAAAATTCATTGAGCCATCACATCGTTATATTCTGACTATGGAAGAGTCCCGAGGGAGTACAGGGGCTCCCCGGGCATCGGGAACACTAGCCTCAATGCGTACACCCAGAATTAGCATACCCTCGTCAAGATTGACAGATGGGAACAATCAAGAAGCACCTCTTACGTTAGGTCACCGCCAGGCCATTGCCGCTCAAGCCGCAAAAAGAACAGCTGATATTCACACAAACACCGCTCCCACAACCGCTCCCACAACCCCTTCCATCTCTTCCGCATCTCCCAGTCCATCTAATGTCGATTCCAACTCTCAGCGGCTTTCGAATCCGGCTGCGGGCACAGCATCAACCACAGAAATCTCGCCTACGATAGGCGAGACATTCCCAGTCAATTTACCAACGAAACGGCGTGCAGTTGTTGACGACATAACAGACGAGGATAATGGTGCTCAACAAGTCAAGCGTGTTAGAACAACGCAAGGGCATCCTGATGGAAAAACAACAGATAATGGACTTGGGCAAGGTACGTCCTTATATTTGGTTCTTCTTATTCAGGACTTATTCATCGGTTGCCAAAGTTGATGCACAAGGTATGCACCCAGATGTAGAGGTCATTGAAATTTTTGAGCAAGGCGAGGAGACGAGCTCTACGTCCCTGAATAAGAAATCCCCAAGTGCCGATGTCGATTACTTTTTTGAGAAAACACCTCGGGTGGCAGGAGACAAGAAAGGACGACGCCGCTGTAAGACATGCAAGTAAGTTATAAATTCCTCATAATATGGCTCTTCCACTTCTGTGTTCAAGATTCTTTGGATTCTAATAAACACTTTTATAGAGCAGGTAATGCATGCCCGAAGCAGGAGTCCATACTTGTTGATGAGGTTACTAGTCTACGACGGCACATGCAAGCAAAACATAAAGTAAGTTCGTTCTTATCCATTTTGTATTTACGTTCATACACATCTACTAGGGCATCTACCATAAGTGGTGTAAAAAGGCCCGGTTCGACTCTATGTTGCCTGATGATTCGAAGGCGCGTCGAGCGGCCGAGCTTGATATTCTTCTTCAAACACAAGTTGATGGACACTTCGCTGTAATGAAACCTGAAGACAAACCCGTGCCATATAGTGATGAGTTAATGACTGAAGCGGCTATCGAATGGTTGATTCAAACAGACCAAGTACGTATTAAGTGTTCTCAATTTGCATAATCTCATGGAACTCTAGCCGATTAGTGCATTCGAGCACCCTGCCTTCAAGAAAATGGTCGCTATTGCTGCCACTGCTACTAAGGGAGTCAAGCTACCGACCCAAGCAGCAACACGAGCATGTATTATTCAGATGTTTAAGGAGCAAATGAAGGCACTCTCTGAGCGCTTAAATGTGAGGTTTTATTTCTCTTTCTTTTCGATGACTATCGACTAAATGGTGTACAAGGGGACCACTGTTACTGGCGAAGTCAGTCTTACCACTGATGCATGGACGGCATCGAATAATGATAGCTATCTGGCTGTCACCGGCCATTGGATTGAAGAGAACTCTCCAGGGGATTGGGTGCTCCAACATGCACTACTTGGCTTTGCAAAGATGAACACCGCTCACAATGGTGCCCGGCTTGGGCAAGCTTTGTTCAAGATATGTAGCCGTCTGCGAATTCTTCATAAGGTGCATTAAACTTACGGTATTCGGGTTCCCAAGAATCAAATAACTTAGACGTCTATTAGGTCGGACATATTACTTGTGATAATGCGTCTAACAACGACACCATGCTCGAGGAGTTCGCCCGTTGCTGCAGAATCCACAATAACCAGATATATGATGTCGAAGAGCATCACATTCGGTATCCCATTTCTTTCCTTTTATATCTTGGTCTAACTGACGTTGGTTATCATGTAGGTGCTTGGCTCATATTATTAATCTTGCTACGCAGGCGCTTATTGCTGCAAAAAGTCGGGCAAAGTACTATGACCCTGGTGACGACGTAGAAAACATAGCAAATATGAACGAAGTTGGGACTGAAAGAGACGAAATAGGGTTGGTTCGAGCTATATGCATAAAGGTATGTCTTACCATTAATGTCGCCTGCTTTACTTATATTATACATAGGCACGTTCATCGTCACAAAGGAAGGAACTCTTTGCTATCGTTCAAGAACAACTCAAGGAGAAAGTCCTCCAGCTTCTTATTGATATGAAGGTCCGATGGAGTTCCACGTACATTATGTTATGTCGGGCTGAGTCTCGCATGAAGGTATGTTTTTTCTGAAAGATTGTTATTATGAAGAGTATCTATTGAATATATATATACTTACTAGGCCATCAGCCAGTTCGTCTACGAGCTTGGTTTACGAGAGAAGAATCTGGAAAAGAGGCGAAAGCTCGACGATCTTGCCTTGACAGATGAGGAATGGAGGCGGGTTGAGTTATTCTGCAATCTGCTTGGGGTATGTGCTCTAATCTTTCGATCTTAATCCCTTCTTATGACTATGTAGTATGCGGACGACGCCCAACAAGCGTTCTCTGCAGATAAAGCCCCTACGCTTTACAATGCGTTGCCCGCCATCGAGGCTCTGTATGCTGCGTGGGAGAAGGCCTCCAAAAAGTTGAAATATGCTGCCTTCGCACCTGCATTACACGTGGCCATGGACAAACTTAATAGCTATTATAAAAGGACGGCAGCATCAGACGCACATATCATGGCTATGCGTGAGTTGTTTGTTATTTAGGACATTGATTTATTGATAACATTTTATTATACTAGTTCTTCATCCAGTAAAAAAGCTGGCATACTTCGAGAAGAACTGGGATGCTTATCTCATTGACGATGTCAAGAAACTTGCTCAGGATAAGGTAAGTGGTTGCCGGTTAAGTCCTTGAATAATTATGGTGACATGACTGATATATTTGTAGATATCCGAGCGCTATAAAAAGATGTATTCAACGTCTACTACGCAGTATACCTCAGCACGGCCGCCAAAAAAGTAGGCATGCAGGTCGTCGAGTTATTGACACCGACTCGGAATCAGATGAAGATGTTCAAGATTCTTTCCATGATCCGTCGAAGCCTTGGCTCTCAGAGTTCAACCGCTATATTTCTACAGTAGAGTCAGTACCTGATGACATGGGAATTGTTCATTGGTGGGGTGTACGTCTTTAATTTCTAGTACTGAAGAAAACTGCTAAGTTCTAACTTTGCTATTAGCTCAATTCTCAGCGCTATCCTGTCTGGGCCTCATTAGCTCGAGACTATCTAGCCGTGATGGCTTCCTCAGTGTCAAGTGAACGTGCTTTCTCATCATGGGTATCACCATTAGTAAACGCCGCAACCGGTTAAAAGGTGACATTGTCGAAGCCCTGCAGTGCCTAAAATGTATGTATCATGAAGATCTGATCTTCCGCAAGGTCTGTGCTTCGTCACAGATAGAGAAAGAGATGGAGAAAATGGAGTTTTGTGAGGAGGAAAAGGAGATAGAGGATGTATGTAAGGAAGCGGAAGTTTTTACATGGGATAAATTAGTTACAGACCTTGATGATGATGAGAGCGACGATGATGCTGACAATGTAGATGATATAAATAGCTATTAATAATACTATCTAGCCTTTTTTGTGCACAGAGCCGTGGCCTAAGCCAAGGCCGAGCCACGGCTTGGGCTTGCTATGGCCCACGGCTCAGGCTTGTATTTGAGCAAGCCACAAGCCGTCAGAGCCGAGCCAAAGCTGCGGCATTCAGGCCGAGCCGAGCCGTAGAAACACTAGTCACGTGTGGGACAGACATTGCGAAGATGTCCAACTCCTCTGCATTTATGACAAATTGGGGCGTGTCAAGCCTGGGCTGGTGCGGCAGGGGGCTTCTGCGACTTTTGTTTCCAACAGGGTGCTCCTCTGGGTGAAGTGACAGCAAGTACTTCATCAGGGGGACTGGCAGAGGAAGTGTCAATAGCAGTAGAATTGCACAGATGGCCTTCTTCGTTCAAGAGACGGGTTACTACAGATTCAAAATTGAGTTGGGCAAGGGGGGTGCCTGTAATGTTAACAATGACAGATTGATAAGCAGGGGGAAGACCATTGAGAAGAACACTGATTTTATCGAGATCGGAAACAATTGTTGCTCAGGCAAGGGAAGAAAAAGAAAGGGATGACATATCTTCATTTTCAGCACTGTATGATTCCTCCAATCGGTAGGGGGCATGGCGGATACTGGCAACAAATGAGGCAATAGACGAGTCGGGAGCCATTTGCATTCGAATAAAGTCACGGCTCATGGTGAGAAGGACACCTAAACCATGAGCACAGTGAATCTGAGTGAGATTATTCCAAATGATGGCCGGATCGGTCTTGGCCCGGACGTGGGGGAGTTGCGAAGCCTCAAGAGCTAAAATTATCTCGGCGCATGCAAGCTGTTGCTTATCGACAAAAGATCGCACAGCTTTGGAGTTGGGGCTACCCAAGGGCATGGTGTCTCGGCCGTTGAGAGGTCTACTGCGTAGCTAGACTTGAAATTGCGAAACACAACACACACACACACCCAGCAGAGCGAGATCCTATCCCTTAGATCGAGCGAACACCCTCAACTAAATGGCTAGTATACTCTATGCTCTGTTCTGGTTCCTGTTCTGGGCGTGCAATGTGCGCACCTCGTGTCCTCTAGTCTTTGTAATAGCAAGTAGTGCCTGCAAGTTTGTTTGTAAGGAGGGGTTTAATTCTAGTAAATCTCGGATAGAGCCCGGTTGCTAGTGGCGTGTGCTAGGCAAAATGATAAGTGAAATAAGTTGTTTTTAGCGAACAGCTTCGCTGCACGCACTTCTGGGTCCGGTGACCTTGTGCGATGCGCGGACTCTCCAAAGTCCAACAATCCAAGACTCTCCAAAGTCTTTCACCCGGCAGTGCAGTCTCACAGTCTAAACACTACAGTGCAAGTTTCTGTACACAGTTGTACTGACTCCTCACTGAGCTCTCCAAATGACCCGGTGGCCAGAAGCTATCCAAAACTCCTATGATTCACAAATACTTCACAGTTAAAACCCTAACAAAAGCTAAACACAGCCTGCTGATGGCCTGGGACAGAACCCAGCACACAGATCCAGTGGGTAGACAATTGCTTGAATTACTATAGACAAGGATACAGGTTTATATGCAATGCATGCATGTGTACTAATAATAAGGTAAAGTAAATACTAGCAATGCGCAGCCAAAGGTCCGCGCATCGCATCTGGGCTTCCCTTCGAGTGTCCTGATCCCTTGGCATTCGCTGTGCGCATGTCGTTCATTCCCTCGGGCTTTTGTGCGTCTTTTGATGTGCGCCGCCACGGTCACATGATGTGTGGACTTAGGCAAATTCTGCCTTTGCGATGCGCGCATATGAGATATGCACACAGCCCTTCACACCGCCTTTGGTATCTGCTCAGCTGTACTCACACCGCTCTTTGCTGGTGCTTAACCGTTCTATGCTTTCCTGATCGCTCGCACAGACGGCCAAACTATGCACTCTAGACTGTGCAGCTCACTGACCAATCCCTCTTGCGATACGGTGTGCACAGGTGCTTATAGTCATGATGCTCGCGTGCTGATAGCTATAGACTACAAGACAGGCTCAACTCTAGTCCCTCTGTGTTTCCTGCGCACAGCTATCCCACCAATGGGACTTCTGACTGTTTACACCCGTAGCCAAAAAGCAGCCCTGTCACCGTTGACAACACCAAAAACATTTTTGTGCTCCAATAGAGCCTCCATCTGAAGCTTCCAGTCATCGTAGTTGGTTTCGTTTAGTTTGGAAAAGGGTAGGGAGTGCATGGTGACAAAATCAGATAAGAGATGGGTGAACTGATAAGAATGGTGAGGAGTACAAGGGTGTTTCCAGTGTGCCGCAGCAGTGACTGTGAAGCTCGCAAGCTATTCCGGTGTACTCTCCTTGAGCAGAGGCCGTGAACCCAACAATTCCAGTGTATTTGCCGTGAACAGTGACCGTGGTGATTCCAGTGTGTGCCAAGCAGTGACCGTGATTCCGGTGTATCTTTGCAAAGATAGAGGCCGTGAGAATGTACCAGTTTATGTTGTGGACAGACAATTGCTGTGATCCTGCAATAGGAGATCTGTGTGTTGAAATAAGCAACGGTGACAGGCCTGCGTCTACACCAAGGCTGTAAGTGGCTACAGCGGGCGCTTTGGGCTGAAGTGCAGGGGTACAGCGGAGCGGTGACTAGCCTGGTCAGCCGTCTCAGCGCTCAGCGCGTGCATCACAAATCATCACGCGTGTGTTCAGTGGGCGGTTGTGTGGGGTTCAGCGGACTGTACAGGCCATGAGTACACAGTTGAAGTACCCGGGATAGCTGTCAGCGGAGCACATAACGGTTACTGTCTTCTCAGCGGAAGACAGGAGTACAGCTGAGTAAAAATATCAAAGGCGATGAGCAGGACTGTGTGTAGACGAGGCCTCAAGGGGCTCAGCGGAACACATCATAAAGGCAAAATTTGCCTAAGTCCACTCGTCAGGTGACCGTGGCGCGCGCGCTGGAGCGTGTGATGCCCGAGGGAATGAACAATGCGCACAGCACGGGCTCCGCTGGGGAACTTTGACAGCGGTAACCAGACCTCAATAACCAAGAAGGAATCGCTCAGCGGAGTTTAACGGCGTCTCTCGGCGGAGGCGGGCGACGCAACGGGATCAGGTTGCGCTCAGCGGAGTAGTCATCAAAACGCCCAGCGGAGGTACATGCGCCCAGCGGACCTTTGGTCCGGCGTTGCTAGTATTTACTCTCCACCTAAATTAGTACACAGCACGCGTCTATATAAACTTGTAATTGTAACTACGGAAATCAAGCAATTGTCTACCCACTAGATCTGTGTGTTGGGCTCTGTCCCAGACCGTCAGCGGGCTGTGTTTAGCTTTTGTTAGGGTCTTTACTGTGAAGTGTATTGTGAATCATAGAAGTTTTGGATAGCTTCTGGCCACCGGGTCATTTGGAGAGCTCAGCGGGGAGTCAGTACAACCATGTACGAAAACTCGCGCTGTAGTGTTTTGTGAATTGAGACTGCACCACCGGGTGAACGAGGTTCTGGATAGCTTCAGTGGAACAGGACTTTGGACAGTCCCAGCGGAACGACTTTGGATAGTCAGCGGAGCGGGGCACAATTGGGAATACCAGCTTGTGTGAGCATCTGCATCGGTCACCGGACCTCAAACCCACTCAGCGGAATAAGCCCCGCGGAGCCACCATCAAAACTATACATTACTATCGATACCCTGCGCTCAGCGGAGGTCGCCCAGACATTAATCTGAGACTTCTAGAATTAAGCCCCTCCTTAAAAACGAACTTGCAGGCACTGTACAGCGGACATCCGGACTGAACTTACGAGACCCGAAACACATCACACTCCGCTCAGCGGGAAGGTACCAGGAGAAGCGTAGACATCTATAATCCGTTTAGCTGAAGAGCGTCGCTCGATCTAAGGGATAGGATCTCGCTCCGCTGGGGTTGTGTGTGTTGTGTTTCTTGTACCGTGTGCGCTGAGCTCATGGGTGGAAGGTCGTCTGCTGAAGAAAGAGAACGCAAGGGCAATAGCGCAGTGGATGTTTGAGGATATTATCTGCTGCTGGGGATGCCTTAGAGAGATAATCACGGATAACGGGGGACCGTTCCGCGCAGCGCTCAAGTACTTAGAAAAGAAGTATGGTATTACAGGGATTACAATCTCAGCGTACAACTCTCAGGCGAACGGAAAGATTAGTGTTTCTACGGCTCGGCTCGGCCTGAATGCCGCAGCTTTGGCTCGGCTCTGACGGCTTGTGGCTTGCTCAAATACAAGCCTGAGCCGTGGGCCATAGCAAGCCCAAGCCGTGGCTCGGCCTTGGCTTAGGCCACGGCTCTGTGCACAAAAAAGGCTAGATAGTATTATTAATAGCTATTTATATCATCTACATTGTCAGCATCATCGTCGCTCTCATCATCATCAAGGTCTGTAACTAATTTATCCCATGTAAAAACTTCCGCTTCCTTACATACATCCTCTATCTCCTTTTCCTCCTCACAAAACTCCATTTTCTCCATCTCTTTCTCTATCTGTGACGAAGCACAGACCTTGCGGAAGATCAGATCTTCATGATACATACATTTTAGGCACTGCAGGGCTTCGACAATGTCACCTTTTAACCGGTTGCGGCGTTTACTAATGGTGATACCCGCGGATGAGAAAGCACGTTCACTTGACACTGAGGAAGCCATCACGGCTAGATAGTCTCGAGCTAATGAGGCCCAGACAGGATAGCGCTGAGAATTGAGCTAATAGCAAAGTTAGAACTTAGCAGTTTTCTTCAGTACTAGAAATTAAAGACGTACACCCCACCAATGAACAATTCCCATGTCATCAGGTACTGACTCTACTGTAGAAATATAGCGGTTGAACTCTGAGAGCCAAGGCTTCGACGGATCATGGAAAGAATCTTGAACATCTTCATCTGATTCCGAGTCGGTGTCAATAACTCGACGACCTGCATGCCTACTTTTTTTGGCCGGCCGTGCTGAGGTATACTGCGTAGTAGACGTTGAATACATCTTTTTATAGCGCTCGGATATCTACAAATATATCAGTCATGTCACCATAATTATTCAAGGACTTAACCGGCAACCACTTACCTTATCCTGAGCAAGTTTCTTGACATCGTCAATGAGATAAGCATCCCAGTTCTTCTCGAAGTATGCCAGCTTTTTTACTGGATGAAGAACTAGTATAATAAAATGTTATCAATAAATCAATGTCCTAAATAACAAACAACTCACGCATAGCCATGATATGTGCGTCTGATGCTGCCGTCCTTTTATAATAGCTATTAAGTTTGTCCATGGCCACGTGTAATGCAGGTGCGAAGGCAGCATATTTCAACTTTTTGGAGGCCTTCTCCCACGCAGCATACAGAGCCTCGATGGCGGGCAACGCATTGTAAAGCGTAGGGGCTTTATCTGCAGAGAACGCTTGTTGGGCGTCGTCCGCATACTACATAGTCATAAGAAGGGATTAAGATCGAAAGATTAGAGCACATACCCCAAGCAGATTGCAGAATAACTCAACCCGCCTCCATTCCTCATCTGTCAAGGCAAGATCGTCGAGCTTTCGCCTCTTTTCCAGATTCTTCTCTCGTAAACCAAGCTCGTAGACGAACTGGCTGATGGCCTAGTAAGTATATATATATTCAATAGATACTCTTCATAATAACAATCTTTCAGAAAAAACATACCTTCATGCGAGACTCAGCCCGACATAACATAATGTACGTGGAACTCCATCGGACCTTCATATCAATAAGAAGCTGGAGGACTTTCTCCTTGAGTTGTTCTTGAACGATAGCAAAGAGTTCCTTCCTTTGTGACGATGAACGTGCCTATGTATAATATAAGTAAAGCAGGCGACATTAATGGTAAGACATACCTTTATGCATATAGCTCGAACCAACCCTATTTCGTCTCTTTCAGTCCCAACTTCGTTCATATTTGCTATGTTTTCTACGTCGTCACCAGGGTCATAGTACTTTGCCCGACTTTTGCAGCAATAAGCGCCTGCGTAGCAAGATTAATAATATGAGCCAAGCACCTACATGATAACCAACGTCAGTTAGACCAAGATATAAAAGGAAAGAAATGGGATACCGAATGTGATGCTCTTCGACATCATATATCTGGTTATTGTGGATTCTGCAGCAACGGGCGAACTCCTCGAGCATGGTGTCGTTGTTAGACGCATTATCACAAGTAATATGTCCGACCTAATAGACGTCTAAGTTATTTGATTCTTGGGAACCCGAATACCGTAAGTTTAATGCACCTTATGAAGAATTCGCAGACGGCTACATATCTTGAACAAAGCTTGCCCAAGCCGGGCACCATTGTGAGCGGTGTTCATCTTTGCAAAGCCAAGTAGTGCATGTTGGAGCACCCAATCCCCTGGAGAGTTCTCTTCAATCCAATGGCCGGTGACAGCCAGATAGCTATCATTATTCGATGCCGTCCATGCATCAGTGGTAAGACTGACTTCGCCAGTAACAGTGGTCCCCTTGTACACCATTTAGTCGATAGTCATCGAAAAGAAAGAGAAATAAAACCTCACATTTAAGCGCTCAGAGAGTGCCTTCATTTGCTCCTTAAACATCTGAATAATACATGCTCGTGTTGCTGCTTGGGTCGGTAGCTTGACTCCCTTAGTAGCAGTGGCAGCAATAGCGACCATTTTCTTGAAGGCAGGGTGCTCGAATGCACTAATCGGCTAGAGTTCCATGAGATTATGCAAATTGAGAACACTTAATACGTACTTGGTCTGTTTGAATCAACCATTCGATAGCCGCTTCAGTCATTAACTCATCACTATATGGCACGGGTTTGTCTTCAGGTTTCATTACAGCGAAGTGTCCATCAACTTGTGTTTGAAGAAGAATATCAAGCTCGCCGCTCGACGCGCCTTGAATCATCAGGCAACATAGAGTCGAACCGGGCCTTTTTACACCACTTATGGTAGATGCCCTAGTAGATGTGTATGAACGTAAATACAAAATGGATAAGAACGAACTTACTTTATGTTTTGCTTGCATGTGCCGTCGTAGACTAGTAACCTCATCAACAAGTATGGACTCCTGCTTCGGGCATGCATTACCTGCTCTATAAAAGTGTTTATTAGAATCCAAAGAATCTTGAACACAGAAGTGGAAGAGCCATATTATGAGGAATTTATAACTTACTTGCATGTCTTACAGCGGCGTCGTCCTTTCTTGTCTCCTGCCACCCGAGGTGTTTTCTCAAAAAGTAATCGACATCGGCACTTGGGGATTTCTTATTCAGGGACGTAGAGCTCGTCTCCTCGCCTTGCTCAAAAATTTCAATGACCTCTACATCTGGGTGCATACCTTGTGCATCAACTTTGGCAACCGATGAATAAGTCCTGAATAAGAAGAACCAAATATAAGGACGTACCTTGCCCAAGTCCATTATCTGTTGTTTTTCCATCAGGATGCCCTTGCGTTGTTCTAACACGCTTGACTTGTTGAGCACCATTATCCTCGTCTGTTATGTCGTCAACAACTGCACGCCGTTTCGTTGGTAAATTGACTGGGAATGTCTCGCCTATCGTAGGCGAGATTTCTGTGGTTGATGCTGTGCCCGCAGCCGGATTCGAAAGCCGCTGAGAGTTGGAATCGACATTAGATGGACTGGGAGATGCGGAAGAGATGGAAGGGGTTGTGGGAGCGGTTGTGGGAGCGGTGTTTGTGTGAATATCAGCTGTTCTTTTTGCGGCTTGAGCGGCAATGGCCTGGCGGTGACCTAACGTAAGAGGTGCTTCTTGATTGTTCCCATCTGTCAATCTTGACGAGGGTATGCTAATTCTGGGTGTACGCATTGAGGCTAGTGTTCCCGATGCCCGGGGAGCCCCTGTACTCCCTCGGGACTCTTCCATAGTCAGAATATAACGATGTGATGGCTCAATGAATTTTTGATGAGTATTTTTTTTGGCACAGTACAGATCTATCTATTGGTACGTATTTGGCAAGGCGAGCTATAAAATTAGCCCGCTTGATCCCCATGCTGTGCAAAAAAAAATAGATACAGTCATCGAGAATTGAACCACAGGCACACGGGTCCCATAGTGTAGATACTAACCACTGTGTTACATGACCGATAAAAGTAATACTAAGCCGCGGCTTAGGGAACGGCTTGCGGCTTCCAAAAATACAAGCCCAAGCCATAGGCCGCACAAGGCCGTGATTAAGGCTCGGCTCGGCCCGGCTAAGCTGGCCATAAGCCGCACGGCTTGCGGCCTCATAGCCGGGCCGTGCAAAACACTAGGAAAGATAGAGCGGCCCCATTGGGACATCAGGCAAATGTTGTGGAAAGCGTGTGGAGGTACCGAGGGCGCACATAAGCACTGGAGCAAGTTCTTCTACCATGTGCTGTGGGCGGATCGTGTTACAGTCCGCCGAGGATTTGGGTGTTCACCCTTCTTCATGGTCACTGGCGCGCACCCGATACTACCGCTGGACATCGCTGAAGCGACGTGGCTGGTCAAGTTACCAGATCGGGTACTTACCACAGAGGAGTTAGTAGGGTATCGTGCGCGCGCGCTGGCCAAACATAGGGACACAGTGGAGGAGATGCGTCAGCGGGTGTCAAAGATAAAGCGGGATGCTATCAGAGAGTTCAAGCTGAAACACTCCGCTAAGATCAGAGACTATGCGTTCAAACCTGGCGATGTCGTACTGATGCGTAACTCTGGCATTGAGTCCAGCTTAAATCGCAAAATGTTGGCGCGCTGGAATGGACCATACATCGTCATCGCACGGAAGGAAGGAGGCGCTTATCTGGTCGCTGAGCTGGATGGGTTGGTGCTGAAAGACAAAGTCGCAGCATTCCGTTTAATACCCTACTTTGCCAGGCGTCAGCTGAAGCTGCCAGCGGACTTAGACGATATCATTGATCAAACGCGTGAGAACCTCAACAAGATGATGTCGGCACCAGACTACGAGCCGGCCATACCTAAAGACTATATCTTTGATGAACCAGGAGTGGTTTCAGGCAGCGGCCAAGTCTCAGCGGACGAAGAAGATGATGATGAGGATGGGTGGGCGGAGCCCGATGCTTAGAAGTGCAAAGTAGAAAAGGAGACCACAATAGGATATATTGGGTAAACTAAAAGGGAAAGGTACAAAGGAAACTAGCTAAGGGCCACTTTGAGGCGCTCAGCGGAATAATTAAGAGGGCCGTCACTGCGGGGCGGGCTCCTCAGCGGGGCTGGTCCCAGTCAAATCCAAGCTGCGCTGTAAAGTCTCTAACTCTTTAACGAGCAGAGCGCGGCGCTTCAGGATGAAGTCAATCTTGTGCAAGTCACAGATGATCTCAGCTTGCAAGTCTCCGATGAGACGGCGAGTGACGAGCTCGGACGGGTTCCCGGTGTTCAGCGGTTCCTTAATGAGGTTGGTAGCAGCGTCGAGACAGGCATTGACTTTGTCATTCGAGAGAGTAAGATTGGTACCTAAAAGAGGATGAAATAGTTCAGCGGACGCAACAGAGAAGAGTGAGGGCAAAGAGCGCACCCTGTACAATGAAAGGAGAATCGGTGAAAGTTGGAACGCCGTCAGCGCCCAGACGGGCCTTCTTAGAGAAAGCGTCATGGAATGGTGTGTCGCGCGGGGAGCGCCGGTTGTCAGAAGAGCGGAGTGTCATGCCGCGGCCAAGCACACGAGTGCGATGTCCGCTGGCATCAGTACGCTCCCGCTGACATAGAAATGAGAAAGTGACGAGGGAAGGAAAACGCAACAGAACGAACCTGACGAGGAGTGTCGGGGGGAGGCGCTGAGCGCTTCTTCGAGGGACTAGGCTCTGGGGTATTCTGGCGGCTAGGAACTCCGCCCTCAGTGGCAGCCTCGATCTTGTCATCGAGGGCCATCTTTTTAAGGAGGAGGTACAGCTGCATGTTAGTAATATCTAGAAAGGGTGAAGGAAGTCAGTCACACCTTGTCGTCATCGGAATCGGGGGAGGAGGTACCTCCAGGGGCAGAGACCGTCTCAGGATCGGCAGCGGAGCGCGAGAGGAGGCGAATGTTGCGCTGAGCGGACGGTTAATAGATAATAAGAGGCAGCAAGCGCATAGCGTACTGGTCCAGTGGGAGTATGCATGCGCTGACGCGAGGCAGCGGCTTTCGCTTTTAAAACTTGCTCATGCAGAGTGATAAAAGCGTTGGCAGCAGGAGAGAAAGTGCGGAAGTGGTGATCCGCCTCTAAGGAGGTGTAGATGGCACGCATCTCGTTGAGAATATCAACAGCCTCGCTGTTATTAATGATACGAGTAATGCCGCCGTGGGGATCACGCCAGCGGTTCTAAAAAGTTCGAGTGGTCAGCGGAGTAAAGGACCCAGCGGACCAGCTGAGTGTTGTGCGTACTAAGTCAATAGCCAGAAGCTCGAGGCTCCCGGTATAGTTGGAAGGCATGGCGGAAGCCAAGCCTCTGATATCTTGGATTAATGCCAGCTGATGCTTGACATTACTAAAGTTGTACAGCGGAGCGGGTGCATTGGACATGAGTGGCTGAGTGATTGAAAGTATGAGAGTAGGGCATATATATAGGCTCAGCGGAGTGCAGAGGACCTAATGAGGGGCGGCCAGTGGCGAGGAATGTGGCATCCCAGCGGACCAGACTCCCAGCGGAGTTATGGTATGAACGCTGGAGGTAGAAACAGACCACCACATGCAAGCTCGCATAAAACAGGGTGCAGAGCGGGAGCAGTTGAGAGACGAAATGAGATCCAGCGGAGAGGCGCGCCTAGCCGGAAGCGCTCAGCGGAGGCTGATCGTGTGATTACCGCATTTGGAAAAATTATGTCCGAATCAGGTATTGGCACCGACAATACATAGTGCCTAACTAGATACTTGTCATTTCAAATAGCTATGGAGGCACCACATGTAGAGCCATTTACTCTGGTTACTGTAACAAGGGTACTCTACGGAGTAAACCAAGGAAGGGGTGCAATGCCTCAAACATCCTGACATAATCCAGGTCTCAGTGCAGCGGAGAAGGAAGAGAGAAGGGGACAGACGGGGAAGAAGTCCTCCTGGTAGAAATGCTGGGCGGCATAATGGAGGCGTTGAAAGTGTTCGGTGTGATTAAGAACGCCGTAGCGCTCAGCGTCGTTGGTACCACACAGGCGAAGCACAAGTTCGGTGTAATACAGCTGAGCGCAGAGATGAGAAAGAAGCGGTGAATGACAGGTGGACTCGGTCAGCTCTAGGCCGCGCTGCGCGGACTACTCAGTGGGAGTACATGGACAGCGAAAAGGGGCTTACGGCGTGATCTTGAACTCGGTTGAGCAGCGGGAGGCAGACGCTCATAGGTAGCTGTTCCTCCACAGCGGAGTCCAGGATATAATGAAGGGCAGTTACATATATTCGGCAGACTCGAGCTAGGTCGATGGGAAGGATAGCACTCAGCGGACGCCTGGGCAGAGCGTCGAGACGAAGGATGCGAGGATCTGAATGGGCAACTAACAAGAGGTTACTCTCAGCGGACAAAGAAGGCATGTTTGCGTATAGAAATACAGGGGATAGAATTATATACGCAGAGTGCCAGCGCAGCAGGACATCCTAATCAGAGCTGACGTCGTCTACGACGAGCGCGGCATCAGGATCGACTTCGCGAATTTCGGCCTCATTTCGTTCGGAAGAAAGCAGCGGGTGGAAGGGCATGCCCAGATGACTGTATCGGTCAAGAATGCGTAGAGCGGCATTACTGAGTAAGCGAGGATCAAAATGATCATCGCTGAACTTCCGCTGAGCGCGGGCTTCGTAAAACACGATGGTCATGAGGAACGCCAGGAACTGGCGATTAAAGTCGATGAATCTCAGCGGAAGGGCGATGCGGTCCTGTGGAGATGGTCAGCAGAGGGGACTCTACGAAACTGAGCGTTACCAGTGCGCGGACAACGGCCTGGGCGGACTGTAATGGCAGGTGGGTTGTTGTCTCAGCGGAGTCTTCTGTGATTTCCGTGTGGACGGCCAGCTGCTTGAGGATCGTGGTGAACTGGCGGGCGACATTCGTACGCTGGTAGCGTTGCATGACGGAGAAAAAGAGGAGTAAAGAGTCTGTCAACTGGGGACAGTTGATTTTATAGTGAGGGGGAGAGAGCCCGCTAAAAAAATTGGCCGCGGAGCATGTGTGGGGAAAAGAAGTCCGCTGAGCGGACATGACAAGAAGAGAAAGAAACCAGGGACACGCAGCAGGAGAGAGTCAGGTGTAGAAGAACCTGGGTAAACAATTAGGACACCTCCTCAGAGGTCTGCAGGTTGCTCAGCTGGGCGGAGTCTATGGCAAGGGACTTGAGAAATTTCAAACTCACTGCAGACTCACACAGAAGAGACAAGAATAAAAGAGGCATATTTAGATTGTGACAGAAAGATAGACTACTTTACATATGCCAGGTAAAGTAAGGAGAACAAGAAGGGCAAGAAAATTGAAAGAAACAAATAAAAGCGCGCGCCCAAATTCAAACGCCCTCCGCGGGAACCTCATCGGCATCAGCCTCGCTGGGGACGCGCGAAGGCGTCAAGGTCAGAGGAGGAAGTTGGGGGGTGGGGCGAGCAGATGGGGTTGGCCGTACTTTGGAAGGAGCCGTCAGTGGAGTAAGACGAGAAGGACCGGCGACAGGAGAGGAGGGGAAGGGGACCTCAGCGGGCGCAACAGCAGGACGCTCCGCTGTAACCTTCTTAGACGAACGTTTCTTCTTCTTCTTCTCTTCGGCCAAGAGGTGGTCGGTGTCGCTGACCATGCGCGCGCTGGCTTCCTCAAAGACTTGTTCTTCGGTGGCGTGAAAGGTGCTCAGGGTGAGCGCTTGATCAGGTTGGGGAGCGGGGATAAAAGTCGAAGGGTCGTACCGCGGAAAGCGGGGGTCGTAGAACTTGGCCAGCGGAGCTACCACCGCAGGATCTTCGAGATCGACAGGCTTGCACAGTGAGGAATACGCATCGCAGAGACGTTCTATGTCCATGTTGCGCAGGGCGTCGAAGGTCTCGCAATCGCGGAAACGAGGGCCGACGACGATGCCAGTAGGCAGGGTGAGGGCCATAGCGCGGGCAAGCTGGACCAATTCCACCAGTTGGGCAAAGTAAAGGCGCTCTGCGGAGCGGCGCTGCTCTTCAGCAATGCGCGCCTGTTCAGAGAAGGCGCTGAGACGAGAGAACCCGGAAAGGAGACCTTAGAAAGAGGTTAATATAGAAAATGAGTAATTAAGACAAAAGGGACTTACTAGCTAAGGAAGTGCGGTGCCACAGCGTAGTGTCTTCGATGGCCTTGTCGATCTCAGCGGGCTCACAGCAGAAGAGGCACTTGCCTTTCTGCTGACTGCTGCAAGTACAGCAGTTACGGCCCCAACCGCGACAGATGCATTGATGCAAGCCCTCATTCATCTGGGCATTAAATGGGCGGGCGCAGTGGTTACACACCATGCCCTTCTGAAGGAAAGATGTCAGCGGAGCGGGAGGAAAAGAGAGAAAAGGGAGAGACGTACAATTATGGCGCCCTGGAGGCGATTTTCAGAAGGAAGTAAGTCCATTCCGATGGACTCGGGGAGGGGAACGCCAGCGAGGGCCAACTTGGCAGAGTAAACGGGGGGGAGGACGTTCAGAATAGGATAGGTTGACTTATAAACCACCTTGTTGCTGTCCGCTCGTAGGACTGTGATCTCTTCAATTCCGCTGTCTGTAATAACGGCGGAGGCGCCAGCGCTGGGACGAAGGAAGGGGGTAAGGGGCTCGGGAGAAAGGCGATCGGCCATCTCAGCTGTGAGGAAAGTAGCCAAGTTAGTTAAGAAAATAGGAGCCGAGAAGCAAAAGAGGAACATACCTGCAATTGCAGCATTGGCGACGATGGCGGCCTGACACGCCCGTTTGGGAGGCTTGTCAGCGGAAGGGACGGGCGGAACCACGATGGGGGGAGAAGGGAGGCGCTTGCGCTTGTCCTTGCGCGCTATAGGGGATGGGGAAGCTCTGCGGGCGTCGTCGTCGTCGGAAATCATCTGGATATCGTCTCCAGGAAGAGGGAGCGCAGTTAGATCGATAAAGGGCTGGGCAGTAGAGGTTGTGCCAGCGGAGGTCGCAACAGCGGAAGTGGTAGTGGCAGCGGGCGCCCCAGCAGCGGAGTTCATGAGCGGGCGAGGGCCAGGATTGTCGGTACCATCCCATTGCGTGGGGAAGGCGGTCGCAAAGAAATGTACATAGGACGCGATGGGTTTGTAGCCGGTTACAAACCAACGACGCGCTTGTAGCGTCGCGGCCAGCGAGGGGTCATCGGCGACGAGCATGTCGGCTACAGCGGAGAGGAGGATGCACAGCTCTCGAACACCTGTGTGGTAAAGACCATCGGAGCAATGAAGGGAGAGGTGGTCTTCGACCGCGTTGTCGATGATCACCCGTAACTCGTCCAAGCAAGTCATTCCCTCCTCGTCCAAGCGGTCAGCGCCGGCCAGGGTCTCGAATTCTTGATAAATGGCGAGCGTGGGGCGGAGACGACGGAAGCGGTCTTGGGCATCTAATTCTGCCTCAGCACGCTCTTGTGCGCGGCGGCGGCGGTCGAAATTTCGGAGGAACATCGCAAAGAAGAGTGCAGGAGAGGGTGCAGGTGGTCTGCCAACGAGAGGAAAAAGAGGGAATGGGCATCAGAAGAACGCCAGACAGTCCGTTTATAAACTAGAACGCCCGCACAGCAGAGGAATTTTCTGGAAGATAAAATAATGGGTGGCGGCGTCACATAAACTTTCAGGTAATCTACATGGAGAGCGGCGGTTCAGAAGCGGTGGTGCAATGCTGAAAAAGGGAAGGAATATCCTTAAACGGAGGGAGAACCAGATAACAATGGAAGTGACCGACGGAGACGACTGGGAACTAAAAATAGGCAAATAGGCGCTGGGGAAGGCTGAAAATAGAAAATGAGGCGCTAAAAGTGCACACAGGAACAGTACTAGACCTAAAAATACAGGAGGAGCTTGACTGAGGACAGTCAAAATTTTTAGTGAGGGGGAGATGACAGGCCTGCGTCTACACCAAGGCTGTAAGTGGCTACAGCGGGCGCTTTGGGCTGAAGTGCAGGGGTACAGCGGAGCGGTGACTAGCCTGGTCAGCCGTCTCAGCGCTCAGCGCGTGCATCACAAATCATCACGCGTGTGTTCAGCGGGCGGTTGTGTGGGGTTCAGCGGACTGTACAGGCCATGAGTACCACATAGGACAGTGCCTGGGTACCGTAATCTATAGTGCTACAGTGAACTATTATTATACCGTAGATCACGGAGTTATTTTGAGCCATTGCAGAACTAGTATACTACCGTGTCACACGGGACTAATAGCTTTCTAGTATATTACCGTGTTTTACGGGGCCATTGTCGACAAATGGTGATGGTCGTCAGGGCAAGATCAACCGGCGGTTCTCTATGTCGAGCGGCGGTGTCAAATGGCAGATGGGCTGTGCTAGACCGGCGATTTCGATCGTTGACCGGCGCTATTCAAATTCAATATACTACTATTTTTCAGGGGACCAGTGTGAGGCTAGTATATTACCGTGGTTCATGGCTGATTTTGAACAAATGATTGTATGAAAACCGGCGGTGCATGATGAGAATCGCCGGTCTGGAATAATAAATGGTATGGGACCATAAATTAATATACTACTATACATCACGGGACCAGTGTGAGGCTAGTATATTACCGTGATTCACGGCTGATTTTGAACAAATGATTGTATGAAAACCGGCGGTGCATGATGAGAATTGCCGGTCTGGAATAATAAATGGTATGGGACCATAAATTAATATACTACTATACATCACGGGACCAGTGTGAGGCTATTATATTACCGTGGTTCATGGCTGATTTTGAACTAATGATTGTATGAAAACCGGCGGTGGACGCTGAGAATCGCCGGTCTGGGATAATGAATGGTCTGGGACCATAAATTAAGATACTCCTATACATCTGTGAGTCTGGTATATTACAATGGTATATGGGCTCATGTTGCACATATGATTGTTGGAAATTGGAAACCAGAGGTGTTGTATACATCGCCGGTCTCAGGTGATCAATGTTCATACTCATGAAATGAATATACTACTATGCATAATGGGACCGTTGCAAGTGTAGTATATGACTATTAGCCAGCATAATAACAATATTATAGACCATTACAATTGAGGCCATACCTGCCCAGATTATCGTACAACAATATTATGCACCGCCGGTCTAACTGAGACCGGCGATGTGTGTTGGCTAAAGGTATATACCTAATTATTATGCTATGGTAGCCCACACCAGTGACAAATTTTTTATAAAAATGCACATTATTGATATGCACTGGCGGTTTTACTAAGACCGGCGATGTCCAGATGTTGCCTTTGGTTTTGAAAAGCTGAAGTCTGTTGATTGCTTTGCGTGGGAATGTTGACTATTATTTGTAGATGGTTGAACTTTATAATAGCGCACAGCCATCAACGGAACATTTCTCTTCTCTCCCACACCCCGCGTCCTCTTCTTCTCAATAATTCCCTTTACCTTTCTTCATGGCTTCGTCTCACAGCAACCTTGAAATCCGAGACGCAATCGTCGCATTCCATCACGACTGTGTGCGAATTTGGGAGGGAGGGAGCCAACTGTTTTTGAAGGAGAGGTCCAGACTTTGGAAGTCCTTGGTGAGTTTTTTTGTTACATGTTCTATGTTTAGTTTACTGACCATTCATTAACAATAGGTTGAACTTCAAGTCTGCAAGCAGTCGGCTGCTGGGCGCACTGTAGGGCTCACGCTCTACAACTATGTGCGCAAGCTGTTGTCCAAGGACGCGAATTCCGATGGCCGAGACGCAGACAACGTGTGCTGGGACGCATTCAAGGAGATGGTGGAGACGGGGCTATACGTCCTACGGAGGCAGGAGCAGGGGAAGGTGGAAGTGGATATAGGCAGCATGCCTATCATTGGTGAGTAATAAATATTATAACCTTTTGTTCATTTCTGACACATTCTTAGTCAATCGACCGGCGACTGTCGGGGTGAAGCCTGCACCGCCGGTCAAGGCTGCACCGGCGGCCAAAGCAACAGAGGCGAAGAAGGCCTCCCCACCCCCCCCTGCGCCTGCCTCTCCCCCTCCCGCACCACCTGCCCCTGTCGCCGCCAAGGCGAAGTCATCGAAAATCGCGACACGGGAGAAGACACCGTCCCCCACGGGCGCACACCCAGCAGCGTTCAAAGACGTTGTTGAGGTCGTCGTGGCGCTGCCTTTGCAGAAGGTGCCGAAGCAGAAGAAGGCGGCGACCGCGGTGTCAAGGCCAGCGAGAAGGAGGCCACTGTCAAGCCCAAGGCCAAGAATGCGAAGGGGCCAGCCACCAGGCCGGTGGCTGGCCCGTCTAGACAACCGGCGGCAACAAAATCACATGAATTCGTCGTGGACACGGACGATGAAAGCGAATACGAGGACGACGAGGACGAGGAGGAAGAGGTACAGCGTCCCACGAAGAAGGGCAAGGGCAAGGCGACCCAGAGCGAGCCAGAGGCGAGGACAGCGGCGTCGAGGAAATCGAGGCAAGTGGACGATGACAGCGAGTCCGATGGGAAACCGGCGGCCAAGGGCAAGGGGAAGGCACGCGCGCGATCTACCGCGTCTAAGGGGCGGATGCCCGCCGATTGCTACAAGACCAAGACGCCTTGTTGGTCTTGTATCAATCGCGGCACACCCTGCTACGTCGAGTCCCCGGAGCATGAGAAGGAAATGCGGGAGAACCCCGTCAGGGCTTGTAGTACATGTCAATACATGTACAAGAAGCCCTGCCTCAAGACGCCGGGCGCCATGACACTGGCCGACAAAGTCGCCCCCTGGGACCACCACCTGAGTCGCTACGTCGACGAGGACCGCAAGAAAGTCTTCGCGGACGCCGAGAACGTTGGGGACGTCATTATGATGACGTTGGAGCAAACGCGAGTGATCACCTGCAACGTCGAGCGCGGATTCGACGACGCGACAACAGACGTTCGGGCGCTCCAGCGCCAGAACCAGGAGCTCGAAGACGCTCGAGAAGACAACGGAGGCGGTCGAGGAACTGACGACGATACGGGCTGATGCGCAGGACCTGACAGACAAGGTCCAGGAGTTGAAGGTGGTGGTTGAGGGGCATGGGCGAGCCCTGACGGAGTTGATGGAGGGACAGCGGGCTCTGAGGAGCCTGCTGGAGCAGGTCGTCGCACAGACGTCACGGCCGAAGTCAAGGTCAATGACGCCGTTCGACATCCAAGTCCCTCGGAAGACGCCACCGCCGGTGTCGACTGGACCGCCGCCACATCAGGACCACCGGCCCCCACTCCCCCTCCTTTATCGCCTTCACCGGTCCCGCACCGTCCACCTGCCCCGTCTCCATCCCCTGCCCATTCCCCTTCGCCTGTCCCTTCTCGCCCACCTGCCCCCTCCGCCCAAGATCTCATCGAGGTGCGCACACCGCCTCCTGAGTCCCCAGAACACGAAGAAGAAGACGAGGAGAACGTGGGCACTGACAGCGACACGCCTATGGTCGTGGCTGCAGAGTCGCCCACCGAGCAGGGGGATGGGAAGGCTGAGGGGGGAGACAATGACGAGGGCGCCAGCGAGGAGGATGAGCTGGACTCGGTGTCGCAGGTTGAGGCGCCTGTGAAGAAGACGAGGAGTCAGAGGGGGAAGGGTGGAGGAAAGAGCAAGACAGCAGGGACGACCGCCGGTGCCAAGCGAGGGAATGAGGGTGAGGAGAACGAGGAGCCACCGGCGAAGCGCACTCGCACCAAAGGCTGCCGGTGACAT
The DNA here is from genome assembly GCA_028532985.1 of Stropharia rugosoannulata. Taxonomy (NCBI): domain Eukaryota; kingdom Fungi; phylum Basidiomycota; class Agaricomycetes; order Agaricales; family Strophariaceae; genus Stropharia; species Stropharia rugosoannulata. The sequence continues at coordinate 2,588,444 of JANCIK010000010.1, read as the reverse complement.
CCTCCTTGCATCTCGATTTTTTTTGTCTGTATATACCGCCCCTTGAAGTTAGATCAAGGGCAATTTAATGTATCAGTATATCTTGAAACTTTGACTTCAGAAGTCAAAGTAAAATTAATTTTTTGTCATTTGCTTGTAAACATCAGTTTGAGTGAAGTCAGGTAAAAATATACATTGATGCAAAATGTGTGAAGTCCTTAATATGCGAAGTTGCAAATTGTGGCCGGCGGCGTCATGTCAGGTTAGAAGTTAATTTAAATGTATCACAATATATCTATCCCTAGGTAACTTTATGTACATTTTCGACTGATTGTGACATGTGAGACCGGCGGTGAGACCGGCGGTTTCATTATTTCCCCGATCGTCTATTTGTTGAAGATTTTTTGTGGCCACTGTTGTGGTCAGTCGAGGCTGGTCAGCGCGAGGCTAGGCGAGCTGAATGGCGCATGCCGTGAGCATTGTCAACATGTTCCCTTAACTTTGGTCGTCCTCGGTGCCTCTTGACTTCAACCACATTCTCGATATCCGAGACCGCCGGTCTTGAAGCAATTCGTCTGGAAGACCGGCGTTCACTTTCTCCATCTCCATTCTTGCTGTGTGAGCATCCTCTGGAAACAGTCTTGTGTTTTGTCTGCTTTGTTCCTCCTTCCTTTGCATCAGGTTCGACAATTCTTACCCTTGACTGATTTCTATCCCTTGTATTCGATATATCCCGCAGTCCAGGGGGTCTGCCTTTCTGGGCACGGAATGTATTTCTTCTGCTGGGTCCTTCATCTTTGCTGTCAGACCGGCGGTCGTCATCTGATCCTGATGCAGATGTTAACTGCCGGTCTCTTAATTCTTCCACCTTGTCTGACTGGTCCTCCACATCTGAATCATGTTCCGAAACTGATTCTTTCTTCTTACCCTTACGATTCTTGAGAATAAACTTTTTTGCAATGAATCTTGACCTGGATCTAATCCTATTAGTTATTTGTCTAGGCCGGCGGTCCACATTGTCTTCAGATATGGATGACTCCTTGTGCTTGAGTCTCGTCAGGGGTGCTGGACTTCCTGACATATTGTCATCATCTGATGGCCGCCGATCGAGAATCATGACCGGCAGTGCATCACTATCCTGCAACTTTGTGGTGATAGAGTCATCAGTGTAGACTTCTGCCATTTGTTGAAGGTCAGCCAAACTGATATCATCCTCTCTATTCATCCCGAGGTCTGGGTCTGGTATAGCGAATGATGTGAATAACTCTTCAGGGTACATCTGAGGCACCAGTTCAACAGCGCCATTAGGAATGGCATGAAATTTGAAGGGAATTTCATTTGCCGCTTGGCGCCGGCGGATGAGATTGAGAATATCAAATGCTGTTGACCTGTTATATGATGAAGGGTCCCGAAACGAGATGCCATGAGGCATGTAGAGAGGGTCAACGAAGTCCTGCCAATTGTGCTTGTTTTTGATTGATGTGTACGGTGGGCCCCTGGATGATTTCGTTGCTAGTGCTACTCAATCAGGTACATACATTAATTGTCAAATTACGTTGAAAACATATACACATACCGAAGTGCAATCCGTAGTACTTGCGGATCATCCCCTGCATGACCCTGAGACTTTCTTTGCGTCCCTTTGGATTATAGGCAGGCATCCAGGGCATCCCTGATGGATGAGAGCTGGCCTGGTGTTCTACAGATTCGGCACCGGCGGCCTCGCCACGCTTGAGAGCAGTGATGTGCTCAATGTATTTTATGTAACTGGTCCTAATTGCTGTGTAGCTATTCGGATCAAATTCTTGAAAGCTGGGAAAATTCATTGGCGCATTAGGCTGCACTACCTGGGTATCGTAGCTGACCGGCGGTCAGGAACATTCATGTCAACTGCAGAGATGCTCACATTGTGAATGTAGCATGTCCGTCTGGTTTATCAAAAGTTGTGATCCAGAGTGATCTCACACCCATGCTCTCAAACATTTTCCTATCCACTTCACGACAAATGTCTGAACAGTGCTTCACAGCTTGTCTATACAGTCTCTTAGTAATGGACCGGCGGTGTAATCAAAAACTGACTTGGCTTGAACCTCTGGTGGCACACCCTTCGCTTTCCATTCCATCACCTCCATTTTGATTGCATCTCGTTCCTCATCTGTCAGCATCTCCTTAATATACTTCTTTGCCCCTGCATAATATTTGATCCAGGAACGGCTACTGTAACCGCCGGCCCCACCGCCGGCCTCATCATCCGCGACCCTGTCGTCGTCACCATCAGATTCCTGATCACTCCCACCCAGTGCCTTTCGTGCACGGCACTTTGCTTCCTCTTCAATCTCCTTGCCTTTACGTGCAATGACAACAGAGTCAAAGGTAACATCCATGTTAAAACCTTTAATTTTCATGCGCCTCGACATCTTAGCATTATTCTTGAACCAATTGCATATTGACTGTTACAGCATTAGGCGTTACATTGCATACACTGCTTGGGGCATACCCTTTTTTTCTTCTTCCATTCCTCTTGCATCTTTTCATCGAAATTGGGATTACTTTTTTTGTATCGTGATCCCCACAATGCTTTGATCATTTTGATGACCTTTTCAGCGAGGAAAGTGCCCTTCCGCTCTTTGACCTGTGCACGATATCCCTCGACATGATCCCTCAAAATCTCCAACTCCTTCGCTGTCCATATCTGTGTAGAGGCCGGGGTTTCTTCTGGTGTAGGCATTATGGGGAAAGGGATGAAAAAATAGACTGATGCATTCCTGCTTATAAGTAGATTAAAATAGATACATTTATTGATAACGACATGAGGCAGAACACATGTGCCATTGGTTTCTTAATATAAGGTCGAACACTGAATGCACACGCAACTGTCTACTCCCAATGCGCCGTGTCCGTATAACCCAGCACAATGTTCCAAATCAAGCTGGTGGCATCCAGATAGAAGAGCGGGACCATAGAGGAAAGGTCATTACAAAGAAGCGCAAACGTGGTGGGGAACCCATTGCAGAGAATGTAGCACCGACTATTCCTGCTATTCCTGCTATTCCAGATGTTCCACCAGGCTTTGAACCACAGGAAGTACCTGACCGTCTAGACTATGCTGGAGATATAACTGAGGATCAGGTTATCGAAAACCTACAAAACTTGGATTTACCAGTATATAGAGGCAAGGTATGTTATATCACCCACATGAATTGCACACTGCATATATTAAATTGTGCAGTCGCAAAACGATTTTCTTAGAGAATGGCTGGTCAGAAGGGATACCCACTTGAAGATTGTGATGGCATCTCATGCACCTGCCAGAGGGATCGATACATGCAATGCTTGCAATGCACCTGCTGCCAAATGGAAGTGTAAGGCATGCTTTGGAGGACGACTCTTATGCACGACATGTTGCCAGCAGATTCATGATTTCATGCCATTTCATCGTATTCTTCGTTGGGATGGTAGTGCTTTCACACCGGCGGCACTATGGCAAGTTGGTGTAAAGCTTCATCTTGGCCATCAAGGAAATAGATGTCCTAATACAATGGTCGACTACAACAACGTACAGGAAATGCAAGAGGGAGAATATGGCGATGAACATGAAAATGATCTCCGCCGGGCTTACAATGCCGGTCTGCAACCCGAAGCTGAGGAAGTCGCTGATGAATACATCGATGAAGACACAATTGTCTTTGATATTGATGTTACTTACCCTCGAGTCTTACCGAGGCCAGCCCAAAATGATACCCATGGTAATCCATTTGTCACAATTGTCGAGGTGAATGGCATTCATCACCTGCCGGCTGTCAAATGTCACTGCAACAATCAGCCGCCGGAGGATAGCCAATACATGCAGCTGGCACTATTCCCAACCTCCTTTGATGTGATCAAGACTGTATTCACATTTGCTGTTCTTCGGGACTTCAGGCTGTCTAACCTGGAGTGCAAGACATCTGCATATCAGTATTACACGAAGCTCCGCCGGTTGACCTGCCCTGCCTTCCCACAGGCAGTATTGGATCGATATCGTGAGCTCCGCCGGCTCAGTAGACAATTTCGGAACATGAAGATGTGGACCATGCGTGGCAGAGCACATGGGCTATGGCAATCAGAACCTGACCCACCAGCTATCCCCGATGTCCGGATCCTGGCTGACAATGAAATACCAAATGAGGATATTATGCCTCCACCAGTTGCAGAACAGTCTGAATCAGACAGTGAAGATGGGGCAAGTGAAGACGCCGCCGGTGGCACCGCCGGAGGGATTAAAACGACACCATCGATGTACGGCGATATACTGGCTCTATTTTGCCCTGCTTGTCCTCAACCAGAAATTAACCTCCCTGAAGACTGGAAAGAGAATGACAAGAAGTTTCTTTTTATTCGCAAGTACTGTGCTGATGGGAATTTCAAGGCTGACCATTTAAATCAAAAGAATGCCCATGATGATATTGATCTGACAGCCGGCCAGGCATTCATGACAGCCGCCGGTCCATACCAGGAGCATTTGAAGGATGCCAAAAAATATTCCAGGAAATTCAAGGAGCCGCCGACGTGCCATTCTCATCGTGCCCAGCTTGACAGTGAAAAGGTTGTTTCTGGCCGCCGGGTCAGAGGGATTGGTGTACAGGCATGTGCAAGACACGGCTGCTTCTGTCCAGGCAGCCTTGTTGACTTCGAATTGGGTGAATGTCAAATGTGCATGGACTACAGTATTTCTGAAGCACTCAAGCATACCAACACCGGCGGCATCGAGACTGTCATGTTCATTTATGACATTATGTGTCAGTTCTACAAGAATATGACTAGGCGATTTCGACTAATGAAGGGTCTCACTTGGCCACAAAGACTTCGATGCATACGTGCAGTGGGTCTCTGGCATGTACATGGCCACAAGACAGAATGTCTATATAGATGGGCATCTACCTATATCCCTGGTGTTGGCATGGTAGACGGAGAAATCCTGGAAACCCTGTGGAGCCTGCTAAACAAGACATCTCGCAGTGTTCGGACTGCAACCGCCGGCCATAGAGCTGAAGTACTCGATGATCACATGGGCGATTCTAATTGGAAGAAGACGGTCAATATGCCATCTACAATCATCAAGAAATATATTCGAGCAGTGAATCAAGAAATTGATGCTATTGTGTACTATAATGATATTACCGCAAGTATGCCGGCGGATAAACTGCCAGAATGGTTGGAACAGATCGAGGCTGCTGAACGCCGCCGAGATGAGGACCCAGAAGCAATGGACATTTATCGACCGGCTGTTCAGAAGGCTGCAACGATGCGAGAAATTGAGGTGCAGCTTTCAGAGAATGAAATTCGAAACGGAGAGACCGGCGGTCGAGCTGTATGGCTCTCACAGGGTATTCAAGCTGAGCAAATGCAGTGCGTAGTGTCAATCATTATTACCAGCCAATTTATTCATTATTTAGAAATGAATTGCGGTCCCATGTCCGCCATATGCCTGGAGACCCAACAGTGGCTCAGCGTCAGGATCTTGTACGCTGCCGGCACACACTTCGCAAGCAGCTGGACAAATTTTCTCGCAATGCAGTTGACATCATGGGCATTGATATTTTGAATTCTTTCAATGATGAACATGATGTTCCCATCCTGGATGGTGCACAAACGGATGAAGAAGCAGAGGTGGCCAATGAAGAAGTCAGTAATGCTGACCCAGAAAGGCAGCTAATGGCATTCCCTTCTGAAATCACCGAAGAGATTTTGACATCCGCCGGTGCATCTGCCCAGGATAAATCTATGCTCCGCCGGTTACAGAAAACAGAGCTAAAGATCAGAAAAGCTCATGCTGATGATTTATTGGAATCTATTCGTGGAGAAATCATTCAGAAATCTTGGCTATATGCATTTGATGTCAGGAGGACAGATGGTGCACATCACACCAGAGCTCAGGATCGTGTGGTCGTGTTGGCACAGGCAACCAGTACACACCGGCGGAAATATAATGAAAACAGATTGTCAATGCTACGCCTTGCAAAGGATGACACTGATAGGGCTGCCATTGAACAACAATTCCCCATCATGTCAAAAGCTGATACAAATACTAGTGCATCAATAACTGAACCGAATGCAAGGGGGGGTAGCAGTTCTCGAATGGCTTGGATATGGAGAATAGAACATAATATGGATCCGCCGGATGATAATCCGCCGGTCGCAGGAAATCTCAATCGCGAAAGAATCAATGATTGTAAGTTTTATTGATATTCATCAAGCTGTGCCTAAATACAATTGTAGTCTATCGAATTCATTGGCTACGAGCAAGAGCACAGAAAATGCGCTGGGAGGAAGAGGTTGTGCTATGTCAGCATGAAATGGACTGGACAGTCCGGTTCTATGTGCATATGGCAAATATGTGGAAAGACCGGCGGAATGTCTGGGCAGATGCAGTAACCGCCATTCAAAACCCATCAAATGATGCCGCCGGCCAATTCAACGCTCACCCACTAGGTTTCCAGGCTTATGCACAGGCACAGATCAACTTATGGAATGAATTAGGTAGGGTAGCAGATGCTAGATTTAGTAAGGCACATGTACATTATATAAGCCACTGGTATCATGTGGCCTGAGGAATGAATACATGTGACCTTATCAATCAACCATCTCTGCACTGTTGATCTTGTCTTTCATTTTTACCTCCACGGCTACTCAAACTCCTTCTCATCACAATGTCTTCTTCAAACACCAACCCCATGCCGATCCTCGATGAAGATGCCCGCATCGATCATGTGCAGTGCAACCTGCTTCTTTACCTCTGCATGTTTCGCATCCGCTGTGGCCTCAGATACTCGATCACTGGTGGCGAGCTTCACCATGATAACCCCTATGCCTGCCTGCTTATGAAGGAAATAGTGAGTTTTATCTATTGATTATTGCTTCACAGTTAACAGTTCTATTCAGGAATTCACATTGATTCACATTTCAACATGTGTAATGAAAGGATACCGAATGAGGCAGCCGTATCTACTAGATCAGTTGGCCATCAACGGTTACGGCATCGCCCGCCGGCCAAATGGCATTCTGATTCCGCCGGCCTACAACCCGGAGTTCATGAGAAAAGAAGATGTCCTGCTAATGTCAATGACGGAGACAACACCTATTTGGTGGCTCGCATCGGTGGATGATATCGAGGACTACCAAGTCACCGCCGATTCCATCCGCCACCACTTCGAGATACTTCTAACTTTCATGATAGATTTCCACGACAACATGCACCAAATGCCAGATCTCCCTGGCAGTCCGGTGCCATGGGTCGAGATTCCAGGACTCGCAGCAAGGCCGGCGGGGTCCAACCCAACACTCGATCAAGTTTGTGAATCCTGCTTGAAGAAGGATGAAAAGTTAGAATGGCTTGAATTTTATTTCAAGATGTTGAAGGGCGAGTTCGAACGGGGACAGCGAGGTGGGCCTCAAGAGCCCAGGGAGAGCATGTGGGAGAACCTTCGACCGCCAGGCAAGAACACCTACACCTATCCCCCCCAGGAACCTCTCCCCGGAATCGCAGGACGCAACTGTCTCTTGCCGCGATTCATCAGCCCACTGCCAGAAGACAGCAGTCCTAGTCCCTCGGTTGGGTCATCATCTCAGGGAAGCTCCACGATGTCGGATGAATTCTCGAATTCACCCGCTGGTCCTACGACAGCCCCACGCACATTCCAACTTCGTTCAGGCGTGGCCTCTGTCGAAGAGCTGGCTGCATACATCGCCGGGAAGCCATTCGCCAATGGCAGATTAATAATCAATGACCCAGTGCAGCAAAGGCCTGTCGCGGATACCCACATTGGCAAAGGGAAGGGGCGAGAAATCACCATTGCAACAATCATGAATGAGCCAACGACCGCCGGTGGTGACATCGCCGGTCCATCAAATATCCAGCCAGACTTGGATGAAGACGAGCCGCCAATGGAGGTCCCAGTCGCAGAGGACGTGGATGATGAAGGTGAAGGAACCGAAGAGGATGAAGGGGACAACGAAGCAGATGAACATGAATCTGCGTGCACGACAGATGGTGAGGAGACCGATGATGAAGATGAACCCCCGATGGACGTACCGGCGGACAAGGTGGTCTTGCCTGCGAGACCCCTCCCCAAATGCAATGTCACCAAACCTGGACGGGCCTCTGCCATAGAAATGGAGGCTTACCGGGCTAGCCTGGAGGGGAGACGACCCCCAATGCGGAGGACACCCACTCCACAATTGGTCGACACAACACTCCCGATCCAGAGGGAGCTTGATTTGCAGGCCGCCGGTCTCATTGGGCAAAGGCCACAACTTGGAGATGGGATGCCTGACGGCAATACCCCGCATCAACCCATCGATTTGACGGCCGATGACAATGAAGAGGCGGGGACGCCCATGGAAATCAGTGATGGGGAAGATGAGCCCTCGATTTCAACAATTGTCGCCGCCGGTCATAAAGCGCTCGAACAGATTGATGAGGATGATGAGGCCCCCATGGAGGTTCCCGCACCAGGAGATGATACACTTCATCTCCTGCAAAATGAGAGTGGGGATGAAGATTCACCACTGATGTGTAAGTCTTAATATTTATGACAGATTCGAGCTGTACTAACAACCGGCGGTGTGGCCGGTGGCATTTAGATGTCCACACCGATGACGATGACTCGGACAATAGCTCGGTATGCACATCACTTCCTTCTACCTGGAGCCCCAACTCAGACTCCTCTACTTCTGATGATGATGATTAGGATGCAGATGCAGATGGGGAACCAGACTCAGACGTCTAGGCAGGCAACATCCCATTTTCGATCCATTGCACCGCCGGTCCCCTTCTTCATGTTGTATCATCATCTCGTCTTCTTTTTAATTAGTTTTTTGTATTTCCCCGTTTGCCCAATTTTTGTTATGTACAAATACAATTTAATCATTTTATGCTTTTAAACATATTCACATTAGGCCAAGTGCTATGAGTATTTGTATAGTCTGCCATTGTAGACTTTGAGTGAAAGACAAGACAAGTCCGATCCCCTTTACAGTATGCACTGTGAACAACTACCCTGCTCGATAGGGCAACTATTGTTCCGGGCCGATAATGAAGATCCAAGCCCAATCCAGGCAGTGACATTGTCCCCTTCTTATAAGTCCCCAAACTGATGACAATGTCGAACATCGAGTGACTGCCGGTGTCACGATGCGGTGGTGAGTCTCTGTTGTTGATCACTGTGAGCACGCCAAAAGGCACATTCCAGTGTTCCAATAGACTCTTCAGCTCTTGTCCATGCCGAACCTGGTCCGGGTGTTCACCTAGCCATGTCAGCATCCTGAGACCGGCGGCATATTGGCTAGGATTAACCACACTTAGTAGACCACCCACAAGGGCAAAGAACATATGTTGTTGTCGAAGCCATGTAACACCGGCGGCCTTACGGATATTTTTGCTGACAACTGGCGGTAACGACATCTGGACACATTCATCAACTCTTGTATTTACAATTATAGATAGACCTACCCCATAGCCCATTTCAAACCATGCTAAGGCAAGACTCACATTTCCTGGCTTCCTCCAGGCTGCCTTCTGATGATAATTGGCCAGGCCACCTCTCCAGTCTGAATTATTTCTTGTGGTCTTCATTAATGGGGTCAGTTGATCTAAATTCTCCCATAGACCGTACTGGCCGGCGGTCAGACGGTCAGACCTCATTGTGCGCAACAATTGTCATCACCTACCTGCATATACGACATCATGGCATTAGGTAGATACCATACCAAAATATTCCCATCCCTATCTGTTACAATGCACGGTGTCTTAATGTATCTCTCCTCCATAAATATAGGCGGAAACTTCTTCAACATTTTTTTCTCAACAGCCTCATTCTTGCCAGTCTGTTTATTTGTCAAGCTCTGAATGTAGTCATGTACATTCCATATAGTTGAATCTAGCATATATCAGTAATGTCCTTTAAAACACAGGTAAGTCCAGGCTCACATTGGTTTTGATATGCCATAACTAGTGTATCAACAATATCATTACATTCCCATATTAATTGTGCAGCCCATGACGATGGGGGGGAATTAATTTTAGTCTGATTAATGCGGCAACGGACAGATGTCTGTATGAATGAGGATACAGAGGCTGTCAGATCAATAGGACTATTGTCAGAAGTGGGTTGCATGGTGGTTGAGAAGAAAGGTGTCAACGAACGGGCCACAGGAAAATTCATGTCTTCCACATCTTGCCTTGTGCATACCGGCGGTCTCGATAGACAAATTTAGAATGATTTACAATAGTCCCGTGATGTATAGTAGTATATTAATTTATGGTCCCATACCATTTATTATTCCAGACCGGCGATTCTCATCATGCACCGCCGGTTTTCATACAATCATTTGTTCAAAATCAGCCATGAACCACGGTAATATACTAGCCTCACACTGGTCCCCTGAAAAATAGTAGTATATTGAATTTGAATAGCGCCGGTCAACGATCGAAATCGCCGGTCTAGCACAGCCCATCTGCCATTTGACACCGCCGCTCAACATAGAGAACCGCCGGTTGATCTTGCCCTGACGACCATCACCATTTGTCGACAATGGCCCCGTAAAACACGGTAATATACTAGAAAGCTATTAGTCCTGTGTGACACGGTAGTATACTACTTCTGCAATGGCTCAAAATAACTCCGTGATCTACGGTATAATAATAGTTCACTGTAGCACTATAGATTACGGTACCCAGGCACTGTCCTATGTGTGAGTACACAGTTGAAGTACCCGGGATAGCTGTCAGCGGAGCACATAACGGTTACTGTCTTCTCAGCGGAAGACAGGAGTACAGCTGAGTAAAAATATCAAAGGCAATGAGCAGGACTGTGTGTAGACGAGGCCTCAAGGGGCTCAGCGGAACACATCATAAAGGCAAAATTTGCCTAAGTCCACTCGTCAGGTGACCGTGGCGCGCGCGCTGGAGCGTGTGATGCCCGAGGGAATGAACAATGCGCACAGCACGGGCTCCGCTGGGGAACTTTGACAGCGGTAACCAGACCTCAATAACCAAGAAGGAATCGCTCAGCGGAGTTTAACGGCGTCTCTCGGCGGAGGCGGGCGACGCAACGGGATCAGGTTGCGCTCAGCGGAGTAGTCATCAAAACGCCCAGCGGAGGTACATGCGCCCAGCGGACCTTTGGTCCGGCGTTGCTAGTATTTACTCTCCACCTAAATTAGTACACAGCACGCGTCTATATAAACTTGTAATTGTAACTACGGAAATCAAGCAATTGTCTACCCACTAGATCTGTGTGTTGGGCTCTGTCCCAGACCGTCAGCGGGCTGTGTTTAGCTTTTGTTAGGGTCTTTACTGTGAAGTGTATTGTGAATCATAGAAGTTTTGGATAGCTTCTGGCCACCGGGTCATTTGGAGAGCTCAGCGGGGAGTCAGTACAACCATGTACGAAAACTCGCGCTGTAGTGTTTTGTGAATTGAGACTGCACCACCGGGTGAACGAGGTTCTGGATAGCTTCAGTGGAACAGGACTTTGGACAGTCCCAGCGGAACGACTTTGGATAGTCAGCGGAGCGGGGCACAATTGGGAATACCAGCTTGTGTGAGCATCTGCATCGGTCACCGGACCTCAAACCCACTCAGCGGAATAAGCCCCGCGGAGCCACCATCAAAACTATACATTACTATCGATACCCTGCGCTCAGCGGAGGTCGCCCAGACATTAATCTGAGACTTCTAGAATTAAGCCCCTCCTTAAAAACGAACTTGCAGGCACTGTACAGCGGACATCCGGACTGAACTTACGAGACCCGAAACACATCACACTCCGCTCAGCGGGAAGGTACCAGGAGAAGCGTAGACATCTATAATCCGTTTAGCTGAAGAGCGTCGCTCGATCTAAGGGATAGGATCTCGCTCCGCTGGGGTTGTGTGTGTTGTGTTTCTTGTGATTCGAGTCTAGCCCCGCGGCAGACCTCTCAACGGAGTGCGGAAAAGAGGATGAATTTCGTTTGTCCGAGTGAGCTCGATGGACAAACAGATGGGGGGTACATTACAAGATACATGCAGATATAAGTAAGATTATGTAAGTCAAATGTAAGTACCTAAATGCGTAATAGCTTCAAGTAAGTACGAACATCCCAAAATTCCAACAAGTGTTCTGCTAGAAGATTGAGTGGACATCCGAGTCATAGGCAGAGAGAGAGTGGCAACTTTTGGGGTATCTCAGACAGCTATCACTGTTAGTACTTATATAGCACAGCATAGTGGACTGTATGACTCAAGATGAGTCGATTTGTACTAGTTACTTCCAAGGGCTCTGAAATTCCGAAATCTAGTGATCATATAGTTTTCATAGTCCAAAAAAGTCCAAGTCAGTATGTTGCTCCTCAGAAACATATTAGTGCTATATGTATTTGAAATCTCCTAATAGAATGTCCTTACACCTGGCAATAGACTATTTATTCATTGTGTCTACAAGCCTCTGCAGAAGGGTTTTGGGTCCAATCATGGGGGGTGGGTTACAGGTCTTCATAAACTGAATAAGTGCAATCATTCCATCAGCATCATCATCATTGCATATACATGTCCTTTTCCCCATTTTCTGAGCCATTTCAAACACACTAAGAAGGGTGTCAGGGTCCACAATCAAATAAGCATCAATGTTTGCTAGGATATGCAGGTCAGGATTTACTTGGGATAGTATCCGAAGAGCCTTTTCTGATGTAGAAAGGAACTTGAAGCCTTCATTACTGACACTAACTTCATGGTTGGTTACCAATGCACACAACTTTTGATAGTGAATTTCGTTGACTTCATTACTATAATGTTCAATGTTCTTTTCCCCCATCAGGAAAAAGACTTTTTTGAAAAAGGTCTTTTAATTTTTTAAAAAGACTCAAAAAGACTTAAAAAGACCCCAGGAGACCTGAGTCTCTAGAAGACTTTTAAAGCAAAGTCTCCAGGTATCAAACTTTTTAAAGACTTTTTTTTATGTTTCTTGGAGTCTCTTTAATGTCTTTTTATGTGTCCATAATGTCTTTTAATGTTACATTTTTGCTTTATAAAAACATTAAAAACATGACCTCATCTTAGCCAAATCACAACTACATAGATTAGATTGTATTTGTAAGGGTATTTGTAAGTAGGTAATTAGGTATATTTAAATCTAATACAATATTTGTTAGTGGTTTTTTCCCACAGAGACAAACATCAAAGACAAACATCAGAGACAAACATCAAAGATAAAGACTTACTATAAATGGTCTATGCATGACCTGCCCGGACAGCCTAGTATATGTGCATATTTGGCTCCAAGGCCTCATGCCCAACTCGAGTCTGCATCGCACTGCAATCAAACTGCAAACTACCACTGAATGCTGCTATCCTCCCATCTATGCTGCTTATCAAGTCCAGTCTCTGTCAATCTTGGCTTACCGGATATGTGAATGCACTACATCTGGAAATACCTCATTTTCCAATTAGGTTTATGAAGTACTACCTACCCCAGATAATAGTATGATAACCCTTGAATTATGTTCATAAGTTCCATTAGGTGCATAACATCTAATTAGGACCAAATAAAGTTGGTATGCTGGTTATTGAAGACTTATGCATTCCTTATTAGCCCATAGTGTTCTCTTGCTTGGTATTGCATTTTCCTTTACCATGTTTTACTCAATCCTTAGTTAATTTTGTTCCTGTGATAATTGAACCTTGCACACCATTACAAATTTCTTGTTCATTATTTATATGTTCTAGGCCAGTTCATCTGGCTAATGATTTTTAACTTATTTATGGCTTTGTTGCACACAATAATATAACATTATATATCAATGACAATCTTCCAATATCATAATAACATGTAATTAGTAAACAATAAGAAATGTATTAGCTTAAGTCTAACAGCACTAGGGGATCAACATCCGCATGAGCATTTTGAGAGTCATCTGATGACTGCCTACACCCAAGTCAGTTATGACAGCTTATCACTCTGCAACAGGGACTTACAATACAGCCAAGTATAACTTCGACATTACTTGATAAAAGAGCAATGGATGTTTGCTCTTTAATTCTTCCAACATATGTATGTGACTATTGTACACGGTCTTGTAAAGGTTGCCGCGGAAGTGAAGGTGCTTGTCTTCTGTTCCTTTTTTCCAGGTGTCCAAGGCGGCATGGACCTACTCAAAAGTGCACTTATTAATATATACAACTGTATCAAAACCAAAACATACACCAGTGGCGCCCAAGGCCACCAAAGGAATTGTTAGTTCCATTTCAGGGTGATCTGGATGGGAACTAATGTAGCACTTCCTGAAGTTGAAGCCAAACACTGTGCGACTAGAAAAGTAAGCACTTTGTAATGTTTCGATTATAGCTGAATTCAGATAAATTTCTTTGCCCTTGACCATCCACATGGGCTTCAAATGCGTGAGTCAAGAAACGTATATCAGAAGATCTGACTTACTTTGCTGTTGGAGTCTGTTGCCCAATGACCAGGATATACATAAGTATTGTTTTTGAAAAGAGCCTTGATGCACTCCTGACATATAGCATATATGCCCAGCTGGAAGACAGCAATGTGCAATAATGCATGAGTCCGAGCAGGGCTGCGGTGAATAGCAAGACAATCAATGACCTGCATATATATCTGGTTAGCAGGTCTGTATAGACTAAAAAGAGCACATACCCATCGCCCCAGATTGTGGGTGTAGCATTTGTCACTCTGTACATGCTTTCAGACAGCACAGTACTTCTCATCCTTCTTTTCCAACTTTCTGAGTGCTTTTGTAAGCACTTCTACTCGATAATCAGAGTGACAGTGGAGCTCGGGCCAGGCTTCTTTCGTGACAAGGTCGGTTTTGGCTATGGTCAGCACGTCACGGCACACAAGGCAGAGGAATGGATCTTGATCAGTTAGAGTACCTTCACGAACATTCATATATTCTGGCCAAATATTTTCTTGCTGCATTGTACACCTAGCCTTGGAGGTGCATCGAGGGCGTCCAGTAGGGGGTTCACTCTCGTCAGTACCCATCTCGGCGTGCTGCACGTAGTTGATGGGTAAGTAACACATCTTCAGCAAAGATGGGACCTAATACCTCAGTTCCAAACTTGAGATCACGTTTAGTATCTTGCTTCAACACTTGCTTACTAGCCTGGTCAAGTATGATGCAGTTTATAACTTTGGAGGGGATGAATTGCAAAGACAGACATACCTTTCGTGTAACCTTGCTCCTCGAGTGTCTCTTTTTTGCTCGGCCCTCAAAATCTTTGGAATGACGTTCAACATAGGCAGGCACACAAACGGCAATGTCCTCATCAGCAGATGAGTCAGAGTGTTCATCTTCAAGGTTTATTGAGGAATTGCTCTGGCGAGGCAGCTCGGAGTCAGACATAGGCAGGCGGGAGGCAGAGCCGGCAGATGAAGAACCTCCATGGCAGGTTCAAGTTCCTTTGACCAGGGACAGCAAACAATCGCATTGTGAGTGAGTCTGCATACAAGATCCCTGCGAGGTGATTGTTTATCATATGTATCCTCAGTATTACGAATGAATTTATATAAGAAAGACATACCTCGGCCAGCATTAAATCCTCCAAAGCATTGTCAGATAAGTGCCTCAGATCTTGATCAGCTTCCCCTGATGACCCTTTGCCATCTGATTCACCTCCATTTGCACTGAGTTGTGCACTTTCAGAGGAGTAGTCGGATTCTAGAAAACCTGCTGTAATTTCAGGGGGTAGTACTTGTTCATTTGAGTATTTGGTACGGGTTGACGCTGTGCAAGGTCGTGGCCATGGCCGATGGATAGGTGTAGGTGAGTCTTCAGCTAGATGTGGGCGAATAACATAGTAACATGCAAAAAGGACAAGAAGAAAAACCAAGACTAGCTCACCTGAACGTGCAAGATGCAAACTATCCGCAGATTGGTCACGGTGTGCTGGCTGAGTTTCATGGTTAAAACAGGTATGCTGGACTTCTTCAAACTCTTCAATGGGAGAGAGGGGTTCTTTAGACTCGGGGCTTGCATGAGGGGATTGTAGTGAGCAAGCTGGAGCTGTGTTAGAGATGAGATGGGCAGTTCCAAGATATGGTTACCATCAAGTCACCTTGTTTGCTTTTGTGAACACGTCGGGTGGCGTGAGATGATGATGCTATTTCGGGAATTAACTGGGGTAAGCTGTTTACGGATCACTGCATTGTTTCGTTTGCTACATACCTTGACTCTTTGCAGGTGTTATCCTGGGGGCCTTGCACTTTTTTGGCACTGTATGCAGTAAAAAAGTCATACCTAACTCTGTTAGTACTGAAGTGGGCTTACTGGGACTTTCAGACAGATCATCCTGCTTGAGTGTCGTTGCCATGACAGGCTCTGTAGGTCTGTGTTTGCCTTCAGCTTGCAACCAGACTGTGTCATGACATTGGGATGCAGTCAGGCAGGATTACAATGGACTCAACGGATACAAAGTCACACATGTTTGTTTTGTGAAGCCTTTGCTTTGGCTGTACACATCCCTATTAGAAGGTGAGTGTCTGTATGTGCATGGGGCAACCGGTTGAGCGATTGACGAACCTTTTCCAGCCTCGATTAAAATTTCAGCTTGGGCCTGATTGTGGCTACGCTTCTGTGCACGACAGACAGCCCTTTGTTGAGCATCTGCTTCGGCTGCCTTGTCTGTCAGCATTTTTGGGCTAGCAGATCTGATACAGCAACAATTGTCTGCTTTGCTGGATGGAAGCTGTGTGAAGGAGAGGGACAAGTTACAACAAAAATCTTGATGTGGTGTGTTGTTTGTCTTATGCATTATTTGCTTCCACAGACCTGCTGTTTTGTCAATGTCAGCCAAATATGCAACCAGCAAGCACAAACAAAGTATACCTTGGCTTACCCATACATCATGTCCACCAAATGTCTTGGATGCCATAATATTTTCCCAACAGTCCGTGGGCATCTCTCACATCTTTGCCAGAGCAAGGACAAACTGTGTGTTCAAGCTCAGTTGGCAATCCACAAACAGAATCTCGAAGATACAGCATCAGAAGCTTCACAATCCGACAGTCAATCATCTTCTGCTTGAACATCCGCCCAGGATAACATGCCTGTTGCTCAACCTTTCAAGGGAGATTACTTTGGCGACCAGGAATTCTACGCAAATGAGACATTTGGCCAGGATACAGAGCCCTTGGGCGAGCCTGATCTTGAGACTGATAGTGACTTATCAGGGCATGACTTTGGCATTGGTGAGGAACTAGGCCCTTTCGCAGATTCTGACAACGAAGATCAGGTCGTTGCCGAATTGGAGGCAGATGTTTTTGAGCCCGAGTGGGATGTGGCACCTGCTGCTCCAATCATTGAAGGCCAGCAGGCCATGGATGTCAATGATCCATGGGAGTACACTCAAGCTCAAGAGATGTTGGAAGAGCTTGAGTCTCGAGTGGCTTGTGATCAGGTACTAGCAGCCTGCAGCCATGGCACAAAGCCCGTATCAACCGTTAAATACACTGAAACACATTCAAATTCGTGTGCAGGACATTCCATGAAGACAGAAACCATGTCAGATGAACAATATGCACAGATTGTGGGCAGTCAAGATAATGAATGGGCCCCATTTGCGTCGAAGCTAGACTGGGACTTGGCCCAATGGGCCAAATTGAGGGGAGCCGGTTTGACAGCATTTTCGGACTTGCTGGGTATAGAAGAGGTCGGTTATACTTGCTATTTTTCCTGATATTTACTAATCTGCATCCTGATGTACTAGCTACAAGATGTATTGGGTCTGTCTTACAAGAACTCAAACCAACTCAATAACATTTTGGACATGCACTTACCAGAATGTCCCCAGTTTAAGAGTAGAAATGTGATGGTGCAGGGCAAAAGTTTTCCAGTGTACTACCGTGATGTTGTGGAATGCATACACACTCTCTTGGCTGACCCCGATTTTGCGTCAGAATTGATCTACGAGCCTGAGAGGCACTACACTGATGCAGACCAGACAATGCACCTTTACCATGACATGCACACTGGTGATTGGTGGTGGAAGACTCAGGTGAGTGTTCCACCTATAGCAAGCACTGAGCCCAATCGTGTCATGGCTGACACTGGACGTAGACATTGGTAGAAAAGGACACCCAATGCAACAATGTTACCGTTCTACCAGTCATAATCTCCTCGGACAAGACACAGCTGACTCAATTTCGCAATAAAACGGCCTATCCCGTCTATTTGACCCTGGGGAATCTTCCTAAGCACGTTTGCTACAAGCCTTTGCGGCAAGGACAAGTACTCATTGCATATCTCCCTACAACAAAACTAGAACATGTTAAAAATGACAAGTCGCAGAGGCACTCCATAGCCAACCTGTTTCATCATTGCATGAGATACCTATTGGTGCCCCTGGCTTGGGCTGGAAAGCACGGTTTGTCTTGTGCTTGTGGGGATGGGTCTGTCAGGAGAGGACATCCCATCTTAGCAGCATATGTGGGCAACTATCCTGAGCAAGCTTTGGTCACGTTAACCCCCAACAGGCGTTGCCCAATTTGTCCAACTCCCCCTGTCGGTATGGGGCATACAATCGAGGATCCCTGCAATGCAGAAGCCGTCCTGGCAGCACTGGGGCAATCTCGCAACAGGGCAGCAGCGTTTTATGCAGCATGCGACCATGCAGGGCTGCAGCCAATTCAGGATGCCTTCTGGGAGAAACTCCCGTACATGAACATCTACAAGTCCATCACCCCGGACATCTTGCACCAGTTATATCAGGGCATGTTCAAGCACCTGCTGAAGTGGATTACAGCCATCTGCAGGCCAGCTGAGATTGATGTGTGCTGTCGACACTTTCCACCAAACCACAACATCCACCTGTTCATGAAGGGCATAACCGGCACGACTAGAGTCACAGGGCAGGAGCACAAGCAAATTGGCTGCATCATACTCGGCATAGTCCAGGACATCAAGATTTGCAGTCAGTCGGCAGCAGTCAGCAACTCAGTTGTGTGAGCTGTACATGCCTTGCTGGACTTCATGTATCTGGCCAAATATTCCATTCACTTGTCAGGCACATTGAATTCTTTGGACCAGGCTCTTGCTGATTTTCATGAACATATCAAAGTCTTTCATCAGTTGGGCATCTGTGAACATTTTGACATACCCAAATTCCACGTCATAGGACATTACCGGCACTTTGTGGTGCAGCTGGGGACCACTGATAATTTCAACACCAAATACACAGAGTGTCTCCATATCAACATGGCCAAACATGCCTACAAGGCGACAAATCACAAAGATGAGTTCATCCAAATGACACTTTGGCTAATATGTGTCGAGAAGGTTGCATACCATGAAAAGTTCATCTGCTGCCGTTCAAATGTGTCGTTACTAGACGTTTCCATACCCCCTATCCAGGTCGTACCTGCACTGATCCCACTGCATTCACAGCAGATGACCAAACATCCCTTGTTGCATGCCGTTTCTTTAAGGGATATAGAACAGAGATATGGGGCTGTTGATCTTGTGGAGGCTCTGCAGTTGTTTGTGGCCCAAAATCAGCACCCCAACTGGAGCATTTCCGCGATTCACGATGCTGCATCTGCCCTGCATGTTGATCTATATTGACTGCCTGTATTTCATCGGATCAAATGGACTAGATGCAAACCTTATGCTTTGGATGGTGCTGGCACATCTGTTGTTGACTCAGTACACTGCAAGCCCCCTAGTTGCGATAAAGACAAGAACGAGCTGCCTGGGCACTTTGACACCGTCCTGGTAAATCACAACTGCAGGGGAGACATTGGCATCAAAGGTAAGTATATCCGGCTTCATAACACACAAGCAATTCTAATTTACAGTTTAGGTTACTGAGTGGCCCAAGTGTGCTGCATATTCAGTTTGCCCCTGCAGCAAGTGGAATGATGGTTTCCTCATGGCTTTCCCCACAAACATCTTGCCTATGTTGAATGGTTCAGTGTGTTCACCCTGCAGGCTTTGGACAAGAATTCCCGGCTATACCACGTCAACCGGGCCATGAGGTGCAACGGCATATGCACGTGCAGCGTGGTCCCTGTGTCTACAATTCGGGCTAGTATTCATTTGTTTCCCAAATTCAGACCTGTAGCACCCGCCGGCTGGTGTCCCAGCAATGTCATGGATGAGGCCCAATTGTTTTATGTGAATTCTTTTGCTAGCAGGTTTCTCTATCCCACTCTTGTTTAGGGATGTCTTACATGCAGATCACGGAGTGTATTGCCATACGATTCTCTTCTTCAGAGTGACCGTTATTAAGTTGCTGTGCCAGGTGTATACCTATTCCGCCAGCAGCTAGTATGTGAAATTGATTTATTCAAAGTTAATCCCATGTATATGATCTGAACCATGTCTATAAACATGACCCGGACCTTCAGATTGGTATAAAATACCGCCCTCTCACACTGTGAAGCCATACAACCTTATATCTGTTCTCATGCGTACTTCCTCCAGTCATTTGCCCCGGACTGTCTCCGCCACCCCTGCCCACCACTGCTGCCTTGCTGCAGTGGCATCTTATGCAGCCTCCAAGCACAAAGTTCTATCTGCAAAGGCCGCTGGTAAACAACACACTGTGCGCAGAAGGTAAGCTTTGACAATGTTTCGAGTATTCTCCTGTCATTAACACTATACTGACTCGGAACAGGGCATCCTCGGAGGACAGCAGCTGCAATGACAGCAAAGATGTCCATGAAGTTGCAGTTGACCCGTCTGGTACTGTACACAGGTATGTTTACCCTTCTTATGTAGAGTCTGCAGTGCAGGATCTCATCTCATCTCTACCCGACCTAAGTTATGTCGCAAACACTTTTAAAGGCACTAATCTGGACAATCGGAGGTATGTTGATACACAGACAGGTTCTTGCATACCCTTATCTTACAGAAGATATCTAGCCTTGACACCTGCAGCGATCCCGAGGCCCATTCCCCAGCCAAACACAACCAAGGTGGTTCATCTGGATCTGCCACTGCTAACAGAGTAGGCAACAGAGCCTCTGTATCTGGCACTGCACCATATTCGGCCAGAGAGGCACATGGGCCAGGTCCCTCTACACTTGCTTGCATTGCAGTTGCATCCGATCAGGTCTCCAATGGCCAAACAGTTGTGGACTCAGTTGTTGGTCACACCTCAGGCCCCGCAGTATCGCATGACATCCAGCACATCTTATCTATGTTTCTTGAGACTGCTAGCACAGCCGACAAAGTGCTCATCTAGCAGCTTCAGGAACAGTGTGCACGGGATGCAAGGCGCATTAATGAACTAACGGAGGAGGTCCAGAAGCATCAAAGGCATCTCCAAGATGGTCGTAAAGCTTCCTGTAACATACATGCGGACATTGCTAAGTTGTCTGCCAATGCAGACAATCTTCAGGCTGGCATTCACAGCATAATTCAAGATCTCGATCTCACTACTGAGAGTCTGCTGAGCTATACAGAATAATTATGGTTTTTTATTATGTACTTAGGATACTTGAATTTACCTTCGTAAATTGTATGCGTGACTTGTTTGGACACGCATCCAATTTGCTCCTTTTTTTGTTTGATGGCAAACTCCCTCTCTCTCTCTCACATCTCCCCTTCCAACTCGCCTCATCTTTCCCAATGTGTTGTGACTGCTGAAGATAATCAATGAAGGTCTCCACTCCTTCGAAAAAGGGGCATACACCTACTAGGTCGGAATGTCATGCATGCATACTTCCAACTTCATCCCTGCATGTCAAAGCTGCCTGGCAAACTCGGAGTCCAAAGTTGAGGCACCAGGTAACTACCTCTCCAATGCAGCATATTCGGTGAGCTCGTGTACCAGTTCAGTCGTGCAATCAAGCTCACCCATTCTTTTTTGCCTTTGTTAGGCCGGACATCCCTGAAGTGACTCTTGAAAGCACCAAGGAATGGGGTGCATGCCCACAAGAAAGCAGCTCTGGGAAAATCAGCGGGCACAGAGCAAAGCACTGAGTGGGAGTGACACCAGCAGTAACCAGTTGACCCTTGCAGCTATTGAGCCAACGTTTGGAAGATCCCCCAGGTCACACTCAGAACCTGCTGAAAACACTCCATCTCACGTCTCCTGTATTCAATCTGGAGAGGCCCGCTGTCCTTACCAAATATTATCAGACATACAAACAGCAGTTGATGGGCTTCAGGCTTTATGCAACGAACAGGCTAAGCAGTACAAGCACATCAGGATTCTATTGGAACAGTATGCAGCAGCGAAGCAGGCCGAGAATAACAAGGAACGACACCTACTTGACAAGCTTACTAATGTACAGAACTTCTATGCTAAAACCCAAAGCATAACTGAACACATTAGCAGAATGATTGGGCATTAACATATGGATGTAACATTGGCTACTAACATTTACAATAGTACTAAACTCTCACTTCACTACTCGCCTTGTTTGCTGTGCAATCCCAAAAAAAGAGAAAGACTGCACTGCATGTTGAACAGATCCAAACCAGTTTCCTGGACCTTCTGGTGTAGTGTCTCCAGTTCTGCATGGTCTATGTCTAACACTTCCTGTCTCTGTTGAATAGACTCCTTCAGACAGGAGAACTCTCAAAGCTCTGAAGCATGTTTCCTTTGAAGTCAGCAAAAGACAGCTTGAGCATCATTGAACATCGGAATAGCGGCCGCATATTCATCAGCGGCGTCCACCGAAAATGCCTCATCATGGCCGTGGATGTTGGGATTGCTCGACAAACTCGAATCGTCGTTGGAGTCCATGATGCCCCTGCCTGCAGGCCACTCGCTGCCTTCTTGAATCAACTGTCCTTCTCCTGGATTTGCACCTGGCATGGCTGTGTGTATGCTTAAACATTATGTCACCAATGTGGCTGGAAAAAGCAGGTATTGTTGCTCACCTGGTTTGAGCAGTCAAAGCTCTTGTACTGGATGTACGCCTGGCAGTTGTCCTGATTACAACACGAGCATTGTTCTGTTTACAGCCAGACTTCTTATTGCTTGTCATTCTGTGAGGAGACTGATTGCGGTTTGGCTATGAGTATAAGCAGGGACAGATTTCAGATGGTCCTGGTGAACTGAAATTGCATCACACTGAAACACATTGGAGTGCCGAGCACCACTGTGTCTCTCTTGAAAGTGGCATTGGTGAGTCCAACACATTCCACTGGCCATCAACATCTGCATAATGGTTAACAAGTGTTGCCTTTCCTCTAGCCCTTGCCAGAGCCGGTACACACCGGCAGCTCCTAAGCGCAGCCACACCAACCACAATGAACAAGGTGGTTGTAGTGTTCAATCAAAGAACGTCAAGGACCTGCCTATTCCGAAGTGAGTCTTTTTGTGGTCTTATGTCAAGTCTTCAGTGCTAACATAACACATTCTATTGGTCACTAGATTGACTTTTGCAGGGGCTACCAGTGGCCAAACACCAGCTGCCCCAGTTACACCAACCTTGCAAGACCAGCAGGGAGATATGAGGGAGGAAGGGGATCAGCCTGATGTGTCTAAATCACATGGCTTGGCAGCAGCATTGAGTGAGGATCAATCATCGGAGTCTAGGTATGTGTGCAGTCTAGGTACCTTGTTGAGCAGTTACTGAGTTCTTCAACTAGCCCAGCTGTGTCTTTCAGGTACTCACTGAGCTACAGTATTCAGAGCCACAGCAGTGCAGCTACTTGCATTCAACGTCGCTACATTGGTCCAAGGCCAAAGCCTACTGTTTATTTCCTTTCACCTGGGATGCCGGACTGGTTGGACAAGCGTGTCCTGTACCCAGAGAATGAAGGAGAGGATGGCAAAGGGATCGAAACTGCGACACAGGCGGGCAAGGGTTCAGACAAAGGTAGTGAGTCGGATTGGATTTTGGAAGACCAATCATCGGATGAAGAGTGGGATTTCCATGCAATGTATGATTGCATTCATGATCAGCGCTGCCTTAGCCTTGAAAAGCAGTACAAGCCTGTTCACTCAGACAAGGAGAATGTGGTGTCACTGTCAGAGCAGGAAGAACTAACTTTACTTTGTGTTAAGGTGAAAGAACTTGATGCGCAGTCTGCTAAATATTGCCAGGTGTTGGATGATGTTTGCAGACTTACAAATGATGTTCAAAAGCTCCTAGAATCAGTTTAAATGTACAAGTTATATAGTAATCAGTATATGTGAATTTTATTTATCTGACATTGTTATTATTCTTCTATTGAATGAAGATTGGATGGATATAGCCTGAGTGACACTTGTGTTATGTAATTGTCTATATTTATCATGAATATTGCACAAGTAGTAGACTAAGGTGATCATGCTTGTGTACATCTGGTGCAATGTCTTTATCATGGAATAATGCTAAATACAATTTTTATTACTTACAGGGTAGTAGTCAGAGTATTTATTGAGAGTATTGTATGTCAATTAGTATGAAATAACCAATAGATAATGGCCAATAATGTTGGTCATTTATCACCGGGGCTAATTCAAACTTGCACAAAACTAAGTCCTGTTAATTTACACTAATTGAAAAATCAGGTTTTTCCAGATGTATGCTGATGTAGTCAATGAGTTACCAGCTGACAGAATCCTCGGGATTCTGAGGAAATGACAATGTATGCATCATTATTTCCTTTCTGCACATGATTCACATTATGTAGTACTACACCCATGAATACCAATCTTTGTCTCCAAGGCCTGGGAGCACTGTTAGCACTGGCTGCTATCAAGTTCATACTTAGTTGCTGTTGTGGTCTGTGACGACCTTGGCAATGATGGCCTTGATCTTACAGCCCTATTGAATGTTCTCGAAGGTGGATAGTAAGTACACTAATTCATAGTGTATACTCTGCAGTTGTATTGGCTCACCAGTTACTATGTCTTCCAGTGGAGAAGTAGAATGGAAGTGACAAGTCCTACGAAATGATGAATGTGCTTTCTGCCTACAAACTCCTACAAGTCTGCATTAATGTTGTCCTTGGAGACATTCCAATGCCGAAAATAATATTGCTGCTGCAGATAATATCCACACAAACAGACCAGATAGGTGAGCCTTGACCTCTTTTGTTTTATCAAACTGGCATTGCCAGGCATATTATTTGTATTAGGCATATTTCAACTGGACCCATTTTGCAAGATGTCACTTTGTCGACAGTGAATTCACGTACACAACATCATGACCAGCAAAATCCAGGTATGTTCTTCAAAATGCTTAGTTTACTATTGTCAGTAATCAGTATTTACTATATATTTCTTCATCGTAGTATTGATTGTGCAAATAGAAACCCCACTGATCTTTTGGATGCAATGCAAACAAATTAATACCTACAATTGTTAACATACAAGCCCATGCCTTGGCACAGGTCACTTGCTAGTGTACTTAAGATTTGTCACAAAGTAATTATATTAGTCAGCATCTTACATAAACATACAATGGCAAATAAACCATCACATTAACTTGGGTACAATAGGAAGGGGAACTTGCATTGTGGAAATAATTTGCATTTGCCAGGAATTGAACCAACAGCTTCATGCATGACTTAAAACCAGCATACTTTCCCCTACACCATGTACCTGTGTATATAGTTTAACTGCAGGTCAAATATGATGGTAATACACTTGACTACATTAATTTGTTACATCACAAGTCATTGAATTTAGTCATGTTTAGATGTATTTTATATAAGACCTACAATTTAGATTACAAGTAATAGTTGACAATAGCTATTCATAAGTCAATTTTTTTCCAGGTTTTTATGTCTTTAAATGTCTTTTTGAGTCTTTTTGTAGCCTTTTAATACACTTGATGAGACATTTTTAAAATCTTTCAGAGACATAAAAAGATTTATACAATTACATCAATACATTTAAATACTTAGAAAATTTGAAAGACTTTAAAAGACATAAAAAGACCTAAAAAGACATTGGAAGAATTCCATATTTCCCTAAAGTCTCTAGGAGACCTTTAAAAGTATAAAAAAGATATAAAATTCATGAAAAGACATATTGATGTCTCAAAAAGACACTAAATTTCCCAAGAGACACATAGATGTCTCAAAAAGTCTCTTTTCCAAAAAGTGGTTTTCCTGATGCCTAATCTCTTCTTGATGGCCTGTATTTCATCTTCAGAGGGTGCTAATACTGCATTCAACCATGCCTTCATACCCCACTCAGTGCCTAAGTCAAAGTGTTTCATGTTCCTGCCTTTCTTAATTCCTTGGGTAGGTTTGGTATCATTTTCTGATTTGGTACTTTTGGCTGGTTTTCCAATGTAGTGACAAGTTGTTTGGCAGCCCCAATCTATCATTGCATGGGCATAAAGTCTTGGGAGGCACCAAGGGTTCTAGAGTACATGAGTAACCCAATGCTTTAAAAAACATGTATACATACTACTAAAACAAGTTCTTTGATTATCTCAAGACTCTTGTCCCTATTCTCATTAGCCTTGTTGATGGAGTTGATTTGCAACTGGAGGGATTTAACAGTATGGGAACGACCGACCTTACATTCAGCAAGGGCTGCCTCTGTCTTCTTGAGGGCAGCTTTAGTCTCTGAAATGGTATTCAAGGATTGTTGAAGGGCTGTGATTGCCTTGTCATGATCCTCTTCTGCTTTCGTGCAAGATGCTTCTGCTTGTGCGCAGGATGCTACTACTTGGGTGCAGTCCTTCTCAGCTTGGGCACAGTCCTTCTCATCTTGGGCATGGTCCTTTTGAGATTGTTTTAGAGACACAGATACTTCGTTGAGGAGTTTATCTGACTTCTCTTGAGCCCGTTTTGACCTTCCAAGCTCAGCCTGACAGCTAGAGAGCATCTGTGTGTTTTGGCTGGTCTTGATGTGTTTTAGGAGAGGAGCCATAATTCGAGCCAACAAGATTACTTCGAGGAGAGCCATGTTGAGACGAAGCAGGTTGAGGAGATGAAGAATGTGATGCAGGCGATGACAGGGCTGCTTTTTGGCTACGGGTGTAAACGGTCAGAAGGTCTGTTAGTGGGATAGCTGCACACGGGAAACACAGAGAGACTAGAGTTGGGCCTGACTCATAGTCTATAGCTATCAGCACGCGAACATCATGCCTATAAGCGCCTGCACACACCATATCGCGGGAAGCATTGGTCAGCGAACTGTACAGTCGAAAGTGCATAGTTTGGCTGTCTCTGCAAGCAATCCGGTGTGCATAGAACAGTTAAGCACCAGCAAAGTGCAGTGTGAGTACAGCTGAGCAGGTACCAAAGGCGGTGTGAAGGGCTGTGTGTGCACCTCATATGCATGCATTGCAAAGGCAGAATTTGCCTAAGTCCACACATCATGTGACTGTGGCAGCACGCATCAAAAGATGCATGAAAGCCCAAGGGAACAAATAATGTGTGCACAGTGAATGCCAAGGGACCAGGATACTAGAGGGAAGCCCGGATGCAATGCACAGACCTTTGGTCGCATGTTGCTAGTATTTACTTTACCTTATCATTAGTACACATGCATACATCGCATATAAACCTGTATCCTTGTCTATAGTAATTTAAGCAATTGTCTACCCACTAGATCTGTGTGCTGGGTTCTGTCCCAGGCCGTCAGCAGGCTGTGTTTAGCTTTTGTTAGGGTTTTAACTGTGAAGTATTTGTGAATCATAGGAGTTTTGGATAGCTTCTGGCCACCGGGTCATTTGGAGAGCTCAGTGAGGAGTCAGTACAACTGTGTACAGAAACTTGCACTGTAGTGTTTAGACTGTGAGACTGCACTGCCGGGTGAAAGACTTTGGAGAGTCTTGGATTGTTGGACTTTGGAGAGTCCGCGCATCGCACAAGGTCACCGGACCCAGAAGTGCGTGCAGCGAAGCTGTTCGCTAAAAACAACTTATTTCATTTATCATTTTGCCTAGCACACGCCACTAGCAACCGGGCTCTATCTGAGATTTACTAGAATTAAACCCCTCCTTACAAACGAACTTGCAGGCACTACTTGCTATTACAAAGACTAGAGGACACGAGGTGTGCGCATCGCATGCCCAGACCGGGAACCAGAGCAGAGCATAGAGTATACTAGCCATTTAGTTGAGGGTGTTCGCTCGATCTAAGGGATAGGATCTCGCTCCGCTGGGTGTGTGTGTGTGTTGTGTTTCGCAATTTCGAGTCTAGCTACACAGTAGACCTCTCAGCAAGTTTGAAGTGCCTGCATTGACAATCTGGTCAGTTGTCGAATAGATGTATTTACTTGTAAAAAAAAAAAACATGCTTGGTATGTGGTTCCTATGAGCCTGCTGAATTGGAACTTGCTGGTAGTAGGGCGACATTAGGTGCTGCTGTGCTAATACAGGAAGCAAGTGTAAGGGTGGATTTGCAGATAGTGGCAAGGGTTGAGAGTAGTTGTGTGGGCTGAGAGGCGATAGCCGATGCAGGTTGGAACCATGCCTGTAGGGACTCCGGGGAGGTGATGTCATGAAACCTTGACCAGGACTGTCATGATAATTCTGATAACTGTAAGGGCCTTGTTGTATTCCCATGGCACTCAATGCTTGCATGTGTGAAGGATGCTGGTGGCTCATAGAATAATATGGGCTTACTGGTGGAACTGGGGGTGGCTCTTGCCAACTATGTGATGCAGTGCTGGATGCCAGTTGGCAACTCGGAACTGGAGTCGAAGGGCAGCAAGATAGCTGCAGAGAAGAGGACTGATATTTCTGGGGTCTGATGCTAGGTATGACTAAGGGCAACTTTGTCATAAGGACTATCACCATCATTCAAATTGTAGCAATTGTCCCCGACTGCCACTTCAAATATAGAGTCTGACGACTCTCCAGAGTCAGCCGAGACCATTTGAGCTGCAGTGGACCTGTGGCCCCCAGCTTGGAAACTCAGACAATGCACAGAAAACTCTGCTGCAGTTGCCTGGTTTGCCTGATAAATGCAATCCATGGGAGATGCTTGATTGGTGTAGTGGGAGGGAGTAAGGAGAGAATCTTCCTACAAGCAATGGCAAAAGCCATGTTTAAGCTGCTAAAAATATACAGATGTGGTGACTCCATGAAATGGGAATGATTACATTCACTGCAGCAAATGCTGCAGTGAACATGATAATGTGAGGTGCATGTACATGGCACAATTATGTTTGAAACTTACTGTTATGAGGCCTGAAGGTTCAGGGTTAGTCTGTGATCTCATTTGAACATCGAGGCGATATGATGCAGTATCTCTGCGTGACAAAAATGTGCAGGACATCATGGATTCTGCCAAGGTTCTGGCAGCACATACAGTTGGCAGCTTTGCTGGGGTATGAAAGGGTGCAAAGTGTGTGGATAATGGTGGAGTCATGGTCTGACTAGGTCTGCATCACAGTCAGCAGTACTATGCCAAAAATCTCCTAAGACTGCTGTAACAACTTTAAAGTGTGGGTTCTGATAGTATGTAGTAGAAAACCCTGGAGAACCATGTAGTAGTAGACCATTGGGGTTCTGAACCCAGGCCCTAATATTAGTAGTAGTCCTTAAAGGTCCTTGAGCAATTTGATTTAATCAGAAGGCTGATCTTCACTTACACTAATGGCAGCTGCTGCTAATCTTAATCTATGCAAAGTCTGAGAAAATAAAACATCCTGAGTAAAATAGAGAAAAATATGCTAAGTCAGACTTGCATAGATGATAAATTGTACCAACTGTGCTTGCAGCATTGATATAGATTGAGCACCATAGTTGTATCTGTTGTCAATACTACAAAT
Source organism: Stropharia rugosoannulata (assembly GCA_028532985.1). NCBI lineage: Eukaryota > Fungi > Basidiomycota > Agaricomycetes > Agaricales > Strophariaceae > Stropharia > Stropharia rugosoannulata. The sequence continues at coordinate 2,558,806 of JANCIK010000010.1, read as the reverse complement.
CCACGTCAAAATCTAATTCACCATCTGATTGGGGGTCAGAATCTGACACATCTTGGTAATTATCAAGGTCTTCTTCATTGATATTGTTCAGAGATAGTAGAGTATGTTGTGGCTGCAAGCTCTGTGAATTTTCTGATGCAGAGTCATCCTTTCCGGAGTGGCTGTCATTGCCTTCCTTATAGCAATTTACATTAATTTGGCCCTGGTGACCAATTCCATGGCCTAAGTACTGCATAAACATATCACAGTCAATGAATCTGAGAAGCTTATAAGTTAGTAAGCTTATCTGATCAGAGGGTAGCCCTACATTCCAACATAATAAGTCTTCCAGTCATCTTGTTTGTCAGGCTGCCTAGCTTCAGTGATACTGCCCAAGGTGGTGGAAAGCAGTTCAGTAGTTCTTCCGTCTTCAAATGCCAGTATGAGATGACACCCTTGCAACACAAGTGAAGGGTCCAAAAAACCAAACACATTTTTGTCGGAGCTCAGAACAAAACCAATTTTTGGCAAAAGTCCTTGCTATCTTCCAAAGGCTTCATCAGGAATTGTGCCAAACCATCTTACCCAGAGAAATTCCATTCAACAGACATGGTAATCAAGGGAGTCTTTACCAACATGCTAGACATCTGCATGAAATATTCCTAAGACAGCAGCATACTGTGACACAAGCATGATGAAGGGGTGAGTTCAGGGATTAATCATATCATAATCTCTTCTTATATTATATGTGGTGTAATTAATTCGTGCAGTGCATACACGATATATTGTCTTGTTCTTAATTTGAATGGTAAGATGATCCTGCAGAGAAAACTGCTTCTCTATATCTCCATCATTCCCAAGAATTTGTCCTAGTAAGTGATCTTTTAACAAAGATATGAAGTTCTACAACATGACCGATTAGTGAATATAGTAAGTACCATGATATATATACTCACCTTTTTTGAAGGATCACCTAGATTTTTAAGGACAAAATCATATAGGTTTATGGGAGCATTACAAGAATTTGATATGTGATAATGGTCTTTGATGGAAGCTTGAGTAGCATTTTCAATCTCTTGATGTTCTGTTGGTAGCAGAGCTTGTATGCAGCAATATTTGTTGCCAATCTGCTGGATAGTGTTTCACTTATTTGAAAGGCCATATAGCCTCTTCACTACATGGTGGGCTACCTCACCCTGCATTCGTTAAGTGGATGGGGTATTGCTGCAAGAGAAATAAATCTTACCAGCTGGGTTGAATAAGAATCTGTGGTTCCCCACAGACAAATATGTCGGACATAGTCTCCATGGAAATGGAACTTAACTGTCAACATATTAAGTGTTTTTGCTTGTTGTTCTTTAGATGAGCAAACAGGCATCACTAAAGTCTGTTGTGAGTGAAAGCATGCTTTTGATAACCCGACACCTACCATACAAGCTAGCAGTTGGCTCCACATTATCTTCCGAGTTTTGACCATTGGTAGCAACCTGAGACACAGGGTTCTCGGAGTGACCAGTTATCAGGAAGGAGGCTATCAAATGCAGGGATTGCACACTGTGAAATGAAATATATGAGCCAAGACCCAGAAAATACTAATGATCTGGAAGTCCTCAAACCTGTAATAAATCTTCAAAATCATGTGCAGCCAATTTTTTCATTTCTGAAGAATTTTCTGTAAAAGTTTGTATTGTCCCAGAGCCAAAAGTTGATATTTGACGATATCTACAAAAGATGGTGCATCAAATTGTTTTCTTAAAAAGCAGAAAATAGATACATAAGTATACCTTGAATCAAGAGTGCTGACTAGAGTTTCTGTGCCTTTCCTGGCAGCATAAAGTAAACAAATGAGATGTATAAATAGCCCTTTCCAAATACCAAGTTCAAACTCATGTAATAGATCCACAGTCAACATTTTCAACAGGTTGAAGTCAGGTCCCAATCAGGCCACAAAAGCATTCTACAACAACATCAATAGAACAATATGGGGATAGTTTAAAAGTCTTACCACTGTTGAGACACCAGAAATGTTTTTGAGTAACACCTTCACAGCTTTGCTGTTAATTGCTTTGGCACCTTTATAAATATGCCTCTGTGCTTGTTTGACAACATTAGTTGAAGGAATACAAATGCAGGGCTCGCAAATAGCAGTGTCATTAGGACACCCAAGGTTATGTAGAGATGTCTTGGGTATTAGACATCACGGGCAAGGGAAGAGCCTGTTATCTTGAATGGTAGCCAAAAGAACTCTAAAATGACAAATTAGATGTTAGCTATATATGTGAAAAACAACATGTCACCAACTTTTCAGGATAGTCAGCAGAGTAAGTGAATATTCTTGGATAAACTCTGCACTCAATTCCATCTATACATGTAATGACCATCCCATATGTAAATGCATGAATGAAATCATCATCTAAGATCAAATTCCAGACTACCTGCATGAGCTCTTGTTGGCAATGTGCCATAATAGTTTGTTTTTGAGTCTGCCACTTGGAATGAAACATTGAAACAAAATCTTGAAAGGAATCTGGCAACTGAAACAAGACCCATTAATTATTCTGTGTAGAAAATATGATACAGCACTTACTGGTGGGATATAGGCCAGGTGATGCATAGTGCCAGAGTTAGGCTTTGCCCAAGTGTACTTAGACATATTGCCTATCATAAGGTAAATTGGCCAGGCCTTTGCAGTTCCGAAATTTGTAAAATGGGTTGTGTCCGATGAGAACATCAAAGCTGCTACAACTTTCTTGTGTTTGCATTCCAAGTTGTCCAGGGGAAGCTTTGAGTGATGTTGAATGTCTTCATGTGTATCCAAGAAAGAATCTGAGTTGTAGATCTCTCCATAAATATGCTCCACTTTTTCTGTGATGGGGGATGTATGATATAATTTGAAGGGAGAGAAATGGAATAAATGTGCCAAAGGGCCCTTAAAAGCTTTGGATATTACTGTGGTCAGCTTGTGGTGGAATAACCCAGGCACAGAGAAAATTTTGGGAGGGATTCCGTGTGCTCCGGATGGGATCAATATGTCAACTTTGCTCTGCATGAACTGTTCATGAAAAGAGGACTTCTCCAGGGTGTCATCAAGGCACATATTTTCACTATGGGTATTAAAGCCAATCAAATGTTGTTGTTCAAAGTCTGGTGCAAGTATAACCTTCTCAACAAGCTTATTCACTTGACTTTTGGATTTTGAAGTGTTACCATTGTTCAACTATTGCATAACATGATATATTGTTGCATTTGTGAAGGGCCAAAAAGGTGAGTTCAATGACAAGGTGGATAACCATGGTAAGGTGGGGTGCAAGGGTAAGTCAGTTGGGGTGTTTGCTGCAAGGTCTTCTATGGACAGTGATGCATTGGGATCCCTTGTCGGTCTTTGAGGGTAATCTCTCCAAATACCGAAGACATTAGCACCCATTACTAGTTGGTCCCATACAATTAACACAACACATCAGACAGGGCCTAACTCAGGCTCATATTCCGCAGGTGATGTAGGTTCTGGAACAAAGTCCTCAAAGCAATGCAGTAGCTGGTATTTCTGTTGAGGCTGTTCTGCTCATGTCAAACTAGGAGCTGGAATGACATCAACATGATCTGCATAGACTGTGGCCTCTGTATCATGGGTTTCATCAACAAGCATTGATTCATTTACTTTGATTCGTGAATCTTCCAACACTAGATCAATCTGAATATCATTGTTGCTGGAATTGTTGTAAGCTTTATATGTAGATTCAACAGCTGCCTAGTAAGTGTCCAATCAGTACAGTGCCACACATGAAAAAAAAAAGCACTCTGAAGCACATGCCTGTAATCAGTGCTTTCTATCCAATGCTATGACTTGGCTAAAAAGGTTGCACATGCGATCTGAATTGTTCTTGTGCACATCTTTAGCAGCATGGCATAGGTGCTGAACATGCAGGCAACTTTTCTTGTGGCAAGATAGTCCTGGACTTGAAGCAAATCTGCAGTTGCAGCCTGTTACACAAGAAAGTTGCTCCATTACAATAGTAGGCAAGTCCACATAGAAGTATATCTGCCAAAGTGTGTGAAGGTGAAGAAGCTTCTGATGCTTGAGAAGGAATACTCAGTCACAGAAAATAGCTCAGTACAGTTGGTATAATTCATACCAAGAATTTGTTGTGGCTGTGATATTAGCTGAACTGACTCAGAGACATGAATAGACTGATTTTGTGTACATAACACATGCATAACACTCTAACTAGGATGCTAACTTAATATGTTGTAGTTAAAAGCAACCTAGTGCAATACAATGGGTGGGTTCTACTTGTATCGCTAAATGATCAGTCATTTACATATTTAATTACAGTCTGTAGGCCAAATTCCAATGTTCTGAAAAGTCCCATCATCTAGTATGATGAATAATTGGATACACCTGTGTGATGTCTGACATAGCAAGGCATATATCTGGGTTCTTCTTGGTCGGCCTATTAACTCCCAGCTTTTGTAATATACAGACATCTTCTTCGATGCATACAACTCTTAAGTAATAGCCTTGCATATCACCCACTAGTGGTACAACAAGATCACCTTCCAATGTTGGCAGTAGAGGAGTAACGGAAATTAATGGAACAAACACATGCCCCATTTTATCCCTCACCTTGACCAGGTCATTTTCTAGCCCAAGGAATTCAATGTATGGACTCTGAACTGAAGCATTGTTTACTTGCAACTTGATCCTGAGACTTTGTAAACGTGGATCATCCAGCCAGTGAATGGGACATGGTGAGGATGAGGACAAAGAAGATGCTAACCGTGACAAAGAAGACAAAGGCAGAGGGATCCAAGGCAGAGTCTGAGAAGAAGGATTCCAAGCAGGGCTCAGGTTGTTTAACAAGTCAGAGGGATCCCATCCTGGCATCTGCTCAAGCAGCAGCAAAGATGACAACAAACTTGATGATTTGAAAGCAGGGACTTGAATGTCTAGATATTTTTCATTCAGAAGTTGATAACTGCCTGTCTCATGAGTTGTCCTTGGAGATATGTAAATATATGCGAGTTGAATACATGATAACAAACTCATGCCAAATCCTGTAAATTAACTTTGACAGATGTTCTGATCCAGCTGTCCAGCTCAACAAATGCATAGCCATCTGGGGTCATAGATGTGATAGTACCTCTGTAGCCTTTCAGTACATGGTTTCTGATCACCACTATATGCTTGGAGTTGTAAATGTTGTTGGGATTCCTCTCGCCTAGTTTGCTCCATTTCAGATGGGAAGTTTGGGTTTGACAATTCAAGCTGTAATCCACACTATGGAACTCAACATCCGACTGAAGCACTTTGATCTACACATAAGTAGCAGTTTGAATAAGTAATGCATCTTGTGTCAGCATGAAAAAGTGGCCTGCATTTACCTCTTTGGATGCTGGAATGTCTACCACAAACAATTGGTCCTTTACAATGCCAACAACCCAACCTACAAAGCCTGTGTGTTCACCATTAACCACTTTGACTTGGTCTCCTACAGAATACACAGCTCGCAAAGTATTGGAAGGCATTTCTTCCATGATGCCTAGCAAAGGCAGATAGACAGTGATCACATTTTGATTGGTTGCCCATACCTCACCAATCAAACTGTAGTGCATCCCAGACACAACTTTCAGCCTATCCCTGCTCTTTATGCATGACTGCACGATACATTGTTTAGTCCTATTTGATGTTGTGTTGGAGAGTAGTGATGTTGAATGGAATAGTAACTGCAATTCTAAAGAGGTCAGAAGAGGTTCCAGCAATGGAAGCACAGATATCTTGCTCAGTTTGACCAAAAGACATCCATTGGCAGAATACATTTGTCCATGGTACATGAATGAGCCACTTGGTCCTGCTTTTTGAATTTTTTGTGCCCTCAGAGTGCTGCAATTTGCAAGAACTTGAGAAGGCCATGATTGATCCTCGCTGAAGGACCTTGTTTGGGTCTGGTCAAGTGCTCAGTGATGGGCCATTTGTATGTCCTGCTAGAAATGATCTAACACAACACAACCAACAACCACAACAAAAACACACAACCAATCTCAAACAAATGCTTCTTTAATGCGAAGTCGGGGGTCTATGTACAAAAGAAAGACACAGTTGTCTTTTATAATATAAGCCAGGTAAACATTTTCTTAACACAAAGACTCAGCCCAAGGGGCGTGGTGGTATAGTGTGATAAGTGTAGTTTGTATGCATATAATGTGAGGTGCTTGAATGAGACTTAGTCTGACACGACAATCAGAAAGAGAACTGAAAACTGTTTAACTGCTCCAGGTATGTATGTGACAACACTGCCTGCAAAATAACCACTCCAGGTATACACATAGTGTTGCCTGCAAAATGACTGCTCCAGGTATGTGTGCAATGACACTGTCTGCAAAATTAAACCATTCCAGGTATACATTAAATGTTGCTTGCAAAACTGCTTCCAGACTCAAGACTTAGTCAAGTAATCTGTCAAAAGCTTTGAACTCTCTCTAAACTCGCAGTGAGGACTTTAAACCATATATATTCACTCTAGGTAAATCTACTCAGGGGAACCTACTATTCTACATTACATGCTGGGGTATTTATACGTTTCTGGGAGACGGATTTTCGTAGGTGCCCGGAGGTGTTCTCTACTAAAACCTCGCACCTGATTGGTTTGTAGGTCCATACAGTTCTGCCCGTTTAATTACATTTTAGTCGTTCTAGATGAGTGGAGTAAGAATTTGAAATAACTGAAAAAGGATAGATTCTGAAGACTTGTCAGGAACAAGCCTATTTTTAGAATGGTTAAACTGTCTTTTGGTGCCTGGGCGTCTGTCTGCCTCCTGAGTACAGTCAGTTTTACTATGCCTTGGCTTTTTGGCATGTAAGCCGGGACAGAGTTACCCCACTGGTGAGTCATCTCGCCTCTGGCTGTACCCGCTCTTCAGGGTCTATCAGGCTCCTGCCAAATAGCCCGCTATATTCCCTCTGTATGGCCAGTAACTGTCTAAGTTTATTAGCCCGGCTTATTGACCTTTTGCTAATTAACCCAGTATAATGACTAAATCATTTAGCCTGGTATAATGCCTAAGTCAAATAGCCCGGTATAATTACTCGAGTTAAATAACCTGCAATAATGATCTGCTTTTCCTAATCTCTCATTTTTAATGGCTGGCTTTTTAGAAGACTGACCTGCTATAAATCTCTAGTCAAGTTTCATTGTCATGGTTGGTGTCAAATAACCCGGTATAATTTAGCCTGGTATAATGCCTCTGCCTTTGCACTCTGCTTAACCTGCTTATCTGACTTCCTTGAAATTGAAGACATTACTAAGTGTATTTCTTGGGTAGTAACTTTACATTTAGCCCGGTATAATTATACTGGGTTAAATGCAAAGTGTACCTATGCTCTCCTTTGTGCCAGGTTTATTATTATTTTAAACTTTTAAGCCAGTCAGATGTGCTTATAAGCCATACTGGTCCTGCAAGTAAGTCCAACCTTAAAGGTTTATTAACCTGCTTGTTTTAAAGTCTCTTGGTTTACTCTTCAGTTAAGTTTTTTAATGTGAACAGTTACTGTCATCACTTTTACTTAAGCTTTCAGTGTGGTTTTGCTTATAGTTAAAATAGCCTGCTTGATTGATTAAGTGGAGGTCTACACTTGTTTTCATTATTCTCTGTCTCTCATTGGGTCATGCCAAAGTCTTTAATATGACTTTAATAGTCTAGACTACTGAAATCATAGGATTTATAGTAAAATCACAAAATTTCATGGCCAGGCACTTAGGTGCCCTATCAGCAGACTCTCCAAAGTCTTTCACCCAGCAGTGCAGTCTCACAGTCTAAACACTACAGTGCAAGTTTTTGTACACAGTTGTACTGACTCCCTGATACACACATGTGTACTAATAATCAGGTAAAGTAAATACTAGCAACATATGGCCAAAGGTCCGTGCATCGCATCTGGGCTCCCCTTCTAGTGTCCTGGTCCCTTGGCATTTGCTGTGTGCATGTTGTTTGTTCCCTTGGGCTTTTGCACGTCTTTTGATGCACATCACCACATGAGGAAAAAGACTTTTTTGAAAAAAGTCTTTTAATTTTTAAAAAAGACTTAAAAAGACTCAAAAAGACCCCAGGAGACGTTACATTTTTGCTTCATAAAAACATGAAAAACATGACCTCATCTTAACCAAATCACTACTACATAGATTGGATTGTATTTGTAAGTAGGTAATTAGGTATATTTAAATGTACTTAAGATTTGTCATGAAGTAACTATATTAGTCAGCACCTTACATAAACATACAATGGCAAATAAACCATCACATTAACTTGGGTACAATGGGGAGAGAAACTTATGTTAAGGAAATAATTTGCATTTGCCAGGAATTGAACCAACAGCTTCATGTATGACTTAAAACCAGCATACTCTCCCCTACACCATGTGCCTGTGTGTATAATCTAACTACAGGTCAAATATGATGGTAATGCTCTAGACTACATTAATTTATTATATTACAAGTCATTGAATTTAGTCATGTTCAGATGTATTTTATATAAGACCTACAATTTAGATTACAAGTAATAGTTGACAATAGCTATTCATAAGTCAATTTTTTTCCAGGTTTTTATGTCTTTAAATGTCTTTTTGAGTCTTTTTGTAGCCTTTTAATACACTTGATGAGACATTTTTAAAATCTTTCAGAGACATAAAAAGATTTATACAATTACATCAATACATTTAAATACTTAGAAAATTTGAAAGACTTTAAAAGACATAAAAAGACCTAAAAAGACATTGGAAGAATTCCATATTTCCCTAAAGTCTCTAGGAGACCTTTAAAGTATAAAAAAGACATAAAATTCACCAAAAGACATATTGATGTCTCAAAAAGACACTAAATTTCCCAAGAGACACATAGATGTCTCAAAAAGTCTCTTTTCAAAAAAGTGGTTTTCCTGATGTAGTAGCCCTGTCGAGCCAGGTCAACATAGATGGGGTGGCCACAGATGTCATAGTGGTCCTGTGAGTAGTTGTCCTCAGCAGGAAGTTCAGCTTCATCCGGGAATAAGATGGCCAAGTGCGAGGAAGTGATGGAGTCTGTGACAGTCGACTCAGATGTAGTTGGTCCCGCGAAGTTGAATGAAGAAAAGAGCATCTGGCATTCTTCGGATGACAGATGTGCAAAGGCAGTGATCAGCTTGGCACGTCACATGGAGGTATGAGGAGGAGAAATAGCTGATTGGTCATGAACATCAGGCTCCTGTGAAATATCGAGAGATGAAGGTGTCTCAGCCGAGATATTCATGGTTGACATGTCAACTGTTTGTGGGGAAATAGAAGTCTGGGAATATGTGTCTTGAATAGAGAGAACAGTGATGCCAAGCTGGCAAGCTCACCTGGGAATTGGTCGGGTCAGATGTTGTAGTACTCTCCTCGCCAGATGTAAGGGTCTAGGAAGTGTTAGGTGGACAAGACTGTGAAGAGGAAAAGGAATGTGAGAGGAGGAAAGAAAGTGGGGACTGTGAGAACTCACCCCGGTGACAGCCAAAAGTGGCATGGTCGTGGAAGACTTCAAAACCCCGGTGTTGCCTGGTTGGGTGATGCCATCATCCTCGGTTATGGTGGACAATGGATTATTTTGTACAGCAACAAGGCTGCCCGTGCAACTGCACGACTTGGAGGATGTGCCAGCAGGCATGGAGAAGAAGATATGAGTGGAAAGTTGTGACGTAAGGCACTAGAAAAATTTCCTCTCTCTCTTGAGGAGTCTTTGAAGGGGAGAGAAATCTTCAGTTTTGTCCAACACGAAAATCGTTTAAATGCGCGGCAGCTCGGCCACAGCATATTCCGGACACCTTAATCTCTTTCAGTTCTTCCTGCCCTTAAAAAGCATTAGTTCTCACGGTGCCATTGTAGACTCCGGACTAGGGAGAACTGCAGAGTGACCTTCAAACCAGGAAAGCTGTGTTCATCAAAGATAGCTCGTTCTGAGATCACATACTTCTTAGTGGACAGATTGTAGAACTGCCAGCCTTTGTAGCCTGTAGGATAACAAATGAAGATGCACTTCTCAATGTGTGGTTGCAGTGACTTGTGTTTGTCTCTCTGCACAAAGATGTATGCAGCACAACCAAAAACACAGAGATGGCTCATATCAGGTTTCTTGCCATGCCACTCAGTGTAGGGCACAGAGTCAGTCAGAGACAAAATAGGAAGCCTGTTCCACACGTGAATGTAAGCCATAACTGGAAGTTGCCAAAACAAGAGTGAGAGCTTTGCCTCTACAAGCATTGCAGTGACATGCTCAGCAATGGTGTGATTGGCGCATTCAGCAACACCATTCTGCTGAGGCCGATTGCGTGTGCTGTGGCGCCTGTGAATGCTGCATTGCTCCATAAACCGTATAAACTCATTTGACATGTATTCACCAGCCTTGTCATCCTGCATGGCCTTGATTTTCGGGTTCAGCTGATTCTCTGCATGTGCCTTGTACACCTTGAATGCATTGAATGTGTTCAACTTGCGCTTTAGGAACATGACAGCATGCAGGTGAGTGCAGTCGTCAATGAATGTGATCCAGTAGTGATGTCCCTCAGGCGTAGGCACTGAGAGCAGACCGTGCAAGTCAGAATGCACCAATTCCAGCAGTTTGGTCGATTTGTGAGTTGAGCTCGGAAATGTGCCAGATGTCATCTTGCCAGCTAAGCATGGTTCGCAAATCGGATCTGGCTGCTCTTTCAATGTTACGAGCATGCCAGTGACCAGACCCTTGGACAGCAGCTTGTTGATATGTGCATGGCTGTGATATCCACAATGATGGTGCCAGAGCTCAGCATTGAGGTGTAGAGTTGACAACAACAAAGCAGAGCATGCTGATTTGCAAATGGGCAGGTGAGACCTGGCAGCCTGAGGCAGCAGCCAGGTGCACTACAAGTCATGCCTTGAGGTTGGGGGACCTGATAATTAATTAAACAATCTTTATTCATGTTTCAATCTTTTCTACTTGTAAAAATCAATTTTTGAGCTCAAAAGCCACCGGAAATTTGTTGGCCATACAAGACAGCAGCCAGGTGCACTACAAGATGTGTAAAAAAATCTGCCAGACCTCACAATCAATTAAACAATCTTTACTCATTGTAAATCCAGGTTTTAATCTTTTCTAACTATAAAAACAATTCTTTATGCCCAAAAGCCGCCGGAAACCTGTTGGCTATACAATACAGCAGCTAGGTGCACTACAAGATGTCTAGAAAAGCTGCTATACCTCATGATTAATTAAAAAAATTGTTATCCTTCTTAAATCCGGCTTTCAATCTTCTTTAATTGTAAAATTCTTTTTATACCCATAGGCTGCCGGAAATCTATTGACTGTACAAGTATGCAACCATGTAGTACCCAAATGCACTATAATGTGTGTAAAAAAGCCGCAGGCCCTCACAGATAAGTAAACAATATTTATCTTTCATAAATCCAGATTTCAATCTTTTCTACTTGTAAAAATAATTTTTTGGGCCCAGAAGCCGCCGGAAACTTGTTGTATTTATAGGTTGGCAACGAGGTATTGAACAGGGGCACAATAAGGCGTGTAGAAAAGCTGCTGGACCTTAGAGTTAATTAAACAATATTCATTCTTCATAAATCTGGGTTTCAATCATTTCTGATTGTAAAAATCATTTGTTGTGTCCAGAGGCTCTTGAGGACTTGTTGGTAATAAAATCCGGCGGCCAGGTGCACTGCAAGGCACGTACCAAAGCCGCCAGACCTCACAATTAATTAAACAATCTTTATCATTCAGAAATCTAGCTTTTAATCTTTTATAATCATAACATTCATTTATTAGCCCAGAGGCTGCAAGAGACTTGTTGCCTCTATATTCCGGTGGACTGGTGGTCCCCAGGTGCATTATAAAGCATCTACAGAGGCATACAAACCTCACAATTAAATGAACAATCTTTATCCTTGATAAATCCAGGTTTCAATCTTTTCTACTTGTAAAAATCATTTCTTATGCCCAGAGGCCACCGGAAATTTGGTACCTCTATAGGCCTGCACCCTGGTACATCAAATAAATGTACTATAGGAATTTTAGCCACCAGACTTCACAATCAAAATTTTTAAAATGTAAACCATACAATATCTACTTTTTTACAAAGCAAAAAGTGTAATCAAGTATTTGAATTCTACTGACCCATAAAAATAATTTTAAATGCACAAATCGGCAGCAACAAAGTACTAAATTTATACTATACCATCTATCTGGCAGAAATATTCAAAAACCGGCGGAAATATTAAAAGTCATCAACTACAATCCATTATCTCACACTGCACACTAATTCTGCCGGATTTGCTTCAAAAATATATATATAATGTTGTCATAAGTTGTTTTCCCGCTGGAAATACTACATTAAAATCATTAGGCTAGAAGGTAATGTGTTTATAGTGTAGTATGATTAGTCTATGAAAGATTAAGCACCGAAGGATGTTTTATGGTAAAGCTAATAGCTGCTCAGTGTTTTAGTAATTAAGTAGTGCATTGCAAACTCATAACAGTATTTCAAGTCTTTTACAATTTTGGTAGAATAATGATTGTGGGCATGAATACATTTTTATATACAGATATTCAAATATACTTTAAAGAAACTTGTGACACTGAAAGAATGGTCTTTGCCATCAATGACCTGTAAAAATTAATTGGTACCACAGTCACTGAGGGGGAATATACAACTCACTATGTCTGTCTGCCTTTATACACGAAGATTGCTTTATTATCATTCTTGATGGGCTTGCTGTACTGATTTCCTCTCATGGCAAAGAAACAAATGGCTGAAAGGGTCCTAAGAATGGCATAATAAGTAAGATACTATGACATCCAAAACTATATGTCCAGGCTTACAAAATTAAGAGCAGCTGTCATTGAAAGATAATTAATCAGAGAGGTATAGAATCCTTGAACATCAATTAACTTACTATAATATGACTAGCTGCCATGTTTTTTAGATGGTATGAAGGTTGTTGATGTTGATGATGTGGTTGGTTGAAGTTCAAAATGGTGAGTGAAAATATTGATATTGCTTGGATGAGTAATTAAACAATCAACTACATATGTTGCCTCAACAACACCAAACAGAACATTGTCCCCCTCCTCTTTGGCACCTGCAATAGCAAACCCCTGTCCAGGACGGATGGGGGTGCTCTTGGAACATCCTGCGGCCACCAAAGTGACCACAGGATGCAGAGGGGCGGGGTCAATGCTCTGCCCCTCCTCTGTCTTCCTGGCACCTGCTGACAGGGCTGCTTTTTGGCTATGGGTGTAAACAGTCAGAAGTTCCATTAGTGGGATGACTGCACATGGGAAACACAGAGGGACTAGAGCAGAGCCTGACTTGTAGTCTATAGCTATGAGCATGCTTTATGACTATAAATGCCTGTGTGCACCATATCATGAGAGCAATTGGTCAGTGAGCTGCACAGCCTAAAGTGCATAGTCTGGCCATCTGTGCAAGCAATCGAGAAGGTGCAGAACAGTTAAGCACCAGCAAAGTGCAGTGTGAGTACAGCTGAGCAAGTACCAAGGGTGGTATGAAGGGCTGTGTGCACATCTCATGTGCATGCATTGCAAAGGCAGAATTTGCCTAAGTCCACACATCATGTGAGCATGCATCAGGAAAACCACTTTTTTGAAAAGAGACTTTTTGAGACATCTATGTGTCTCTTGGGAAATTTAGTGTCTTTTTGAGACATCAATATGTCTTTTGGTGAATTTTATGTCTTTTTTATACTTTAAAGGTCTCCTAGAGACTTTAGGGAAATATGGAATTCTTCCAATGTCTTTTTAGGTCTTTTTATGTCTTTTAAAGTCTTTCAAATTTTCTAAGTATTTAAATGTATTGATGTAATTGTATAAATCTTTTTATGTCTCTGAAAGATTTTAAAAATGTCTCATCAAGTGTATTAAAAGGCTACAAAAAGACTCAAAAAGACATTTAAAGACATAAAAACCTGGAAAAAAATTGACTTATGAATAGCTATTGTCAACTATTACTTGTAATCTAAATTGTAGGTCTTATATAAAATACATCTGAACATGACTAAATTCAATGACTTGTAATATAATAAATTAATGTAGTCTAGAGCATTACCATCATATTTGACCTGTAGTTAGATTATACACACAGGCACATGGTGTAGGGGAGAGTATGCTGGTTTTAAGTCATACATGAAGCTGTTGGTTCAATTCCTGGCAAATGCAAATTATTTCCTTAACATAAGTTTCTCTCCCCATTGTACCCAAGTTAATGTGATGGTTTATTTGCCATTGTATGTTTATGTAAGGTGCTGACTAATATAGTTACTTCATGACAAATCTTAAGTACATTTAAATATACCTAATTACCTACTTACAAATACAATCCAATCTATGTAGTAGTGATTTGGTTAAGATGAGGTCATGTTTTTCATGTTTTTATGAAGCAAAAATGTAACATTAAAAGACATTTAGAGACATCTAGAGACATTATGGATACATAAAAGGACATTTAAGAGACTCCTAGAGACATAAAAAAGTCTTTAAAAATTTGATACCTGGAGACTTTGCTTTAAAAGTCTCCTAGAGACCCAGGTCTCCTGGGGTCTTTTTAAGTCTTTTTAAGTCTTTTTAAAAAATTAAAAGACTTTTTCTGAAAAAGTGTTTTTCCTGATGCTTGCCCTGACAACCATCACCATTTGTTGACAATGGCCCTGTAAAACATGGTAATATACTAGAAAGCTATTAGTCCCATGTGACACGGTAGTATACTAGTTCTGCAATGGCTCAAAATAACTCTGTGATCCACAATATAATAATAGTTCACTGTAGCACTATAGATTACGGTACCCAGGCACTGTCCTATGTGATGGGAGTTTGACCATAGTGTATATACTGTAGTATAAAGACTGCCTTGGTCACAGGGGAGTGTTAGATTACATGGATTGGACTTGACCATCAGCAGTAGATTAGATATCACGTACTATAATTAGTACACTCCATATATTGTTAATCTCCCTTATGGTGGTATATAAGGCATGTACTGTTAGATTACATAGGTAATCATCACCATCAGCAGTTAAGATTAGATAGTGCAGACTATAATTAGTTCACTCCACATTTAGCTTAGTTTGCTTCTGGTAGTATATATAGCATGTACTAGTGTACAGTGGCTCAAAAAACTGTCCCAATGTTTGGGACATTTGGACATATCAGTGAATAGCAGAACAATCAGATTATGTAAGGACCTGAAATTTCACACATAGGTAGTTGGACATGTGACCTAGCCAAAACAAGTGATATCACGTGATTTTAAGAAGAACTTGCGTCACAATAAAATAAATGAAATAATGAAGCATTGGGACAGTTTTTTGACCCCCTATTTACCAACTACTCAACTACTTAGTACTTAGTATGTCCCCCTTTGGCCTTGATAACAGCCTCAATCCTCCTTGGCATGCTGCTAATAAGATTTTGACATACTTCTGCTGGAATTTTGTTCCATTCTGCAGCCAACCTGTCCCACAATTCATGTACTCCTCTAGGTGGTGTTGACTATCCATTAAGTTTGAGTTTGATATGGTTCCATAGGTGTTCAATGGGATTGAGGTCAGGAGATTGAGCAGGCCACCTAAGAACATTGATATTGTTGTCTTCAAGCCATTTTGTGGCCTTTTTTGAGGTATGCTTTGGGTCATTGTCTTGTTGGAAAATCCACTCCTTTTCTGGTATGTCAAGTATGTCGAAGCTTTCCTTAATTGTTGCAGTGAACAGAGTCTTGCTGTTTTGCTTGAAGTGCATAGTACTGTCATCAACTGTTAGATTACATGTATTGGACTTGACCATTAGCAGTAGATTAGATATTGCATACTATATTTAGTATGCTCCATATATAGTTAATCTCGCTTATGGTAGTATATAAGGCATGTACTAGTGTAGATGCCTCTTGATCTCTTACCACCATCATCTCTGTGTGAGTTAGGTTTGCTCTCTGCGCCTGTAAGCAGTCTGCTTTCAATAGGTTATGAGCCTTGTGCTCTGAGCATCCTACTCATCACTTCTATACTGTCCTTTCTCCACTGAGTGGCTTGGTACTTAACCTAACACTCATCGTCGTTCGTTTTGCCTTGTTTTTTTGTGAGCACGACTGCCACGTCACGACCGTTGTTCTGGTACCACCTGCATTCTGCCAGCTTGCACGGTTATCGAGCAATCTGCCTCTTTTGGATTTAGGTCAATAGCACTCTCTTGGTGTTCACCAGAGACTTCGCTCCCTGGGCTTCCCTGATCGTCGAAACACATGGTCCTTTCGAGGACCTCATCATTACACGTGCCTCTCGTCACTTGCCCACTCACAAGTCGTCACGCTCAGCCGTTCACTCGCAATACACTGTTCTTCACCAGAGTGCTCAACTCTGTCCAATTGACACTCTGAAACAGTTTTGCTCACTGCACTCGCACATCGTCACTGTTGTTTGCACAACTCCATCACACACGTTCTGCATCATTGAACTATACCTTTATTCAATCTTGTGTCAATCGGTTCAGTGCTGCTCATGCAATTGATGTTTTACTGCAAGTGCTCAACTTGGCCTAATTGTGATACTGCAAGTGTGCTGTTCACTGCTCGGGCATTTCAGCCCAGCTTGCCTTGCAACTTTGCCACATCGTTTATGCCATTACTAGCTACCACCTCATACCACTTCATGTCTATCACCACTTTGCTTCACCTGCAACCATGAGTTTCTTTGCAACACCTCAGTTTGACAAACTGTGTAGAAAGCAGACTGCTTACGGATGCAGAGAGCAAACCTAACTCACACAGAGATGATGGTGGTAAGAGATCAAGAGGCATCTACACTAGTACATGCCTTATATACTACCATAAGCGAGATTAACTATATATGGAGCATACTAAATATAGTATGCAATATCTAATCTACTGCTGATGGTCAAGTCCAATCCATGTAATCTAACACTCCCCCATGACCAAGGCAGTCTCTATACTACAGTATATACACTATGGTCGAACTCCCATATGAGAGCAACAGTAATCTACTTTTGCTGCTGAGAGCAGTTTGGTAAGAATGTCAGCCACCTGTTGTGTTGTGGGTATAAATGAGGGTGTAATGACTCGGTTCTGTACAGCGTTGTATAGCCAGTAAAAGCGAAGGTCAAGGTGCTTCATGCATCCGTGGTGCTCTGGGTTCTTCGATACACTGATAGCAGACTGATTGTTGATGTGCAGTGTGGAGGGAACCGGAATCGTGAAGCCAAACTCACGAAGTATGTTGCGCATCCAGGAGATCTCTTTGCCAGCCTGAACCGCAGCCACAAACTCAGCTTCAGTGGTAGAGAGCATCACAATGCTCTGCAACTTGCTAGACCAGCTAATTGCACCACCAGCCATGAGAACGACGTATCCACCTGTAGAGCGTCCAGTGTCCTTGCAATTGCCATGTGCAGCATCACAGTAAGTTGTGAACAGATCTGTACCAAGTGATCCAGAGTAAACCAACTTGTACTCAAGTGTTCCTTTCAGATACTTGAACAAGTGCTTGACTGCTGTCCAATGCTGTGGTCCAGGATTGCTGTTAAAGCGTGCAAGATAGGACACAGTGTGTGCAATGTCAGCACGTGTCATTGTGGCAAGATACTGAAGGGAACCAATGGCGCTGAGGTAGGGAATGCTTTGCATGAACTCAATGTCGTCAGAACTGCTAGGTGCCATTGCACAAGTGAGGACGGTGCCAGCTGACATGGGAGTGGTGACAGGAATCGCATCTTGCATACTGTAACGTTCAAGCATGTCCAGAATGAACTGGTGCTGGTGGAGCAAAATCTTGCTTTTGCTGAAATCCCTGGTAATGCCAACACCTAGTAGAAACTCTGTAGCACTGAGATCCCTGCATTTGAATCATTCACTGAGTTGCTTCACAGCACGGTCAATGGATGAAGTTGATTTGGATGCAAATGTAATGTCGTCAATGTAGATGGGCACGAAAATGCAAACTGTGCCATCTGAGTAGATGTACACTGACCTGTCTGCTTCCACTTGTTTGAAACCCATATCAGTGAGAACTGAATGCAACTTCGTGTTCCACTGCCTAGCTGACTGCTTGAGACCGTAAAGCGATTTGCGCAGCCGCTCCCTGGGCTTCCCTGATCGTCGAAACACGTGGTTCTTTCGAGGACCTCATCGTTACACGTGCCTCTCGTCACTTGCCCACTCACAAGTTGTCACGCTCAGCCGTTCACTCGCAATACACTGTTCTTCACCAGAGTGCTCAACTCTGTCCAATTGACATTCTCAAACAGTTTTGTTCACTGCACTAGCACATCGTCACTGTCGTTCGCACAACTCGATCACACACGTTCCGCATCTTTGAACTATCCTCTTGCACAGTCTCGTGTCAATCGGTTCATTGCTGCTCGTGCAATCGACGTTTTACTGCAAGTGCTCAACTCGGCCTAATTGTGATACTGCAAGTGTCCTGCCCACTGCTCGTGCATTTCAGCCCAGCTCGCCTCGCAACTTTGCCACATCGTTTGCGCCATTCTCAGCTACCACCTCATACCATATCACGTCTATCACCACTTTACTTCACCTGCAACCATGAGTTTCTTTGCAACACCTCAGTTTGACAAACTGAGCACTGCCAACTACCAACTCTGGTCTTGCAACATGAAAGCATGGTTACGCTCTCAGGAGCTATGGCGTCTGGTTACTGGTGAATGCAAGCGTCCTGTGCTCTCTCTTACGCCGTCTATGGCTGAGATCGAGGCACACGACATATGGACAAGCAAGTCGACTGCTGCTGCTGGCTACATCCACAGTCATGTTCAGAACGAGCTCAAATCACAATTGGCTCACATTCTGCATGACCCAGTTAGCATGTGGTCAACTCTGGCAGCTGTTGGTCAAATGGCACACTCTGTTTCGCCCCAGCAGAGGAGACATCACAAATCGTGAAGTATGCAGGTTTTGCATCTGCACTTGCTACGGGTGACGCACAAGGCAATGATTTCGACTGGCTCGCAGATACAGGTGCAACTAGCCATATGACACCTCATCAAGACTGGATTGTGGAGTACAAACCTCACTGTGTCCCAATTCGTCTTGCAGATGATTCTATCGTCTATTCTGAGGGTGTTGGCAATGTGGTGTTCCATCCAGTCATCAATGGCAAGAAAGCAGATGCAGTAGTCATTAAACGTGTTCTGCATGTCCCCAAGTTGTGCAACAACCTGCTTGCATGTCTGTACCTCACCAAGCGCTCTGGCATCCTGATTGAGATCGATGCAAAGAAGATGTACTTCAACTGCTCTGGCAAGACCATCTTCACTGCAACTATCAATGCATCACACTCTGCCATTCTGGATGGTCTCACATGTCCCATTTGCGAATCTCCGTTGCTCTGCTTCATTGTCATCCACTCTACCCCTTAATGCAGAGCTCTGGCATCGTCGTTGCACACATCAACAAGCTGCTCACCAAGGGTCTGGTCACTGGCATGCTTGTTGTTAGATTACATAGGCAATCATCACCATCAGCAGTTAAGATTAGATAGTGCGGACTATAATTAGTTTGCTCCACATTTAGCTTAGTTCGCTTCTGGTAGTATATATAGCATGTACTAGTGTAGATGCCTCTTAATCTATTACCACTACCATCCCACCTGAGTTAGGGCCACTCTCTGTGCCTATAAGCATCCGCTTTTAACAGATTATGAGCCCTGCACTCTGAGCAGTCCCTACTCATTGCTACTCTCTCTTATTCTCACTCTCCTTTCACCTGGGTGGCTTGGTACTTAACCTAACACTCATTCGCGCTCGTTTCGCCTCGTTGTTTCACGAGCAGGACTGCCACGTCACGACCGTTGTTCTGGTACCACTCTCGTTCCGCCAGCTCAATCGGTCCTCGTGCAATTCACTCTTTTTCTTTACAGGTCCTCTGCACTCTCTTGGTTTCACACCAGAGACTGCTTCAGCTTTGGGCTTCCCAGAGCTGTCCGCTCTTTTGCGCTTTTAGGGCTTCCTGATCGTTGCCCCACTCCGTTCTTTCGAGGGTCCACTCTTCATACGATCCCTCGCTGCCTGCCGACTGCCACGTCACTACGCTCCGTCGTTCTTCCGCAATCAACCGGTCTTCACCAGAGTGCTCAACTCCTCGAGTTAGGACCTCGAAATTTGTTCAGCTCACTGCGGCCTCACATCGACATCAACTCCATTGCAACTCAGCATACCACTTCCTTCATCATCGATACATCGAGCCCCCAACTCTCATCTCGATCGGTTGTATCGTTGTCGAGCAATTCACACTTTAGTACCCAAGTGCTCAACTCCTTGAGTTTGCAACTCCAATTTTGTCATCGTCGCTGCACCCCGAGTTCGTCATCGTTACCTCTATAACTTAGCAGTCCCAGGTTTCGTGTGTTCGACTATTGGTCTGTTAGATTACATAGGATTGGACTGACCATCAGCAGTAGATTAGATATCGCGTACTATAATTAGTACGCTCCATATATAGTTAATCTCGCTTATGGTAGTATATAAGGCATGTACTAGTGTAGATGCCTCTTAATCTCTTACCACCATCATCTCTGTGTGAGTTAGGTTCGCTCTCTGCGCCTGTAAGCAGTCTGCTTTCAACAGGTTATGAGCCCTGCGCTCTGAGCATCCTACTTATCACTACTCTACTGTCCTTTCTCCACTGAGTGGCTTGGTACTTAACCTAACACTCATCGTTGTTTGTTTTGCCTTGTTTTTTCGTGAGCACAACTGCCACGTCACGACCGTCGTTCTGGTACCACCTGCGTTCCACCAGCTTGCACGGTTATCGAGCAATCCGCTTCTTTTGGTTTTAGGTCAATAGAACTCTCTTGGTGTTCACCAGAGACTTCGCTCCCTGGGCTTCCCTGATCGTCGAAACACGTGGTTCTTTCGAGGACCTCATCGTTACACGTGCCTCTCGTCACTTGCCCACTCACAAGTCGTCACGCTCAGCCGTTCACTCGCAATTCACTGTTCTTCACCAGAGTGCTCAACTCTGTCCAATTGACATTCTCAAACAGTTTTGTTCACTGCACTAGCACATCGTCACTGTCGTTCGCACAACTCGATCACACACGTTCCGCATCTTTGAACTATCCTCTTGCACAGTCTCGTGTCAATCGGTTCATTGCTGCTCGTGCAATCGACGTTTTACTGCAAGTGCTCAACTCGGCCTAATTGTGATACTGCAAGTGTCCTGCCCACTGCTCGTGCATTTCAGCCCAGCTCGCCTCGCAACTTTGCCACATCGTTTGCGCCATTCTCAGCTACCACCTCATACCATATCACGTCTATCACCACTTTACTTCACCTGCAACCATGAGTTTCTTTGCAACACCTCAGTTTGACAAACTGAGCACTGCCAACTACCAACTCTGGTCTTGCAACATGAAAGCATGGTTACGCTCTCAGGAGCTATGGCGTCTGGTTACTGGTGAATGCAAGCGTCCTGTGCTCTCTCTTACGCCGTCTATGGCTGAGATCGAGGCACACGACATATGGACAAGCAAGTCGACTGCTGCTGCTGGCTACATCCACAGTCATGTTCAGAACGAGCTCAAATCACAATTGGCTCACATTCTGCATGACCCAGTTAGCATGTGGTCAACTCTGGCAGCTGTTGGTCAAATGGCACACTCTGTTTCGCCCCCAGCAGAGGAGACATCACAAATCGTGAAGTATGCAGGTTTTGCATCTGCACTTGCTACGGGTGACGCACAAGGCAATGATTTCGACTGGCTCGCAGATACAGGTGCAACTAGCCATATGACACCTCATCAAGACTGGATTGTGGAGTACAAACCTCACTGTGTCCCAATTCGTCTTGCAGATGATTCTATCGTCTATTCTGAGGGTGTTGGCAATGTGGTGTTCCATCCAGTCATCAATGGCAAGAAAGCAGATGCAGTAGTCATTAAACGTGTTCTGCATGTCCCCAAGTTGTGCAACAACCTGCTTGCATGTCTGTACCTCACCAAGCGCTCTGGCATCCTGATTGAGATCGATGCAAAGAAGATGTACTTCAACTGCTCTGGCAAGACCATCTTCACTGCAACTATCAATGCATCACACTCTGCCATTCTGGATGGTCTCACATGTCCCATTTGCGAATCTCCGTTGCTCTGCTTCATTGTCATCCACTCTACCCCTTAATGCAGAGCTCTGGCATCGTCGTTGCACACATCAACAAGCTGCTCACCAAGGGTCTGGTCACTGGCATGCTTGTTGTTAGATTACATAGGCAATCATCACCATCAGCAGTTAAGATTAGATAGTGCGGACTATAATTAGTTTGCTCCACATTTAGCTTAGTTCGCTTCTGGTAGTATATATAGCATGTACTAGTGTAGATGCCTCTTAATCTATTACCACTACCATCCCACCTGAGTTAGGGCCACTCTCTGTGCCTATAAGCATCCGCTTTTAACAGATTATGAGCCCTGCACTCTGAGCAGTCCCTACTCATTGCTACTCTCTCTTATTCTCACTCTCCTTTCACCTGGGTGGCTTGGTACTTAACCTAACACTCATTCGCGCTCGTTTCGCCTCGTTGTTTCACGAGCAGGACTGCCACGTCACGACCGTTGTTCTGGTACCACTCTCGTTCCGCCAGCTCAATCGGTCCTCGTGCAATTCACTCTTTTTCTTTACAGGTCCTCTGCACTCTCTTGGTTTCACACCAGAGACTGCTTCAGCTTTGGGCTTCCCAGAGCTGTCCGCTCTTTTGCGCTTTTAGGGCTTCCCTGATCGTTGCCCCACTCCGTTCTTTCGAGGGTCCACTCTTCATACGATCCCCTCGCTGCCTGCCGACTGCCACGTCACTACGCTCCGTCGTTCTTCCGCAATCAACCGGTCTTCACCAGAGTGCTCAACTCCTCGAGTTAGGACCTCGAAATTTGTTCAGCTCACTGCGGCCTCACATCGACATCAACTCCATTGCAACTCAGCATACCACTTCCTTCATCATCGATACATCGAGCCCCCAACTCTCATCTCGATCGGTTGTATCGTTGTCGAGCAATTCACACTTTAGTACCCAAGTGCTCAACTCCTTGAGTTTGCAACTCCAATTTTGTCATCGTCGCTGCACCCCGAGTTCGTCATCGTTACCTCTATAACTTAGCAGTCCCAGGTTTCGTGTGTTCGACTATTGGTCTGTTAGATTACATAGGATTGGACTGACCATCAGCAGTAGATTAGATATCGCGTACTATAATTAGTACGCTCCATATATAGTTAATCTCGCTTATGGTAGTATATAAGGCATGTACTAGTGTAGATGCCTCTTAATCTCTTACCACCATCATCTCTGTGTGAGTTAGGTTCGCTCTCTGCGCCTGTAAGCAGTCTGCTTTCAACAGGTTATGAGCCCTGCGCTCTGAGCATCCTACTTATCACTACTCTACTGTCCTTTCTCCACCGAGTGGCTTGGTACTTAACCTAACACTCATCGTTGTTTGTTTTGCCTTGTTTTTTCGTGAGCACAACTGCCACGTCACGACCGTCGTTCTGGTACCACCTGCGTTCCACCAGCTTGCACGGTTATCGAGCAATCCGCTTCTTTTGGTTTTAGGTCAATAGAACTCTCTTGGTGTTCACCAGAGACTTCGCTCCTGGGCTTCCCTGATCGTCGAAACACGTGGTTCTTTCGAGGACCTCATCGTTACACGTGCCTCTCGTCACTTGCCCACTCACAAGTCGTCACGCTCAGCCGTTCACTCGCAATTCACTGTTCTTCACCAGAGTGCTCAACTCTGTCCAATTGACATTCTCAAACAGTTTTGTTCACTGCACTAGCACATCGTCACTGTCGTTCGCACAACTCGATCACACACGTTCCGCATCTTTGAACTATCCTCTTGCACAGTCTCGTGTCAATCGGTTCATTGCTGCTCGTGCAATCGACGTTTTACTGCAAGTGCTCAACTCGCCTAATTGTGATACTGCAAGTGTCCTGCCCACTGCTCGTGCATTTCAGCCCAGCTCGCCTCGCAACTTTGCCACATCGTTTGCGCCATTCTCAGCTACCACCTCATACCATATCACGTCTATCACCACTTTACTTCACCTGCAACCATGAGTTTCTTTGCAACACCTCAGTTTGACAAACTGAGCACTGCCAACTACCAACTCTGGTCTTGCAACATGAAAGCATGGTTACGCTCTCAGGAGCTATGGCGTCTGGTTACTGGTGAATGCAAGCGTCCTGTGCTCTCTCTACGCCGTCTATGGCTGAGATCGAGGCACACGACATATGGACAAGCAAGTCGACTGCTGCTGCTGGCTACATCCACAGTCATGTTCAGAACGAGCTCAAATCACAATTGGCTCACATTCTGCATGACCCAGTTAGCATGTGGTCAACTCTGGCAGCTGTTGGTCAAATGGCACACTCTGTTTCGCCCCCAGCAGAGGAGACATCACAAATCGTGAAGTATGCAGGTTTTGCATCTGCACTTGCTACGGGTGACGCACAAGGCAATGATTTCGACTGGCTCGCAGATACAGGTGCAACTAGCCATATGACACCTCATCAAGACTGGATTGTGGAGTACAAACCTCACTGTGTCCCAATTCGTCTTGCAGATGATTCTATCGTCTATTCTGAGGGTGTTGGCAATGTGGTGTTCCATCCAGTCATCAATGGCAAGAAAGCAGATGCAGTAGTCATTAAACGTGTTCTGCATGTCCCCAAGTTGTGCAACAACCTGCTTGCATGTCTGTACCTCACCAAGCGCTCTGGCATCCTGATTGAGATCGATGCAAAGAAGATGTACTTCAACTGCTCTGGCAAGACCATCTTCACTGCAACTATCAATGCATCACACTCTGCCATTCTGGATGGTCTCACATGTCCCATTTGCGAATCTCCGTTGCTCTGCTTCATTGTCATCCACTCTACCCCTTAATGCAGAGCTCTGGCATCGTCGTTGCACACATCAACAAGCTGCTCACCAAGGGTCTGGTCACTGGCATGCTTGTTGTTAGATTACATAGGCAATCATCACCATCAGCAGTTAAGATTAGATAGTGCGGACTATAATTAGTTTGCTCCACATTTAGCTTAGTTCGCTTCTGGTAGTATATATAGCATGTACTAGTGTAGATGCCTCTTAATCTATTACCACTACCATCCCACCTGAGTTAGGGCCACTCTCTGTGCCTATAAGCATCCGCTTTTAACAGATTATGAGCCCTGCACTCTGAGCAGTCCCTACTCATTGCTACTCTCTCTTATTCTCACTCTCCTTTCACCTGGGTGGCTTGGTACTTAACCTAACACTCATTCGCGCTCGTTTCGCCTCGTTGTTTCACGAGCAGGACTGCCACGTCACGACCGTTGTTCTGGTACCACTCTCGTTCCGCCAGCTCAATCGGTCCTCGTGCAATTCACTCTTTTTCTTTACAGGTCCTCTGCACTCTCTTGGTTTCACACCAGAGACTGCTTCAGCTTTGGGCTTCCCAGAGCTGTCCGCTCTTTTGCGCTTTTAGGGCTTCCCTGATCGTTGCCCCACTCCGTTCTTTCGAGGGTCCACTCTTCATACGATCCCCTCGCTGCCTGCCGACTGCCACGTCACTACGCTCCGTCGTTCTTCCGCAATCAACCGGTCTTCACCAGAGTGCTCAACTCCTCGAGTTAGGACCTCGAAATTTGTTCAGCTCACTGCGGCCTCACATCGACATCAACTCCATTGCAACTCAGCATACCACTTCCTTCATCATCGATACATCGAGCCCCCAACTCTCATCTCGATCGGTTGTATCGTTGTCGAGCAATTCACACTTTAGTACCCAAGTGCTCAACTCCTTGAGTTTGCAACTCCAATTTTGTCATCGTCGCTGCACCCCGAGTTCGTCATCGTTACCTCTATAACTTAGCAGTCCCAGGTTTCGTGTGTTCGACTATTGGTCTGTTAGATTACATAGGATTGGACTGACCATCAGCAGTAGATTAGATATCGCGTACTATAATTAGTACGCTCCATATATAGTTAATCTCGCTTATGGTAGTATATAAGGCATGTACTAGTGTAGATGCCTCTTAATCTCTTACCACCATCATCTCTGTGTGAGTTAGGTTCGCTCTCTGCGCCTGTAAGCAGTCTGCTTTCAACAGGTTATGAGCCCTGCGCTCTGAGCATCCTACTTATCACTACTCTACTGTCCTTTCTCCACTGAGTGGCTTGGTACTTAACCTAACACTCATCGTTGTTTGTTTTGCCTTGTTTTTTCGTGAGCACAACTGCCACGTCACGACCGTCGTTCTGGTACCACCTGCGTTCCACCAGCTTGCACGGTTATCGAGCAATCCGCTTCTTTTGGTTTTAGGTCAATAGAACTCTCTTGGTGTTCACCAGAGACTTCGCTCCCTGGGCTTCCCTGATCGTCGAAACACGTGGTTCTTTCGAGGACCTCATCGTTACACGTGCCTCTCGTCACTTGCCCACTCACAAGTCGTCACGCTCAGCCGTTCACTCGCAATTCACTGTTCTTCACCAGAGTGCTCAACTCTGTCCAATTGACATTCTCAAACAGTTTTGTTCACTGCACTAGCACATCGTCACTGTCGTTCGCACAACTCGATCACACACGTTCCGCATCTTTGAACTATCCTCTTGCACAGTCTCGTGTCAATCGGTTCATTGCTGCTCGTGCAATCGACGTTTTACTGCAAGTGCTCAACTCGGCCTAATTGTGATACTGCAAGTGTCCTGCCCACTGCTCGTGCATTTCAGCCCAGCTCGCCTCGCAACTTTGCCACATCGTTTGCGCCATTCTCAGCTACCACCTCATACCATATCACGTCTATCACCACTTTACTTCACCTGCAACCATGAGTTTCTTTGCAACACCTCAGTTTGACAAACTGAGCACTGCCAACTACCAACTCTGGTCTTGCAACATGAAAGCATGGTTACGCTCTCAGGAGCTATGGCGTCTGGTTACTGGTGAATGCAAGCGTCCTGTGCTCTCTCTTACGCCGTCTATGGCTGAGATCGAGGCACACGACATATGGACAAGCAAGTCGACTGCTGCTGCTGGCTACATCCACAGTCATGTTCAGAACGAGCTCAAATCACAATTGGCTCACATTCTGCATGACCCAGTTAGCATGTGGTCAACTCTGGCAGCTGTTGGTCAAATGGCACACTCTGTTTCGCCCCAGCAGAGGAGACATCACAAATCGTGAAGTATGCAGGTTTTGCATCTGCACTTGCTACGGGTGACGCACAAGGCAATGATTTCGACTGGCTCGCAGATACAGGTGCAACTAGCCATATGACACCTCATCAAGACTGGATTGTGGAGTACAAACCTCACTGTGTCCCAATTCGTCTTGCAGATGATTCTATCGTCTATTCTGAGGGTGTTGGCAATGTGGTGTTCCATCCAGTCATCAATGGCAAGAAAGCAGATGCAGTAGTCATTAAACGTGTTCTGCATGTCCCCAAGTTGTGCAACAACCTGCTTGCATGTCTGTACCTCACCAAGCGCTCTGGCATCCTGATTGAGATCGATGCAAAGAAGATGTACTTCAACTGCTCTGGCAAGACCATCTTCACTGCAACTATCAATGCATCACACTCTGCCATTCTGGATGGTCTCACATGTCCCATTTGCGAATCTCCGTTGCTCTGCTTCATTGTCATCCACTCTACCCCTTAATGCAGAGCTCTGGCATCGTCGTTGCACACATCAACAAGCTGCTCACCAAGGGTCTGGTCACTGGCATGCTTGTTGTTAGATTACATAGGCAATCATCACCATCAGCAGTTAAGATTAGATAGTGCGGACTATAATTAGTTTGCTCCACATTTAGCTTAGTTCGCTTCTGGTAGTATATATAGCATGTACTAGTGTAGATGCCTCTTAATCTATTACCACTACCATCCCACCTGAGTTAGGGCCACTCTCTGTGCCTATAAGCATCCGCTTTTAACAGATTATGAGCCCTGCACTCTGAGCAGTCCCTACTCATTGCTACTCTCTCTTATTCTCACTCTCCTTTCACCTGGGTGGCTTGGTACTTAACCTAACACTCATTCGCTCGTTTCGCCTCGTTGTTTCACGAGCAGGACTGCCACGTCACGACCGTTGTTCTGGTACCACTCTCGTTCCGCCAGCTCAATCGGTCCTCGTGCAATTCACTCTTTTTCTTTACAGGTCCTCTGCACTCTCTTGGTTTCACACCAGAGACTGCTTCAGCTTTGGGCTTCCCAGAGCTGTCCGCTCTTTTGCGCTTTTAGGGCTTCCTGATCGTTGCCCCACTCCGTTCTTTCGAGGGTCCACTCTTCATACGATCCCCTCGCTGCCTGCCGACTGCCACGTCACTACGCTCCGTCGTTCTTCCGCAATCAACCGGTCTTCACCAGAGTGCTCAACTCCTCGAGTTAGGACCTCGAAATTTGTTCAGCTCACTGCGGCCTCACATCGACATCAACTCCATTGCAACTCAGCATACCACTTCCTTCATCATCGATACATCGAGCCCCCAACTCTCATCTCGATCGGTTGTATCGTTGTCGAGCAATTCACACTTTAGTACCCAAGTGCTCAACTCCTTGAGTTTGCAACTCCAATTTTGTCATCGTCGCTGCACCCGAGTTCGTCATCGTTACCTCTATAACTTAGCAGTCCCAGGTTTCGTGTGTTCGACTATTGGTCTGTTAGATTACATAGGATTGGACTGACCATCAGCAGTAGATTAGATATCGCGTACTATAATTAGTACGCTCCATATATAGTTAATCTCGCTTATGGTAGTATATAAGGCATGTACTAGTGTAGATGCCTCTTAATCTCTTACCACCATCATCTCTGTGTGAGTTAGGTTCGCTCTCTGCGCCTGTAAGCAGTCTGCTTTCAACAGGTTATGAGCCCTGCGCTCTGAGCATCCTACTTATCACTACTCTACTGTCCTTTCTCCACTGAGTGGCTTGGTACTTAACCTAACACTCATCGTTGTTTGTTTTGCCTTGTTTTTTCGTGAGCACAACCGCCACGTCACGACCGTCGTTCTGCTACCACCTGCGTTCCACCAGCTTGCACGGATATCGAGCAATCCGCTTCTTTTGGTTTTAGGTCAATAGAACTCTCTTGCTGTTCACCAGAGACTTCGCTCCTGGGCTTCCCTGATCGTCGAAACACGTGGTTCTTTCGAGGACCTCATCGTTACACGTGCCTCTCGTCACTTGCCCACTCACAAGTCGTCACGCTCAGCCGTTCACTCGCAATTCACTGTTCTTCACCAGAGTGCTCAACTCTGTCCAATTGACATTCTCAAACAGTTTTGTTCACTGCACTAGCACATCGTCACTGTCGTTCGCACAACTCGATCACACACGTTCCGCATCTTTGAACTATCCTCTTGCACAGTCTCGTGTCAATCGGTTCATTGCTGCTCGTGCAATCGACGTTTTACTGCAAGTGCTCAACTCGGCCTAATTGTGATACTGCAAGTGTCCTGCCCACTGCTCGTGCATTTCAGCCCAGCTCGCCTCGCAACTTTGCCACATCGTTTGCGCCATTCTCAGCTACCACCTCATACCATATCACGTCTATCACCACTTTACTTCACCTGCAACCATGAGTTTTTTGCAACACCTCAGTTTGACAAACTGAGCACTGCCAACTACCAACTCTGGTCTTGCAACATGAAAGCATGGTTACGCTCTCAGGAGCTATGGCGTCTGGTTACTGGTGAATGCAAGCGTCCTGTGCTCTCTTACGCCGTCTATGGCTGAGATCGAGGCACACGACATATGGACAAGCAAGTCGACTGCTGCTGCTGGCTACATCCACAGTCATGTTCAGAACGAGCTCAAATCACAATTGGCTCACATTCTGCATGACCCAGTTAGCATGTGGTCAACTCTGGCAGCTGTTGGTCAAATGGCACACTCTGTTTCGCCCCAGCAGAGGAGACATCACAAATCGTGAAGTATGCAGGTTTTGCATCTGCACTTGCTACGGTGACGCACAAGGCAATGATTTCGACTGGCTCGCAGATACAGGTGCAACTAGCCATATGACACCTCATCAAGACTGGATTGTGGAGTACAAACCTCACTGTGTCCCAATTCGTCTTGCAGATGATTCTATCGTCTATTCTGAGGGTGTTGGCAATGTGGTGTTCCATCCAGTCATCAATGGCAAGAAAGCAGATGCAGTAGTCATTAAACGTGTTCTGCATGTCCCCAAGTTGTGCAACAACCTGCTTGCATGTCTGTACCTCACCAAGCGCTCTGGCATCCTGATTGAGATCGATGCAAAGAAGATGTACTTCAACTGCTCTGGCAAGACCATCTTCACTGCAACTATCAATGCATCACACTCTGCCATTCTGGATGGTCTCACATGTCCCATTTGCGAATCTCCGTTGCTCTGCTTCATTGTCATCCACTCTACCCCTTAATGCAGAGCTCTGGCATCGTCGTTGCACACATCAACAAGCTGCTCACCAAGGGTCTGGTCACTGGCATGCTTGTTGTTAGATTACATAGGCAATCATCACCATCAGCAGTTAAGATTAGATAGTGCGGACTATAATTAGTTTGCTCCACATTTAGCTTAGTTCGCTTCTGGTAGTATATATAGCATGTACTAGTGTAGATGCCTCTTAATCTATTACCACTACCATCCCACCTGAGTTAGGGCCACTCTCTGTGCCTATAAGCATCCGCTTTTAACAGATTATGAGCCCTGCACTCTGAGCAGTCCCTACTCATTGCTACTCTCTCTTATTCTCACTCTCCTTTCACCTGGGTGGCTTGGTACTTAACCTAACACTCATTCGCGCTCGTTTCGCCTCGTTGTTTCACGAGCAGGACTGCCACGTCACGACCGTTGTTCTGGTACCACTCTCGTTCCGCCAGCTCAATCGGTCCTCGTGCAATTCACTCTTTTTCTTTACAGGTCCTCTGCACTCTCTTGGTTTCACACCAGAGACTGCTTCAGCTTTGGGCTTCCCAGAGCTGTCCGCTCTTTTGCGCTTTTAGGGCTTCCCTGATCGTTGCCCCACTCCGTTCTTTCGAGGGTCCACTCTTCATACGATCCCTCGCTGCCTGCCGACTGCCACGTCACTACGCTCCGTCGTTCTTCCGCAATCAACCGGTCTTCACCAGAGTGCTCAACTCCTCGAGTTAGGACCTCGAAATTTGTTCAGCTCACTGCGGCCTCACATCGACATCAACTCCATTGCAACTCAGC
Organism: Stropharia rugosoannulata; assembly: GCA_028532985.1. Taxonomy (NCBI): domain Eukaryota; kingdom Fungi; phylum Basidiomycota; class Agaricomycetes; order Agaricales; family Strophariaceae; genus Stropharia; species Stropharia rugosoannulata. The sequence continues at coordinate 2,527,568 of JANCIK010000010.1, read as the reverse complement.
ATACCACTTCCTTCATCATCGATACATCGAGCCCCCAACTCTCATCTCGATCGGTTGTATCGTTGTCGAGCAATTCACACTTTAGTACCCAAGTGCTCAACTCCTTGAGTTTGCAACTCCAATTTTGTCATCGTCGCTGCACCCCGAGTTCGTCATCGTTACCTCTATAACTTAGCAGTCCCAGGTTTCGTGTGTTCGACTATTGGTCTGTTAGATTACATAGGATTGGACTGACCATCAGCAGTAGATTAGATATCGCGTACTATAATTAGTACGCTCCATATATAGTTAATCTCGCTTATGGTAGTATATAAGGCATGTACTAGTGTAGATGCCTCTTAATCTCTTACCACCATCATCTCTGTGTGAGTTAGGTTCGCTCTCTGCGCCTGTAAGCAGTCTGCTTTCAACAGGTTATGAGCCCTGCGCTCTGAGCATCCTACTTATCACTACTCTACTGTCCTTTCTCCACTGAGTGGCTTGGTACTTAACCTAACACTCATCGTTGTTTGTTTTGCCTTGTTTTTCGTGAGCACAACTGCCACGTCACGACCGTCGTTCTGGTACCACCTGCGTTCCACCAGCTTGCACGGTTATCGAGCAATCCGCTTCTTTTGGTTTTAGGTCAATAGAACTCTCTTGGTGTTCACCAGAGACTTCGCTCCTGGGCTTCCTGATCGTCGAAACACGTGGTTCTTTCGAGGACCTCATCGTTACACGTGCCTCTCGTCACTTGCCCACTCACAAGTCGTCACGCTCAGCCGTTCACTCGCAATTCACTGTTCTTCACCAGAGTGCTCAACTCTGTCCAATTGACATTCTCAAACAGTTTTGTTCACTGCACTAGCACATCGTCACTGTCGTTCGCACAACTCGATCACACACGTTCCGCATCTTTGAACTATCCTCTTGCACAGTCTCGTGTCAATCGGTTCATTGCTGCTCGTGCAATCGACGTTTTACTGCAAGTGCTCAACTCGGCCTAATTGTGATACTGCAAGTGTCCTGCCCACTGCTCGTGCATTTCAGCCCAGCTCGCCTCGCAACTTTGCCACATCGTTTGCGCCATTCTCAGCTACCACCTCATACCATATCACGTCTATCACCACTTTACTTCACCTGCAACCATGAGTTTCTTTGCAACACCTCAGTTTGACAAACTGAGCACTGCCAACTACCAACTCTGGTCTTGCAACATGAAAGCATGGTTACGCTCTCAGGAGCTATGGCGTCTGGTTACTGGTGAATGCAAGCGTCCTGTGCTCTCTCTTACGCCGTCTATGGCTGAGATCGAGGCACACGACATATGGACAAGCAAGTCGACTGCTGCTGCTGGCTACATCCACAGTCATGTTCAGAACGAGCTCAAATCACAATTGGCTCACATTCTGCATGACCCAGTTAGCATGTGGTCAACTCTGGCAGCTGTTGGTCAAATGGCACACTCTGTTTCGCCCCCAGCAGAGGAGACATCACAAATCGTGAAGTATGCAGGTTTTGCATCTGCACTTGCTACGGGTGACGCACAAGGCAATGATTTCGACTGGCTCGCAGATACAGGTGCAACTAGCCATATGACACCTCATCAAGACTGGATTGTGGAGTACAAACCTCACTGTGTCCCAATTCGTCTTGCAGATGATTCTATCGTCTATTCTGAGGGTGTTGGCAATGTGGTGTTCCATCCAGTCATCAATGGCAAGAAAGCAGATGCAGTAGTCATTAAACGTGTTCTGCATGTCCCCAAGTTGTGCAACAACCTGCTTGCATGTCTGTACCTCACCAAGCGCTCTGGCATCCTGATTGAGATCGATGCAAAGAAGATGTACTTCAACTGCTCTGGCAAGACCATCTTCACTGCAACTATCAATGCATCACACTCTGCCATTCTGGATGGTCTCACATGTCCCATTTGCGAATCTCCGTTGCTCTGCTTCATTGTCATCCACTCTACCCCTTAATGCAGAGCTCTGGCATCGTCGTTGCACACATCAACAAGCTGCTCACCAAGGGTCTGGTCACTGGCATGCTTGTTGTTAGATTACATAGGCAATCATCACCATCAGCAGTTAAGATTAGATAGTGCGGACTATAATTAGTTTGCTCCACATTTAGCTTAGTTCGCTTCTGGTAGTATATATAGCATGTACTAGTGTAGATGCCTCTTAATCTATTACCACTACCATCCCACCTGAGTTAGGGCCACTCTCTGTGCCTATAAGCATCCGCTTTTAACAGATTATGAGCCCTGCACTCTGAGCAGTCCCTACTCATTGCTACTCTCTCTTATTCTCACTCTCCTTTCACCTGGGTGGCTTGGTACTTAACCTAACACTCATTCGCGCTCGTTTCGCCTCGTTGTTTCACGAGCAGGACTGCCACGTCACGACCGTTGTTCTGGTACCACTCTCGTTCCGCCAGCTCAATCGGTCCTCGTGCAATTCACTCTTTTTCTTTACAGGTCCTCTGCACTCTCTTGGTTTCACACCAGAGACTGCTTCAGCTTTGGGCTTCCCAGAGCTGTCCGCTCTTTTGCGCTTTTAGGGCTTCCCTGATCGTTGCCCCACTCCGTTCTTTCGAGGGTCCACTCTTCATACGATCCCCTCGCTGCCTGCCGACTGCCACGTCACTACGCTCCGTCGTTCTTCCGCAATCAACCGGTCTTCACCAGAGTGCTCAACTCCTCGAGTTAGGACCTCGAAATTTGTTCAGCTCACTGCGGCCTCACATCGACATCAACTCCATTGCAACTCAGCATACCACTTCCTTCATCATCGATACATCGAGCCCCCAACTCTCATCTCGATCGGTTGTATCGTTGTCGAGCAATTCACACTTTAGTACCCAAGTGCTCAACTCCTTGAGTTTGCAACTCCAATTTTGTCATCGTCGCTGCACCCCGAGTTCGTCATCGTTACCTCTATAACTTAGCAGTCCCAGGTTTCGTGTGTTCGACTATTGGTCTGTTAGATTACATAGGATTGGACTGACCATCAGCAGTAGATTAGATATCGCGTACTATAATTAGTACGCTCCATATATAGTTAATCTCGCTTATGGTAGTATATAAGGCATGTACTAGTGTAGATGCCTCTTAATCTCTTACCACCATCATCTCTGTGTGAGTTAGGTTCGCTCTCTGCGCCTGTAAGCAGTCTGCTTTCAACAGGTTATGAGCCCTGCGCTCTGAGCATCCTACTTATCACTACTCTACTGTCCTTTCTCCACTGAGTGGCTTGGTACTTAACCTAACACTCATCGTTGTTTGTTTTGCCTTGTTTTTTCGTGAGCACAACTGCCACGTCACGACCGTCGTTCTGGTACCACCTGCGTTCCACCAGCTTGCACGGTTATCGAGCAATCCGCTTCTTTTGGTTTTAGGTCAATAGAACTCTCTTGGTGTTCACCAGAGACTTCGCTCCTGGGCTTCCCTGATCGTCGAAACACGTGGTTCTTTCGAGGACCTCATCGTTACACGTGCCTCTCGTCACTTGCCCACTCACAAGTCGTCACGCTCAGCCGTTCACTCGCAATTCACTGTTCTTCACCAGAGTGCTCAACTCTGTCCAATTGACATTCTCAAACAGTTTTGTTCACTGCACTAGCACATCGTCACTGTCGTTCGCACAACTCGATCACACACGTTCCGCATCTTTGAACTATCCTCTTGCACAGTCTCGTGTCAATCGGTTCATTGCTGCTCGTGCAATCGACGTTTTACTGCAAGTGCTCAACTCGGCCTAATTGTGATACTGCAAGTGTCCTGCCCACTGCTCGTGCATTTCAGCCCAGCTCGCCTCGCAACTTTGCCACATCGTTTGCGCCATTCTCAGCTACCACCTCATACCATATCACGTCTATCACCACTTTACTTCACCTGCAACCATGAGTTTCTTTGCAACACCTCAGTTTGACAAACTGAGCACTGCCAACTACCAACTCTGGTCTTGCAACATGAAAGCATGGTTACGCTCTCAGGAGCTATGGCGTCTGGTTACTGGTGAATGCAAGCGTCCTGTGCTCTCTCTTACGCCGTCTATGGCTGAGATCGAGGCACACGACATATGGACAAGCAAGTCGACTGCTGCTGCTGGCTACATCCACAGTCATGTTCAGAACGAGCTCAAATCACAATTGGCTCACATTCTGCATGACCCAGTTAGCATGTGGTCAACTCTGGCAGCTGTTGGTCAAATGGCACACTCTGTTTCGCCCCCAGCAGAGGAGACATCACAAATCGTGAAGTATGCAGGTTTTGCATCTGCACTTGCTACGGGTGACGCACAAGGCAATGATTTCGACTGGCTCGCAGATACAGGTGCAACTAGCCATATGACACCTCATCAAGACTGGATTGTGGAGTACAAACCTCACTGTGTCCCAATTCGTCTTGCAGATGATTCTATCGTCTATTCTGAGGGTGTTGGCAATGTGGTGTTCCATCCAGTCATCAATGGCAAGAAAGCAGATGCAGTAGTCATTAAACGTGTTCTGCATGTCCCCAAGTTGTGCAACAACCTGCTTGCATGTCTGTACCTCACCAAGCGCTCTGGCATCCTGATTGAGATCGATGCAAAGAAGATGTACTTCAACTGCTCTGGCAAGACCATCTTCACTGCAACTATCAATGCATCACACTCTGCCATTCTGGATGGTCTCACATGTCCCATTTGCGAATCTCCGTTGCTCTGCTTCATTGTCATCCACTCTACCCCTTAATGCAGAGCTCTGGCATCGTCGTTGCACACATCAACAAGCTGCTCACCAAGGGTCTGGTCACTGGCATGCTTGTTGTTAGATTACATAGGCAATCATCACCATCAGCAGTTAAGATTAGATAGTGCGGACTATAATTAGTTTGCTCCACATTTAGCTTAGTTCGCTTCTGGTAGTATATATAGCATGTACTAGTGTAGATGCCTCTTAATCTATTACCACTACCATCCCACCTGAGTTAGGGCCACTCTCTGTGCCTATAAGCATCCGCTTTTAACAGATTATGAGCCCTGCACTCTGAGCAGTCCCTACTCATTGCTACTCTCTCTTATTCTCACTCTCCTTTCACCTGGGTGGCTTGGTACTTAACCTAACACTCATTCGCGCTCGTTTCGCCTCGTTGTTTCACGAGCAGGACTGCCACGTCACGACCGTTGTTCTGGTACCACTCTCGTTCCGCCAGCTCAATCGGTCCTCGTGCAATTCACTCTTTTTCTTTACAGGTCCTCTGCACTCTCTTGGTTTCACACCAGAGACTGCTTCAGCTTTGGGCTTCCCAGAGCTGTCCGCTCTTTTGCGCTTTTAGGGCTTCCCTGATCGTTGCCCCACTCCGTTCTTTCGAGGGTCCACTCTTCATACGATCCCTCGCTGCCTGCCGACTGCCACGTCACTACGCTCCGTCGTTCTTCCGCAATCAACCGGTCTTCACCAGAGTGCTCAACTCCTCGAGTTAGGACCTCGAAATTTGTTCAGCTCACTGCGGCCTCACATCGACATCAACTCCATTGCAACTCAGCATACCACTTCCTTCATCATCGATACATCGAGCCCCCAACTCTCATCTCGATCGGTTGTATCGTTGTCGAGCAATTCACACTTTAGTACCCAAGTGCTCAACTCCTTGAGTTTGCAACTCCAATTTTGTCATCGTCGCTGCACCCCGAGTTCGTCATCGTTACCTCTATAACTTAGCAGTCCCAGGTTTCGTGTGTTCGACTATTGGTCTGTTAGATTACATAGGATTGGACTGACCATCAGCAGTAGATTAGATATCGCGTACTATAATTAGTACGCTCCATATATAGTTAATCTCGCTTATGGTAGTATATAAGGCATGTACTAGTGTAGATGCCTCTTAATCTCTTACCACCATCATCTCTGTGTGAGTTAGGTTCGCTCTCTGCGCCTGTAAGCAGTCTGCTTTCAACAGGTTATGAGCCCTGCGCTCTGAGCATCCTACTTATCACTACTCTACTGTCCTTTCTCCACTGAGTGGCTTGGTACTTAACCTAACACTCATCGTTGTTTGTTTTGCCTTGTTTTTCGTGAGCACAACTGCCACGTCACGACCGTCGTTCTGGTACCACCTGCGTTCCACCAGCTTGCACGGTTATCGAGCAATCCGCTTCTTTTGGTTTTAGGTCAATAGAACTCTCTTGGTGTTCACCAGAGACTTCGCTCCTGGGCTTCCTGATCGTCGAAACACGTGGTTCTTTCGAGGACCTCATCGTTACACGTGCCTCTCGTCACTTGCCCACTCACAAGTCGTCACGCTCAGCCGTTCACTCGCAATTCACTGTTCTTCACCAGAGTGCTCAACTCTGTCCAATTGACATTCTCAAACAGTTTTGTTCACTGCACTAGCACATCGTCACTGTCGTTCGCACAACTCGATCACACACGTTCCGCATCTTTGAACTATCCTCTTGCACAGTCTCGTGTCAATCGGTTCATTGCTGCTCGTGCAATCGACGTTTTACTGCAAGTGCTCAACTCGGCCTAATTGTGATACTGCAAGTGTCCTGCCCACTGCTCGTGCATTTCAGCCCAGCTCGCCTCGCAACTTTGCCACATCGTTTGCGCCATTCTCAGCTACCACCTCATACCATATCACGTCTATCACCACTTTACTTCACCTGCAACCATGAGTTTCTTTGCAACACCTCAGTTTGACAAACTGAGCACTGCCAACTACCAACTCTGGTCTTGCAACATGAAAGCATGGTTACGCTCTCAGGAGCTATGGCGTCTGGTTACTGGTGAATGCAAGCGTCCTGTGCTCTCTCTTACGCCGTCTATGGCTGAGATCGAGGCACACGACATATGGACAAGCAAGTCGACTGCTGCTGCTGGCTACATCCACAGTCATGTTCAGAACGAGCTCAAATCACAATTGGCTCACATTCTGCATGACCCAGTTAGCATGTGGTCAACTCTGGCAGCTGTTGGTCAAATGGCACACTCTGTTTCGCCCCAGCAGAGGAGACATCACAAATCGTGAAGTATGCAGGTTTTGCATCTGCACTTGCTACGGGTGACGCACAAGGCAATGATTTCGACTGGCTCGCAGATACAGGTGCAACTAGCCATATGACACCTCATCAAGACTGGATTGTGGAGTACAAACCTCACTGTGTCCCAATTCGTCTTGCAGATGATTCTATCGTCTATTCTGAGGGTGTTGGCAATGTGGTGTTCCATCCAGTCATCAATGGCAAGAAAGCAGATGCAGTAGTCATTAAACGTGTTCTGCATGTCCCCAAGTTGTGCAACAACCTGCTTGCATGTCTGTACCTCACCAAGCGCTCTGGCATCCTGATTGAGATCGATGCAAAGAAGATGTACTTCAACTGCTCTGGCAAGACCATCTTCACTGCAACTATCAATGCATCACACTCTGCCATTCTGGATGGTCTCACATGTCCCATTTGCGAATCTCCGTTGCTCTGCTTCATTGTCATCCACTCTACCCCTTAATGCAGAGCTCTGGCATCGTCGTTGCACACATCAACAAGCTGCTCACCAAGGGTCTGGTCACTGGCATGCTTGTTGTTAGATTACATAGGCAATCATCACCATCAGCAGTTAAGATTAGATAGTGCGGACTATAATTAGTTTGCTCCACATTTAGCTTAGTTCGCTTCTGGTAGTATATATAGCATGTACTAGTGTAGATGCCTCTTAATCTATTACCACTACCATCCCACCTGAGTTAGGGCCACTCTCTGTGCCTATAAGCATCCGCTTTTAACAGATTATGAGCCCTGCACTCTGAGCAGTCCCTACTCATTGCTACTCTCTCTTATTCTCACTCTCCTTTCACCTGGGTGGCTTGGTACTTAACCTAACACTCATTCGCGCTCGTTTCGCCTCGTTGTTTCACGAGCAGGACTGCCACGTCACGACCGTTGTTCTGGTACCACTCTCGTTCCGCCAGCTCAATCGGTCCTCGTGCAATTCACTCTTTTTCTTTACAGGTCCTCTGCACTCTCTTGGTTTCACACCAGAGACTGCTTCAGCTTTGGGCTTCCCAGAGCTGTCCGCTCTTTTGCGCTTTTAGGGCTTCCCTGATCGTTGCCCCACTCCGTTCTTTCGAGGGTCCACTCTTCATACGATCCCCTCGCTGCCTGCCGACTGCCACGTCACTACGCTCCGTCGTTCTTCCGCAATCAACCGGTCTTCACCAGAGTGCTCAACTCCTCGAGTTAGGACCTCGAAATTTGTTCAGCTCACTGCGGCCTCACATCGACATCAACTCCATTGCAACTCAGCATACCACTTCCTTCATCATCGATACATCGAGCCCCCAACTCTCATCTCGATCGGTTGTATCGTTGTCGAGCAATTCACACTTTAGTACCCAAGTGCTCAACTCCTTGAGTTTGCAACTCCAATTTTGTCATCGTCGCTGCACCCCGAGTTCGTCATCGTTACCTCTATAACTTAGCAGTCCCAGGTTTCGTGTGTTCGACTATTGGTCTGTTAGATTACATAGGATTGGACTGACCATCAGCAGTAGATTAGATATCGCGTACTATAATTAGTACGCTCCATATATAGTTAATCTCGCTTATGGTAGTATATAAGGCATGTACTAGTGTAGATGCCTCTTAATCTCTTACCACCATCATCTCTGTGTGAGTTAGGTTCGCTCTCTGCGCCTGTAAGCAGTCTGCTTTCAACAGGTTATGAGCCCTGCGCTCTGAGCATCCTACTTATCACTACTCTACTGTCCTTTCTCCACTGAGTGGCTTGGTACTTAACCTAACACTCATCGTTGTTTGTTTTGCCTTGTTTTTTCGTGAGCACAACTGCCACGTCACGACCGTCGTTCTGGTACCACCTGCGTTCCACCAGCTTGCACGGTTATCGAGCAATCCGCTTCTTTTGGTTTTAGGTCAATAGAACTCTCTTGGTGTTCACCAGAGACTTCGCTCCCTGGGCTTCCCTGATCGTCGAAACACGTGGTTCTTTCGAGGACCTCATCGTTACACGTGCCTCTCGTCACTTGCCCACTCACAAGTCGTCACGCTCAGCCGTTCACTCGCAATTCACTGTTCTTCACCAGAGTGCTCAACTCTGTCCAATTGACATTCTCAAACAGTTTTGTTCACTGCACTAGCACATCGTCACTGTCGTTCGCACAACTCGATCACACACGTTCCGCATCTTTGAACTATCCTCTTGCACAGTCTCGTGTCAATCGGTTCATTGCTGCTCGTGCAATCGACGTTTTACTGCAAGTGCTCAACTCGGCCTAATTGTGATACTGCAAGTGTCCTGCCCACTGCTCGTGCATTTCAGCCCAGCTCGCCTCGCAACTTTGCCACATCGTTTGCGCCATTCTCAGCTACCACCTCATACCATATCACGTCTATCACCACTTTACTTCACCTGCAACCATGAGTTTCTTTGCAACACCTCAGTTTGACAAACTGAGCACTGCCAACTACCAACTCTGGTCTTGCAACATGAAAGCATGGTTACGCTCTCAGGAGCTATGGCGTCTGGTTACTGGTGAATGCAAGCGTCCTGTGCTCTCTCTTACGCCGTCTATGGCTGAGATCGAGGCACACGACATATGGACAAGCAAGTCGACTGCTGCTGCTGGCTACATCCACAGTCATGTTCAGAACGAGCTCAAATCACAATTGGCTCACATTCTGCATGACCCAGTTAGCATGTGGTCAACTCTGGCAGCTGTTGGTCAAATGGCACACTCTGTTTCGCCCCCAGCAGAGGAGACATCACAAATCGTGAAGTATGCAGGTTTTGCATCTGCACTTGCTACGGGTGACGCACAAGGCAATGATTTCGACTGGCTCGCAGATACAGGTGCAACTAGCCATATGACACCTCATCAAGACTGGATTGTGGAGTACAAACCTCACTGTGTCCCAATTCGTCTTGCAGATGATTCTATCGTCTATTCTGAGGGTGTTGGCAATGTGGTGTTCCATCCAGTCATCAATGGCAAGAAAGCAGATGCAGTAGTCATTAAACGTGTTCTGCATGTCCCCAAGTTGTGCAACAACCTGCTTGCATGTCTGTACCTCACCAAGCGCTCTGGCATCCTGATTGAGATCGATGCAAAGAAGATGTACTTCAACTGCTCTGGCAAGACCATCTTCACTGCAACTATCAATGCATCACACTCTGCCATTCTGGATGGTCTCACATGTCCCATTTGCGAATCTCCGTTGCTCTGCTTCATTGTCATCCACTCTACCCCTTAATGCAGAGCTCTGGCATCGTCGTTGCACACATCAACAAGCTGCTCACCAAGGGTCTGGTCACTGGCATGCTTGTTGTTAGATTACATAGGCAATCATCACCATCAGCAGTTAAGATTAGATAGTGCGGACTATAATTAGTTTGCTCCACATTTAGCTTAGTTCGCTTCTGGTAGTATATATAGCATGTACTAGTGTAGATGCCTCTTAATCTATTACCACTACCATCCCACCTGAGTTAGGGCCACTCTCTGTGCCTATAAGCATCCGCTTTTAACAGATTATGAGCCCTGCACTCTGAGCAGTCCCTACTCATTGCTACTCTCTCTTATTCTCACTCTCCTTTCACCTGGGTGGCTTGGTACTTAACCTAACACTCATTCGCGCTCGTTTCGCCTCGTTGTTTCACGAGCAGGACTGCCACGTCACGACCGTTGTTCTGGTACCACTCTCGTTCCGCCAGCTCAATCGGTCCTCGTGCAATTCACTCTTTTTCTTTACAGGTCCTCTGCACTCTCTTGGTTTCACACCAGAGACTGCTTCAGCTTTGGGCTTCCCAGAGCTGTCCGCTCTTTTGCGCTTTTAGGGCTTCCCTGATCGTTGCCCCACTCCGTTCTTTCGAGGATCCACTCTTCATACGATCCCCTCGCTGCCTGCCGACTGCCACGTCACTACGCTCCGTCGTTCTTCCGCAATCAACCGGTCTTCACCAGAGTGCTCAACTCCTCGAGTTAGGACCTCGAAATTTGTTCAGCTCACTGCGGCCTCACATCGACATCAACTCCATTGCAACTCAGCATACCACTTCCTTCATCATCGATACATCGAGCCCCCAACTCTCATCTCGATCGGTTGTATCGTTGTCGAGCAATTCACACTTTAGTACCCAAGTGCTCAACTCCTTGAGTTTGCAACTCCAATTTTGTCATCGTCGCTGCACCCCGAGTTCGTCATCGTTACCTCTATAACTTAGCAGTCCCAGGTTTCGTGTGTTCGACTATTGGTCTGTTAGATTACATAGGATTGGACTGACCATCAGCAGTAGATTAGATATCGCGTACTATAATTAGTACGCTCCATATATAGTTAATCTCGCTTATGGTAGTATATAAGGCATGTACTAGTGTAGATGCCTCTTAATCTCTTACCACCATCATCTCTGTGTGAGTTAGGTTCGCTCTCTGCGCCTGTAAGCAGTCTGCTTTCAACAGGTTATGAGCCCTGCGCTCTGAGCATCCTACTTATCACTACTCTACTGTCCTTTCTCCACTGAGTGGCTTGGTACTTAACCTAACACTCATCGTTGTTTGTTTTGCCTTGTTTTTCGTGAGCACAACTGCCACGTCACGACCGTCGTTCTGGTACCACCTGCGTTCCACCAGCTTGCACGGTTATCGAGCAATCCGCTTCTTTTGGTTTTAGGTCAATAGAACTCTCTTGGTGTTCACCAGAGACTTCGCTCCTGGGCTTCCTGATCGTCGAAACACGTGGTTCTTTCGAGGACCTCATCGTTACACGTGCCTCTCGTCACTTGCCCACTCACAAGTCGTCACGCTCAGCCGTTCACTCGCAATTCACTGTTCTTCACCAGAGTGCTCAACTCTGTCCAATTGACATTCTCAAACAGTTTTGTTCACTGCACTAGCACATCGTCACTGTCGTTCGCACAACTCGATCACACACGTTCCGCATCTTTGAACTATCCTCTTGCACAGTCTCGTGTCAATCGGTTCATTGCTGCTCGTGCAATCGACGTTTACTGCAAGTGCTCAACTCGGCCTAATTGTGATACTGCAAGTGTCCTGCCCACTGCTCGTGCATTTCAGCCCAGCTCGCCTCGCAACTTTGCCACATCGTTTGCGCCATTCTCAGCTACCACCTCATACCATATCACGTCTATCACCACTTTACTTCACCTGCAACCATGAGTTTCTTTGCAACACCTCAGTTTGACAAACTGAGCACTGCCAACTACCAACTCTGGTCTTGCAACATGAAAGCATGGTTACGCTCTCAGGAGCTATGGCGTCTGGTTACTGGTGAATGCAAGCGTCCTGTGCTCTCTCTTACGCCGTCTATGGCTGAGATCGAGGCACACGACATATGGACAAGCAAGTCGACTGCTGCTGCTGGCTACATCCACAGTCATGTTCAGAACGAGCTCAAATCACAATTGGCTCACATTCTGCATGACCCAGTTAGCATGTGGTCAACTCTGGCAGCTGTTGGTCAAATGGCACACTCTGTTTCGCCCCAGCAGAGGAGACATCACAAATCGTGAAGTATGCAGGTTTTGCATCTGCACTTGCTACGGGTGACGCACAAGGCAATGATTTCGACTGGCTCGCAGATACAGGTGCAACTAGCCATATGACACCTCATCAAGACTGGATTGTGGAGTACAAACCTCACTGTGTCCCAATTCGTCTTGCAGATGATTCTATCGTCTATTCTGAGGGTGTTGGCAATGTGGTGTTCCATCCAGTCATCAATGGCAAGAAAGCAGATGCAGTAGTCATTAAACGTGTTCTGCATGTCCCCAAGTTGTGCAACAACCTGCTTGCATGTCTGTACCTCACCAAGCGCTCTGGCATCCTGATTGAGATCGATGCAAAGAAGATGTACTTCAACTGCTCTGGCAAGACCATCTTCACTGCAACTATCAATGCATCACACTCTGCCATTCTGGATGGTCTCACATGTCCCATTTGCGAATCTCCGTTGCTCTGCTTCATTGTCATCCACTCTACCCCTTAATGCAGAGCTCTGGCATCGTCGTTGCACACATCAACAAGCTGCTCACCAAGGGTCTGGTCACTGGCATGCTTGTTGTTAGATTACATAGGCAATCATCACCATCAGCAGTTAAGATTAGATAGTGCGGACTATAATTAGTTTGCTCCACATTTAGCTTAGTTCGCTTCTGGTAGTATATATAGCATGTACTAGTGTAGATGCCTCTTAATCTATTACCACTACCATCCCACCTGAGTTAGGGCCACTCTCTGTGCCTATAAGCATCCGCTTTTAACAGATTATGAGCCCTGCACTCTGAGCAGTCCCTACTCATTGCTACTCTCTCTTATTCTCACTCTCCTTTCACCTGGGTGGCTTGGTACTTAACCTAACACTCATTCGCGCTCGTTTCGCCTCGTTGTTTCACGAGCAGGACTGCCACGTCACGACCGTTGTTCTGGTACCACTCTCGTTCCGCCAGCTCAATCGGTCCTCGTGCAATTCACTCTTTTTCTTTACAGGTCCTCTGCACTCTCTTGGTTTCACACCAGAGACTGCTTCAGCTTTGGGCTTCCCAGAGCTGTCCGCTCTTTTGCGCTTTTAGGGCTTCCCTGATCGTTGCCCCACTCCGTTCTTTCGAGGGTCCACTCTTCATACGATCCCCTCGCTGCCTGCCGACTGCCACGTCACTACGCTCCGTCGTTCTTCCGCAATCAACCGGTCTTCACCAGAGTGCTCAACTCCTCGAGTTAGGACCTCGAAATTTGTTCAGCTCACTGCGGCCTCACATCGACATCAACTCCATTGCAACTCAGCATACCACTTCCTTCATCATCGATACATCGAGCCCCCAACTCTCATCTCGATCGGTTGTATCGTTGTCGAGCAATTCACACTTTAGTACCCAAGTGCTCAACTCCTTGAGTTTGCAACTCCAATTTTGTCATCGTCGCTGCACCCCGAGTTCGTCATCGTTACCTCTATAACTTAGCAGTCCCAGGTTTCGTGTGTTCGACTATTGGTCTGTTAGATTACATAGGATTGGACTGACCATCAGCAGTAGATTAGATATCGCGTACTATAATTAGTACGCTCCATATATAGTTAATCTCGCTTATGGTAGTATATAAGGCATGTACTAGTGTAGATGCCTCTTAATCTCTTACCACCATCATCTCTGTGTGAGTTAGGTTCGCTCTCTGCGCCTGTAAGCAGTCTGCTTTCAACAGGTTATGAGCCCTGCGCTCTGAGCATCCTACTTATCACTACTCTACTGTCCTTTCTCCACTGAGTGGCTTGGTACTTAACCTAACACTCATCGTTGTTTGTTTTGCCTTGTTTTTTCGTGAGCACAACTGCCACGTCACGACCGTCGTTCTGGTACCACCTGCGTTCCACCAGCTTGCACGGTTATCGAGCAATCCGCTTCTTTTGGTTTTAGGTCAATAGAACTCTCTTGGTGTTCACCAGAGACTTCGCTCCCTGGGCTTCCTGATCGTCGAAACACGTGGTTCTTTCGAGGACCTCATCGTTACACGTGCCTCTCGTCACTTGCCCACTCACAAGTCGTCACGCTCAGCCGTTCACTCGCAATTCACTGTTCTTCACCAGAGTGCTCAACTCTGTCCAATTGACATTCTCAAACAGTTTTGTTCACTGCACTAGCACATCGTCACTGTCGTTCGCACAACTCGATCACACACGTTCCGCATCTTTGAACTATCCTCTTGCACAGTCTCGTGTCAATCGGTTCATTGCTGCTCGTGCAATCGACGTTTTACTGCAAGTGCTCAACTCGGCCTAATTGTGATACTGCAAGTGTCCTGCCCACTGCTCGTGCATTTCAGCCCAGCTCGCCTCGCAACTTTGCCACATCGTTTGCGCCATTCTCAGCTACCACCTCATACCATATCACGTCTATCACCACTTTACTTCACCTGCAACCATGAGTTTCTTTGCAACACCTCAGTTTGACAAACTGAGCACTGCCAACTACCAACTCTGGTCTTGCAACATGAAAGCATGGTTACGCTCTCAGGAGCTATGGCGTCTGGTTACTGGTGAATGCAAGCGTCCTGTGCTCTCTCTTACGCCGTCTATGGCTGAGATCGAGGCACACGACATATGGACAAGCAAGTCGACTGCTGCTGCTGGCTACATCCACAGTCATGTTCAGAACGAGCTCAAATCACAATTGGCTCACATTCTGCATGACCCAGTTAGCATGTGGTCAACTCTGGCAGCTGTTGGTCAAATGGCACACTCTGTTTCGCCCCCAGCAGAGGAGACATCACAAATCGTGAAGTATGCAGGTTTTGCATCTGCACTTGCTACGGGTGACGCACAAGGCAATGATTTCGACTGGCTCGCAGATACAGGTGCAACTAGCCATATGACACCTCATCAAGACTGGATTGTGGAGTACAAACCTCACTGTGTCCCAATTCGTCTTGCAGATGATTCTATCGTCTATTCTGAGGGTGTTGGCAATGTGGTGTTCCATCCAGTCATCAATGGCAAGAAAGCAGATGCAGTAGTCATTAAACGTGTTCTGCATGTCCCCAAGTTGTGCAACAACCTGCTTGCATGTCTGTACCTCACCAAGCGCTCTGGCATCCTGATTGAGATCGATGCAAAGAAGATGTACTTCAACTGCTCTGGCAAGACCATCTTCACTGCAACTATCAATGCATCACACTCTGCCATTCTGGATGGTCTCACATGTCCCATTTGCGAATCTCCGTTGCTCTGCTTCATTGTCATCCACTCTACCCCTTAATGCAGAGCTCTGGCATCGTCGTTGCACACATCAACAAGCTGCTCACCAAGGGTCTGGTCACTGGCATGCTTGTTGTTAGATTACATAGGCAATCATCACCATCAGCAGTTAAGATTAGATAGTGCGGACTATAATTAGTTTGCTCCACATTTAGCTTAGTTCGCTTCTGGTAGTATATATAGCATGTACTAGTGTAGATGCCTCTTAATCTATTACCACTACCATCCCACCTGAGTTAGGGCCACTCTCTGTGCCTATAAGCATCCGCTTTTAACAGATTATGAGCCCTGCACTCTGAGCAGTCCCTACTCATTGCTACTCTCTCTTATTCTCACTCTCCTTTCACCTGGGTGGCTTGGTACTTAACCTAACACTCATTCGCGCTCGTTTCGCCTCGTTGTTTCACGAGCAGGACTGCCACGTCACGACCGTTGTTCTGGTACCACTCTCGTTCCGCCAGCTCAATCGGTCCTCGTGCAATTCACTCTTTTTCTTTACAGGTCCTCTGCACTCTCTTGGTTTCACACCAGAGACTGCTTCAGCTTTGGGCTTCCCAGAGCTGTCCGCTCTTTTGCGCTTTTAGGGCTTCCCTGATCGTTGCCCCACTCCGTTCTTTCGAGGGTCCACTCTTCATACGATCCCCTCGCTGCCTGCCGACTGCCACGTCACTACGCTCCGTCGTTCTTCCGCAATCAACCGGTCTTCACCAGAGTGCTCAACTCCTCGAGTTAGGACCTCGAAATTTGTTCAGCTCACTGCGGCCTCACATCGACATCAACTCCATTGCAACTCAGCATACCACTTCCTTCATCATCGATACATCGAGCCCCCAACTCTCATCTCGATCGGTTGTATCGTTGTCGAGCAATTCACACTTTAGTACCCAAGTGCTCAACTCCTTGAGTTTGCAACTCCAATTTTGTCATCGTCGCTGCACCCCGAGTTCGTCATCGTTACCTCTATAACTTAGCAGTCCCAGGTTTCGTGTGTTCGACTATTGGTCTGTTAGATTACATAGGATTGGACTGACCATCAGCAGTAGATTAGATATCGCGTACTATAATTAGTACGCTCCATATATAGTTAATCTCGCTTATGGTAGTATATAAGGCATGTACTAGTGTAGATGCCTCTTAATCTCTTACCACCATCATCTCTGTGTGAGTTAGGTTCGCTCTCTGCGCCTGTAAGCAGTCTGCTTTCAACAGGTTATGAGCCCTGCGCTCTGAGCATCCTACTTATCACTACTCTACTGTCCTTTCTCCACTGAGTGGCTTGGTACTTAACCTAACACTCATCGTTGTTTGTTTTGCCTTGTTTTTCGTGAGCACAACTGCCACGTCACGACCGTCGTTCTGGTACCACCTGCGTTCCACCAGCTTGCACGGTTATCGAGCAATCCGCTTCTTTTGGTTTTAGGTCAATAGAACTCTCTTGGTGTTCACCAGAGACTTCGCTCCTGGGCTTCCTGATCGTCGAAACACGTGGTTCTTTCGAGGACCTCATCGTTACACGTGCCTCTCGTCACTTGCCCACTCACAAGTCGTCACGCTCAGCCGTTCACTCGCAATTCACTGTTCTTCACCAGAGTGCTCAACTCTGTCCAATTGACATTCTCAAACAGTTTTGTTCACTGCACTAGCACATCGTCACTGTCGTTCGCACAACTCGATCACACACGTTCCGCATCTTTGAACTATCCTCTTGCACAGTCTCGTGTCAATCGGTTCATTGCTGCTCGTGCAATCGACGTTTTACTGCAAGTGCTCAACTCGGCCTAATTGTGATACTGCAAGTGTCCTGCCCACTGCTCGTGCATTTCAGCCCAGCTCGCCTCGCAACTTTGCCACATCGTTTGCGCCATTCTCAGCTACCACCTCATACCATATCACGTCTATCACCACTTTACTTCACCTGCAACCATGAGTTTCTTTGCAACACCTCAGTTTGACAAACTGAGCACTGCCAACTACCAACTCTGGTCTTGCAACATGAAAGCATGGTTACGCTCTCAGGAGCTATGGCGTCTGGTTACTGGTGAATGCAAGCGTCCTGTGCTCTCTCTTACGCCGTCTATGGCTGAGATCGAGGCACACGACATATGGACAAGCAAGTCGACTGCTGCTGCTGGCTACATCCACAGTCATGTTCAGAACGAGCTCAAATCACAATTGGCTCACATTCTGCATGACCCAGTTAGCATGTGGTCAACTCTGGCAGCTGTTGGTCAAATGGCACACTCTGTTTCGCCCAGCAGAGGAGACATCACAAATCGTGAAGTATGCAGGTTTTGCATCTGCACTTGCTACGGGTGACGCACAAGGCAATGATTTCGACTGGCTCGCAGATACAGGTGCAACTAGCCATATGACACCTCATCAAGACTGGATTGTGGAGTACAAACCTCACTGTGTCCCAATTCGTCTTGCAGATGATTCTATCGTCTATTCTGAGGGTGTTGGCAATGTGGTGTTCCATCCAGTCATCAATGGCAAGAAAGCAGATGCAGTAGTCATTAAACGTGTTCTGCATGTCCCCAAGTTGTGCAACAACCTGCTTGCATGTCTGTACCTCACCAAGCGCTCTGGCATCCTGATTGAGATCGATGCAAAGAAGATGTACTTCAACTGCTCTGGCAAGACCATCTTCACTGCAACTATCAATGCATCACACTCTGCCATTCTGGATGGTCTCACATGTCCCATTTGCGAATCTCCGTTGCTCTGCTTCATTGTCATCCACTCTACCCCTTAATGCAGAGCTCTGGCATCGTCGTTGCACACATCAACAAGCTGCTCACCAAGGGTCTGGTCACTGGCATGCTTGTTGTTAGATTACATAGGCAATCATCACCATCAGCAGTTAAGATTAGATAGTGCGGACTATAATTAGTTTGCTCCACATTTAGCTTAGTTCGCTTCTGGTAGTATATATAGCATGTACTAGTGTAGATGCCTCTTAATCTATTACCACTACCATCCCACCTGAGTTAGGGCCACTCTCTGTGCCTATAAGCATCCGCTTTTAACAGATTATGAGCCCTGCACTCTGAGCAGTCCCTACTCATTGCTACTCTCTTATTCTCACTCTCCTTTCACCTGGGTGGCTTGGTACTTAACCTAACACTCATTCGCGCTCGTTTCGCCTCGTTGTTTCACGAGCAGGACTGCCACGTCACGACCGTTGTTCTGGTACCACTCTCGTTCCGCCAGCTCAATCGGTCCTCGTGCAATTCACTCTTTTTCTTTACAGGTCCTCTGCACTCTCTTGGTTTCACACCAGAGACTGCTTCAGCTTTGGGCTTCCCAGAGCTGTCCGCTCTTTTGCGCTTTTAGGGCTTCCCTGATCGTTGCCCCACTCCGTTCTTTCGAGGATCCACTCTTCATACGATCCCCTCGCTGCCTGCCGACTGCCACGTCACTACGCTCCGTCGTTCTTCCGCAATCAACCGGTCTTCACCAGAGTGCTCAACTCCTCGAGTTAGGACCTCGAAATTTGTTCAGCTCACTGCGGCCTCACATCGACATCAACTCCATTGCAACTCAGCATACCACTTCCTTCATCATCGATACATCGAGCCCCAACTCTCATCTCGATCGGTTGTATCGTTGTCGAGCAATTCACACTTTAGTACCCAAGTGCTCAACTCCTTGAGTTTGCAACTCCAATTTTGTCATCGTCGCTGCACCCCGAGTTCGTCATCGTTACCTCTATAACTTAGCAGTCCCAGGTTTCGTGTGTTCGACTATTGGTCTGTTAGATTACATAGGATTGGACTGACCATCAGCAGTAGATTAGATATCGCGTACTATAATTAGTACGCTCCATATATAGTTAATCTCGCTTATGGTAGTATATAAGGCATGTACTAGTGTAGATGCCTCTTAATCTCTTACCACCATCATCTCTGTGTGAGTTAGGTTCGCTCTCTGCGCCTGTAAGCAGTCTGCTTTCAACAGGTTATGAGCCCTGCGCTCTGAGCATCCTACTTATCACTACTCTACTGTCCTTTCTCCACTGAGTGGCTTGGTACTTAACCTAACACTCATCGTTGTTTGTTTTGCCTTGTTTTTCGTGAGCACAACTGCCACGTCACGACCGTCGTTCTGGTACCACCTGCGTTCCACCAGCTTGCACGGTTATCGAGCAATCCGCTTCTTTTGGTTTTAGGTCAATAGAACTCTCTTGGTGTTCACCAGAGACTTCGCTCCTGGGCTTCCTGATCGTCGAAACACGTGGTTCTTTCGAGGACCTCATCGTTACACGTGCCTCTCGTCACTTGCCCACTCACAAGTCGTCACGCTCAGCCGTTCACTCGCAATTCACTGTTCTTCACCAGAGTGCTCAACTCTGTCCAATTGACATTCTCAAACAGTTTTGTTCACTGCACTAGCACATCGTCACTGTCGTTCGCACAACTCGATCACACACGTTCCGCATCTTTGAACTATCCTCTTGCACAGTCTCGTGTCAATCGGTTCATTGCTGCTCGTGCAATCGACGTTTACTGCAAGTGCTCAACTCGGCCTAATTGTGATACTGCAAGTGTCCTGCCCACTGCTCGTGCATTTCAGCCCAGCTCGCCTCGCAACTTTGCCACATCGTTTGCGCCATTCTCAGCTACCACCTCATACCATATCACGTCTATCACCACTTTACTTCACCTGCAACCATGAGTTTTTGCAACACCTCAGTTTGACAAACTGAGCACTGCCAACTACCAACTCTGGTCTTGCAACATGAAAGCATGGTTACGCTCTCAGGAGCTATGGCGTCTGGTTACTGGTGAATGCAAGCGTCCTGTGCTCTCTCTTACGCCGTCTATGGCTGAGATCGAGGCACACGACATATGGACAAGCAAGTCGACTGCTGCTGCTGGCTACATCCACAGTCATGTTCAGAACGAGCTCAAATCACAATTGGCTCACATTCTGCATGACCCAGTTAGCATGTGGTCAACTCTGGCAGCTGTTGGTCAAATGGCACACTCTGTTTCGCCCCCAGCAGAGGAGACATCACAAATCGTGAAGTATGCAGGTTTTGCATCTGCACTTGCTACGGGTGACGCACAAGGCAATGATTTCGACTGGCTCGCAGATACAGGTGCAACTAGCCATATGACACCTCATCAAGACTGGATTGTGGAGTACAAACCTCACTGTGTCCCAATTCGTCTTGCAGATGATTCTATCGTCTATTCTGAGGGTGTTGGCAATGTGGTGTTCCATCCAGTCATCAATGGCAAGAAAGCAGATGCAGTAGTCATTAAACGTGTTCTGCATGTCCCCAAGTTGTGCAACAACCTGCTTGCATGTCTGTACCTCACCAAGCGCTCTGGCATCCTGATTGAGATCGATGCAAAGAAGATGTACTTCAACTGCTCTGGCAAGACCATCTTCACTGCAACTATCAATGCATCACACTCTGCCATTCTGGATGGTCTCACATGTCCCATTTGCGAATCTCCGTTGCTCTGCTTCATTGTCATCCACTCTACCCATTAATGCAGAGCTCTGGCATCGTCGTTGCACACATCAACAAGCTGCTCACCAAGGGTCTGGTCACTGGCATGCTTGTTGTTAGATTACATAGGCAATCATCACCATCAGCAGTTAAGATTAGATAGTGCGGACTATAATTAGTTTGCTCCACATTTAGCTTAGTTCGCTTCTGGTAGTATATATAGCATGTACTAGTGTAGATGCCTCTTAATCTATTACCACTACCATCCCACCTGAGTTAGGGCCACTCTCTGTGCCTATAAGCATCCGCTTTTAACAGATTATGAGCCCTGCACTCTGAGCAGTCCCTACTCATTGCTACTCTCTCTTATTCTCACTCTCCTTTCACCTGGGTGGCTTGGTACTTAACCTAACACTCATTCGCGCTCGTTTCGCCTCGTTGTTTCACGAGCAGGACTGCCACGTCACGACCGTTGTTCTGGTACCACTCTCGTTCCGCCAGCTCAATCGGTCCTCGTGCAATTCACTCTTTTTCTTTACAGGTCCTCTGCACTCTCTTGGTTTCACACCAGAGACTGCTTCAGCTTTGGGCTTCCCAGAGCTGTCCGCTCTTTTGCGCTTTTAGGGCTTCCCTGATCGTTGCCCCACTCCGTTCTTTCGAGGATCCACTCTTCATACGATCCCCTCGCTGCCTGCCGACTGCCACGTCACTACGCTCCGTCGTTCTTCCGCAATCAACCGGTCTTCACCAGAGTGCTCAACTCCTCGAGTTAGGACCTCGAAATTTGTTCAGCTCACTGCGGCCTCACATCGACATCAACTCCATTGCAACTCAGCATACCACTTCCTTCATCATCGATACATCGAGCCCCAACTCTCATCTCGATCGGTTGTATCGTTGTCGAGCAATTCACACTTTAGTACCCAAGTGCTCAACTCCTTGAGTTTGCAACTCCAATTTTGTCATCGTCGCTGCACCCCGAGTTCGTCATCGTTACCTCTATAACTTAGCAGTCCCAGGTTTCGTGTGTTCGACTATCGGTCTGTTAGATTACATAGGATTGGACTGACCATCAGCAGTAGATTAGATATCGCGTACTATAATTAGTACGCTCCATATATAGTTAATCTCGCTTATGGTAGTATATAAGGCATGTACTAGTGTAGATGCCTCTTAATCTCTTACCACCATCATCTCTGTGTGAGTTAGGTTCGCTCTCTGCGCCTGTAAGCAGTCTGCTTTCAACAGGTTATGAGCCCTGCGCTCTGAGCATCCTACTTATCACTACTCTACTGTCCTTTCTCCACTGAGTGGCTTGGTACTTAACCTAACACTCATCGTTGTTTGTTTTGCCTTGTTTTTTCGTGAGCACAACTGCCACGTCACGACCGTCGTTCTGGTACCACCTGCGTTCCACCAGCTTGCACGGTTATCGAGCAATCCGCTTCTTTTGGTTTTAGGTCAATAGAACTCTCTTGGTGTTCACCAGAGACTTCGCTCCCTGGGCTTCCTGATCGTCGAAACACGTGGTTCTTTCGAGGACCTCATCGTTACACGTGCCTCTCGTCACTTGCCCACTCACAAGTCGTCACGCTCAGCCGTTCACTCGCAATTCACTGTTCTTCACCAGAGTGCTCAACTCTGTCCAATTGACATTCTCAAACAGTTTTGTTCACTGCACTAGCACATCGTCACTGTCGTTCGCACAACTCGATCACACACGTTCCGCATCTTTGAACTATCCTCTTGCACAGTCTCGTGTCAATCGGTTCATTGCTGCTCGTGCAATCGACGTTTTACTGCAAGTGCTCAACTCGCCTAATTGTGATACTGCAAGTGTCCTGCCCACTGCTCGTGCATTTCAGCCCAGCTCGCCTCGCAACTTTGCCACATCGTTTGCGCCATTCTCAGCTACCACCTCATACCATATCACGTCTATCACCACTTTACTTCACCTGCAACCATGAGTTTCTTTGCAACACCTCAGTTTGACAAACTGAGCACTGCCAACTACCAACTCTGGTCTTGCAACATGAAAGCATGGTTACGCTCTCAGGAGCTATGGCGTCTGGTTACTGGTGAATGCAGCGTCCTGTGCTCTCTCTACGCCGTCTATGGCTGAGATCGAGGCACACGACATATGGACAAGCAAGTCGACTGCTGCTGCTGGCTACATCCACAGTCATGTTCAGAACGAGCTCAAATCACAATTGGCTCACATTCTGCATGACCCAGTTAGCATGTGGTCAACTCTGGCAGCTGTTGGTCAAATGGCACACTCTGTTTCGCCCCAGCAGAGGAGACATCACAAATCGTGAAGTATGCAGGTTTTGCATCTGCACTTGCTACGGGTGACGCACAAGGCAATGATTTCGACTGGCTCGCAGATACAGGTGCAACTAGCCATATGACACCTCATCAAGACTGGATTGTGGAGTACAAACCTCACTGTGTCCCAATTCGTCTTGCAGATGATTCTATCGTCTATTCTGAGGGTGTTGGCAATGTGGTGTTCCATCCAGTCATCAATGGCAAGAAAGCAGATGCAGTAGTCATTAAACGTGTTCTGCATGTCCCCAAGTTGTGCAACAACCTGCTTGCATGTCTGTACCTCACCAAGCGCTCTGGCATCCTGATTGAGATCGATGCAAAGAAGATGTACTTCAACTGCTCTGGCAAGACCATCTTCACTGCAACTATCAATGCATCACACTCTGCCATTCTGGATGGTCTCACATGTCCCATTTGCGAATCTCCGTTGCTCTGCTTCATTGTCATCCACTCTACCCCTTAATGCAGAGCTCTGGCATCGTCGTTGCACACATCAACAAGCTGCTCACCAAGGGTCTGGTCACTGGCATGCTTGTTGTTAGATTACATAGGCAATCATCACCATCAGCAGTTAAGATTAGATAGTGCGGACTATAATTAGTTTGCTCCACATTTAGCTTAGTTCGCTTCTGGTAGTATATATAGCATGTACTAGTGTAGATGCCTCTTAATCTATTACCACTACCATCCCACCTGAGTTAGGGCCACTCTCTGTGCCTATAAGCATCCGCTTTTAACAGATTATGAGCCCTGCACTCTGAGCAGTCCCTACTCATTGCTACTCTCTCTTATTCTCACTCTCCTTTCACCTGGGTGGCTTGGTACTTAACCTAACACTCATTCGCGCTCGTTTCGCCTCGTTGTTTCACGAGCAGGACTGCCACGTCACGACCGTTGTTCTGGTACCACTCTCGTTCCGCCAGCTCAATCGGTCCTCGTGCAATTCACTCTTTTTCTTTACAGGTCCTCTGCACTCTCTTGGTTTCACACCAGAGACTGCTTCAGCTTTGGGCTTCCCAGAGCTGTCCGCTCTTTTGCGCTTTTAGGGCTTCCCTGATCGTTGCCCCACTCCGTTCTTTCGAGGATCCACTCTTCATACGATCCCCTCGCTGCCTGCCGACTGCCACGTCACTACGCTCCGTCGTTCTTCCGCAATCAACCGGTCTTCACCAGAGTGCTCAACTCCTCGAGTTAGGACCTCGAAATTTGTTCAGCTCACTGCGGCCTCACATCGACATCAACTCCATTGCAACTCAGCATACCACTTCCTTCATCATCGATACATCGAGCCCCAACTCTCATCTCGATCGGTTGTATCGTTGTCGAGCAATTCACACTTTAGTACCCAAGTGCTCAACTCCTTGAGTTTGCAACTCCAATTTTGTCATCGTCGCTGCACCCCGAGTTCGTCATCGTTACCTCTATAACTTAGCAGTCCCAGGTTTCGTGTGTTCGACTATCGGTCTGTTAGATTACATAGGATTGGACTGACCATCAGCAGTAGATTAGATATCGCGTACTATAATTAGTACGCTCCATATATAGTTAATCTCGCTTATGGTAGTATATAAGGCATGTACTAGTGTAGATGCCTCTTAATCTCTTACCACCATCATCTCTGTGTGAGTTAGGTTCGCTCTCTGCGCCTGTAAGCAGTCTGCTTTCAACAGGTTATGAGCCCTGCGCTCTGAGCATCCTACTTATCACTACTCTACTGTCCTTTCTCCACTGAGTGGCTTGGTACTTAACCTAACACTCATCGTTGTTTGTTTTGCCTTGTTTTTCGTGAGCACAACTGCCACGTCACGACCGTCGTTCTGGTACCACCTGCGTTCCACCAGCTTGCACGGTTATCGAGCAATCCGCTTCTTTTGGTTTTAGGTCAATAGAACTCTCTTGGTGTTCACCAGAGACTTCGCTCCTGGGCTTCCTGATCGTCGAAACACGTGGTTCTTTCGAGGACCTCATCGTTACACGTGCCTCTCGTCACTTGCCCACTCACAAGTCGTCACGCTCAGCCGTTCACTCGCAATTCACTGTTCTTCACCAGAGTGCTCAACTCTGTCCAATTGACATTCTCAAACAGTTTTGTTCACTGCACTAGCACATCGTCACTGTCGTTCGCACAACTCGATCACACACGTTCCGCATCTTTGAACTATCCTCTTGCACAGTCTCGTGTCAATCGGTTCATTGCTGCTCGTGCAATCGACGTTTTACTGCTAGTGCTCAACTCGCCTAATTGTGATACTGCAAGTGTCCTGCCCACTGCTCGTGCATTTCAGCCCAGCTCGCCTCGCAACTTTGCCACATCGTTTGCGCCATTCTCAGCTACCACCTCATACCATATCACGTCTATCACCACTTTACTTCACCTGCAACCATGAGTTTTTGCAACACCTCAGTTTGACAAACTGAGCACTGCCAACTACCAACTCTGGTCTTGCAACATGAAAGCATGGTTACGCTCTCAGGAGCTATGGCGTCTGGTTACTGGTGAATGCAAGCGTCCTGTGCTCTCTCTTACGCCGTCTATGGCTGAGATCGAGGCACACGACATATGGACAAGCAAGTCGACTGCTGCTGCTGGCTACATCCACAGTCATGTTCAGAACGAGCTCAAATCACAATTGGCTCACATTCTGCATGACCCAGTTAGCATGTGGTCAACTCTGGCAGCTGTTGGTCAAATGGCACACTCTGTTTCGCCCCCAGCAGAGGAGACATCACAAATCGTGAAGTATGCAGGTTTTGCATCTGCACTTGCTACGGGTGACGCACAAGGCAATGATTTCGACTGGCTCGCAGATACAGGTGCAACTAGCCATATGACACCTCATCAAGACTGGATTGTGGAGTACAAACCTCACTGTGTCCCAATTCGTCTTGCAGATGATTCTATCGTCTATTCTGAGGGTGTTGGCAATGTGGTGTTCCATCCAGTCATCAATGGCAAGAAAGCAGATGCAGTAGTCATTAAACGTGTTCTGCATGTCCCCAAGTTGTGCAACAACCTGCTTGCATGTCTGTACCTCACCAAGCGCTCTGGCATCCTGATTGAGATCGATGCAAAGAAGATGTACTTCAACTGCTCTGGCAAGACCATCTTCACTGCAACTATCAATGCATCACACTCTGCCATTCTGGATGGTCTCACATGTCCCATTTGCGAATCTCCGTTGCTCTGCTTCATTGTCATCCACTCTACCCTTAATGCAGAGCTCTGGCATCGTCGTTGCACACATCAACAAGCTGCTCACCAAGGGTCTGGTCACTGGCATGCTTGTTGTTAGATTACATAGGCAATCATCACCATCAGCAGTTAAGATTAGATAGTGCGGACTATAATTAGTTTGCTCCACATTTAGCTTAGTTCGCTTCTGGTAGTATATATAGCATGTACTAGTGTAGATGCCTCTTAATCTATTACCACTACCATCCCACCTGAGTTAGGGCCACTCTCTGTGCCTATAAGCATCCGCTTTTAACAGATTATGAGCCCTGCACTCTGAGCAGTCCCTACTCATTGCTACTCTCTCTTATTCTCACTCTCCTTTCACCTGGGTGGCTTGGTACTTAACCTAACACTCATTCGCGCTCGTTTCGCCTCGTTGTTTCACGAGCAGGACTGCCACGCCACGACCGTTGTTCTGGTACCACTCTCGTTCCGCCAGCTCAATCGGTCCTCGTGCAATTCACTCTTTTTCTTTACAGGTCCTCTGCACTCTCTTGGTTTCACACCAGAGACTGCTTCAGCTTTGGGCTTCCCAGAGCTGTCCGCTCTTTTGCGCTTTTAGGGCTTCCCTGATCGTTGCCCCACTCCGTTCTTTCGAGGATCCACTCTTCATACGATCCCCTCGCTGCCTGCCGACTGCCACGTCACTACGCTCCGTCGTTCTTCCGCAATCAACCGGTCTTCACCAGAGTGCTCAACTCCTCGAGTTAGGACCTCGAAATTTGTTCAGCTCACTGCGGCCTCACATCGACATCAACTCCATTGCAACTCAGCATACCACTTCCTTCATCATCGATACATCGAGCCCCCAACTCTCATCTCGATCGGTTGTATCGTTGTCGAGCAATTCACACTTTAGTACCCAAGTGCTCAACTCCTTGAGTTTGCAACTCCAATTTTGTCATCGTCGCTGCACCCCGAGTTCGTCATCGTTACCTCTATAACTTAGCAGTCCCAGGTTTCGTGTGTTCGACTATCGGTCTGTTAGATTACATAGGATTGGACTGACCATCAGCAGTAGATTAGATATCGCGTACTATAATTAGTACGCTCCATATATAGTTAATCTCGCTTATGGTAGTATATAAGGCATGTACTAGTGTAGATGCCTCTTAATCTCTTACCACCATCATCTCTGTGTGAGTTAGGTTCGCTCTCTGCGCCTGTAAGCAGTCTGCTTTCAACAGGTTATGAGCCCTGCGCTCTGAGCATCCTACTTATCACTACTCTACTGTCCTTTCTCCACTGAGTGGCTTGGTACTTAACCTAACACTCATCGTTGTTTGTTTTGCCTTGTTTTTCGTGAGCACAACTGCCACGTCACGACCGTCGTTCTGGTACCACCTGCGTTCCACCAGCTTGCACGGTTATCGAGCAATCCGCTTCTTTTGGTTTTAGGTCAATAGAACTCTCTTGGTGTTCACCAGAGACTTCGCTCCTGGGCTTCCTGATCGTCGAAACACGTGGTTCTTTCGAGGACCTCATCGTTACACGTGCCTCTCGTCACTTGCCCACTCACAAGTCGTCACGCTCAGCCGTTCACTCGCAATTCACTGTTCTTCACCAGAGTGCTCAACTCTGTCCAATTGACATTCTCAAACAGTTTTGTTCACTGCACTAGCACATCGTCACTGTCGTTCGCACAACTCGATCACACACGTTCCGCATCTTTGAACTATCCTCTTGCACAGTCTCGTGTCAATCGGTTCATTGCTGCTCGTGCAATCGACGTTTTACTGCAAGTGCTCAACTCGGCCTAATTGTGATACTGCAAGTGTCCTGCCCACTGCTCGTGCATTTCAGCCCAGCTCGCCTCGCAACTTTGCCACATCGTTTGCGCCATTCTCAGCTACCACCTCATACCATATCACGTCTATCACCACTTTACTTCACCTGCAACCATGAGTTTTTGCAACACCTCAGTTTGACAAACTGAGCACTGCCAACTACCAACTCTGGTCTTGCAACATGAAAGCATGGTTACGCTCTCAGGAGCTATGGCGTCTGGTTACTGGTGAATGCAAGCGTCCTGTGCTCTCTCTTACGCCGTCTATGGCTGAGATCGAGGCACACGACATATGGACAAGCAAGTCGACTGCTGCTGCTGGCTACATCCACAGTCATGTTCAGAACGAGCTCAAATCACAATTGGCTCACATTCTGCATGACCCAGTTAGCATGTGGTCAACTCTGGCAGCTGTTGGTCAAATGGCACACTCTGTTTCGCCCCAGCAGAGGAGACATCACAAATCGTGAAGTATGCAGGTTTTGCATCTGCACTTGCTACGGGTGACGCACAAGGCAATGATTTCGACTGGCTCGCAGATACAGGTGCAACTAGCCATATGACACCTCATCAAGACTGGATTGTGGAGTACAAACCTCACTGTGTCCCAATTCGTCTTGCAGATGATTCTATCGTCTATTCTGAGGGTGTTGGCAATGTGGTGTTCCATCCAGTCATCAATGGCAAGAAAGCAGATGCAGTAGTCATTAAACGTGTTCTGCATGTCCCCAAGTTGTGCAACAACCTGCTTGCATGTCTGTACCTCACCAAGCGCTCTGGCATCCTGATTGAGATCGATGCAAAGAAGATGTACTTCAACTGCTCTGGCAAGACCATCTTCACTGCAACTATCAATGCATCACACTCTGCCATTCTGGATGGTCTCACATGTCCCATTTGCGAATCTCCGTTGCTCTGCTTCATTGTCATCCACTCTACCCCTTAATGCAGAGCTCTGGCATCGTCGTTGCACACATCAACAAGCTGCTCACCAAGGGTCTGGTCACTGGCATGCTTGTTGTTAGATTACATAGGCAATCATCACCATCAGCAGTTAAGATTAGATAGTGCGGACTATAATTAGTTTGCTCCACATTTAGCTTAGTTCGCTTCTGGTAGTATATATAGCATGTACTAGTGTAGATGCCTCTTAATCTATTACCACTACCATCCCACCTGAGTTAGGGCCACTCTCTGTGCCTATAAGCATCCGCTTTTAACAGATTATGAGCCCTGCACTCTGAGCAGTCCCTACTCATTGCTACTCTCTTATTCTCACTCTCCTTTCACCTGGGTGGCTTGGTACTTAACCTAACACTCATTCGCGCTCGTTTCGCCTCGTTGTTTCACGAGCAGGACTGCCACGTCACGACCGTTGTTCTGGTACCACTCTCGTTCCGCCAGCTCAATCGGTCCTCGTGCAATTCACTCTTTTTCTTTACAGGTCCTCTGCACTCTCTTGGTTTCACACCAGAGACTGCTTCAGCTTTGGGCTTCCCAGAGCTGTCCGCTCTTTTGCGCTTTTAGGGCTTCCCTGATCGTTGCCCCACTCCGTTCTTTCGAGGATCCACTCTTCATACGATCCCCTCGCTGCCTGCCGACTGCCACGTCACTACGCTCCGTCGTTCTTCCGCAATCAACTGGTCTTCACCAGAGTGCTCAACTCCTCGAGTTAGGACCTCGAAATTTGTTCAGCTCACTGCGGCCTCACATCGACATCAACTCCATTGCAACTCAGCATACCACTTCCTTCATCATCGATACATCGAGCCCCCAACTCTCATCTCGATCGGTTGTATCGTTGTCGAGCAATTCACACTTTAGTACC
Source organism: Stropharia rugosoannulata (assembly GCA_028532985.1). Taxonomy (NCBI): domain Eukaryota; kingdom Fungi; phylum Basidiomycota; class Agaricomycetes; order Agaricales; family Strophariaceae; genus Stropharia; species Stropharia rugosoannulata. The sequence goes on along the minus strand of JANCIK010000010.1, from coordinate 2,497,181 downwards.
CAAGTGCTCAACTCCTTGAGTTTGCAACTCCAATTTTGTCATCGTCGCTGCACCCCGAGTTCGTCATCGTTACCTCTATAACTTAGCAGTCCCAGGTTTCGTGTGTTCGACTATCGGTCTGTTAGATTACATAGGATTGGACTGACCATCAGCAGTAGATTAGATATCGCGTACTATAATTAGTACGCTCCATATATAGTTAATCTCGCTTATGGTAGTATATAAGGCATGTACTAGTGTAGATGCCTCTTAATCTCTTACCACCATCATCTCTGTGTGAGTTAGGTTCGCTCTCTGCGCCTGTAAGCAGTCTGCTTTCAACAGGTTATGAGCCCTGCGCTCTGAGCATCCTACTTATCACTACTCTACTGTCCTTTCTCCACTGAGTGGCTTGGTACTTAACCTAACACTCATCGTTGTTTGTTTTGCCTTGTTTTTTCGTGAGCACAACTGCCACGTCACGACCGTCGTTCTGGTACCACCTGCTCCACCAGCTTGCACGGTTATCGAGCAATCCGCTTCTTTTGGTTTTAGGTCAATAGAACTCTCTTGGTGTTCACCAGAGACTTCGCTCCCTGGGCTTCCCTGATCGTCGAAACACGTGGTTCTTTCGAGGACCTCATCGTTACACGTGCCTCTCGTCACTTGCCCACTCACAAGTCGTCACGCTCAGCCGTTCACTCGCAATTCACTGTTCTTCACCAGAGTGCTCAACTCTGTCCAATTGACATTCTCAAACAGTTTTGTTCACTGCACTAGCACATCGTCACTGTCGTTCGCACAACTCGATCACACACGTTCCGCATCTTTGAACTATCCTCTTGCACAGTCTCGTGTCAATCGGTTCATTGCTGCTCGTGCAATCGACGTTTTACTGCAAGTGCTCAACTCGGCCTAATTGTGATACTGCAAGTGTCCTGCCCACTGCTCGTGCATTTCAGCCCAGCTCGCCTCGCAACTTTGCCACATCGTTTGCGCCATTCTCAGCTACCACCTCATACCATATCACGTCTATCACCACTTTACTTCACCTGCAACCATGAGTTTTTTGCAACACCTCAGTTTGACAAACTGAGCACTGCCAACTACCAACTCTGGTCTTGCAACATGAAAGCATGGTTACGCTCTCAGGAGCTATGGCGTCTGGTTACTGGTGAATGCAAGCGTCCTGTGCTCTCTCTTACGCCGTCTATGGCTGAGATCGAGGCACACGACATATGGACAAGCAAGTCGACTGCTGCTGCTGGCTACATCCACAGTCATGTTCAGAACGAGCTCAAATCACAATTGGCTCACATTCTGCATGACCCAGTTAGCATGTGGTCAACTCTGGCAGCTGTTGGTCAAATGGCACACTCTGTTTCGCCCCCAGCAGAGGAGACATCACAAATCGTGAAGTATGCAGGTTTTGCATCTGCACTTGCTACGGGTGACGCACAAGGCAATGATTTCGACTGGCTCGCAGATACAGGTGCAACTAGCCATATGACACCTCATCAAGACTGGATTGTGGAGTACAAACCTCACTGTGTCCCAATTCGTCTTGCAGATGATTCTATCGTCTATTCTGAGGGTGTTGGCAATGTGGTGTTCCATCCAGTCATCAATGGCAAGAAAGCAGATGCAGTAGTCATTAAACGTGTTCTGCATGTCCCCAAGTTGTGCAACAACCTGCTTGCATGTCTGTACCTCACCAAGCGCTCTGGCATCCTGATTGAGATCGATGCAAAGAAGATGTACTTCAACTGCTCTGGCAAGACCATCTTCACTGCAACTATCAATGCATCGCACTCTGCCATTCTGGATGGCCTCACTCGTCCCATTTGCGAATCTGCACACTCTGCTTCGTCGTCGTCAACTCTACCCCTCAATGCAGAGCTCTGGCATCATCGTTGCGGACATCACAGCCATGCACACATCAACAAGCTGCTTTCGAAGGATCTGGTCACTGGCATGCTCGTAACGTCGAAAGAGCAACCAGATCCAATTTGCGAACCATGCTTAGCTGGCAAGATGACGTCTGGTACATTTCCGAGCTCAACTCGCAAATCGACGAAACCGCTTGAATTGGTGCATTCTGACTTGCATGGTCCGCTCTCAGTGCCCACACCTGAGGGACATCGCTACTGGATCACATTCATCGACGACTGCACTCACCTGCATGCTGTCATGTTCCTAAAGCGCAAGTCGGACGCATTTGATGCATTCAAGGTGTACAAGGCATATGCAGAGAACCAGCTGAATGCGAAAATCAAGGCAATGCAGGATGACAAGGCTGGTGAATACATGTCAAACGAGTTCATACGGTTTATGGAGCAATGCAGCATTCACAGACGACACAGCACATGCAATTGGCCTCAGCAGAATGGTGTTGCTGAACGCGCCAATCGCACTATTGCTGAACACGTCACTGCAATGCTTGTAGAAGCAAAGCTGCCACTCTCGTTTTGGCGACTTGCAGTCATGGCTTACATTCACATGTGGAACAGGCTCCCTATGTTGTCTCTGACTGACTCTGTTCCCTACACTGCATGGCATGGCAAGAAACCCGATATGAGCCATCTCCGTGTTTTTGGTTGTGCTGCATATGTCTTTGTGCAGAGAGACAAACGCAAGTCACTGCAACCACACGTTGAGAAGTGCATCTTCGTCGGTTATCCTACAGGCTACAAAGGCTGGCAGTTCTACAATCCGTCCACTAAGAAGTATGTGATCTCTGAACGTGCTATCTTTGATGAACGCAGCTTTCCTGGTTTGAAGATTACTTCACCAATTAACCTGTTTCCAAAGGGCATGCCTTCACACTTCTCAGATGTGCCAGATTCTGGGGGGGATTCAACTGCTGCTGCTGCCTATTTGCCTGACTTGGATACTGATGACTCGGACGCACCAACTGCACCTCCTTCGGCGGGACCAGCACCATCTGACTCGTCGTCTGACGACGAACAAGATGCACCTACTCCAAACTCGCAGAAACCAACTGCTTGTGCGAAATCGTCGAGTTTACCGAAGTGCTCAACTTTGCCCAATTTGCATTCTGGGAAATCGCATGTGCATTCCGGTCCAACCACTGGTCCTAGCAAGTCGAGTCAAGTACCATCGGATAGGGCGTCGAAAGACGAGTCTGACAGTACCACAGTCAAGTTGGAGTCATCGCATCGCATTCCGCAATCGACGAAAACACCGACATGCTCAACTCGACGAGATCAGCATTCTGCTCCAAACGTGCCCAAACCGCCTCGTACTGTTGCACCTCCCATTCCTGTGGAACCCAAAGTCGTTGCTGAGCCTCTGAGACGCACTACACGTGAATCTCGACCTCCTGGTGAATGGTGGAAATGTTGAAAGCAGACTGCTTACAGGCGCAGAGAGCGAACCTAACTCACACAGAGATGGTGGTGGTAAGAGATCAAGAGGCATCTACACTAGTACATGCCTTATATACTACCATAAGCGAGATTAACTATATATGGAGCGTACTAATTATAGTATGCGATGTCTAATCTACTGCTGATGGTCAAGTCCAATCCTATGTAATCTAACACTCCCCCGTGACCAAGGCAGTCTCTATACTACAGTATATACACTATGGTCGAACTCCCATGTGAGAGCGACAGTAATCTACTTTAACTGCTGAGAGTGGTTTGGTGAGAATGTCAGCCACCTGTTGTGTTGTGGGTATAAACGAAGGTGTAATGACTCTGTTCTTTACAGCGTCGCGTAGCCAGTAAAAACGAAGGTCGAGGTGCTTCATGCGTCCATGGTGCTCTGGGTTCTTCGATACACTGATAGCAGACTGATTGTCAATGTGCAGTGTGGAGGGAACCGGAATCGTGTAGCCAAACTCGCGCAGAATGTTGCACATCCAGGAGATCTCCTTGCCAGCCTCAACTGCAGCCACAAACTCAGCTTCAGTGGTAGAGAGTGTCACAATGCTCTGCAATTTGCTAGACCAGCTAATTGCACCACCAGCCATGAGAACGACGTATCCACCTGTAGAGCGCCCAGTGTCCTTGCAATCGCCATGTGCAGCATCACAGTAAGTTGTGAACAGGTCTGTACCAAGTGAACCAGAGTAAACCAACTTGTACTCAAGTGTTCCTTTCAGATACTTGAACAAGTGCTTGACTGCTGTCCAGTGCTGCGGTCCAGGATTGCTGTTGAAACGTGCGAGATAGGACACAGTGTGTGCAATGTCAGGACGTGTCATTGTGGCGAGGTACTGGAGAGAACCGATGGCGCTGAGGTAGGGAACATTTTGCATGAACTCAATGTCGTCAGAACTGCTAGGTGCCATTGCACGAGTGAGGACGGTGCCAGCTGACATGGGAGTGGTGACAGGAATCGCATCTTGCATACTGTAACGTTCAAGCATGTCCAGAATGAACTGGCGCTGGTGAAGCGAAATCTTGCATTTGCTGCGATCCCTGGTTATGCCAACACCTAGTAGAAACTCCGTAGCACCGAGATCCCTGCATTTGAATCGTTCACTGAGTTGCTTCACAGCACGGTCAATGGATGAAGTTGATTTGGATGCAAACGTGATGTCGTCAATGTAGATAGGCACGAAAATGCGAACTGTGCCATCTGAGTAGATGTACACGGACCTGTCTGCTTCCACACGCTTGAAACCCATATCAGTGAGAACAGAGTGTAACTTCGTGTTCCACTGCCTAGCTGATTGCTTGAGACCGTAAAGCGACTTGCGCAGCTTGCAGACCTTGTTTGGTGCGCCTTCGTGAAATCCCTCAGGTTGCAGCATATAGATGTCCTCATCCAAGTCACCATTGGTGAATGCAGACGAGATGTCCACAGAGCGTAGCTCGAGGTCTTCTGCAGCTGCAATAGCCAGTATCATGCGCAAGGTTGTTGGACGGAAGGTGGGAGCAAAGACTTCGGTGTAGTCGACTCCAGGACGCTGGCTGTAGCCCTTTGCGACAATACAAGCCTTGTAACGCTCCACAGTGCCATCTGCATGACGTTTGACCTTGAAGACCCAACCAGAACCAATAGCTTTTGCACCAGGTGGCAAGTCGACGATTTCCCAAGTGTTGTTCTGCAACAGTGTGTTGTACTCTGCGTTTGCTGCATCTCGCCATCTGTCTGCGTCGTCGCCCTTGAGTGCTTGCTTGTAGTTCTTGGGATCTGACACAGTAGCAGCACCAGCAAACTGAACCTCTTCCAGACCTTCGTCAACAGTGTAACTGTCAAGTTCGTCGTTATCGAGGTCGTCAGTCTCAGAAGGCGGTGTAGACGGCGGGAGGGGCACAGCAGCAGGTTTGACTTTCCACCATTCACCAGGAGGTCGAGATTCACGTGTAGTGCGTCTCAGAGGCTCAGCAACGACTTTGGGTTCCACAGGAATGGGAGGTGCAACAGTACGAGGCAGTTGGGGCACGTTTGGAGCAGAATGCTGATCTCGTCGAGTTGAGCATGTCGGTGTTTTCGTCGATTGCGGAATGCGATGCGATGACTCCAACTTGACTGTGGTACTGTCAGACTCGTCTTTCGACGCCCTATCCGATGGTACTTGACTCGACTTGCTAGGACCAGTGGTTGGACCGGAATGCACATGTGATTTCCCAGAATGCAAATTGGGCAAAGTTGAGCACTTCGGTAAACTCGACGATTTCGCACAAGCAGTTGGTTTCTGCGAGTTTGGAGTAGGTGCATCTTGTTCGTCGTCAGACGACGAGTCAGATGGTGCTGGTCCCGCCGAAGGAGGTGCAGTTAGTGTGTCCGAGTCATCAGTATCCAAGTCAGGCAAATAGGCAGCAGTTGAATCCCCCCCAGAATCTGGCACATCTGAGAAGTGTGAAGGCGTGCCCTTTGGAAACAGGTTAATTGGTGAAGTAATCTTCAAACCAGGAAAGCTGCGTTCATCAAAGATAGCACGTTCAGAGATCACATACTTCTTAGTGGACGGATTGTAGAACTGCCAGCCTTTGTAGCCTGTAGGATAAGCGACGAAAATGCACTTCTCAACATGTGGTTGCAGTGACTTGCGTTTGTCTCCGCCACGCTTCTCTTTCCGGTACTCCCATCTGGTGGCTGTGCAGTCTAGCTCACCACTCGTCACATCGACCAACACTCTTCTCCACCAGACCCGATCTCTGATCGCAGTACACATCTGAGTTCTTACTCACTTTAGTCCTATGCCTCCCAAAGGAGGAGCCGGCTGCGGCCGTGGATCTTCTAGGGGGTCCTCGGCTGCTGCTTCTCCTACCTCGCGCTCGAGCTCCCTTCCCAACCCCTCCAACCCTCGATCCAGCTCGAGGCTTACACCTGGACCTCCTACGGATACTCCCAAGGATGACGACTCTGACTCTTCCGATGAAGACGATGCTCAGACGGCTCGTGGCGACGACCGTTCCTCTTCTCTGCCCGCCTCTTCCTCCGGGGGGGGAACCGGCCCCTCTCTGCCCACGCCTCAATTCCTTAATCTCGTCTGCACCGATGAGACTGCAAATTTGGACCTCGAAGCTATTGTGCACGCCCTGAACGAGACCACGGCCTGGCTCGAACTCAATTCCAACTGGGACAATTATGAAGATGAGGCTCGTAACCCAAACGATCTCCGCCTTGCGCTGCTCGGCCTTGTTAACAGGGCTTCCGGCATCCCTTGGGCTCAACCTCAAGCTGCGATGGACACCACCTCTGATGGCGAAGGGGCCCCCACCGCATCTCTTGCCCCCCCGGCTTCTGCCGTCCCTCCCCCTCCCCCAGCTCCGGCTGCGGCCCAGGCTGAGGAACCATCAGATGCCGAGACCGAGACCCCGGCTCCTAAACGGGCCCGGCCAACCGGTAACGTCAACCCGCGGCCCTCCAGGCCCGTCCGCCCGTTTCAGCGGCCTCCCATGCCGCCGGCCATCAACCTCGCGACTAAGCCCCGTAAGTCCTACTCGGCTGCGGCCAGGTCGCGTCCTCCCCCTGCCAACGTTGGCAAAGGCCCGGCTGGGCTTGTTCAGCTCGCCCAGGCCCTCCCCAACATTCCTGCTCGCCAGATCATCGAGATCCAGCAGCAAGCCTCTGGCTCTCAACCCAAGCGCAAGCGAGGGATTCCTTCTTACACTGCGTCCGGTCCTACCCGGAAGCAGGCCTTTCTCACGTTTGCGGATCCGTCCAAGGGACCGCAATCACATAATCTCAGCCTTGACTTGCTTGTCTCGGCGGCCAATACAGTCTTCATCGCCGAGAAGTCTAGGTTCCGGGTCCTTTCTGCCTCCGTTGCGTACGAAGGCTGGTCCCTTGCTACAAACGAGGTTCCCAATGCTCATACGTTGGACGCCTTGTATTGGAGTTTTGAACCCATGTTCCGCAACTCGCCCTGGGCGGGTATGAAATATGTGGTTGACCTTCCCCAGTCGTGGTCTTACCTCAAGATCGTTGACGTTCCCACCTTTGCATCGCCTTTTACGATGGTCAAGGTTACCCCCGAGGAGGTCAACAACGCTATGAAGGCGTCTCCCCTCGCTCCTGATTTCAAGCTTCGGTCTTCTGTCCGACTTGACAGGGTCTCCAAAGCCAGTTCTAACTCAACTGCGTACTTTGAGGTCTGGGATTCCCAACAGGGTACCCGTGCGAAGCGCCTTATCGGGCGCACCATTATGATCAAAGGCCGCTCCTGCCGCATCATGGCAGCGAGGGCCCGCGTCGGCGTCTCACTTTGCACTCGTTGCTATAGGTGGGGCCACCCTACATCGGCATGCCGCGCGTTCCATGTGCGCTGCCCTCATTGCAGTGGCCTGCATGATGCGGCTTCGCACCGTCAGCTCTGCGGCCCCTGCAAAGGGAACCCTAAGGCTAACCCCCCTGTCGCGCCCACCCCAAAAGGCGAAGACTGTCCACATGCGCCAAGGTGCCCCAACTGCAAGGGGGACCACAGCGCTACAGACAGAAGGCACTGTCCCTTCTGGCGCCACTGCTATGATCCCGAGTGGATCACTGCTAAATATGCCCAGGTACGCACCCCAAATGCGAGCCAGCGTAACAATTCTAACTCCCCCCGTTCAGCTCAATGAGAGGGCCGGAGAGTCTTAGGGTTTTATCTTTCAATGTAGCAAAGAATTACTTGCTTATTGATGTACTTCTAAATCTATGCCATAACAAGTATGATTTAATATTTATACAAGAACCTGCCTGGCAGACTGTAAGATCCGCTCCATCTACGTCTAACCCAGACGGCGATGATGTTACTGGCGCACCGCATAACCCTAATTGGGCACCGATGGTACGCCCCCCTGACAGTGAAGGCCCGCCTCGGGTCATGGCCTATATCGCTAGCCGATTGTCCACACTGCGCCCCACGATGAGATCTGACTTGATCAATCATCGTGATTTACTCCTTGTCTCCCTCTTCCATCAGGGAGCATCCTTTAATTTGCTCAACGTATACAATGATGAGCGTCACTCTGCTGTTCGTCTTCTAGATGACCTGAATCTTCCCATCGACCTGTGCTATATGGGCGGGGATTTTAACTGCCACTCTCGTGAATGGGACCCTAATGTGACCCACCACAGGAGTGCGGCTGACCGGCTGCTCGACATGGCAGCCACCTTTACACTCAGCCTGGGTCGCTTCCGCAACCCAGGACCTACTTTTGTTTCGCGCAATGCGAGGCTTACCCCATCAGTCATTGATCTGATGTTCATCCCCACTTCCGATTCACTCATGTGCCTTGTTGAGCGTATCGAAGACCTTAAACTGGCCTCTGATCACTGCCCTTTGGCGGTGTCATTGCCCCTCTCTCTAACCATTTCTGACCCCCTCAGAAAGTCTCTTAAACCTGGGTCGGAGGCCGAAGACGCCTTCCTCACAGACATTATGGAATCAATAAGCGTACTTAGTTGCACTATTGATACTCCGGCTCAGGTGGACGCATGTGCTTCGGCCATTGCTGACGCCTTCTCCACAGCATGGAACAAACATGCTGTTGAGGCCCGTATTGTTCCTCATTCCAAACCCTGGTGGGATTGGGGTTGCCAAGATGCCCTCGATTTGTACAAAGCTGATCACTCTGCTACGAATTGGAGAAAGTTCTGTGCTAACACCAGGCGCGCCAAACGTGTTTTCTTCGATGCTCGCATCAAGGAAATCTCTGAATCTAAGAAACGTCCGTGGGATCTCATGAATTGGATCCAACAGCGTAAAAATCCCCCCTGTGAGTCTATTCTTTACAATGGCTCTCCATGTCATGACCTCCCAGATCTTTGGGATGCACTCCACAACACATATAATGTGGCCTCTGACCGTGTTTGTGATGTTTCTATTCTCGAAGAAATGGACCAGGTCCCCGTGAGGGAATGGGTCAACTTCTCTCAGCTAGAACTTACTGACGCTCTTGCGTCTTGTTCTAACAATTCATCCCCTGGGCCTGACCATGTTACATGGCGGCACTTAAAAAGGATTGTTCGCAACGACTCTTGTCGCAGCGTGATCCTAGCGTTGGCTAATGGGTGTATTCGTGCTTCCCATTGGCCTAAACACTTTAAGGAATCGGTTTCTGTGGTCATCCCTAAACCCAATAAACCCTCCTACACAACTCCAAAGGACTTCAGGCCAATCGTCCTCCTGAATACCCTTGGTAAACTTCTCGAAAAGCTTCTTGCCAATCGCTTCCAGTTTGATATGATCAAACTCGACCTTGTCCACCCGAACCAATTTGGCAGTATCCGCCAGCGTTCTACGGAAGATGCAGGAGTCTACCTTACCCATCTTGTTCGCGCAGGATGGGCCAGGGGGCTCAAGACTAGCGTGGTGGCATTCGACATCGCGCAGTTCTTTCCGTCGCTCAACCATGAATTTTTGTTGGCGACCCTTGCAAGGCTCGGCTTTCCTCACATTGTGACGAAATTCTTTGCCTCTTACCTTGTTGACAGAGTTACATCGTACCTCTGGAACAATTACTCTTCTGGTCCTAAACAGGCGGACGTTGGGTGTGGCCAAGGCTCCGCCCTCTCCCCTGTTTTATCCTCCATTTATATTTCTCCTATCATGAAGATATACGATTTACGAGCCGTGAATGTTGACACGACGCTCCTATCCTTCGTTGATGATGGTACCCTAGTTACTCAATCTGGTAATCTGGGCACCAACAATGTTATTCTCAAGGCTGGCTACGCCTACCTTGTCGACTTATTCACTGCTGCTGGACTTCGTATGGAACATAACAAGTCCGAGCTGTTTCACTTCTCGCGGTCGAGAGACGGCTTCAATCCTCCTCTGGACACTGGGTTCACCCCGTTCACCGGAAATAACCCTCTCACCCCTAAGCCCATCTGGCGCTATTTGGGATTCTTCTTCGATCGTGAGCTTAGATTTCACGAACACGTCCGCTTTTATTCCACCAAAGCATTGACCACGGTGAAAGCCATGGGCATGCTTGGTAACTCAGCCAGAGGCTTGTCTCCTAAACAGAGACGCCTCCTTTACCGGTCGTGCGTCCTACCCATTGCGACGTACGGCTACAAACTTTGGTATTACAAGTCCGCCCCCATGGAGGGCATCTTGAAAAACCTTACTAGCATGCAGCGCAGAGCAGCTGTATGGATCACAGGTGCATTCCGCACCTCGCCTACTGGCGGCGTTCAGGCCATCACTGGCCTCATGCCAATTCACCTCCACCTTCGTAAACTGAGACTCCGGTCTGTTTACCGTGTGGCTACATTGTCGGACACTCATCCTACAAGATCCCTATTATCGGGCCCATATGCTAAGAGTAGCGATCCCCACTACCATGCGTTATTTCGTATCCCTGAACGTGTTCGCGAGAAACTCAGGGGCAGCATCCCAGATATTCAAGTCGACCTTCCTTTCATGACTGAGACTTTCTCTCCGTGCGCGGATGAGGCTCAGCCAGAAAAGCGGCTCTTGGATTTATTTCCTAACCACATACACTTCCGTCTTAGATCGGAGTATGTCCCTGTCGAACACAAGGACGTCTCTGATTTCGACGGCGACCTTGTCGCGTATCACGAGTGGATTCGTCTCCACATCGAAAATGCACGTCACAAACATTATAACTCTATCTGCAAGAAAGCAGAGGAGACCCTTGACTCAATCTTGATTGGCACGAACGCTTCTGTCCCTGCCAGCAAGCTTCACCAAGCCCTCGCGGGTGCGGTGCTATATCAAAACGGCGTACATATTGATGATGTCAAATACGTCGCTGGTAAGGTCCTCGCTCCCGATGCGGAGCTAGCGGCTATTCGCTACGCTATTGTCCGTGCTCTACAGCGAGACAATTGCACTAACATTCATTTGTTCACGGACTCTCTATCTGCTGCCAAGAGAGCCCTGGACCCATCTATTCACTCCGGCCAAGGTCATTCCTTGGCTGTTTGTCGTGTCCTAGGCGAATGGTTCTCCAAGGACCCCTCGCACTCTATTACATTCGTCGATGTCCCATCCAAATCGGAATGGGGCATTCATCATGAAGCTCACCTTCTTTTGAAGGGCCAACCCCGGGTACTCGGCAGGTACCAGGACTCCTCCTTGGACAGCTGCCGCAAAGCGGTTGCTGACCAACAACTACGGGCCTGGCGTCAACTGTTCTTTCGAGATACAGATCATGCAGGACATAATTTCCTCCAGCTCGACTCAATCGATGGGGAACATTGTATCAAACCATCATACGCCAAGGGCGGATCGTGGCTCTCTTCTTGTGGGGACTCAATTTCTCTCACCTCGCGCATGACCCGGTGCCTACTAGGGCATGCGCCCATCGGTGCTTATTTTAAGCGCTTTAACATTGACGAAAAGTACTCCTGTGACTGCGGGGTCCTCCTCCAGACCAGGCAACACTTGATTGAGTGTCCGTTACTCAAGCACTCTTACGACGGCGTTCCGACCTACCTCCCTACGCTTCTCAAATTCTTGCGAGACAATCCCACTGTCTTTGCTAACTCTCCCCCCGCCGGGGTCGGATAACAGCTTTGGAGGCCTTGCAGTGATTGTGATGATTGCCAGCCATGGCCAGCTTCGGCATTAATGGCATGCACCCCATCAGCCTGATCCCCGTCCTTAAATGGTGCATGATGAGTGACTGTTGGGGCTTTCCAGGTCTCATCACCAGAAGGGTTTCGGACAAAGCCTTTAGGTGCGGTGCATGGTGAACCATGACTGGGCGCTTCGGCCATCACAGAGTAAGGAGCCTCCTCTAGCTTTTTTGACATGACGCGCTATTCTGCGTGTCTAGTCCCTGTCTGACGTGTTACCTGCTTAACCTTGTTCCACGTGTTGTGTCTCACCTGGGGAGTATGTTTCCCTCTCTACCGTAGGTAGTATTCTGTGATGTATTTCGCAGCGCGGACTGTGTTCGGACACCGCGTAATAAATTGGCGCAAGCCATGATTACAAAAAAAAAAAAAAAAAAGACTTGCGTTTGTCTCTCTGCACAAAGACGTACGCAGCACAACCAAAAACACGGAGATGGCTCATATCGGGTTTCTTGCCATGCCATGCAGTGTAGGGCACAGAGTCAGTCAGAGACGACGTAGGGAGCCTATTCCACACGTGAATGTAAGCCATGACTGCAAGTCGCCAGAACGAGAGTGGGAGCTTTGCCTCTACAAGCATTGCAGTGACATGCTCAGCAATAGTGCGATTGGCGCGTTCAGCAACACCATTCTGCTGGGGCCGATTGCGTGTGCTGTGTCGTCTGTGAATGCCGCATTGCTCCATAAACCGTATGAACTCGTTTGACATGTATTCACCAGCCTTGTCATCCTGCATTGCCTTGATTTTCGCATTCAGCTGGTTCTCTGCATATGCCTTGTACACCTTGAATGCATCAAATGCGTCCGACTTGCGCTTTAGGAACATGACAGCATGCAGGTGAGTGCAGTCGTCGATGAATGTGATCCAGTAGCGATGTCCCTCAGGTGTGGGCACTGAGAGCGGACCATGCAAGTCAGAATGCACCAATTCAAGCGGTTTCGTCGATTTGCGAGTTGAGCTCGGAAATGTACCAGACGTCATCTTGCCAGCTAAGCATGGTTCGCAAATTGGATCTGGTTGCTCTTTCGACGTTACAAGCATGCCAGTGACCAGGTCCTTGGAAAGCAGCTTGTTGATGTGTGCATGGCTGTGATGTCTGCAACGACAATGCCAGAGCTCTGCATTGAGGGGTAGAGTTGACGACGACGAAGCAGAGCACGCAGATTCGCAAATGGGACGTGTGAGACCATCCAGAATGGCAGAGTGCGAGGCATTGATAGTTGCAGTGAAGATGGTCTTGCCAGAGTGGTTGAAGTACATCTTCTTTGCATCGATCTCAATAAGGATGCCAGAGCGCTTGGTGAGGTACAGACATGCAAGCAGGTTGTTGCGCAACTTGGGGACATGCAGAACGCGTTTGATGACTACAGCGTCTGCTTTCTTGCCATTGATGACTGGGTGGAACACCACATTGCCAACACCCTCAGAGTAGACGATAGAATCGTCTGCAAGACGAATTGGGACACAGTGAGGTTTGTACTCCACAATCCAGTCTTGATGAGGTGTCATATGGCTAGTTGCACCTGTATCTGCGAGCCAGTCGAAATCATTGCCTTGTGCGTCACCCGTAGCAAGTGCGGACGCAAAACCTGCATACTCGATGATTTGTGACGTCTCCTCTGCTGGGGGCGAAGCAGAGTGTGCCATTTGACCAACAGCTGCCAGAGTCGACCACATGCTAACTGGGTCATGCAGAATGTGAGCCAAGTGTGATTTGAGCTCGTTCTGAACATGACTGTGGATGTAGCCAGCAGCAGCAGTCGACTTGCTTGTCCATATGTCGTGTGCCTCGATCTCAGCCATAGACGGCGTAAGAGAGAGCACAGGACGCTTGCATTCACCAGTAACCAGACGCCATAGCTCCTGAGAGCGTAACCATGCTTTCATGTTGCAAGACCAGAGTTGGTAGTTGGCAGTGCTCAGTTTGTCAAACTGAGGTGTTGCGAAGAAACTCATGATTGCAGGTGAAGCGAAGTGGTGATAGACGTGAAGTGGTATGAGGTGATAGCTGAGAATGGCGCAGACGATGTGGCAAAGATGCGGGACGAGCTGGGCTGAAATGCACGAGCAGTGAACAGCACACTTGCAGTATCACAATTAGGTCGAGTTGAGCACTTGCAGTAAAACGTCGATTGCACGAGCAGCAATGAACCGATTGACACGAGACTCAACGAAGGTATAGTTCAATGATGCGGGACGTGTGTGGTCGGGTTGTGCGAACGACAGTGACGATGTGCTAGTGCAGTGAGCAAAACTGTTTGAGAGTGTCAATTGGACGGAGTTGAGCACTCTGGTGAAGAACAGTGAATTGCGAGTGAACGGCTGATCGTGATGGCCTGTGAAGGGGCAGGTGACGAGAGGCACGTGTAACGATGAGGTCCTCGCAAGAACCACGTGTTTCGACGATCAGGGAAGCCCGGGGAGCGAAGTCTCTGGTGAACACCAAGAGAGTGCTATTGACCTAAAACCAAAAGAAGCGGATTGCTCGATAACCGTGCAAGCTGGCAGAATGCAGGTGGTACCAGAACAACGGTCGTGACGTGGCAGTCGTGCTCACGAAAAAACAAGGCAAAACGAACGACAATGAGTGTTAGGTTAAGTACCAAGCCACTCAGTGGAGAAAGGACAGTAGAGTAGTGATAAGTAGGATGCTCAGAGCGCAGGGCTCATAACCTGTTGAAAGCAGACTGCTTACAGGCGCAGAGAGCGAACCTAACTCACACAGAGATGGTGGTGGTAAGAGATTAAGAGGCATCTACACTAGTACATGCCTTATATACTACCATAAGCGAGATTAACTATATATGGAGCGTACTAAATATAGTACGCGATATCTAATCTACTGCTGATGGTCAAGTCCAATCCATGTAATCTAACAGAACGCAGCTTTCCTGGTTTGAAGGTCACTTCACCAATCAATCTGTTTCCAAAGGGCACGCCTTCACACTTCTCAGATGTGCCAGATTCTGGGGGGGATTCAACTGCTACCTATTTGCCTGACTTGGATACTGATGACTCGGATGCACCAACTGCACCTCCTTCGGCGGGACCAGCACCATCTGACTTGTCATCTGACGACAAACATGATGCACCTACTCCCAACTCGCAGAAACTGACTACTGGTGCAAAATTGTCGAGTTTACCAAAGTGCTCAACTCTGCCCAATTTGCATTCTGGGAAATTGCATGTGTATTCCGGTCCAACCACTGGTCCCACCAAGTCGAGTCAAGTACCATCAGATAGGGCGTCGAAAGAGGAGTCTGACAGTACCACACCCAAGTTGGAGTCATTGCATCGCATTCTGCAATCGTCGAAAACACCAACATGCTCAACTTGACGAGATCAGCATTCTGCCCCAAACGTGCCCAAACCGCCTCGTACTGTTGCACCTCCCATTCCTGTGGAACCCAAAGTTGTTGCTGAGCCTCTGAGACGCACTACACGTGAATCTCGACCTCCTGGCAAATGGTGGAAAGTCAAACCTGGTGCTGTGCCCCTCTTAATCTCTTACCACCATCATCTCTGTGTGAGTTAGGTTCGCTCTCTGCGCCTGTAAGCAGTCTGCTTTCAACAGGTTATGAGCCCTGCGCTCTGAGCATCCTACTCATCACTACTCTACTGTCCTTTCTCCACTGAGTGGCTTGGTATTCAACCTAACACTCATCGTCGTTCGTTTTGCCTCGTTTTTTCGTGAGCACGACTGCCACGTCACGACCGTCGTTCTGGTACCACCTGCGTTCCACCAGCTTGCACGGTTATCGAGCAATCCGCCTCTTTTGGTTTTAGGTCAATAGCACTCTCTTGGTGTTCACCAGAGACTTCGCTCCCCGGGCTTCCCTGATCGTCGAAACACGTGGTTCTTTTGAGGACCTCATCGTTACACGTGCCTCTCGTCACTTGCCCACTCACAGGTCGTCACGATCAGCCGTTCACTCGCAATTCACTGTTCTTCACCAGAGTGCTCAACTCCGTCCAATTGACACTCTGAAACAGTTTTGCTCACTGCACTCGCACATCGTCATCGTCGTTCGCACAACTGGATCACACACGTTCCGCATCTTTGAACCACCCTCTTGCACAGTCTCGTGTCAATCGGTTCACTGCTGCTCGTGCAATCGACGTTTTACTGCAAGTGCTCAACTCGGCCTAATTGTGATACTGCAAGTGTTCTGCCCACTGCTCGTGCATCTCACCCCAGCTCGTCTCGCAACTTTGTCACATCGTTTGCGCCATTCTCAGCTACCACCTCATACCATATCACGTCGTTCACCACGTCGCTTCACCTGCAATCATGAGTTTCTTCGCAACACCTCAGTTTGACAAACTGAGCACTGCCAACTACCAACTCTGGTCTTGCAACATGAAAGCATGGTTACGCTCTCAGGAGCTATGGCGTCTGGTTACAGGTGAATGCAAGCGTCCTGTGCTCTCTCTCACGCCGTCTATGGCTGAGATCGAGGCACACGACATATGGACAAGCAAGTCGACTGCTGCTGCTGGCTACATCCACAGTCATGTTCAGAATGAGCTCAAATCACAATTGGCTCACATTCTGCATGACCCAGTTAGCATGTGGTCGACTCTGGCAGCTATTGGTCAAATGGCACACTCTACTTCGCCCCCAGCAGAGGAGACGTCGCAAATCGTCGAGTATGCAGGTTTTGCGTCTGCACTTGCTACGGGTGACGCACAAGGCAACGATTTCGACTGGCTCGCAGATACAGGTGCAACTAGCCATATGACACCTCATCAAGACTGGATTGTGGAGTACAAACCTCACTGTGTCCCAATTCGTCTTGCAGATGATTCTATCGTCTACTCTGAGGGTGTTGGCAATGTGGTGTTCCACCCAGTCATCAATGGCAAGAAAGCAGACGCTGTAGTCATCAAACACGTTCTGCATGTCCCCAAGTTGCGCAACAACCTGCTTGCATGTCTGTACCTCACCAAGCGCTCTGGCATCCTTATTGAGATCGATGCAAAGAAGATGTACTTCAACCACTCTGGCAAGACCATCTTCACTGCAACTATCAATGCCTCGCACTCTGCCATTCTGGATGGTCTCACACGTCCCATTTGCGAATCTGCGTGCTCTGCTTCGTCGTCGTCAACTCTACCCCTCAATGCAGAGCTCTGGCATCGTCGTTGCAGACATCACAGCCATGCACACATCAACAAGCTGCTTTCCAAGGACCTGGTCACTGGCATGCTCGTAACGTCGAAAGAGCAACCAGATCCAATTTGCGAACCATGCTTAGCTGGCAAGATGACGTCTGGTACATTTCCGAGCTCAACTCGCAAATCGACGAAACCGCTTGAATTGGTGCATTCTGACTTGCATGGTCCGCTCTCAGTGCCCACACCTGAGGGACATCGCTACTGGATCACATTCATCGACGACTGCACTCACCTGCATGCTGTCATGTTCCTAAAGCGCAAGTCGGACGCATTTGATGCATTCAAGGTGTACAAGGCATATGCAGAGAACCAGCTGAATGCGAAAATCAAGGCAATGCAGGATGACAAGGCTGGTGAATACATGTCAAACGAGTTCATACGGTTTATGGAGCAATGCAGCATTCACAGACGACACAGCACATGCAATTGGCCTCAGCAGAATGGTGTTGCTGAACGCGCCAATCGCACTATTGCTGAACACGTCACTGCAATGCTTGTAGAAGCAAAGCTCCCACTCTCGTTTTGGCGACTTGCAGTGTTTGCTTACATTCACGTGTGGAACAGGCTACCTACGTCGTCTCTGACTGACTCTGTTCCCTACACTGCATGGCATGGCAAGAAACCTGATATGAGCCATCTCCGTGTTTTTGGTTGTGCTGCGTACGTCTTTGTGCAGAGAGACAAACGCAAGTCACTGCAACCACACGTTGAGAAGTGCATCTTTGTTGGTTATCCTACAGGCTACAAAGGCTGGCAGTTCTACAATCCGTCCACTAAGAAGTATGTGATCTCAGAACGTGCTATCTTTGACGAACGCAGTTTTCCTGGTTTGAAGGTCACTTCACCAATCAACCTGTTCCCAAAGGGCACGCCTTCACACTTCTCAGATGTGCCAGATTCTGGGGGGGATTCAACTGCTGCCTATTTGCCTGACTTGGATACTGATGACTCGGACGCACCAACTGCACCTCCTTTGGCGGGACCAGCACCATCTGACTCGTCGTCTGATGAGGAACACGATGCACCTACTCCCAACTTGCAGAAACCGACCACTGGTGCAAAATCATCGAGTTTACCAAAGTGCTGCTGCTGTGCCCCTCCCGCCTTCTACGCCGCCTTCTGAGACTGATGACCTCGATAATGACGAACTCGACAGTTACACTGTTGATGAAGGCTTGGAAGAGGTTCAGTTTGCTGGTGCTGCTACTGTGTCAGATCCCAAGAACTACAAGCAGGCACTCAAGCAGAACAACACTTGGGAAATCGTCGACTTGCCACCTGGTGCAAAGGCAATCGGTTCTGGTTAGGTCTTCAAGGTCAAGCGTCATGCAGATGGCACTGTGGAGCGCTACAAGGCTTGTATCGTTGCAAAGGGCTATAGTCAGCATCCTGGAGTCGATTACACCAAAGTCTTTGTTGCTCCCACCTTCCGACCAGCAACCTTGCGCATGATACTGGCTATTGCAGCTACTGAGGACCTTGAGCTACGCTCTGTGGACATTTCGTCTGCATTCACGAACGGTGACTTGGATGAGGACATCTACATGCTGCAGCCTGAGGGATTTCACGAAGGTGCACCAAACAAGGTCTGCAAGCTGCGCAAGTCGCTTTACGGTCTCAAGCAGTCAGCTAGGCAATGGAACAGGAAGTTGCATTCAGTTCTCACTGACATGGGATTCAAGCGTGTGGAAGCAGACAGGTCAGTGTACATCTACTCAGATGGCACAGTTCGCATTTTCGTGCCCATCTACATTGACGACATCACGTTTGCATCCAAATCGACTTCATCCATTGACCGTGCTGTGAAGCAACTCAGTGCACGATTCAAATGCAGGGATCTCGGTGCTACGGAGTTTCTACTAGGTGTTGGCATAACCAGGGATCGCAGCAAATGCAAGATTTCGCTTCACCAGCGCCAGTTCATTCTGGACATGCTTGAACGTTACAGTATGCAAGATGCAATTCCTGTCACCACTCCCATGTCAGCTGGCACTGTGCTAACTCGTGCAATGGCACCAAGCAGTTCTGACGACATCGACTTCATGCAAAGTGTTCCCTACCTCAGCGCCATCGGTTCTCTCCAGTATCTCGCCACAATGACACGTCCTGACATCGCACACACTGTGTCTTACCTCGCACGCTTTAACAGCAATCCTGGACCGCAGCACTGGACAGCAGTCAAGCACTTGTTCAAGTATCTGAAAGGAACACTTGAGTACAAGTTGGTTTACTCTTGTTTGCTTGGTACAGATCTGTTCACAACTTACTGTGATGCTGCACACGGCGACTGCAAGGACACTGGACGCTCTACAGGTGGATACGTCGTACTCATGGCTGGTGGTGCAATTAGCTGGTCTAGCAAATTGCAGAGCATTGTGACACTCTCTACCACTGAAGCTGAGTTTGTGGCTGCAGTTGAGGCTGGCAAGGAGATCTCCTGGATGCACAACATTCTGCGCGAGTTTGGCTACACGATTCCGGTTCCCTCCACACTGCACATTGACAATCAGTCTGCTATCAGTGTATCGAAGAACCCAGAGCACCACGGATGCATGAAGCACCTCGACCTTCGTTTCTACTGGTTACGCGACGCTGTACAGAACAGAGTCATCACACCCTCGTTTATACCCACAACACAACAGGTGGCTGACATTCTCACCAAACCACTCTCAGCAGTTAAAGTAGATTACTGTCGCTCTCACATGGGAGTTCGACCATAGTGTATATACTGTAGTATAGAGACTGCCTTGGTCACGGGGGAGTGTTAGATTACATAGGATTGGACTGACCATCAGCAGTAGATTAGATATCGCGTACTATATTTAGTACGCTCCATATATAGTTAATCTCGCTTATGGTAGTATATAAGGCATGTACTAGTGTAGATGCCTCTTAATCTCTTACCACCATCATCTCTGTGTGAGTTAGGTTCGCTCTCTGCGCCTGTAAGCAGTCTGCTTTCAACATCACACACCCAGCGGAGCGAGATCCTATCCCTTAGATTGAGCGAATGCCCTCAACTAAATGGCTAGTATAATCTATGCTCTGCTCTGGTTCCTGTTTTGGGCGTGCGATGTGCGCACCTCGTTTCCTCTAGTCTTTGTAATAGCAAGTAGTGCCTGCAAGTTCGTTTGTAAGGAGGGGTTTAATTCTAGTAAATCTCGGATAGAGTCCGGTTGCCAGAGGCACGCACTAGGCAAATGATATATGAAATAAGTTGTTTTAGTGAACGGCTTCGCTGCGCGCACTTCAGGGTCCGGTGACCTTGTTCGATGTGCAGACTCTCCAAAGTCCAGAAATCCAAGACTCTCCAAAGTCTTTCACCCGGCGGTGCAGTCTCACAGTCTAAACACTACAGTGCGAGTTTCCGTACATGGTTGTACTGACTCCTCACTGAGCTCTCCAATTGACCCGGTGGCCAGAAGCTATCCAAAACTCCTATGATTCACAAATACTTCACAGTTAAAACCCTAACAAAAGCTAAACACAGCCCGCTGACGGCCTGGGACAGAACCCAGCACACAGATCTAGTGGGTAGACAATTGCTTAGATTACTATAGACAAGGATACAGGTTTATATGCGATGCGCGCATGTGTACTAATAATAAGGTAAAGTAAATACTAGCAACGTGCGGCCAAAGGTCTGTGCATCGCATCCGGGCTTCCCTTCGAGTGTCCTGATCCCTTGGCATTCGCTGTGCGCATGTCGTTCATTCCCTCGGGCTTTTGCGCGTCTTTTGATGTGCGCCGCCACGGTCACATGATGTGTGGACTTAGACAAATTCTGCCTTTGCGATGCGCGCATATGAGATACGCGCACAGCCCTTCACACCGCCTTTGGTATCCGCTCAGCTGTACTCACACCGCTCTTTGCTGGTGCTTAACCGTTCTACACTTCCCTGATCACTAGCACAGATGGCCAAACTATGCACCCTAGACTGTGCAGCTTGTTGACCAATCCTTCTCGCAATACGGTGCGTGCAGGTGCTTATAGTCATGATGCTCGCGCACTGATAGCTATAGACTACGAGACAGGCTCAACTCTAGTCCCTCTTGTGTTTTCCTGTGCGCAGCTATCCCTTTAAGGGAACTTCTGACAATTTATGTCTGTAGCCAAAAAGCAGCCCTGTCACCGTCCATGCTGCATGGGAGGAGCTACCGATTTCTGACATTAACAAGTATATTTCCAGTATGCCTCAAAGAGTTGAGGCTGTTCTCAAGGCTAAAGTCGGTCATACTCCTTTCTAACTTTGTAAAGCAATAAATACTATTATTTGCTATATGTATATACAATTTTGACCAATTTCACTGTGTAGTTTCTGTGTTATCTGAATTACAAGTTTCTTTGTTTTTGGTGCGACACATGCGTGATTACATAATCGTGATCACTTTTGTCAATCACGAGTATACTACCATAAGCGAGATTGACTATATATGGAGCATACTAAATATAGTACGCAATATCTAATCTACTGCTGATGGTCAAGTCCAATCCATGTAATCTAACAAAATATCCACAGAGCATAGCTCAAGGTCCTCTGCAGCTGCAATAGCCAGTATCATGCGCAAGGTTGCTGGACAGAAGGTGGGAGCAAAGACTTCGGTGTAATCGACTCCAGGATGCTGACTGTAGCCCTTTGCGACAATACGAGCCTTGTAACGCTCCACAGTGCCATCTGCATGACGCTTGACCTTGAAAACCCAACCAGAACCAATAGCCTTTGCACCAGGTGGCAAGTCGACGATTTCCCAAGTGTTGTTCTGCAGCAGTGTGTTGTACTCTGCATTTGCTGCATCTTGCCATCTGTCTGCATTGTCGCCCTTGAGTGCCTGCTTGTAGTTCTTGGGATCTGACACAGTAGCAGCACCAGCAAACTGAACCTCTTCCAGACCTTCATCAACAGTGTAACTGTCGAGTTCGTCATTATCGAGGTTGTCTGTCTCAGAAGACGGTGGGAGGGGCACAGCAGCAGGTTTGACTTTCCACCATTTGCCAGGAGGTCGAGATTCACGTGTAGTGCGTCTCAGAGGCTCAGCAACAACCTTGGGTTCCACAGGAATGGGAGGTGCAACAGTACGAGGCGGTTGGGGCACGTTTGGGGCAGAATGCTGATCTCGTCGAGTTGAGCATGTTGGTGTTTTTGTCGATTGCGGAATGCAATGCGATGACTCCAACTTGGGTGTGGTACTGTCAGACTCGTCTTTCAATGCCCTGGCGTCGACTGCTTCCACTGCCTGCGCTCTGCACTGGCCGACTTCCATGCGTTCGAGGACCTCGGTGACCTCGACATTCTCGATGCCACCCAGACGGCCCTCTTCAACACCTATCGGGACTCGCTTGCCGCAGGCCTCGAAGCCCATCTACTAGCCTTTCCCCAGGACCTTTCGCACCATGCCGGCATCCACAAGCTCGCGCTCATCTTGTCCATCTTGAGCCTAAGCGACAAAACCTCCTCCTTCGGTCGGGACGCACAGGACCCGACTAAATGGCCGACTTGGTACTCAGAGCCATTGCTCGAACCAGTATGTCTTTTATTTTATTTTATTTTATTTCTCCTTCAACTGCTTACATGCACTGCACGCCCCTGTGTCTTAGCTTCTCTCATACCGGGGGGCTTTCGCCACGGCTTTCCCTTTGCTCTGGACCCCCGGAGACGAGCCCGAGCCTCGCCTCCAATATGTGCCGATTGCGTCTACCAGCGCCGACATGGAGATGGGGGAGTCCAGTGGGGTGGTCGTTGACTCAACGCCCGCCCCTCCCGTCGAAGAGAGGCGCGCCTCGCCTTCGCCCACACCACCCCCTCCTGATCCCGATCCCCTGCCAGTCGAGCCCCTTCCTGCCGCAGCCGCCAAACGAAAGCGCGCCGCTCCTTCGCCAACCCCTCCCCCGCCTTCTCCTTCTCCGGACCTCTTATTACCTCCAGCTGTTGATTCTGCGCCTGCTCCTCCTTCCAAACGCAAGCGCGCCGTGCTCGTACCCATCTCCACCCTGCCTGTCCCTGCTATTCCCCTAGCCAAGCATACCCGCAAAGCAGCTGGTATGTATTCTTTCTTTGCAGCTTTATCCCTTTTAATTGACACCCGTCTTTTCTTTTCTTTTTGTTTTTAGTGATTCAGGAGACGTTAGCGGGGCCCTCCACCGTGCGCGGCTCTCCCCCCGTGCCTCAGGTACATGCCTTGCATACCAAGGTCATTCCTTTAGCGGCGATTCCTAGCGGCCTCGAAGAGCTGCCCCGCCTGAAAGGCGTTGATTCCTCCAAGTTGCAGTACCACTCGACATACCCCATCTACAACCTCCTGCCTGGCATCTATCACGTGTCCCTGGCCCTGGCTGGCGACCCCTTGCCAGATGCCATAAGCATGGCCCAACTCCCGCCTGAGGAAGCGCTGCGCGAAGCAATCATCGTTCGTCTCTTTATTTTTCTCCTTTTTAGCATTTATTTATTGTTCCTTCCTTAGCCTGGTTTCACTTGCTCACTTTGCGGCCGCCCTCAGGATGACTCTTCCACCACTCCCTCACTGAAGCACTTTTGCATCCTTCGCAGTCCTGGCCGGAAATGCGCGGGTTGCCGCCTAGGGGGCCAAGGCCCTTGCCTGCATACCATGACTGGCCCTGAGCTCGACAGCGCCTTGGAGGGTACTTCTGGCTGGTATCACACCTCTCCCCGTGGTGTGCGCATCTCCTTTTTCTTCTTTTCTTCTATTACTTATGGTTCTCCTTCTTTCTAGAATTACATGCCTCTTTCGCCTGTATTGAAGTTTTCAGTCAGCAAGTGCGCGCTGCTGAGGAAACTCGTCGAGGCCTTCAGCGCCTCTATTTCGCTGAACTCATCCAGCTTGTGCAGCTCGCGCAGGCTATGGCCATGACCCTGCCCACTAATGTGATTATTGGCTCCCATTTCGCTGACTGCAAAACATTCGATACCCTTCATTCTATGGACCTCAAGCAGCTCTGTGCTTCATACGATGCACTCTGCCAACCATTGGACTCCCGCCCTTCGATTGACTCTCTGCCTTCTTCCTCTTTCTATCACCCCGACCATCCTTGTCAAGATCCTTCTTCTTTTATTCCCGCTCCCCAGCCTTCTAAGGCTTCCAAAGTCTGCTCTGCTACTTCCAAAGGCAAGGGTAAGGGCAAAGGCAAAGGCAAGGCTCCTGTTCGGTCTTACAAGTCCTCTCCTGTCGTTGTCGACAACTCGAGCCCCGAGGTCTCCGCTGAGGAAGAGGATGGCGATAATATGGGGGCCTAGTCTTGCTGCAGGGCGCGCATTTTGGCGCTTATTTTCATTTTGTACTTCTTTCCTGTTCCCTTCCTAACTATTCTATCTAGCATATGTAGAGTAGTTTTTGTTTACTATTATATGCTTTGGAATTATCATTATCTTCTTATCTTCCTCCTGTGTGATCTTAAGTTCTCTCTGCCTTTTTAAGATGTCTACTAGCCTGGTTTCTTTTGAGCGGCTACCAGTGCCATGCGCGCCTATGACCCGTGTCCACTTGCTTGTATCTGCCCACTAACTTCTGCTCCTGTCTTTTTACAGTGGGCGAGTATAAGTGCGATGCACGCATATGAAAGACATGCATGTGTGTATGCGCCAGCCAGCTTTTACTTCTGCCCTGAGCTCTTGTTCTTCCTGCAGTATCTCCTTAAGCACCTAGGTTTATCTCTGCTTGGCTAGGCCATCTCTCCCCCCCACTATAAATTCAACTGTCCCCAGTTGAGAGTTTCTTTACTCTCTGCTATGGCTCTCCGATATCAGCGCACTGCTGTTGCTCGCCAATTTACCGTGCTATTGAGGCAACTCGCCATTCATGCGGAGCTCGCCGAGGACTGCCACAACAGCCCTTTTCACTTTCCTCTGCAGTCTGCTCAGTCCCTCGTGCACGCACTGGTAAAGTCCTTATGTTCATGCAAGCGCTTCCTCTGCTGATGTTTTCCTCCAGGATCGTATTACACTGCCTTTGCGCTTTATTGATTTCAATCGCCAATTCCTGTCTTTAGTCATGACAATCATGTTTTACAAAGGCCGCGCTCAGTGCAGATTCAGCGATGATCATTTCGATGTGCGCATGCTCAGCAACACCGCTCTTCACATTCTTGACCGGTACAGCCATCTTGGCATGCCTTTTCACAATCTCCCACCCTCGGAACCAACAGGGACCACCCTTCTAGACGTAGATCCCGACGCTGCCCTTGTAGTAGATGATATTAGCTACGATTGAGCCCGTGCGCGTTTCTGATGGATCGTTTTGTAATATATATGGTCCAGCAATGACCCTGTCTTTCATCATCATGCCCTCCCTTAATACCAAAAGTAATCTCCTTCAGCACACGAGGTCTGATCCTGCCTTTCTGCGCTTAGCTGCTCTACCCAAGCGGGCGCTAGCTGATATTCTGCTTGATGACCATGAGCGCGTCTGCTGCATCTACATAGGCACACTTCACTTTGTTCTTGAGTCTGCGACTGAACTGCTGCTTCCCATGACCATCTGCCTAGACATGATGCGTCATGTTCAAGACCATGCGGTGCGCGCATGTCCCCCTTTGCTACCGTTCTCATGCACCGTTCTGACATCCTTTGCAGCGGGCTTTGGCGCTGACCAAAGCTACCTGCCACTCGCCCCGCATCTTGCACTTGTGCGCTCAGCTTCACTATAGCGAGCTTGTCCTGTGCTTGTGCGGTACTACTGATGCTGAGCGCTACAGTATCCTCCCTCACTCTGAACACTTCCAACAACTTCACTATGCCGCCCAGGTCTTTTATCAGGAGGAATTCTTTCCTGTGGGTCTTTCTCCTCGTGCGCTGCGCTGACCCTGACAATCACTTCTTAGGATGTTTAATTCCCGAACTGACACTCTGCTGTCTCTTCATTGATAACTATCTATACTCATAGCTAGCATCTATTTCTTGGTACATGTGTCATGACCCTGTATTTGAAATAAGACTGTTGGGTAACATTGTTATGCATTTTCGGCATCAATTCCCAAAGCGGACATCATTTTGCCAAACGGGGAAAGACCTGCATCTCCCTTGATGCGTGCACTCTTTTGCTGCGATGCACACACAATCTTCCCCCTTCTTCTCGTTGCTATATGGGCTCTTGTATTCAGGTCCCTTCCATCCCACTCAATCTCCGTGAATGTAACATTGGACAGGTATAGCCCTGTGCTATGACCCATCTGGACCTTTTTGTAAAGTCCCTCCTTTAACTCCTTGGGCCTGCTGTTTGGTCAGTCACCAGCTGTGCGCAGCACTGATCAGCCCAGCGAATACTATATAAGATGCTTGCTGCCTCTGTATAAGTGCATTGCACTTTATTCCTACTGTTCTCAACCACTACCATGGCTACTACTCATGCTCCTCTCTTTAATTTTACCAATGTCAAGCATTAACTCTCGCTGATCCAGGACATTCATGGGTTGGCCTCTGCCACTCCTGCGAATTACACCGGCAGTCTGGAGCTACTTGCTGTCGATTTGGTGCATGCATCGCACGGTTCCTGTGTGGTATGTTACTGACTTCGTCTGGCACAATTGCAGAACTGCTGGCGTGACGCACACGGCGGTATCATCAGGAAAAACACTTTTTCAGAAAAAGTCTTTTAATTTTTTAAAAAGACTTAAAAAGACTCAAAAAGACCCCAGGAGACCTGGGTCTCTAGGAGACTTTTAAAGCAAAGTCTCCAGGTATCAAACTTTTAAAGACTTTGTTATGTCTCTAGGAGTCTCTTTAATGTCTTTTTATGTGTCCATAATGTCTCTAGATGTCTCTAAATGTTTTTTAATGTGTCCATAATGTCTCTAGATGTCTCTAAATGTCTTTTAATGTTACATTTTTGCTTAATAAAACATCAAAAACATTACTTTATATCACTACATCTAGGACAAATCAGTACTACATAGATTGTATTTGTAAGCATATTTGTAAGTAAGTAATTAGTTATATCTAGATGTACTTAAGATTTGTCATGAAGTAACTATATTAGTCAACACCTTACATAAACATACAATGGCAAATAAACCATCACATTAACTTGGGGACAATGGGAAGAGGAACTTATGTTGTGGAAATAATTTGCATTTGACAGGAATTGAACCAACAGCTTCATGCATAACTTAAAACCAGCATACTTTCCCCTACACCATGTGCCTATGTATATGGTTTAGCTGCAGGTTAAATATGATGGTAATGCTCTAGACTATATTAACTTATTACATCACAAGTCATTGAATTTAGTCATGTTCAGATGTATTTTATATAAGACCTACAATATAGATTACAAGTAATAATTAACAATAGCTGTTCATAAGTCAATTTTTTCCCAGGTTTTTATGTCTTTAAATGTCTTTTTGAGTCTTTTTGTAGCTTTTTAATACACTTTATAAGACATTTCTACAATCTTTTAGAGACATAAAAAGATATATACAATTACATCAATATATTTAAATACTTAGAAAAATTGAAAGACTTTAAAAGACATAAAAAGACCTAAAAAGACATTGGAAGAATTACATATTTCCCTAAAGTCTCTAGGAGACCTTTAAAAGTATAAAAAAGACATAAAATTCACCAAAAGACATATTGGTGTCTCAAAAAGACACTAAATTTCCCAAGAGACACATAGATGTCTCAAAAAGTCTCTTTTCCAAAAAGTGGTTTTCCTGATGATCACTCGTGTTATAAACAACAATGAAGCTGTTGAGATCCTGAATGAGACTCGCGCCATATATACGTCGCTCGAGGCTGACCACCACATTCACTCCTTCTCCCCTGCCGCCAACACATTTATCAACTTGCATGAACAAGTCCTCAAGGCCAAGGCTGCCGCTTCTCATCAGCACACCCATACCCCTACTGGACCTGTGCACTCATCTTTCCTTTCCTAACCCTTTCTACACTTAATCCCTTTTGGTGCACGCAGCGCAATGTTCGCGTTCTTATGCATTCCGCAACTGCGGACCTTGAGACCGCCTCCGCGCCTGGAGGTACTACATCTCCTGACTCTGACGATGACAAGGTGTGGCTAACCTTCGCTTCTTTACCAGACATCACTAACATGCAACTTTACATGCTCCTCAAAAAGATGGACGATAAAGTTGAAGCCGTGACTGAGGGAGGTCCTCCCAGCAGGCAGCATACACCCGAGCCGAGCCCTAACAAGAAGTGCACTGCGCCTCCTGATACTCCTAAACAGGTGTGTGTTTGACCTGTCTCCGCTGCACGCACTTAGATTCTTATAGAAATATCAGCGCGAGCACGGAGACACTCCTGGTTACCGCTCTTGTCCCCTTGGTCGAGGCATGACTTATCGTCAGACCAAGCTTCGTCGCTCATTCCGTGACGCCGCCGCAGGTGAAGCCTCTCCTAAGAAAGCCAGGCTGGGCTCAGAGGGCGTTCCTACGTTCCCCGACTCTCCTTTTATTATGCAAGGTGCACACACTGCACCACTCTCTTACTAATCTCTTCTAACCCTTCTTCCTCAGGCACTTCTCTCGTTTTGGACAATGACAAGGTCAATGCTTGTCTTGATGCCACTGCTAACCTCCTTAAGGAACCCCTTAATACGGGTAACCCTTCCGAGTTGGTGATGCGCCGCCTCATTGGTGATTTACAAGCAGAGATCATTTGCGATCTCCACAAGGTCGATTTCATCCTCAAACACCGTGCGCTCCTCGTCGAGCAGCTTGTCATCTTGCAGCGCAGCCTCGACGTTACTGGCATTACTGCCACCGAGGACAAACCGGCCCAGTAGATAGCCTGGCTCAATGTGCGCTGCATGCCTTAAAGGGGCGTCTGTAGCTAGCTCTCTTTGTATTCCCCGTCTTCTTTACCCAATATATTATATTGTGGTCACTTTTCTTCCTACAGTGCTCGCCCATCTAAGTGTCTTCTTCGCCCCAGTCATCCTCATCTTCTTCATCTTCTTCCACTGTAAGCGCACCACTACCCGAGGATACACCAGGCTTGTCAAAGATATAATCTTTGGGAATAGCTGGTTCATAATCCGGTGCCTCTAACATTTTAGCGAGGTTCTCCTTGGTCTGATCAATTATATCATCCAAGCCGTCCGGTAAGCACAGCTGCCTTCGTGCAAAGTAGGGAATGAGGCGAAACACCGCCACCTTATTCTTCAACACAGAGCCATCCATCTCTGCCACTAAGTATGCTCCACCGTCTTTTCGTGCAATAACAATGTAAGGCCCGTTCCATCATGCAAGCATCTTATGGTTCAGACTGGATTCTATGCCCGAGTTCCTCATTAGCACTACATCTCCTGGCTTAAACACATAGTCACGGATTTTAGCTGAGTGCTTCTTTTCAAATGCCCTGATCGCATCTCTTTTCGTCTTTGATACTCGTGCGCGCATCTCCTCTACTGTGTCGTGATGTTTGGCTAGTGCACGCGCACGATACCCTACTAACTCCTCCGTAGTCAGTACGCGATCTGGTAGTTTCACCAGCCAAGTCGCTTCTGCTATGGATTCTGCAACCAGTAGCATATCATCGGCAATTTCTCGTCCATGTCTTTCCCTGCAGACGTCCTGTTGCGCTCATCGTACTCTTCATCCTCCAGATCCTCTATTCTGGAGTCGGGTATCGCATGCGCCAGTATGAATTTCTCTAAGTACTCGCGCTGTGCGAGCGGCACACTTTCTTTCTGTATGAATTCCCGCATGGCCCGCTTTTCCGCTTCCGTCTCTTTCTGTGCATGCTCGAGCTCCTGCTGGAAACAGCCTATAGAGCGCGCTTCTGGTAACTTGCGCGCAGGGGGACCTTCAAACAACTCGTTGAGGAGTCCTGTATATAGATACCCTCCGCGATCATCGATCTGTTCCTTGAATTCCTCAAAGTCCAGGGGATCTGGGTCATCTTCATAGACTTTCTCATATTCGAGCGGTCCCACTGCCTGATCATCATCTTCTTCGGAGTGCGCATATGCCTCATCTCTAGGTTGCCCTTCCCTATGCGATAAACCATCTGCAGCAAAGGTTTTGCCTGCAACATGTTTCAACTGGAAGTGATACATAAGTATTTTATCTATCCAGCGATTAATAGTCGCATTAGGGCCCATGCCCGGATTATCCAACATGCCCTTCAGGTATTTGGCATCTGTTTCCACCACCAGCTTGCGCGCACTGATGAGCCAATAATAACAGGCTTGTAGCGCACGTAAGAGTCCATACAACTCCTGTTTGGGCTGTGAGAAGCGCTGCTCGTGTTCCGTTAACAGTATTGATCTGAAGCGCGCATATACCCTCTTCTTCGAATCTTGTGGGTCCTGCTGATAAATATAGAACCCTACTGCTCGCCAGGATGTGTCTACAGCCAAAGTAATCGGCCCCGGTAGTGTGTAGTCCAGTGGTTTCACGCAATGTGCGTTGCACGCACTGTCTTTCAGTGAATCCATGCTAGCTTGCTGAGCGGGCCCCCACTCAAAGGGCTCTTTCCCATGCAATAGCCGCTGTATGTGCTCTGTGTGCTTCGCATAGTCTGAGATGTAAATACGGAGCAGACCCATTGTACCCATGAATGCGCACACATCACTGATGTTCTTGCATGGCCCCCAATTGAGGATCACATGCACTTTATCAGGTGCTGGCTTTCGCCCTTTGTATGTGCACAAGTGCCCCACCACTACTATCTCAGCCGCGCACAGTATGGACTTCTTTCCACTAAATGTTCCTCCCGAATACTTCATGCACTGCACGATTCTGTTGACATTCAACATGTGCTCCCATACAAATCTCCTTATTCCCTTATTCTCTGGTATTGTCTCGTATCCTCCTCCTTCTAACTCATAGCATGTTTTAGGTCCCCTAATAGGTACATCGTCTATATAGGGCTCTGTAACTTCAGGTATTTCATCGCATAATATATATGCAACATCCTCATGAAAGATGGGCACAGAGTTCGTCCATCCCATAGGTAGGGTTACTAAGCGCAGCGCACCGAACGGTGTCTGGAATGTAGTCAGGTCTCTAGAGGACTCAGCTAACAGCCGCTCATCGTACCCAACATACAAGTCCAGGATGCCACCACATGCGCGCCCCGCAAAGTGTTCCGCTAGACTCTCCACGGCCGGAGGTAGCCCTGAATGTGCAATGGTTACTGCGTTCAATGGCTCCAAACTGTGCACGATCCTGAACGAGACCCCGTCTTTCTTAGTTACTGTGAACCAGCGTGACCGGTACAATGAGCTCGAGGGCTCATACGTGCCTGCGTGAATCTTGGTGGCGATGAATTCACATACGCGCTCATACATCCCAGGTGGTATCGGAATGTTCTTCAATACCCAAGGCATGTGCTCTACAGTGGGAATGTCTACTGGAGGGAAGAAGTCCGTATGGAATCTACCCTTCTCTGTGTCATCCCACGCGAACACCTCATTCTGCTGCATGAAAACTTGATGCACCAACTTGCGCTCCTCGGACCACAGGAAATCCCCTTCATGCGCTTTGTCAATCCCTTCCATGCACTCAGCGGTGTACCGACCTGTAGGTACGAAGTCTGGCGGATGTGGTGACAATTGTGGCATGTCCTTCAGTGGGTCCCCTTTAATCTCCCTCACTATTCTAAACTTCTCTGGTAAATCTTGGTAAACGGGCCTGACTTTCTCAGCCACTGGCTTATACTTCTTTCCTGCGAGCACTGTCACGGTTGTGGCATTCTTGCCAGTCAGGCGCTTACGTGTTACTCCTTGTCTTTTACTAGGGACCTGTTCCTCGTGCGATGCATGGAACTGCCCTCTAGGCTCTCCTTTGACTACTTCTTCCTTGCGCCATTCGCGCTGCTGAAAATACTTGTATATTCTTTCTTTTTCATTATCCTCCATCTTAGCTTCATGTACTGCTTGAGCCATGTATACATCCCTGAGCTCAGCGCTCCCAAACCGCTTCTTATTCTTTGGTAGCGCGTACCCCGCTATCTCGATTTTCCCCGTGCGATCATCTCTGTCAAACATCAACGCAACCTCTCCTTGACACATCAAATCATCGAGGATTGAAAATCCTGATCTGCGTTAGGGTTTTCCGTTGTGCCAGGGTCCTGCAACTTAGGTTTGCGCTGCACTATCTTGGGACCACACCCTCGGTTATAAGTGGGTACAACCAATTTGCGCTGTGTGTTGGGGTCGGTGAGCGTAAGCTCAACTGTCCCATCGCCGCGTGTCTTCACATTGCTCTCCGTGAGGATCTCGAACGGCCGGCCCAAGAGCACCTCGTATGCCGCTGCGCTGATGACATGCACTTGTAAATACACTGTCAGTCCATTAAACACAAACGGTACGTTGCACGCCTGCTTATTCGCGCTCTGCATCCGTATAGTGAAGTCCGGGTCCCAACTAAGTCCTAAGCGCTCAGCGGTATCCTGTGCCATTGACACAATCTGCGACCCACTGTCGAGAAACGTCTCCGCGTGTCCCTTGCCGTTGATGAGCGGAAATACCGCCTTTAGATGGTGCGATTCGCGCGCCACAATAAGTCCCTTAGGCTTTTCGCCTGGCTGCAGAGTCGAGACGTACTGCTCGTACGGGTCTTCCATGATGATGGTCCCCGGTTGCAGTCCGCTGTGCTCATCTGAGCAAGTAAGGAAAGTGGCCACTGGTAGCTCATCCATCTGCATGAACTCCTCTTCCTCTTCTTCTTCTGCTAACTGCGCGATAGCCTCATCTACTTTGCACTCTTCTTCATTGTAGTCTAATTGTAGTACGTGCATCGTGTTCAGATCCAATGGTACCTTTCTTGGTACTATGCACTCAACGAACTTTCTTCTGAAACCTGCAGTCGAGATTCCCAACAACTGGCCCTGCATGATCTCAATTTTCTGATTTTCTAAGTGCTTGAGGACTGCATCAGCCTGCGCTTCATCTTCAATAGGTGCACGCAGCTTATAGGCTAGTTTCCTCTTCTCTACTACAGGTATGGGTTCTTCCCTAACCTTAGGTTTTATTTTCTCCGGTACGTGCAGCGGAGGTACCATTACATATGGCACTGCTGCTGGTCGTGCACTAGGCCCAGCCTTTGCAGGAACCTCAAACACTACTTTCTTCTTTACTGGTGCACTGCGCGCACCTTGCTCCTCCACTACTTCTTGCCACTCATCTTCCTCATCATCACTTGCGTCCTCAACTGATGCTCTGGGTATATTTCTGATTGGTAACTTCTTATTTGCACCCTCCGGGTTCTTGGGTTTATCAGAGCCACTACACATAACTCTGCCCATGTTTCCCTTCATCAGACTCAATCGAAACCCTGACTGAGCGCAGCGTCATGTTCGGCTTTCATAGTTGCTATTAACTGACACTGTTCCTCTATCACCTCCTCAGGCGTCTTCGCCGATGCACGCTCCTTCAGGAACGCCTTCTTACTCTCCAGCTCTTGCTGAAGTGCGCGTATCTGCTCCTCATAGGTCTCATCCAAGGAACTGGCCGGTTGGTACATCTGTGAGTATACCATGCTAGGAGGCATACTCATGTACGAGGGATGGATGGGTGCCATATATGCTTGCTGCGTGGGCTGCCTGTTCTTCTTATGCCATTCGTCGATGCACTCTTTGATCGCACGCGAAGGGTCCCAAGGTATTGATGACCCATCGGGTAGCTGTAAGCGCCCCGCCTCCGTGATGACAATCCTCCCTGCTGACAAGTCTTGCTGCCTTACAATGCACTCAGCAACCACATGTCCTGTCTGCTTGCAGTAGAAGCAGCGAGGCTCCGGGCATTGTTGGTATTGGAAGGGCCTAGGTGGCAGTCCACCAAAACTCGGTGCGCTCATGGGCATCATGGGGGCTACTGGTTGCACAGGCACCGACATTGGTGCAGCGCACGCAGCCATGACATTGCAGATAATGTCCTCCAACTCTTTCTTACTCAACTCCTTTGACTTTGCCACCGTCTTCTCTACTAACAATAAGGTATCCTTGAAGGAGGCGACGAACCCTTTCAGGTCCTCAATCTCTCCGTGCAGCGAACCAACATCCGTGGCCTCAGTCTTGATGGTGGGCACTGGCATAAGTCCATCAGTGCTCTCGTGCCCTAGGCTCAGCGTAGTGCTTGGGTTCTTGGTGCAGGCCATTTGTTCCGCCATCTCGGCTACTTGTTTGAGAGGGTACATGTCCTCGGTGCATGCTTCTACCGTCACCCCAGTAGGTGCAGTGAACTGTATATTGCGCTCAGTCAAGAACTTGTCGAACGATGCATGTGTCGTGTAATCAATGTCCAGTTTATTAAACAATCGATCCCTGAACCCCGCAGTGAGACTATTAGTGAAGTAAGTCACCAAGGTATGATTCGCGAGCAAGGTAGGCGCCTTTGTGAGCTTAGCAGCCTCGGCCAAGAACGCGCGCTTGAAGTCCAGCAACACCTGGAGGTCTTCCTCCGAGATGCGCTGATTCTCCTTGCAGAGCTTCTTGAGCCGTGCAATGGACCCTGTCTGAATGCTGATCACCTCCGGGTACTTGTTGAGAATCATTTTCTTGAGCTCCGCATACCCCTTGGTATCATAACCTGGTAAATTCTTCCACTCCTCCGCCGTCTGCATGGGTACATATTTGATTACATATCCTCTCTTCTCATTGTCCTCCGTCACCTCCGCACACTTAAACCAATCCTCCAGATCCTCGAAGTACCGCGGCAGCTCATCGCGCTCTGCAGCAGGATCGAAGCTCGGCGCGCTGCGCGCACCGCATACTGGCATGGACATGTCCTTAGGCATAGTTTCTGATTCTCGTGGGGGTGTATTTCATTTGCTTTCTGAGAGATCTGACAAGTCTCCTTCAAATATATCTCTCGCTACACGCTCTGCTTCACTTTCGCTATTTTCTGCTGTGCGCTGTGCGGATGTCTTAGCAGTTCCAAATACTTCCGAGAATGGAGGAGGGGTGTCTTGGGTAGCTTGGCTATCTGAAGTACCGAATGGTGCAGTTTCAAGTGTAATATCACCATCCACTAATTGGTCTTCTGATTCAATGCCAGATGGTGGTCCCCAAAATCCACTAGCCCCTACTCTTAATTCCGAGTTGCTTTCGGTGAGCGCACCTGGGATGCGCTGCGCTAATCCCTGAGTCTCGATCTGCAACTGCGCTTCCTCCCTTGCTCTTCTCTTTGCTTTTCTATCTCTCATCGGTGTAATTACCAACGGTTCTACCAGCTCAGCGTCTTTCTTGCTCCTCGTGGTTCTCTCGCATGAAGGCACCATTCCAAAGGATGGTCTGGCTTCTTCTGGCTTGGCGAGCGATGAAGGCGCAGGAAATTTGCCTCGCTTATTACTCGTCCCCGTTTTATTTGAAATTTTTGTAATTTATTGTAATAGGCGCAAGCTGTAGTTCCTGAAACACTAAATGAGATTTCTGAACCTTCCCCTCGCAGTGGGCTCCAGATGAGAGGTCTACTGTGTAGCTAGACTCGAAATCACGAAAAACACAACACACACACACACCCAGCAGAGCGAGATCCTATCCCTTAGATCGAGCAAACACCCTCAACTAAATGGCTAGTGTAATCTATGCTCTGCTCTGGTTCCCGTTCTGGGCATGTGATGCGCACACCTCGTGTCCTCTAGTCTTTGTAACAACAAGTAGTGCCTGCAAGTTTGTTTGTAAGGAGGGGTTTAATTCTAGTAAATCTCAGATAGAGCCTGGTTGCTAGTGGCATGTGCTAGGCAAAATGATAAAATGAAATAAGTTGTTTTTAGCAAACGGCTTCGCTGCGTGCACTTCCGGGTCCGGTGACCTCATGCGATGCGCAGACTCTCCAAAGTCTTTCACCCGGCAGTGCAGTCTCACAGTCTAAACACTACAGTGCGAGTTTCTGTACACGGTTGTACTGACTCCTCACTGAGCTCTCCAAATGACCCGGTGGCCAGAAGCTATCCAAAACTCCTATGATTCACAAAACACTTCACAGTTAAAACCCTAACAAAAGCTAAACACAGCCCGCTGACGGCCTGGGACAGAACCCAGTACACAGATCTAGTGGGTAGACAATTGCTTAATTACTATAGACAAGGATACAGGTTTATATGCGATGCATGCATGTGTACTAATAATAAGGTAAAGTAAATACTAGCAATGCACGGCCAAAGGTCCGTGCATCGCATCCGGGCTTCCCTTCGAGTGTCCTGATCCCTTGGCATTCGCTGCGCGCATGTTGTTTGTTCCCTCGGGCTTTTGTGCGTCTTTTGATGCACACCGCCACGGTCACATGATGTGTGGACTTAGGCAAATTCTGCCTTTGCAATGTGCGCACATGAGATGCGTGCACAGCCCTTCACACCGCCCTTGGTACTCGCTCAGCTGTACTCACACCGCACTTCGCTGGTGCTTAACCGTTCTACACCTCTCCGATCGCTCGCACGGATGACCAGACTATGCACTTTAGGCTGTGCAGCTTGCTGACCGATCTCTCTCGCAATACGGTGCGCACAGGCGCTTATAGTCATAAAGCGCGCTGATAGCTATAGACTATGAGTCAGGCTCCACTCTAGTCCCTCTGTGTTTTCCCGCGCGCAGCTGTCCCACCAATGGGACTTCAGACTGTTTACACCCGTAGCCAAAAAGCAGCCCTGTCAACATCCCTCACCACAGGAGGGCTGCTGACCGTTTGCTTGACATGGCATCCACATTTACACTCAGCCTGGGCCGCTTCCGCAACCCAGGACCTACCTTTGTTTTGTGTAATGCAAGGCTTACCCCATCGGTCATCGACCTGATGTTCATCCCCACTTCCGACTCACTCACATGCCTTGTCGAGCAAGTTGAAGATCTCAAACTGGCCTCTGATCACTGCCCTCTAGCAGTGTCATTGCCCCTCTCTCTTACCATTTCTGAACCTTTCAGAAAATCTATTAAACCTGGGTCCGAGGCTGAAGAGGCCTTTCTTACAGATATTATGGAATCAATAAGTGCTCTTAGCTGCACTATTAATACTCTGGCTCAGGTGGACATGTGTGCTTCAGCTATTGCTGATGCCTTCTCCACAGCATGGAACAAGCATGCTGTCGAGGCCCGTATTGTCCCTCACTCCAAACC
Organism: Stropharia rugosoannulata; assembly: GCA_028532985.1. NCBI lineage: Eukaryota > Fungi > Basidiomycota > Agaricomycetes > Agaricales > Strophariaceae > Stropharia > Stropharia rugosoannulata. Next base: position 2,459,978 of record JANCIK010000010.1, on the reverse strand, counting down.
CTGGTGGGATTGGGGTTGCCAAGATGCCCTTGATTTGTACAAAGCTGATCACTCTGCTACAAATTGGAGAAAGTTCCGCGCTAATACCAGGCATGCTAAACATGTTTTCTTTGATGATTGCATCAAGGAAATCTCAGAATCTAAGAAACACCCGTGGGATCTCATGAATTTGATTCAACAGCATAAAAACCCTCCTTGTGAGTCTATTCTCTATAATGGCTCTCCATGTCACAACCTCCCAGATCTCTGGGATGCACTCCACAACACATACAACACAGCCTCTGACCGTGTTTGTGATGTTTCTATTCTTGAAGAAATGGACCAGGTCCCTGTCAGGGAATGGATCAACTTCTCTCAGCTAGAATTGACTGACATGCTGGTGTCTTGTTCTAACAATTCACCTCCTGGGCCTGACCATGTTACATGGCAGCACTTAAAAAGGATTATTTGCAACGACTCCTGTCGCAGCATGATCCTAGCATTAGCTAACAGGTGCATTTGTGCTTCCCACTGGCCTAAACACTTTAAGGAATCGGTTTCTGTGGTTATCCCTAAACCCAACAAACCCTCCTACACAACACCAAAGGACTTCAGGCCTATCATGTTCCTGAATACCCTCGGTAAACTTCTGGAAAAGCTCCTCGCTAATCGTTTCCAGTTTGACATGATCAAACTTGACCTTGTCCATCCGAATCAGTTCGGCAGCATCTGCCAACGTTCTACGGAAGATGCAGGAGTCTACCTTACCCATCTCGTTTGTGCAGGATGGGCCAGGGGGCTCAAAACTAGTGTGGTGGCTTTTGACATCGCACAGTTTTTTCTGTTGCTCAATCATGATTTCTTGTTGGCAACCCTTGCTAGGCTTGGATTTCCTCACATTGTGATGAAATTCTTTGCCTCTTATCTTGTCGACAGAGTTACCTCGTACCTCTGGAACAATTACTCTTCTGGCCCTAAACAGGCAGATGTTGGGTGCAGCCAAGGCTCCGCCCTCTCCCCCGTTTTGTCCTCAATGTACATATCTCCTATCATGAAGATATATGACATACAAGCAGTGAATGTTGACACCATGCTCCTCTCTTTTGTTGATGATGGCACACTAGTTACTCAATTGGGTAATCTAGGCACCAACAACGTAATTCTCAAGGCTGGCTATGCCTACCTTGTCGACTTATTTACTGCTGCTGGACTTCATATGGCACATAACAAGTCTGAGCTTTTCCACTTCTCTCACTCGAGAGACGGCTTCAATCCTCCTCTGGACACTGGGTTTGCCCCATTCACCGGAAATACCCCACTCACCCCTAAGCCCATTTGGCGCTATTTGGGATTTTTCTTCGATCATGAGCTTAGGTTTCACGAACATGTCTGTTTCTACTCCACCAAAGCACTGACCATGGTGAAAGCCATGGGCATGCTTGGCAATTCTGCTAGAGGCCTATCTCCTAAACAGAGATGCCTCCTCTACAGGTCATGCATCCTACCCATTGCAACATACGGCTACAAACTTTGGTACTACAAGTCTGCCCCAATGGAGGGTATCTTGAAGAACCTTACTAGTATGCAGCGTAGAGCCGCTGTTTGGATCACAGGTGCTTTCTGCACATCACCCACTGGCAGCGTTTAGGCCATTGCTGGCCTCATGCCTATTCATCTCCACCTTCGTAAGCTTCAACTTCGGTCTGTTTACTGCATGGCTACTTTGTCGGACTCTCATCCTACAAGGTCTCTTTTGTCAGACCCTTATGCTAAGAATAGTGCTCCCCACTATCATGCCCTCTTTTGCATCCCTGAACGTATCTGCGATAAGCTCAGGGGCAGCACTCCCGATATACAAATCGACCTTCCTTTCATGACTGAGACTTTCTCTCCGTGCGTGGATGAGGCTCAGCCAGGAAAGCAGCTCTTGGATGTATTTCCTAATTGCATTCATTTCTGTCCTAGATCTGAGTACATCCCTGTTGAACACAAGGACGTCTCCAATTTTGACAGCAACCTTGTCGCATACCATGAGTGGATTTGCCTCCACATCAAAAATGCACGACATAAACATTATAACTCCATTCGCAAGAAAGCAGAGGAGATACAGGATGCAATCTTGATTGGCACAGATGCCTCTGTACCGGCCAGCAAGCTGCACCAAGCCCTCGCGGGTGTGGTGTTATATCAGAATGGCATACATATTGATGATGTCAAATATGTTGCCGGCAGGGTCCTCGCTCCTGATGCTGAGCTAGCAGACATTTGTTATGCCATTGTCCGTGCACTGCAATGCAACAACTGCACTAACATTCATTTATTCACGGACTCTCTCTCCACTGCCAAGAGAGCCCTGGATCCCTCTATTCACTCCGGCCAAGGACATTCCTTGGCCATCTGTCGTGTCTTAGGCGAGTGGTTCTCTAAGGACCCCTCACACTCCATTACATTTGTCGATGTCCCATCCAAGTCTGAATGGGGCATCCATCATGAAGCTCACCTTTTATTAAAGGCTCAACCCCAGGTACTCGGTAGGTACCAGGATTCTTCTCTGGACAGCTGCCGCAAAGCGGTAGCTGATCAACAATTATGGGCCTGGCATCAACTGTTCTTTTGAGACACAGATCATGCAGGACATAATTTCCTCCAACTTGACTCTATCAATGGAGAACACTGCATCAAGCCATCATATGCCAAGGGCGGATCATGGCTCTCATCTTGTGGGGACTCAATTTCTCTCACATTGTGCATGACCCGGTGCCTACTAGGGCATGCGCCCATCAGCACTTACTTTAAGTGCTTCAATATTGACAAAAAGTATTCCTGAGACTGTGGGGTCCTCCTCCAGACCAGACAACATCTGTTTGAGTGTCCTCTGCTCAAACACTCTCATGATGGTGTTCCGACTTACCTCCCTATGCTTATCAAATTCTTGCGAGACAACCCTACTGTCTTTGCTAACTCTCCCCCTGCTGGGGTTGGATAACAGCTTTGGAGGCCTTGCAGTGATTGTGATGATTGCCAGTCTTGGTCAGCTTTGGTGTTAATGGCATGCACCCCATCAGCCTGTCCCCTGTCCTTAAATGGTGCATGATGAGTGACTGTTGGGGCTTTCCAGGTCTCATCACCAGAAGGGGTTCGGACAAAGCCTTTAGGTGCGGTGCATGGTGAACCATACTGGGCACTTTGGCCATCCCAGAGTAAGGAGCCTCCTCTAGCTTTTCTGTCATGATGTGCACTTCCACGTGTCTCGACCTTGTCTGATGCATTACTTGCCTAGGCTTGCTCCATGCAATGCATCTCACCCGGGGAGTATGTATCCCTATCTACTGTAGGTAGTATTCTGTGATGTATTTCACAGCACAGACTGTGTTTGGACACCGTGTAATAAATTGGTGCAAGCCAGGATTTCAAAAAATTTAAAAAAAAAAAAATAAAAAAAAAAAAAAAAAAAAAAAAAAAAGAGTACAAGCCCCACTGTGTCCCAATTCGTCTTGCAGATGATTCTATTGTCTACTATGAGGGTGTTGGCAATGTGGTGTTCCATCCAGTCATCAATGGCAAGAAAGCGGACGCTGTAGTCATCAAACGCGTTCTGCATGTCCCCAAGTTGCGCAACAACCTGCTTGCATGTCTGTACCTCACCAAGCGCTCTGGCATCCTTATTGAGATCGATGCAAAGAAGATGTACTTCAACCACTCTGGCAAGACCATCTTCACTGCAACTATCAATGCATCACACTCTACCATTCTGGATGGTCTCACATGTCCCATTTGCGAATCTGTGTGCTTTGCTTCATCGTTGTCCACACTACCCCTCAATGCAGAGCTCTGGCATCATCGTTGCGGACATCACAGCCATGCACACATCAACAAGCTGCTCTCCTCGAAAGAGCAGCCAGCTCCGATTTGCGAAGCATGCTTAGCTGGCAAGATGACATCTGGCACATTTCCGACCTCCACTTGCAAATTGACCAAACCACTTGAATTGGTGCATTCTGACTTGCATGGTCTACTCTCAGGGCCTACGCCTGAGGGACATTGCTACTGGATCACATTCATCAACAACAGCACTCACCTGCATGCTGTCATGTTCCTGAAACACAAGTCAGACACATTTAATGCATTCAAGGTGTACAAGGCATATGCAGAGAATCAGCTGAACACAAAAATCAAGGCAATGCAGGATGACATGTCAAATGAGTTTATCAGGTTTATGGAGCAATGCAGCATTCACAGGCGACACAGCACACATCTCAGATGTGCCAGATTCTGGGCAGGATTCAACTGCTGCCTATTTGCCTGACTTGGACAACAATAACTTGGATGCACCAACTGCACCTCCTTCCACGGGACCATCACCATCTGACTCGTTGTCTGACAAAGAACATGATGCACCTACTCCCAACTTGCAGAAACCAACCACTGGTGCAATATCATTGAGTTTACCAAAGTGCTCAACTCTGCCTAATTTGCATTCTGGGAAATCACATGTGCATTCTGGTCCAACTGCTGGTCCTAGCAAGTCAAGTCAAGTACCATCGGATAGGGCATCAAAAGATGAGTCTGACAGTACCACAGTCAAGTTGTAGTCATTGCATCGCATTCTGCAATCGTCGAAAACACCAACATGCTCAACTTGATGAGATCAGCATTCTGGTCCAAACGTGCCCAAACTGCCTCGTACTGTTGCACCTCCCATTCCTATGGAACCCAAGGTTGTTTCTGAGCCTTTGAGACACACTACATGCAAATCTCATCCTCCTGGTGAATGGCAGAAAGTCAAACCTGCTGCTGTACCCCTCCTGCCATCTATGCTGCCTTCTGAGACAGACAACCTCAATAACAACAAACTTGACAGTTACACTGTTGACAAAGGTTTGGAAGAGGTTCAGTTTGCTGGTGCTGCTACTGTGTGAGATCCCAAGAACTACAAGCAGGCACTCAAGGGCGACAATGCAGACAGATAGTGTGATGCAGCAAATGCAGAGTACAACACACTGCTGCAGAACAACACATGGGAAATCATTGACTTGCCACCTGGTGCAAAGGCTATTGGTTCTGGTTGGGTCTTCAAGGTCAAGCATCATGCAGATGGCACTGTGGAGCATTACAAGGCTTGTATCATTGCAAAGGGCTATAGTCAACGTCCTGGAGTTGATTATGTTGAAAGCAGACTGCTTACAGGTTCAGAGAGCAAACCTAACTCACACAGAGATGATGGTGGTAAGAGATTAAGAGGCATCTACACTAGTACATGCCTTATATACTACCATAATTGAGATTAACTATATATGGAGTGTACTAATTATAGTATGCAATATCTAATCTACTGCTGATGGTCAAGTCCAATCCATGTAATGTAACAGTGAGTGCATTCAGGATACCACTGTGATATGCAGTAATCATTGCAGTGAACAGAGTCTTGCTGTTTTGCTTGAAGTGCATAGTACTGTCATCAACTTCCATAATCATGCCTTTGTGTTTGGTGAGGTATAAACATGCAAGTAGATTATTCTTAAGCAATGGTACATGTAAAACACAAGATATCTCTACAGAAGGCACTTCCTTCCCATTAACAACTGGGTAAATGACAACTTACCCTATACTAGCTGAGTATACTGTAGTATGGTCTACAAGACAAATGGGCGGAATGTGAGGCTTGTAATCATACATCCATTCTCGATGAGGCGTCATGTGGCTAGTAGTGCCCGTGTCTGCATGTCTGCAAGCCATTCATAGTCAGTGTCAATGCCAGAGTCATTAGAGGAGCAAGCACTTGCAGAACCAGCAAACTCTTCAGTTGATTCACTTTCTTCCTTCGCAGCATTTGCCTTCTGCTTGCCCTTCCCTCTTCCCCTCAATTTCCCTTGCTTCTGCAATGCACCCTGTTGTGCAGACGACCTTGCCTCTTTCTGTGCACACTCAAATCAAAAGCAGGTCGATTGCATGTGTCTGTCTAACCTGCAAAACATGCATGGGCCAATATTCAAGTCAGAGACTGCTTTTTGGCGTGCAGCAAGTGCAAGTGCAACAGCAGATGCTTCAGCAGCACGATGTTGACATTGTGTTTCCTCTGTCACAAAGGCCTGTTGCAGCACAGTCTTGTTGAGAGTGTCTCGAAGCAACAGAGACGATGCAAATGTGCTGTACTCATCTGGTAGTGCACGGATAAGCGTCATGCAGGTGAGTTCTTCATCCAAGTTGGTGATATTGTACTTCTCAGGTTGCAAATCCTGGATCCTATAAATGGCACTGTCCACTCTGTTCATCAAGGACTGCAAGGTCTCGTCTTCTTGCTTCCTGATAGAGAACAGGTCATTGTAGGCATTGAAGTGTGTACCAGGATGCTTCTGGAGGTGCACAGATGCAAGTGCAAACCACATCTTGACTGGATTGTCAGAATCATTGTTAAGATGTATCATTTGGTCATTCTCCACTGCCAGGAAGATGATACCAGCTGCCTTGTCCCATTTTGTTAACCATGCTTCAAGTGCAGTCTCCTCAGCTGCAGTAGGTGGTGAGGACAGTCTAGGTTTGGTAGATTCACCAGAAACAATGCACCAAACACCATGAGAATGAAGCCAGGCCTTCATGGATGCAGACCATGATGGATAGTTGACAGAGTTCAATTTGGGGAATTGAGGAGTAGATGAAGAAGACATGATTGCAGAACAACGAGAGATGTGATTGATGTGAGAGTGGATGGGCCAATAGTTGAACATGTGAAACCTAGGACTGCCAAGTTATAGGGGTAACAATGACGAACTCGGGACATGGCAACAACAACAAAATTGGAGTTGCAAACTTAAGGAATTGAGCACTTGGGTACTAAAGTGTGAATTGCTCGACAACAATGCAACTGATCGAGATGAGACTTGAGGGCTCAATGTATCGATGATGAAAGAAATGGTATGCTGAGTTGGAACCAAATCAATGTTGATACAAGGCTGCAGTGAGCTGAACAGATTTTGAGGTCCTAACTTGAGGAGTTGAGCACTTTGGTGAAGACTGGTCGATTGCAGAAGAACAATGGAGCATAGTGATGTGGCAGTTGGCAGGCAGCAAGTGGATCCTCAAAAGAACAGAGTGAGGCAATGATCAGGGAAGCCCTAAAAGTGCAAAAGAGCAAACAGCTCTGGGAAGCCCAAAGCTGAAGCAGTCTCTGATGAAACCAAGAGAGTGCAGTAGACCTTTAAAGAGAAAGAGCAAATTGCTTGAACACTGTTTGAGCTGGCAAAACAAGAGTGGTACCAGAACAACAGTTGTGACATGGCAGTCCTGCTCGTGAAACAACGAGGCAAAACAAGCACGAATGAGTGTTAGATTAAGTACCAAGCCACCCAGGTGAATGAAGAGTGAGAATAAGAGAAAGTAGTAATGAGTAGGGACTGCTCAGAGTGCAGGGCTCATAACCTGTTAAAAGCAGATGCTTATAGGCACCATCAGGAAAACCACTTTTTGGAAAAGAGACTTTTTGAGACATCTATGTGTCTCTTGGGAAATTTAGTGTCTTTTTGAGACATCAATAGGTCTTTTGGTGAATTTTATGTCTTTTTTATACTTTTAAAGGTCTCCTAGAGACTTTAGGGAAATATGTAATTCTTCCAATGTCTTTTTAGGTCTTTTTATGTCTTTTAAAGTCTTTCAATTTTTTTAAGTATTTAAATGTATTGATGTAATTGTATAAATCTTTTTATGTCTCTAAAAGATTTTAAAAATGTCTCATAAAGTGTATTAAAAAGCTACAAAAAGACTCAAAAAGATATTTAAAGACATAAGAACCTAGGAAAAAATTGACTTATGAATAGCTATTGTCAACTAATACTTGTAATCTACATTGTAAATCTTATATAAAATACATCTGAACATGACTAAATTCAATGACTTGTGATGTAACAATTTAATGTAATCTAGAGCATTACCATCATATTTGACCTGCAGTGTGATTATATACACAGGCACATGGTGTAGGGAAAAGTATGCTGATTTTAAGTCATGCATGAAGCTGTTGGTTCAATTCCTGGCAAATGCAAATTATTTCCACAACACAAGTTTCCCTTCCTATTGTACCCAAGTTAATGTGATGGTTTATTTGCCATTGTATGTTTATGTAAGGTGCTGACTAATATAGTTACTTCATGACAAATCTTAAGTACATTTAAATATACCTAATTACCTACTTACAAATACAATCTAATCTATGTAGTAGTGATTTGGTTAAGATGAGGTCATGTTTTTCATGTTTTTATGAAGCAAAAATGTAACATTAAAAGACATTTAGAGACATCTAGAGACATTATGGACACTTAAAAAGACATTCAAGAGACTCCTAGAGACATAAAAAAGTCTTTAAAAGTTTGATACCTGGAGACTTTGCTTTAATATGCTAGCAGCACTGTTCTTATGCAACTTGATAACAATGGACAGAAACATCCATGTGTGTTCATCTCAAAAACTTTCTCCCCAACAGAAAGGAAATACAAGATATACAACAGGGAACTACTGGCTATCATATGCACACTATCCAAATGGAGACACTACATGATGGGAGGACCCCACAAATTACTAGTCCTCTCTGATCACAAAAATCTCATGTATTACCATATGCCTTAGAAACTAAACAGATGCCAGGCATGATGGTTACTCCTCTTGTTGCAATATGACTTTGAAATGAAGCACACCCCGGGAACCCAAATAATACTGTCTGACACACTATCCAGAAGACCAGACCACATCCCAAGAAACAATGAAAATGACAAAAAAGTCACAATATTGCTAGGAGAATTATTCGCAAGGCTGATAGAATACCAAAACAAAGCTCTATCAAAACTATCCATATGGCAACTCAACTTCGACAAAGAAATCAAGATCAACTACATGGACCTCGAACTATAGGACAAAATCACTCAGGCACTGGCAACAGACGACTTTGCCCACAGGATCATTGATTTGATAAATGACCCCACAGGGAAAGGGGCAAAAGAAGTCCTGGAATGGATGCTCGAACAAAGCAGTAGTGAAATGGGGCTGTTTTACCAAGAAAAGCAGTACATACCCAACAACCTCCCACTCAGAAGGAAAATCACCCAATGCTACCACAACAACCTGACTGCAGGCCACCCAGGAGAAATTGAAACACTCAACAACATGAGGGACATATACTGGTGGCCTGGGATGGCAGTATTCATTAAGAACTACTGTAAAGGTTGCAGCACCTGCCAAGAATTTAAAATAAACAGGTGCCCAAACAAACAAACCTTAAACCTAATCAAAGTGCCCACCTCCAACTAACCATTCACTAATTGCACCTGGGATCTGATAACTGACCTTCCAAACAGCGACAGGTATGACACCATTTTATCCATAGTGGACCATGAATCTACTAAGGGGCTAATTACTGTAAAAACCAACAAAACAGCAAACAAGGAAGAGATTGCACAGCTTTTGATTGACAACCTGTTCAGAAGATACAGCCTACCTGACACAATCACCAGCAATTGAGACCCTAGGTTTACTGCAAGAGTCTTCAGGGAGTTCATGAAACTACTCGGCATCACACAGAAATTGTTCACCACATACCATCCACAGACTGACAGAACAGTGGAACACTTCAACCAAGAAATCAAAGCTTACATCTCCATATTCTGCATAAACAACCCAACCACATGGAGTCAAAAACTAGGAATGCTGGACTTTACCCATAACAGCCGGAGGCATGCCAACCATCAGAAAACCCTATTTGAGCTACAAATGGGAGTAAACCCCATCACTATACCAACCACTTACAAGTATACAAAATTCCCAGAAGCCAAAGAAAGATTCAAGATGCTGAGAGGTCTGCCGCAGGGCTAGACTCAAATCACAAGAAACACAACACACACAACCCCAGTAGAGTGAGATTCTATCCCCTAGATCGAGCAATGCTCTTCAGCTAAGCAGATTATAGATGTCTATGCTTCTCCTGGTCCTCTCTGCTGAGCAGACTGTGATGTTTAAGAGTCTTGTAAGTTCAGTCCAGATATCCGCTGTACAGTGCCTGCAAGTTCGTTTTTAAGGAGGGGTTTAATTCTAGAAGTCTCAGATTAATGTCTGGGCAACCTCTGCTGAGCACAGGGTATTGATAGTAATGTATAGTTTTGATGGTGGCTCTGCAGGGCTTATTCTGCTGAGTGGATTTGAGGTCCGGTGACTGATGCAGGTGCTCGCACAAGCTGGTATTCCCAATTGTGCCCTGCTCTGCTGACTATCCAAAGTTGTTCTGCTGGGACTGTCCAAAGTCCTATTCCACTGAGGCTATCCAGAACCTCATTCACCCAGCAGTGCAGTCTCAATTCACAAAACACTACAGTGCAAGTTTTTGTACACAGTTGCACTGACTCCCTGCTGAGCTCTCCAAATGACCTGGTGGTCTGAAGCTATCCAAAACTTCTATAATTCGCAAGACACTTCACAGTTAAAACCCTAACAAAAGCTAAACACAGCCTGCTGATGGCCTGGGACAAAGCCCAACACACAGATCTAGTGGGTAGACAATTGCTTGATTTCTGTAGTTACAATTACAAGTTTATATAGACGCGTGCTGTGTACTAATTTAGGTGGAGAGTAAATACTAGCAATGCCGGACCAAAGGTCTGCTGAGCACATGTGCCTCTGCTGGGCATTTTGATGACTACTCTGCTGAGCGCAACCTGACCTCGTTGTGTTGCCAGCCTCCGCTGAGAGATGCCATTAAACTCCGCTGAGCGGTTCCTTCTGGGTTATTGAGATCTGGTTATTGCTGCCAAAGTTCCCCAGCAGAGTCTGTGCTGTGTGCATTAGTCATTCCCTCGGGCATCACATGCTCCAGCGCATGCGCCACGGTCACCTGACAAGTGGACTTAGGCAAATCTCGCCTTCGTGATGTGTTCTGCTGAGCCCCTTTGAGACGCCATCTACACACAGTCCTGCTCGTTGCCTTTGATATTTTCTGCTCAGCTGTACTCCTGCCTTCCGCTGGGATGACAGTAACCGTTATGTGCTCCGCTGACAGCTATTCCGGGTACTTCAGCTGTGTACTTATGGTCTGTACAGTCTGCGGAACCCCACACAACCGCCTGCTGAGCACATGCATGATGATTTGTGATGCATGCGCTGAGCGCTGAGACGGCTGACCAGGCTAGTCACTGCTCTGCTGTACCCCTGCACTCCAGCCCAAACTGCCCGCTGTGGCCACTTACAGCCTTGGTGTAAACGCAGGCCTGTCACCGAAGGAGCACAGGATGTATTTCCATACAAAATCTTGACACAAGCTCTGCCATTGCATGCTCCTAGTATTCCTGTAACCCTACAACCAATGCCTTATGTACTTGAGACCAACCCTGTCATATGCACTGAAGGACCAGCTGAATCAATAGTGTGATTGCAGGTAGGAAGGGCCATGCTCCTAGGACAATATAGGTGCATAATCTGATGACACACATTCCCTTCCCATGCCCCTAGGACATTGCCTGAACCAGGTCAAACCATGTATATAAATTGCAGATCATACAGATACATCACATGCATATGCAGGCATCCATGCAGAAACTGCCATCAACCTGGACATCGCATAAATACATGTACCCATATTCCTCAGGAATGGAACAACCCCAAACAAAACAGATTACTCCATGAATATGTACACCAATGATCCCCTACGATCAACATTCCCCTTGAAAACCCCACAGAAGGATCCTCCCCATTTTTTACACCCTCAGAAGACATTAGTGATCTCATTGCCCAATTTGACCAACTGACAAACACATCTGACCCCCTGCCAACAACAACCCCAGACAAGACTCGTGAGGAGAACTGTGACAATAACCCAACCCTCTTCGACATCCTGTCTGACTGGAGCAATTCTCTTTGATCAATGCAGAGCATCAATCCTAGTACAGGGGTAATGTTATGAATTCTGTACTATCTTTTGCATATCTGATCTCTTCATCCTTATCTTATCACGATATGATCTACTTTATCTTATTGTATCACCCTTTCTCTTTTATTTAGCAAACAATTTTGCAACTGTATTCCTACATGTTAATCCCTTTCTCAGGAAGAAAACAAGGACTAGTTCTCTTCCCTGTGCTTGTGCAACCCGGGTCTCACACCCATGGTAACAAAACCCAAGTATTACCCACTTCTTACTTCACTCTCCTTCCCCTTTGGACTTCATGTAGTCTTACAGTTAATTATACCATACATCGACAGGTATATAAGATGTAGTAGTTACTGAACTAACTCTCCAGTTAGTTCTTTGAGAATCTCATCTCTTTTACCTTTCTTTGACTTAGGGCTCATAAGTTGGCTAGCTCTCTCTTTATGACTCTGTCTCATCACTTGATAAGACATTCATCAAGAGATCATCTCAAACCTTTGATTTGACAATCAAGAGATTAGATTGATTGTCCAGGACTCATAGGCTCTTCCTTCAAAGTCCTAACATTATTAATGTTATATCAATCCCATGAGTTGGCTTGATTGCAGTCCATTTTGTTAAATAATGTAACCCAGGAGCTGTTGTGAGGGGCTGGGGCTGGCCCCTTGTGAAAACAAGAAAAACCATAAGGTTTAGAACATAGATACACAAGAAGCAACATATCTGCCATAACAATGGAAACTACTATTGGAAACTGAAAGAACAAGAAGAAGCACGAAATATGAAGACTGAGGTATGAAGATGCAAGTTTATTCAAAGATATGAAATATGTACATGATGAAACAAGAAGACAAGCACAAGGAAGACTCAAGATGTTATTACAAACTCAATAGCTGATCAAGAAAGACAACAGCATCAGAGCAATATTGGACTTCTGATGCCAACAACATCAGATCAATATTAACAATCTGATGTAACTATGGACCCACAAGGGAGTCAATCACATGGAAATACTCATCCATATGACCTGGGACAAATATGGCAATGGTTTCTGATGATATGCAGGCATGTAGTAGCAAAAAGCAGAAGAATCTCAACACAAACACAAGGGACATAGGTGTGGAAAGAGGGTTGAAGGAGATGTATGTTTAGGGGTAAAAATGGAGATGATCCGGCCACAGGACAATTTCTTGTGCTTGGGCTTGGTTTCTGAAGATAAGGAAATTTGTAGCCAAGATATGAAGCATGCTGTAGTGCAGCATGATTTCTGACAAGATAAAGTCAGCATAGGCAGTCGGATCTTCGTGAATGTATATGGTATGATCTGGGCATGGCAACCAGATGGGTATTTAAGGAGTAGAATATCTCTGTACTTCCTCAGCTTCCCTCAGGGTTAAATTCTACCTATACACATCATACCTGTTCACATTAGAAACCATTGTTTAAACCTCTTACACAGGAAGCTCCTTGTTGTAAAACAAGTAAAACCTCTTCAATATGCTATTGTTGTACACATGTTGCCTTTGCACATTGTGAACTTTAGAGACAGGCTTTTCAGACCAGTCCTACCCAACTTCACACCTCACACTGTATATGTTATGGGGAAGAGAATATTGATCAACATCCCCATACTGCAGACAATCAAGAAATGAACAAAGGGACCTTCCTTTGATATATCTGGAACATGTAGCATTGCAGTACCTTGTAAAATGTGTGAATGTCAGTAATTGAGGAATATCAGATATCAAAGATAATAGTACTAGTAATAGTAACTAACCATTAATCTTGGTCCTTTTCACAAGGGTTGTATGATATTCAGTCAAAACATTGACTAATGTCACATATCTGTCACTGTCTATATGTTATACATGATGGGCATCCTTAGTAGCTAGCTTCCAATGGAGATGTTCAGTCAACATTGTCTGTTTACTTGATCCTTCCTGATGGAAAACAATGGCCATTGCATGAACATGAGGTGAGAAAGAGGTTAGGGCAATGCCTGCTAAAGGGTCTTTCAAGTTCAGGGCATTCAAGATCTTTGAATCCTCTAACTAAGAAGCTTTGAGAATATCCAATAGTTTACCTGTACATGTCTGTTCTGAGCCTTTTGGGATGCTAAGATCTTCATAATAGACTCACAGTTAGTTAAAGGCTGTAGGTAATAAGGTGCAAAAGAAACTCTACCTTAGATGGATGTGATCCAATCCAGTGGTGCAATGTCCAACAGTGTGTCTTTAAAACTTTGTCTTTCATGCTGGATACCTGTTACTACAATATGTTGCCAATACAAGATTTGTTGGACTTCCAAGTGACCCATTTTACAGAAGGCTTCTTGACTGACATTTTTGAAGACTGACTCCATGCTTGACTCTGCTGTTTGGGGTGTTTTTTTATTGTTTTTGAGGTACAGAGACTAGCCATCTGATTTGTAGCATTCTTTAATTTGCACAAATAGTTTTGTTAATGTATCCAACACTTTTTGATTCTAGAAGAAGTAGTTAGATTATTCAAGTCTACAAAACCCTTTTAAAAGTGATACATACATGACAGAAAGGGACTTTCCCTTGAGGTTCCCATGCTTGAATTGTATGCTGTAGTTTAACCTTTGGACTTATCTTGGACATCATATTCAGATTGCATTTTTGAGTATTGATCTACACCAGTATCAATCTTGGATGCTGAAAGAGATGCATGATAAAACTTACAAAAATCTCATCTGTCAGTTTGTTCCAATGAGTAAGTCTGTGAACATCAACTTCAGACCTGCCACTCTGAGCAGCCTGCTTTCTGATTTTAAGCCTTTTCAATCCTTCTGGTTTTCTCTGTAATTAATGAAAGGTTGTTTGCAGGTTGACACCATTTGTAATAAATTGCAGCAGACTTGGAGTTCCTCATCATCTTGAAGTTTGTCAAGTTTGTCTGGAGTAGTATTGTTGTCACTGGCACTCATCTCACTTTCCCCATCTTCAGAATTGTTATTATTGTTCCCAATGTTGTGTGCACCTGTAGTATCGATGCCACTAATTCTTCCCTCTGTGACATCTGAGTCTGAGTCTGTATCTATGTCATTTTGCATCCCACCTTCTGTAATGCCTGGAGCTGCCTCATTGTCACTCATGTTCATTATGAAAAAGACTTTTGATCAGAGTGCACTTTAGGAAAGTGTGATCAGATCATCAATTGATGGGGCCTTTAACTACTTTAGGATGTTATAAGATGCCTTTGCATGCCCTGGCATGCTTTGAATTTTCACACAATATGGGGAAATAAAGCCAGCTTGAATGACTTTTCCCACCTTCATTGATGATTTTCAAACAATAAAATTATACAGATTCTGTGGGTGACATGCCAATTCAAGTACTTCAAATAGTGCAATAATTTGATTATGTAAGCCTATCCAATATCACACTAAATCAACTAAGTCCTTTAAGTTCACTTGCACTTCACTCTCATGTTCCCCACTTCCCTTCCTCAACTTTTTTTGTATGCTTAGGCTCTACTCTACTCAGACAGTCCTTGGTGGCTGCTATCTTGTTAGATCTGGTCTAGAGCTTGGATTTATGTTAGGAGGGCAAATGTGGATGGAATAGGCCCATCCCTATAGAGATTGCTTTATATCATCGGAACAGTGAACCACATTATCAAACAGTTTTTTGATGTGTCTTCAGCTCATTTATACATTTCTAATGCATCCAAGAACATTCATAACAAACCAGTATTCAACATGTAAACTTAGGACCATCTGGAGACCCCTATTGAAACAGTTCACCAATTTCCTTGTTGTCTGTTTCTTCCAAGCCTTTGGTCGCCCCAGATTCAGAATGTGGGCAATTATGCAATTCTAATGAGTTCAATACTGATGGATTTGGTTGCCTGGAAGGTGAGAACCAACTATGTTACCCTCCTTCCCCCAATTTCCAATGTTTTATCAATTTTAAAGGTATGTGTTGGATTTATTGCATTGTTCCTTTCACATATGAGCTCCTGAAGATTAGGGGATTCTATCAAGTACTTGAATGTTCGATTCCGACACCTAGAAGCCGTCCAACTGTGATGTGCTCCTCCTGTCCCTGGACTGCCTCTGCTTGAAAGTGCAATAACTCCAGATCCTGTCTATCTTCACTCCCAATTCCTTTTGAACCTTCAAGAGTATTTTAGTCCTCTGTCAACTGTCTCCAAGATCATGCCAATCCATCCTGTACTTGCTAAGTACCATCTTATAGGTGTCAAGTGTCCTTAGGACACATTTTTCCTCATATATCTGTCAATACCCAGCCAAACAGTATGATTTTTACATTTCCTGATTTGTCTCATTAATATCTATCCAACAGTACCTTTTATTGTGCAATTTAACGAGTTTAAGGGTGATCTTAATCTGGATCTCCTCCTTCCCCCAGGTAGGACAAATTAATTTATAGGTATGCTTCTGAATATCCTAAGTGTTTCAAACTTTGGGAAAACTTACAAGATTACATTATGTACCTGCACTTGCAACAGCTTAATTTATGGAGCAACCAAGCATCCTGCACCTCAAGTTGTTGGTCAACTTTGGAGTTTTGATGTATTTCTCTGATTCTGACATAGGTTTGTCTCCAATCTCCTTAATTCTTTCCATGATGAACTCATCTTGATTGTAGCTTTCTAACAAGCCCTCAAACACCCTATATTGTTGCTTGGAACCCAAAAAACCGCCATGTGCTCCTTCTTCCCTTCCTCCCTTAGGGTAAAGTACTTCATATCTTGGGTTCCTGTTCGTATTTTTGCCTAATTCTTTTTGGAGTCTTTTACTACAGATAGGTATAGACTAATTGTCTAGGTTTCTGCATCCAATGCACCCTCAATATCTGATGTCCCTAATGACCATATAACTACTATTGCAAACTTGAATATCATCTCCCTCCTTCAATTTTCAACAAAGGCTTTCGCAACTTGGCATGTTTATTCACCATTTATGTGGGGTTGGAACACGTTCCTTACACAAATTTTGAGATTCCTGGATACCTGTGAGTAACCATATCCTCCTCCATCCCCTTGCCTTGGACTAATTTGGCTTTAATTCCAGAACAACTTCTTTGATTGCCTCGCGGTTGTTTTAAGCATTTTTGTGTCATTTCAGGCTTTCTAACGAGCCCTTAAATGCATTATTCCAAGCAGAATTACCATCTTCATAAGTGCCCTATCACTGTGTTGTATTATATGTATCTACATGAATACTGTATTATCTAGTCTAGTTAGAGTCAATATATAACTTGTTTTGTATAAGAAGTTTGAATAGTACTTGTTGAATGGTATTATATCTGGTGGATCTTAGGATGCCTTGAACTGCCCTGGATTACCTTGTGAAAGTTATACTTAGTGTTATGAAACTCGTACTATCTTTTCTTTTACCTTTATCTTATCGTGATACGATCCTTTCATCTTATCATATTGCCTCTGCCTTACTTTATTTAAGCGAACAATCTCGCGCTTGTATTACTAACTACATTCTCGTCAAGAGAGAGAACAACTACTAGTTCTCTCTCCCGCGCTTGTGGAACCTCATCCCACACCCGTGGCAGAGGAACCCGAGCATTACTCACTTCTCGCCACGATACTCTTCCCCTTTGGACTCCATGTGTGTGTATAACTATTTATAACATACATTGATAGGTATATAAGATGTAGTAGATACCGAACTAACTCTCCAGTTAGTTCTTTGAGAATCATACCTCTTATACCTTTCCCTGACTTAGGGCTCATAAGTCAGCTAGCTCTCTCTTCACGACTCTGTCTTCGCATCTTGCAAAGACATTCGTCAAGAGATTACCTTGAACCTTTGATTTTGCGATCAAGAGATTAGATCGATTGTGCAGGACTTATAGACTCTGTCTTCGAAGTCCTAACAAAAGAACTAACTCTCTTATTGTTGCGAGTCCCACCTCGTAACACTCCGATACAACAACACCACGGCAACCAGACCCTGGACCACCAGATCGACAACCCCGACTGAGTCAACTAGAACCTCAGAGTCATACTCGACAGAACCAGACAGATTCCTACCAAACATGGAAGGAGAAGGATCCATGTTTGAACAGCCCGCCGAACAAACACCACCACCGCCCGTCACAGCTGAATTCCTGGAACAATGGCGCCGGGCAAATGAATTAATGGAAACAAGAACTCGCAACCTAGAAGAAAGGGAGCGAAGATTGGCTGAAGCAACGATAGCCAGGACCCAGGCGGAAGCCATCCGTCCCGAAAAAGAAGACAAGGTGAAGATACCCTTGTTCAACAGAGCTCCAGAAAAATGTTGCGAATTCCTCATTAACTTGAGACTCCACTTCGCATCAAACCCTGGAAGATACACCAACAGTGCCTCAAAGATTATTTTCGCCCTCAGGCATATGCAGGACGGAACTGCAGGACCATGGAAGAACAACTACATTGCCCAGAACACAACTGTACTCGACAACCTTGTCATCAGCGACTCATACGCACACTTCAGGGACAAAATCGAAGCGGCGTTCGCAGGAACTAAGCTCGAGCTAGATGCCCAGCAGAAACTGAGGGAACTCAGACAAGGATCCATGCCAATCCAGGAGTTCATCACGAAATTCGAAATCCTGACCGACCAAGCCAGGATCACTGACAACGGAAGAAAAGTCAATCTCTTTTGCAAAGCGCTTAACCCCGCTGCTTGGAAGAAACTCCTCTTCCACGAATCCCCACCTGAAACCTACTCTGAATGGAAGGAGCGATCCATCAGACAAGAGCGCAATTACAAACAAGCGTGTGAACGAATGAACGAGGTCAAACATATGACCTATAAACGAACCAACAGCGGCAGATACAAGCCCGCCAGGGACCCTTTTGCGATGGATGTTGACACCATCGAGGTCAAGAAGACCAGGGAACAGAACGAAGAAAAGGCTGTCGCTGCCCTCTCCTTCGCAGAACGAGGAGAACTCCTCCGCAAAGGAGCATGCTTCAATTGCAAACAAACCGGGCATCTTGCGAAAGACTGCCCAAAGAAAGCCTCGACCTCCAACGCAAACCGAACCACCAAACCATGGTGGAACAACGACAAAAAGGAAACCCCAAAGAAAGCCGAACAGCCGCGGAAGTTCAACTTCAACTCCGCCAAGAAATTCATCAACCAGATGGAATGGGAAAACGAAAAAGACGCCACCGCATTTTTCAAAGAATGCGCCAAAATAGCGACTGCTGCACCAGACTCCGACGACGAACAGGATTTTTGAAAAGGAGAAATAGCTCAATGTATGTTTCTCCGGATTTCTTAATTCACAATGTACAAGTAGATAGGGAACGAAAATACACAACTTTACCCATAAAATTCCCTATCGAAAGTATAAGTGATAAAATCATTGAAAATAACGCCCTCGTCGACTGCGGAGCAGAAGGATCATTTATTGATCAAAATTATGTGCGGAAAAACAAAAACAAAACGACCCCACTAGACCAACCTCTCAAAGTACAAAACGTGGACGGAACGCCGAACAAGCGAGGGACCATCAGACATAAAGCAGTACTAACATTTACAGCACTAGGACGGACATTCACGGAGGAATTCTTCGTTACAGGACTCGGCCAACAGGACATTATCTTAGGACACCCATGGCTTAACAAATACAACCCAGACATCAACTGGGTTACCGGAGAAATTTCCTGGAGACAGGATAAGACAACCATGGCAACTGACAACAGACAAACTGGCAACAAACGGGAGCTACTGGAAACAGTCATCCAAACCGCGACACTTGATCACTCAGAAGCGGAAACATGGATACGCGCTAAGACTACCATCTCCCATGAACTGGCAAAAGACAACAAACCAGCTGAACCGCTTGAGGACATGATACCAGAAGAATACCACAATTTTCTGGATATCTTCAGAAAACAAATGGCTGATCGGCTACCGGAGAGGAAACCCTGGGATCACAGGATCGAGCTAAAGGACACCTTCGAACCCAAGTCATTTAAAATTTACCTGTTGAATCCTCGAGAAGAGGAAGAAACTCGTAAATTCATCGACAAAAACCTGGCTAAAGGATACATCAAACCGTCCAACTCACCTATGGGATCCCCCTTTTTCTTTGTTGGAAAGAAAGACAGAAAACTCCAACCCTGCCAGGATTACAGGTATCTAAACAACCATACGGTAAAAAATGCATACCTGCTCCCACTGATCTCGGACCTATTGGACAAACTGAAAGGGGCCAAATGTTTTACAAAACTGGACCTTCGCTCTGGGTACAACAACATACAGATACATGACAGAGACCAATGGAAAGGGGCCTTCACCACAAAATTTGGCCTATTCGAACCAGAGGTCATGTTCTTTGGAATGTGCAACTCACCCGCGACTTTCCAGGCCATGATGGACAACCTGTTCCGAGAACCTCTCAGAAAGAACTACGTCATCATCTACATGGACGATATTCTGATTTTTGCCCAAACTAAGGAAGACCTCGAACGGTATACGCGAATGGTACTAGAAATCCTGAAGGAAAACAATCTCTATCTCAAACCAGAGAAATGCAAGTTTGAAGTGACGCAACTCGAATATCTCGGGATGATCATTTCAGAAGGACAGATAGCCATGGACCCTAAGAAAGTTGCTGGATTACTAGAATGGCCAACCCCGACAACCGTAAAACAAGTGCGATCCTTCCTAGGATTCGGAAACTTCTACAGGAAATTCATTCGTCATTACTCCGAGATAGCACGACTGCTCAACGAACTTCTCAAAAAGGACAAGAAATTCGAGTGGATGGAAGAAACAGAGCAAGCATTCATGGAACTCAAGAAGTGCTTTACGGAACAACCAGTGCTTACCATGCCAGATCAAACCAGGCCGTTCATCATCGAATCAGACGCATCAAAATACGCAAGCAGTGCTGTTCTCATGCAATTGGATACCAACGGACAAAAACATCCGTGCGCATTCATCTCAAAAACCTTCTCTCCAACGGAAAGGAAATACGAGATATACGACAGGGAACTACTGGCCATCATTCGTGCGCTATCAGAATGGAGACACTACGTGATGGGAGGACCTCACAAACTGTTAATCCTCTCGGACCACAAAAATCTCACATACTATCGCACCCCGCAGAAACTAAACGGACAACAAGCACGATGGCTACTGCTTCTATCGCAATATGACTTCGAGATGAAACACACTCCAGGAACCCAGATGATACAGTCTGATGCGCTATCCAGAAGGCCGGATCACGTCCCGAAAAACAATGAGAACAACGAAAAGGTTACTATGCTACCGGGCGATCTATTCGCAAGGCTGATTGAATACCAAAATGAAGCCCTATCAAAATTGTCCATACGACAACTTAGCCTCGACAAAGAGATCGAAATCAACTACATAGATCTGGAACTCCAAGACGAAATCTCCCAGGCACTGACAACCGATGACTTCGCCCACAGGATTATCGATTTACTAAATGGCCCCACGGGGAAAGGAGCAAAGGAAGTGCCAGAATGGACGCTCGAACAAAGCAGTAGCGAAATGGGACTGTTTTACCAAGAAAAGCAGTACATACCCAACAACCTTCTCCTCAGAAGGAAAGTCACCCAACGCTACCACGACAACCTAACCGCAGGCCACCCAGGAGAAATTGAAACACTCAACAATGTGAGGGAAGCATACTGGTGGCCAGGAATGGCGGTATTCATCAAAAATTACTGTAAAGGCTGCGGCACCTGCCAAGAATTCAAAATAAACAGGTGCCCAAACAAACCAACCCTAAACCTAATCAAAGCGCCCACCTCCAACTGACCGTTTGCAAATTGCACTTGGGATTTGATAACTGACCTCCCGAACAGCGACGGGTACGACGCCATTCTATCCATAGTGGACCATGAATCTACTAAGGGGCTAATTACTGTAAAAACCAACAAAACAGCAAACAAGGAAGAGATTGCACAGCTTTTGATTGACAACCTGTTCAGAAGATACAGCCTACCTGACACAATCACCAGCAATTGAGACCCTAGGTTTACTGCAAGAGTCTTCAGGGAGTTCATGAAACTACTCGGCATCACACAGAAATTGTTCACCACATACCATCCACAGACTGACAGAACAGTGGAACACTTCAACCAAGAAATCAAAGCTTACATCTCCATATTTTGCGTAAATAACCCGACCACATGGAGCCGAAAACTAGGAACGTTGGACTTTACCCACAACAGCCGAAGACATGCCGACCGCCAGAAAACCCCATTCGAGCTACAGATGGGAGTGAACCCCATCGCTATCCCAACCACGTACAAATACACGAAATTCCCAGAAGCAGAAGAGAGATTCAAGATGCTTCAGAAAGACAGAGAAGAAGCCTTGGCTGCTCACGAACTAGCGCGACAAAGAATGATCAAACGGACCAAACACGACTAACCAACCTACAAGAAAGGAGATATGGTCTGGCTCGACGCACGCAACCTTAAGATGAATTACGCATCGAAAAAGATATCTCCGAAAAACGTAGGCCTGTTTGCGATCACGGAGGTGCTCTCCCCCGTTATGTATAAATTAAAACTACCAGCCCACTGGAAAATCCATGATGTGTTTCATATTGTACTACTCAAACCGTATAAGGAAACCGAGGCCCACGGACCTAACTACGCACGACCACCCCCTGAATTAATCGACGGGGAGGCTGAGTACGATGAGAGGTCTGCCGCGGGGCTAGACTCGAATCACAAGAAACACAACACACACAACCCCAGTGGAGTGAGATCCTAGTATCCCTTAGATCGAGCGACGCTCTTCAGCTAAACGGATTATAGATGTCTACGCTTCTCCTGGTCCTCTCCGCTGAGCGGACTGTGATGTTTGAGAGTCTCGTAAGTTCAGTCCAGATGTCCGCTGTACAGTGCCTGCAAGTTCGTTTCTAAGGAGGGGTTTAATTCTAGAAGTCTCAGATTAATGTCTGGGCGACCTCCGCTGAGCGCCGGGTATCGATAGTAATGTGTAGTTTTGATGGTGGCTCTGCGGGGCTTATTCCGCTGAGTGGGTTTGAGGTCCGGTGACTGATGCAGATGCTCACACAAGCTGGTATTCCAATTGTGCCTCGCTCTGCTGACTATCCAAAGTCGTTCCGCTGGGACTGTCCAAAGTCCTATTCCGCTGAGGCTATCCAGAACCTCGTTCACCCGGTGGTGCAGTCTCAATTCACAAAACACTACAGCGCGAGTTTTCGTACACGGTTGCACTGACCGCTGAGCTCTCCAAATGACCCGGTGGCCAGAAGCTATCCAAAACTTCTATGATTCACAATAACTTCACAGTAAAGACCCTAACAAAAGCTAAACACAGCCCGCTGACGGTCTGGGACGGAGCCCAACACACAGATCTAGTGGGTAGACAATTGCTTGATTTCCGTAGTTACAATTACAAGTTTATATAGACGCGCGCTGTGTACTAATTTAGGTGGAGAGTAAATACTAGCAACGCCGGACCAAAGGTCCGCTGAGCACATGTGCCTCCGCTGGGCGTTTTGATGGCTACTCCGCTGAGCGCGACCTGACCCCGTTGTGTGGCCAGCCTCCGCCGAGAGACGCCGTTAAACTCCGCTGGGCGGTTCCTTCTTGGTCATCGAGGTCTGGTCACCGTTGCCAAAGTTCCCCAGCGGAGTCCGTGCTGTGTGCATTGTTCATTCCCTCGGGCATCACACGCTCCAGCGCGCACACCACGGTCACCTGACGAGTGGACTTAGGCAAATTTCGCCTTTGTAATGTGTTCCGCTGAGTCCCTTTGAGACGCCGTCTACACACAGTCCTGCTCGTCGCCTTTGATATTCTCCGCTCAGCTGTACTCCTGTCTCCCGCTGAGAAGACAGTAACCGTTATGTGCTCCGCTGACAGCTATTCCAGGTACTTCAACTGTGTACTTGTGGCCCGTACAGTCCGCTGAACCCCACACAATCGCCTGCTGAGCACACACGTGATGATTTGTGATGCACGCGCTGAGCACTGAGACGGCTGACCAGGCTAGTCACCGCTCCGCTGCACCCCTGCACTCCAGCCCAAGACGCCCGCTGTGACCACTTACAGTCCTGGTGTAAACGCAGGCCTGTCATCTCCCCTTCACTAAAAATTTTGACTGTCCTCAGTCAAGCTCCTCCTGTATTTTTAGACCTAGTACTGTCCCCGCGTCTACTTTTAGCACCTCATTTTCTATTTTCAGCTTTCCCCAGCGCCTATTTGCCTATCTTTAGCTCTCGGTCGTCTCCGATACCCACTTTCATTGTTATCTGTTTCTTTCTCCGTTTAAGGATATTCTTTCCCCTTTTCACCTTCGTGCCGCTGCTTCTAAACCCCTGCCCTCTATGTAGATTGCCTGAAAGTTTATGTGACGCCGCCACACTGTAGTTTATCTTCCAGAAAATTCCTCCATAGTGCGAGCGTTATCGTTTATAAGCAGGGGTCTGGCTTTCCCTTGATGCTCATTCCCTTTCTTCCCTCGTTTGCAGACCACCTGCACGCTCTTCTAATTTCTTCGCTGCTATGTCTCTCAAGAATTTCGACCGCCGCTGCCGTGCTCAAGAGCGCGCGGACGCACAATTGGACGCCCAGGATCGTTTCCGTCGACTCTGCCCTGCGCTCGCCATCTATCAAGAATTTGAAATCTTGGCCGGCGCTGATGACCTCTCCGATGATGGGTTGGCTCGTCTGGAGGATCTCCGGGGGGTCATTGACAACACTGTCGAAGACCACCTGAGTGTCCATTGCTCCGACGGCCTTTACCACAGCGGGGTACGCGAACTGTGCTTCCTTCTTTCTGCGGTGGCCGACATGCTCATCGCGGACGACCCTTCTCTTGCTCCGAAGCTGCAAGCGCGTCGCTGGTTTACCAGCGGTTACCAGCCCTTGGCTTCTTATCTCCAATTCTTCGCAACCGCCTTCCCCACCCAGTGGGACGGTACCGACAATCCTGGCCCCCGCCCGCTGTTGGGTTCCGCTCCTCACCCCTCCCCCGATCCCCTCTTGCTTAGCGCTGCCCCTGCCGTAGAAGATGTCATTATGATTTCCGACGACGAAGTTCAGCGGCCCTCATCTCCGTCGCCCGCTGTGCGCAAGGATAAGCGGAAGCGCCTTCCCACTCCCCCTGTTGTCGTCGTTCCTTCCGCGCCACTCCCCAAGCCAATCAAACGTCAGCGCCCAGCTGCACTGGCTGCCAGTGCCGCTATTGCTGGTATGTCTCTTCTCGACGCCCTTCTTGCCCTTTTCTTTACTGATCTTTCCACAGCCCAGGCGGATCTCGAGTCCTCAGCGGGGGTTTCTTTCGTCCGCTCCGCTGGCGGCCCTCCTTTGGCCCTGACTGACAGCAGAATCGAGGAGATCACGAATACCCGTCCCGACAGTAACAAGGTTGCTTACAAGTCTACCTACCCGATTCTCGACGTCCTGCCTCCTGTGTTTTCTGCGAAGCTTGCCCTGGCTGGTGCCCCCCTCCCCGACGCCATTGATATGAGCATGCTCCCTTCCGAGTCCCGCCTCGAAGGCGCTATTATCGTGCGTGTCTCATCTGCCCGCTGGGCTTTTTATTTTATTTTATTTTTATTGACTTGTTTACTCTTCCCCAGCGAGGAATGGTGTGCAACCACTGCGCGCGTCCTTTCAACGCTCGTATAAACGAAGGCCTCCATCAGTGCATCTGCCGTGGGTGGGCACGGAATTGCTGCACTTGCAGTACCCAGCAGAAGGGAAAATGCCTCTTCTGTTGCGAGCCCGCGGAGGTCGACAAAACGATTGAAGACTCCTCCCTGTGGCATCGTACTTCTCTGACCAGTAAGTCCACTTTCCGTCACTATCTATCATTCTGACTTATAATCTTTCTTTCCAGGCCTTCTGTCTGGCTTCGCTCGCCTCAGCGCCTACACGGAGCAGGCTCGTGTGGCTGAAGAGCAGCGCCGCTCCGCTGAGCGCATGTTCTTTGGTCAACTAATTGAACTTTCACAGCTGGCGCGCGCCATGGCGCTCACTCTTCCCACCGGGATCATTATTGGCCCGCGCCGTGATTGCGAAACATTCGACGCGCTCCGCTGCCTTGACCTCAACCGCTTGCACGAGGCCTACGCCTCTCTTTGTGCCCCGCCGTCGTGGAAGATCCTCATCGTTGCCCCCGCCTCTTTCTATGACCCAAAGCACCCGCGCTTTGACCCCACCACCTTCATTCCCGCCCCCCAGCCTGATCAGGCTATAACTCTAGAAGCCTTCAATGCAGCCGAATCTCAAGCTTTCGAGGACGCGGCCCTCCGCCAAGCTGAAGAGGCTGACGCTATCATCGCAGCAGAGAAGGCCAAACGCTCACGGGATCGTTCATCCAAGCGAGGAACTCCCGCGGAACGCTCTCTTCCCGCCACTCCGTTCGCGAGCACTTCGCGCCTCGAGCCCTTCACTACTGCTTCCAAAGGCAAAGCCCCCGCTGTGGTTCGCACCTTCTTGACTCCTTCGCGTCCCTAGCGAGGTAGACGCCGCCGAGGTTCCCGCGGAGGGGGATTGAGGTCAGGCGCACGCTTCCGCCGGTTGTCAGGCCTTGGGGCCCTTATTTCTCTTTTCTATACTTCTTGTTCTCCTGCTCCTTATTACTTTATCTGGCATATGTAAAGTAAATTAGATATTGCTATAATCAAATATGCCTCTTTTGTTCTTGTCTTCTTTGTGTGAGTCTGAAGTGAGTTTGAAGTTCCTCAAGTCCCTTCAAGTTATAGACTCCTCTCAGCTGAGCAATCGCTGACTTCTCTTCTGCTGAGTGTTCGCTGGTATACTTTTATCTTCTTCTCAGGTCCGCTCAGTGGACTTCTTTTTCCCCACATGTGCTCCACTGCCATATTTTTTTGCGGGCTCTCTCCCCTTCACTATAAAATCAACTGTCCTCAGTTGACCAGCTCTTTGTTCCTTTTTATCCCACCTGTCATGCAACGCTACCAGCGTACCAATGTTGCACGCCAGTTCACCTCCATCCTCAAACAGCTGGCTGTCCATGCTGAGCTCAACGAAGACTCCGCTGAAACTACGATTCACCTGCCTTTGCAGTCAGCGCAGGCCGTTGTCTGCGCGCTGGTAAGGCTCCGTTTCATAGAGTCCCCTCCGCTGACCATCTCCACAGGACCGCATCGCCCTTCCGCTGAGATTCATCGACTTTAATCGCCAGTTCCTGGCGTTCCTCATGACCGTCGTGTTTCTGAAGCCCGTGCTCAGGAAGTTCAGCGATGATCATTTCGATCCTCGCTTACTCAGTAATGCCGCTCTATGCATTCTTGACCGATACAGTCATCTGGGCATGCCCTTCCACCCGCTGCTTTCTTCCGAACGAAATGAGGCCGAAATTCGCGAAGTCGATCCCAATGCCGCGCTCGTCGTAGACGACGTCAGCTCTGATTAGGATGTCCCGCTGCGCTGGCACTCTGCGTATATAATTCTATCCCTTGTATTTCTATACGTAAACATGCCCTCTTTGTCCGCTGAGAGTAACCTCTTGTTAGTTGCCCATTCAGATCCTCGCATCCTTCGTCTCGACGCTCTGCCCAGGCGTCCGCTGAGTGCTATCCTTCCCATCGACCTAGCTCGAGTCTGCCGGATATATGTAACTGCCCTTCACTATATCCTGGACTCCGCTGTGGAGGAACAGCTACCTATGAGCGTCTGCCTCCCGCTGCTCAACCGAGTTCAAGATCACGCCGTAAGCCCCTTTTCCGCTGTCCATGTACTCCCACTGAGTAGTCCGCGCAGCGCGGCCTAGAGCTGACCGAGTCCACCTGTCATTCACTGCTTCTTTCTCATCTCTGCGCTCAGCTGTATTACACCGAACTTGTGCTTCGCCTGTGTGGTACCAACGACGCTGAGCGCTACGGCGTTCTTAATCACACCGAACACTTTCAACGCCTCCATTATGCCGCCCAGCATTTCTACCAGGAGGACTTCTTCCCCGTCTGTCCCCTTTTCTCTTCCTTCTCCGCTGTGCTGAGACCAGGATTATGTCAGGATGTTTGAGGTATTACGCCCCTTCCTTGGTTTACTTCGTAGAATACCCTTGTCACAGTAACCAGAGTAAATGGCTCTACATGTGGTGCCTCCATAGCTATTTGAAATGACAAGTATCTAGTTAGGCACTATGTATTGTCGGTGCCAATACCTGATTCGGACATAATTTTTCCAAATGCGGTAATCACACGATCAGCCTCCGCTCAGTGCTTTCAGCTAGGCGCGCCTCTCTGCTGGATCTCATTTCGTCTACCAATTGCTCCCGCTCTGCACCCCGTTTTATGCGAGCCTGCATGTGGTGGTCTGTTTCTACCTCCAGCGTTCATACCATAACTCCGCTGGGAGTCTGGTCCGCTGGGATGCCACATTCCTCGCCACTGGCCGCCCCTCATTAGGTCCTCTGCACTCCGCTGAGCCTATATATATGCCCCACTCTCATACTTTCAATCACTCAGCCACTCATGTCCAACGCACCCGCTCCGCTGTACAACTTTAGTAATGTCAAGCATCAGCTGGCATTAATCCAAGATATCAGAGGCTTGGCTTCCGCCATGCCTTCCAACTATACCGGGAGCCTCGAGCTTCTGGCTATTGACTTAGTACGCACAACACTCAGCTGGTCCGCTGGGTCCTTTACTCCGCTGACCACTCGAACTTTTTAGAACCGCTGGCGTGATCCCCACGGCGGCATTACTCGTATCATTAATAACAGCGAGGCTGTTGATATTCTCAACGAGATGCGTGCCATCTACACCTCCTTAGAGGCGGATCACCACTTCCGCACTTTCTCTCCTGCTGCCAACGCTTTTATCACTCTGCATGAGCAAGTTTTAAAGCGAAAGTTGCTGCCTCGCGTCAGCGCATGCATACTCCCACTGGACCAGTACGCTATGCACTTGCTGCCTTTTATTTTCTTTTAACCGCCCGCTCAGCGCAACGTTCGTCTCCTCTCGCGCTCCGCTGCCGATCCTGAGACGGTCTCTGCCCCTGGAGGTACCTCATCCCCCGATTCCGATGATGACAAGGTGTGACTGACTTCCTTCACTCTCTTTAGATATTACTAACATGCAGCTGTACCTCCTCCTTAAAAAGATGGCCCTCGATGACAAGATCGAGGCTGCCACTGAGGGCGGAGTACCTAGCTGCCAGAATACCCCAGAGCCTAGTCCTTCGAAGAAGCGCTCAGCGCCTCCTCCCGACACCCCTCGTCAGGTTCGTTCTGTTGCGTCTTCCCTCCCTCGTTACTTTCTTACTTCTATGTCAGCGGGAGCGCACTGAGGCCAGCGGACATCGCACTCGTGCGCTTGGCCGCGGCATGACACTCTGCTCCTCTGACAACCGGCGCTCTCCGCGCGACACACCGTTCCACGACGCTTCCTCTAAGAAGGCCCGTCTCGGCGCTGACGGCGTTCCTACTTTCGCCGATTCTCCTTTCATTGTACAGGGTGCGCTCTTTGCCCTCACTCTTCTCTGTTGCGTCCGCTGAACTACTTCATCTTCTTTTAGGTACCAATCTTACTCTTTCGAATGACAAAGTCAATGCCTGTCTCGACGCTGCTACCAACCTCATTAAGGAACCGCTGAACACCGGGAACCCATCCGAGCTCGTCACTCGCCGTCTCATCGGAGACTTGCAAGCTGAGATCATCTGTGACTTGCACAAGATTGACTTCATCCTGAAGCGCCGCGCTCTGCTTGTTAAAGAGTTAGAGACTTTACAGCGCAGCTTGGATTTGACTGGGACCAGCCCCGCTGAGGAGCCCGCGCCGCAGTGATGGCCCTCTTAATTACTCCGCTGAGCGCCTCAAAGTGGCCCTTAGCTAGTTTCTTTTGTACCTTTCTCCTTTAGTTTACCCAATATACTCTATTGTGGTCTCCTTTTCTACTTTGCGCTTCTAAGCATCGGGCTCCGCCCACCCATCCTCATCATCATCTTCTTCGTCCGCTGAGACTTGACCGCTGCCTGAAGCCACTCCTGGTTCATCAAAGATATAGTCTTTAGGTATGGCCGGCTCGTAGTCTGGTGCTGACATCATCTTGTTGAGGTTCTCGCGCGTTTGATCAATGATATCGTCTAAGTCCGCTGGCAGCTTCAGCTGGCGCCTGGCAAAGTAGGGTATTAAGCGGAATGCTGCAACTTTGTCTTTCAGCACCGACCCATCCAGCTCAGCGACTAGATAAGCGCCACCTTCCTTCCGCGCGATAACAATGTATGGTCCATTCCAGCGCGCCAACATTTTGCGATTTAAGCTGGACTCAATGCCAGAGTTACGCATCAGTACGACATCGCCGGGTTTGAACGCATAGTCCCTAATCTTAGCGGAGTGTTTTCGCTCAAACTCTCTGATAGCATCCCGCTTTATCTTCGACACCCGCTGACGCATCTCCTCCACTGTGTCCCTATGTTTGGCCAGCGCGCGCGCACGATACCCTACTAACTCCTCTGTGGTAAGTACCCGATCTGGTAACTTGACCAGCCACGTCGCTTCAGCGATGTCCAGCGGTAGTATTGGGTGCGCGCCAGTGACCATGAAGAAGGGTGAACACCCAAATCCGCGGCGCACTGTAACGCGGTCCGCCCACAGCACATGGTAGAAGAACTTGCTCCAGCGCTTATGTGCGCCCTCGGTACCTCCACACACTTTCCACAACATTTGTCTGATGTCCCAATGGGGCCGCTCTATCTTTCTGTTCGCCTGAGAGTTGTATGCTGAGATTGTAATCCCTGTAATACCATACTTCTTTTCTAAGTACTTGAGCGCTGCGCGGAACGGTCCACCGTTATCTGTGATTATCTCTCTAAGACATCCCCAGTGGCAGATAATATCCTCAAACATCCACTGCGCTATCGCCCTTGCGTTCTCTTTCTTCAGCGGACGACCTTCCACCCATGAGCTCAGCGCACACCGTCCGTGCACTATGTAGTTATACCCATTCGAGGCAGGTGACATGTGCATAGTGTCCGCGTGTAGCTGCTGGAAGATGGACGGCGTATGTGTCTCTGTCCGCGGAATCTGGATGATCGTCTTTTGCCTCAGCTGACACACATGGCATGTCTTGACATACCAGTAGACATCCCGCTCCAGCTCTGGCCACCAGAAGCGCTCCATCAGCAGTTTGCGTGTGGCGTATGCGCCTCTGTGCCCCAAACTGTCATGCGCGGCGCGCAACATGCGCGTCCGCTGAGCGGGATCAACTACCAGCTTATGTGCCTCGTCCACTGAGTGCCGGTACATCCGTCCATCCTTGTCTAAGAAGAAGTTTCGTGCGTTGCGGATGAAATTCTGATACTCCCGCTCGCTCATATCCTTGGGTCTTGTACTGGGATTTTGCAGCCAATACCTTATCATTGGCAGCTTATCATCCATGTCCTTCCCCGCTGATGTTCTGTTCCGCTCATCGTACTCTTCATCTTCCAACTCATCTATCTTCGACTCTGGAATTACATGTGCCAGAACAAATTTCTCTAAGTACGCCCGCTGAGCGGGCGACACCTCCTCTGTCTGTAGTAAGTTACGCACTGTCCGCTGTTCTTCTCTCGTCTCTTTTCTGGCCTGCTCCAGTTCTAACTGGAAACAGTCAACCGAATGTGCCTCTGTTCTAGCTGGCTCAGCGGGACCATCAAACAACTCGTTGAGGAATCCAGCTTGTAGATACCCTCCGCAGTTGTCAATCTGGTCCTTGAACTCTTCTAAACTCAGTGGATCGGGATCCTCTTCATACACTTTCTCGTACTCCAGCGGGCCTACTTCTTGGTCATCATCCTCCGCTGAGTGCTCATACTCTTCATCTCCTGGTTGTCCTTCTCGTCGCGACAGACCGTCCGCGCCAAACGTTTTGCCTGCTACATGCTTCAGCTGAAAGTGGTACATAAGGATCTTGTCTATCCAGCGGTTAATGGTAGCGTTAGGTCCCATGCCTGGATTATCCAACATCCCTTTGAGATATTTGGCGTCCGTCTCCACTACCAGCTTCCGCGCTCCGATGAGCCAGTAATAGCACGCCTGCAGCGCTCGCAATAGCCCGTATAGCTCTCTCTTTGGTTGTGAGAACCGCTGTTCCCTCTCAGTTAACAGAATTGACCCAAAGCGGGCGTACACGCGCTTCTTCGCGTTCAGCGGATCTTGCTGGTAGATATAAAATCCTACAGCGCGCCAAGACGTATCTACTGCCAGCGTGATTGGTCCTGGCAGTGTATAGTCCAGCGGCTTGACACAGTGTGCGTTCCGCACTCCATCCTTCAGTGCGTCCATACTGGCTTGCTGCGCTGGCCCCCACTCGAAGGGTTCTTTCCCACGCAACAATCGCTGTATGTGCTCCGCTCGCTTAGCGTAGTCTGAGATGTAAATACGCAGGAGCCCCATCGTACCCATGAAGGCGCGCACATCGCTGACATTCTTACACGGCCCCCAGTTGAGGATAGCGTGTACTTTATCTGGCGCTGGCTTTCGACCCTCGTAGGTACATAAGTGTCCCACCACTACAATCTCCGCTGCACACAATATGGATTTCTTTCCGCTGAAAGTCCCTCCTGAGTACTTCATCCGCTGAACTATCCTATTCACATTTTGCATGTGTTCCCACACAAAACGCCTGATTCCGCTGTTCTCTGGAATCGTCTCGTACCCTCCATCCTCTAATTCATACCGTGTCTTCGGTCCGCGGTGACAGGGCTGCTTTTTGGCTACGGGTGTAAACAGTTAGAAGGTCCGCTAGTGGGATAGCTGCGCGCGGGAAACACAGAGGGACTAGAGTTGAGCCTGCCTCATAGTCTATAGCTATCAGCGCGCGAGCATCATGACTACAAGCGCCTGCGCGCACCGTATCGCGAGAAGGATTGGTCAGCGAGCTGCACAGTCTAGAGTGCATAGTTTGGCCGTCTGTGCGAGCGATCAGGGAAGCGTAGAATGGTTAAGCACCAGCAAAGAGCGGTGTGAGTACAGCTGAGCGGATACCAAAGGCGGTGTGAAGGGCTGTGCGCGTATCTCATATGCGCGCATCGCAAAGGCAGAATTTGTCTAAGTCCACACATCATGTGACCGTGGCGGCGCGCATCAAAAGACGCGCAAAAGCCCGAGGGAATGAACGACATGCGCACAGCGAATGCCAAGGGATCAGGACACTCGAAGGGAAGCCCGGAAGCGATGCGCGGACCTTTGGCCGCGCGTTGCTAGTATTTACTTTACCTTATTATTAGTACACATGCGCACATCGCATATAAACCTGTATCCTTGTCTATAGTAATTTAAGCAATTGTCTACCCACTAGATCTGTGTGCTGGGTTCTGTCCCAGGCCGTCAGCGGGCTGTGTTTAGCTTTTGTTAGGGTCTTAACTGTGAAGTGTTCTGTGAATTATAGGAGTTTTGGATAGCTTCTGGCCACCGGGTCATTTGGAGAGCTCAGTGAGGAGTCAGTACAACCGTGTACGGAAACTCGCACTGTAGTGTTTAGACTGTGAGACTGCACCGCCGGGTGAAAGACTTTGGAGAGTCTTGGATTGTTGGACTTTGGAGAGTCCGCGCATCGCACGAGGTCACCAGACCCGGAAGTGCGCGCAGCGAAGCCGTTTGCTAAACACAACTTATTTCATTCATCATTTTGCCTAGCGCACGCCACTAGCAACCGGGCTCTATCCGAGATTTACTAGAATTAAACCCCTCCTTACAAACGAACTTGCAGGCACTACTTGCTATTACAAAGACTAGAGGACACGAGGTGCGCATCGCACGCCCAGAACGGGAACCAGAGCAGAGCATAGATTATACTACCATTTAGTTGAGGGCGTTCGCTCGATCTAAGGGATAGGATCTCGCTCCGCTGGGTGTGTGTGTGTGTGTTGTGTTTCGCGATTTCGAGTCTAGCTACGCAGTAGACCTCTCAGCGGATAGGCACATCGTCAATGTACGGCTCCGTGACGTCTGGTATTTCATCGCGGAGAATATAAGTTACATCTTCATGAAAGATGGGTACAGAATTGGTCCAGCCCATTGGTAAGGTTACTAAGCGGAGCGCACCAAACGGTGTCTGGAATGTTGTTAAGTCGCGAGACGACTCCGCTAAGAGCCGCTCGTCGTAACCTACATACAAGTCCAGTATTCCGCCGCACGCACGCCCAGCGAAGTGTTCTGCCAAACTCTCCGCTGCCGGTGGCAATCCTGAGTGTGCGATGGTAACAGCGTTCAGCGGCTCTAAGCTGTGTACTATTCTAAAGGACACCCCGTCTTTCTTCGTTACTGTGAACCAGCGCGACCGGTATGATGAACTGGATGGTTCATAAGTCCCAGTGCGGATCTTAGTAGTGATGAACTTGCACACCCGCTCGTACATGCCTGGCGGAATGGGTATATTTTTCAGTACCCACGGCGTATGTTCTACCGTTGGAATATCTACCGGCAGGAAGAAGTCTGTTCTAAACCTCCCCTTTTCCGTGTCATCCCACGCAAACGCCTCATTCTGCTGCATGAACACCTGATGTACTAGCTTGCGCTCCTCTGGCCACAGGAAATCTCCTCCGTGCGCTTTATCTATTTCCTCCTTCCGCTCCGCTGTGTACCTTCCCGTGGGTACAAACTCTGGTGGGTGTACCGTCAGCGGAGGCATTTCTTTCAGCGGATCTCCCTTTATTTCTCTCACTATCCTGAATTTCTCTGGTAGCTCTTGATAAACGGGCCTGACCTTGTCAGCGACCGGCTTATATTTCTTTCCTGCAAAGACGGTTACAGTAGTGGCATTCTTACCACTTAACCGCTTTCTAGTTACTCCTTTCCGCGGACTGGCCTTGCTCGGGGTCCGCTGAGCGGAATTGCCCCCTAGGCTCTCCTTTCACCGTCTCTTTTTCTCGCCATTCCTTTTGCTGAAAGTACTTATAAATTGATGCTTTCTCTTTATCCTCCATCTTAGCCTCGTGCACAGCTTGAGCCATGTACACATCTCTCAGCTCAGCGGAGCCAAATCTCCCTCCCTTCTTTGGCAATGCATACCCCGCTATCTCTATCTTTCCAGTCCTATCATCCCGCTCGAACATTAACGCGACCTCTCCTTGACGCATCAAATCATCGAGGACTGAAAATCCTGGTCGGCGTGCGGCTCCTCCGCTGCGCTGGAGTCCTGCACATCTGGTTCCCGCTGAAGTATCTTCGGCCCGCACCCTCAATTATACGTGGGTACCACTAGCTTCCGCTGAGTGTTTGGGTCCGTCAGCGTAAGTTCCACTGTGCCATCCCCGCGCGTCTTCACATTGCTTTCAGTGAGAATTTCGAACGGCTTCCCCAACAGAACCTCATAGGCGGCCGCGCTGATCACGTGCACTTGTAGGTACACTGTCAGTCCGCTGAACACAAAAGGTACATTCCGCGCTAAACCCTTAGTCGACTCGACTTGTTTGTTAGCGCTCTGCATCCTAATGGTAAAGTCAGGATCCCAGCTTAAGCCTAGTCGCTCCGCAGTATCTTGCGCCATAGACACTATTTGCGATCCGCTGTCGAGCAGAGTCTCCGCACGGCCTTTCCCATTGATCAGCGGAAATACCGCCTTGAGATGGTGCGACTCTCGTGCCACAATTAATCCCTTTGGCTTTTCGCCTGGTTGTAACGTCGAGATGTATTGCTCATAGGGATCCTCCATGATTATTGTGCCGGGTTGTAATCCACCGCGCTCCTCCGCGCAAGTGAGGAATGTCGCCGCTGGGAGCTCGTCCATTCGCATGAACTCTTCTTCTTCATTCTCCTGCTTCAGCTGGGCGATGGCCTCGTCCATCTCCCACTCCTCTGCCTCATAATCCAGCTGCAAAACCCGCATGGTATTTACATCCAGCGGAACTTTGCGCGGTATGATACGCTCGACAAACTTCCTCCTAAACCCCGCTGTAGAGATCCCCAATAATTGCCCTTGAGTGATCTCTATTTTCTGGCTCTCTAAACGCTTAAGGACTTCGTCCGCTTGCGCTTCATCCTCAATGGCCGCGCGCAACTTATACGCTGGCTTCCTTTTCTCTATCACTGGCACCGGCGCTTCTCTTACAGGCGGCCGACTCTTTTCTGGTACGCGCAGCGGAGGAACCATTACATACGGCACCTGTGCTGGCTTTTTATTCTCCCCAACTTTCTGCGCTGGCGCTGCGAAGCTTACTTTCTTTTTCTCCGCTCCGCTGGGCGCCTGTCTACTAATCTCTTCTATAAACTCTTCCTCATCTCCGCTGTCGACCTCCTCGATAGTTGTCCTTGGTGTACTTCTTACTGGTAGCTTCTTATTTACGTCTTCCGGGTTCTTGGGTTTATCAGAGCCGCTACGCTGAACTCTGCCCGCGCTTCCCTTCATCAGACTCAATCGAAACCCTGGCTCAGCGCTGCATCCCGCTCCGCTTTCATGGTCGCGATCAGCTGCCGCTGTTCCTCTATCACCTCCTCTGGCGTCTTGACCGCTGAGCGCTCCTTTAAGAACGCCTTCCGGCTGTCCAGCTCCTGTTTCAGCGTTCGAATTTGCTCCTCATAAGTCTCATCGAGAGAGCTGGCTGGTTGGTAGACCTGGGCGTACACCATGCTCGGCGGAGTCCCCATGTATGCTGGGTGTACCGGCGCCATGTAGGTCTGCTGCGCTGGCGGCCCATTCTTCTTGTGCCACTCATCTACACGTTCTTTGATAGCGCGCGAAGGGTCCCAAGGTAATGACGATCCATCTGGCAGCTGGAGCCTTCCAGCTTCCGTAATGATTATCTTCCCAGCGGACAGATCCTGTTGCCTCACAATACACTCCGCTACGATGTGTCCCGTCTGTTTACAATAGAAGCACCTCGGTTCAGGTCGCTGTTGGTATTGAAACGGACGCAGCGGCGCTCCGCTGAAACCTGGTCCTCCCATTGGCATCATAGGTACCGCTGGCTGGACTGGCGCAGCGACAGGCGCCGCCCGCGATGACATTACATTGCACAGAATATCTTCCAACTCCTTCTTATTGGTCTCCTTTGACTTCGCCACCGTCTTTTCTACCAGCGACAACGTATCTTTAAACGACGCTACAAAACCCTTCAAGTCCTCAATCTCCCCGCACAGCGTATGCACCTCCGCTGACTCGGTCTTGATGGCAGGTACAGGCATGAGCCTGTCCGCTGAGTCTCGAGTCAGGCTGAGCGAAGTGCTAGGATTCTTGGTGCGCGCCATCTGCTCCGCCATTTCTGCCACCTGCTTCAGCGGATACATGTCCTCAGTCTGCGCTTCCACCTGAATCCCCGCTGGCGCCGTAAAGGGTATATTGCGTTCCTTTAGGTACTTGTCAAACGACGTTCTCGTAGTGTAGTCGATATCCAGCTTGTTAAACAACCTCTCCCTGAACCCCGCTGTGAGACTTTTGGTGAAGTAGGTCACCAGTGTATGATTGGCCAGCAAGGTAGGCGCCTTGGTCAACTTCGCTGCCTCCGCTAAGAATGCCCGCTTGAAGTCCAACAGCACCTGGAGGTCTTCCTCCGAGATGCGCTGGTTCTCCTTGCACAGCTTCTTTAGGCGCGCGATGGACCCCGTCTGAATACTGATCACCTCAGGATATTCATTGAGGATCATCTTCTTCAGCTCAGCGTAACTCTTGGTGTCATAGCCTGGTAAATTCTTCCACTCCTCCGCTGTCTGCATGGGTACATATTTGATTACATAGCCTCTCCTCTCATCATCCTCCGTCACCTCAGCGCTTGAACCAGTCCTCTAAGTCCTCGAAGTAGCGTGGGAGTTCATCACGCTCAGCAGAGGGGTCGAAGCTTGGTGCACCGCGCGCTCCGCGCACAGGCATAGACGTTTCCTTAGGCATGGTGATAATTTCAGGGGGCGGTTCGTGTTTACTTGTGGAAAGGTCTGACAAGTCTCCTTCAAATATATCTCTGGCCACGCGCTCGGCCTCACTCTCACTATTATCTGTCGTCCGCTGAGCGGATCTCTTAGCAGTCTCGAATACTTCCGAAAACGGAGGAGGTGTGTCTTGAGTAGCTTGGCTATCTGATGAGCCAAATGGTGCAACTTCAAGCGTAATGTCTCCGTCCGCTGAGCGGTCGTCTGTTTCAATTCCAGAAGGCGGTCCCCAGAATCCGCTGGGCCCGTCCTCCCGCTCTGAGTCACTCTCTGTAAGCGCTCCTGGTACGCGCTGAGCAAGATCCTGTGTTTCTATCTGTAGCCACGCCTCTTCCTTTGCTTTCCTCTTCGCTTTTCTATCTCGAGTAGGTGTAATCACCAATGGTTCCACAAGCTCAGCGTCTTTCTTGCTCCTAGTCGATCGCCCGCTTGGAGGCAATATACCAAATGATGGTCTAGCCTCCGCTGGTTCTGCTAGCGACGACGGTGCAGGAAATTTGCCTCGCTTGTTACTCGTCCCCGTTGTATTTGAAATTTTTGAAATGTTTTGTAATAGGCGCTAAGCCGTGGTCCCCGAAACACTATATGAGATTTCTGAACCTACCCCTCGCGGTGGGCTCCAGATGAGAGGTCTGCCGCGGGGCTAGACTCGAATCACAAGAGACACAAACACACACAACCCCAGCGGAGCGAGATCCTAGTATCCCTTAGATCGAGCGACGCTCTTCAGCTAAACGGATTATAGATGTCTACGCTTCTCCTGGTCCTCTCCGCTGAGCGGACTGTGATGTTTAAGAGTCTTGTAAGTTCAGTCCAGATGTCCGCTGTACAGTGCCTGCAAGTTCGTTTCTAAGGAGGGGTTTAATTCTAGAAGTCTCAGATTAATGTCTGGGCGACCTCCGCTGAGCGCCGGGTATCGATAGTAATGTGTAGTTTTGATGGTGGCTCTGCGGGGCTTATTCCGCTGAGTGGGTTTGAGGTCCGGTGACTGATGCAGATGCTCACACAAGCTGGTATTCCAATTGTGCCTCGCTCTGCTGACTATCCAAAGTCGTTCCGCTGGGACTGTCCAAAGTCCTATTCCGCTGAGGCTATCCAGAACCTCGTTCACCCGGTGGTGCAGTCTCAATTCACAAAACACTACAGCGCGAGTTTTCGTACACGGTTGCACTGACTCCCCGCTGAGCTCTCCAAATGACCCGGTGGCCAGAAGCTATCCAAAACTTCTATGATTCACAATAACTTCACAGTAAAGACCCTAACAAAAGCTAAACACAGCCCGCTGACGGTCTGGGACGGAGCCCAACACACAGATCTAGTGGGTAGACAATTGCTTGATTTCCGTAGTTACAATTACAAGTTTATATAGACGCGCTGTGTACTAATTTAGGTGGAGAGTAAATACTAGCAACGCCGGACCAAAGGTCCGCTGAGCACATGTGCCTCCGCTGGGCGTTTTGATGGCTACTCCGCTGAGCGCGACCTGACCCCGTTGTGTGGCCAGCCTCCGCCGAGAGACGCCGTTAAACTCCGCTGGGCGGTTCCTTCTTGGTCATCGAGGTCTGGTCACCGTTGCCAAAGTTCCCCAGCGGAGTCCGTGCTGTGTGCATTGTTCATTCCCTCGGGCATCACACGCTCCAGCGCACACCACGGTCACCTGACGAGTGGACTTAGGCAAATTTCGCCTTTGTAATGTGTTCCGCTGAGTCCCTTTGAGACGCCGTCTACACACAGTCCTGCTCGTCGCCTTTGATATTCTCCGCTCAGCTGTACTCCTGTCTCCCGCTGAGAAGACAGTAACCGTTATGTGCTCCGCTGACAGCTATTCCAGGTACTTCAACTGTGTACTTGTGGCCCGTACAGTCCGCTGAACCCCACACAATCGCCTGCTGAGCACACACGTGATGATTTGTGATGCACGCGCTGAGCACTGAGACGGCTGACCAGGCTAGTCACCGCTCCGCTGCACCCCTGCACTCCAGCCCAAGACGCCCGCTGTGACCACTTACAGTCCTGGTGTAAACGCAGGCCTGTCATCTCCCCTTCACTAAAAATTTTGACTGTCCTCAGTCAAGCTCCTCCTGTATTTTTAGACCTAGTACTGTCCCCGCGTCTACTTTTAGCACCTCATTTTCTATTTTCAGCTTTCCCCAGCGCCTATTTGCCTATCTTTAGCTCTCGGTCGTCTCCGATACCCACTTTCATTGTTATCTGTTTCTTTCTCCGTTTAAGGATATTCTTTCCCCTTTTCACCTTCGTGCCGCTGCTTCTAAACCCCTGCCCTCTATGTAGATTGCCTGAAAGTTTATGTGACGCCGCCACACTGTAGTTTATCTTCCAGAAAATTCCTCCATAGTGCGAGCGTTATCGTTTATAAGCAGGGGTCTGGCTTTCCCTTGATGCTCATTCCCTTTCTTCCCTCGTTTGCAGACCACCTGCACGCTCTTCTAATTTCTTCGCTGCTATGTCTCTCAAGAATTTCGACCGCCGCTGCCGTGCTCAAGAGCGCGCGGACGCACAATTGGACGCCCAGGATCGTTTCCGTCGACTCTGCCCTGCGCTCGCCATCTATCAAGAATTTGAAATCTTGGCCGGCGCTGATGACCTCTCCGATGATGGGTTGGCTCGTCTGGAGGATCTCCGGGGGGTCATTGACAACACTGTCGAAGACCACCTGAGTGTCCATTGCTCCGACGGCCTTTACCACAGCGGGGTACGCGAACTGTGCATCCTTCTTTCTGCGGTGGCCGACATGCTCATCGCGGACGACCCTTCTCTTGCTCCGAAGCTGCAAGCGCGTCGCTGGTTTACCAGCGGTTACCAGCCCTTGGCTTCTTATCTCCAATTCTTCGCAACCGCCTTCCCCACCCAGTGGGACGGTACCGACAATCCTGGCCCCCGCCCGCTGTTGGGTTCCGCTCCTCACCCCTCCCCCGATCCCCTCTTGCTTAGCGCTGCCCCTGCCGTAGAAGATGTCATTATGATTTCCGACGACGAAGTTCAGCGGCCCTCATCTCCGTCGCCCGCTGTGCGCAAGGATAAGCGGAAGCGCCTTCCCACTCCCCCTGTTGTCGTCGTTCCTTCCGCGCCACTCCCCAAGCCAATCAAACGTCAGCGCCCAGCTGCACTGGCTGCCAGTGCCGCTATTGCTGGTATGTCTCTTCTCGACGCCCTTCTTGCCCTTTTCTTTACTGATCTTTCCACAGCCCAGGCGGATCTCGAGTCCTCAGCGGGGGTTTCTTTCGTCCGCTCCGCTGGCGGCCCTCCTTTGGCCCTGACTGACAGCAGAATCGAGGAGATCACGAATACCCGTCCCGACAGTAACAAGGTTGCTTACAAGTCTACCTACCCGATTCTCGACGTCCTGCCTCCTGTGTTTTCTGCGAAGCTTGCCCTGGCTGGTGCCCCCCTCCCCGACGCCATTGATATGAGCATGCTCCCTTCCGAGTCCCGCCTCGAAGGCGCTATTATCGTGCGTGTCTCATCTGCCCGCTGGGCTTTTTATTTTATTTTATTTTTATTGACTTGTTTACTCTTCCCCAGCGAGGAATGGTGTGCAACCACTGCGCGCGTCCTTTCAACGCTCGTATAAACGAAGGCCTCCATCAGTGCATCTGCCGTGGGTGGGCACGGAATTGCTGCACTTGCAGTACCCAGCAGAAGGGAAAATGCCTCTTCTGTTGCGAGCCCGCGGAGGTCGACAAAACGATTGAAGACTCCTCCCTGTGGCATCGTACTTCTCTGACCAGTAAGTCCACTTTCCGTCACTATCTATCATTCTGACTTATAATCTTTCTTTCCAGGCCTTCTGTCTGGCTTCGCTCGCCTCAGCGCCTACACGGAGCAGGCTCATGTGGCTGAAGAGCAGCGCCGCTCCGCTGAGCGCATGTTCTTTGGTCAACTAATTGAACTTTCACAGCTGGCGCGCGCCATGGCGCTCACTCTTCCCACCGGGATCATTATTGGCCCGCGCTTCCGTGATTGCGAAACATTCGACGCGCTCCGCTGCCTTGACCTCAACCGCTTGCACGAGGCCTACGCCTCTCTTTGTGCCCCCGCCGTCGTGGAAGATCCCCTCATCGTTGCCCCCGCCGCCTCTTTCTATGACCCAAAGCACCCGCGCTTTGACCCCACCACCTTCATTCCCGCCCCCCAGCCTGATCAGGCTATAACTCTAGAAGCCTTCAATGCAGCCGAATCTCAAGCTTTCGAGGACGCGGCCCTCCGCCAAGCTGAAGAGGCTGACGCTATCATCGCAGCAGAGAAGGCCAAACGCTCACGGGATCGTTCATCCAAGCGAGGAACTCCCGCGGAACGCTCTCTTCCCGCCACTCCGTTCGCGAGCACTTCGCGCCTCGAGCCCTTCACTACTGCTTCCAAAGGCAAAGCCCCCGCTGTGGTTCGCACCTTCTTGACTCCTTCGCGCGTCCCTAGCGAGGTAGACGCCGCCGAGGTTCCCGCGGAGGGGGATTGAGGTCAGGCGCACGCTTCCGCCGGTTGTCAGGCCTTGGGGCCCTTATTTCTCTTTTCTATACTTCTTGTTCTCCTGCTCCTTATTACTTTATCTGGCATATGTAAAGTAAATTAGATATTGCTATAATCAAATATGCCTCTTTTGTTCTTGTCTTCTTTGTGTGAGTCTGAAGTGAGTTTGAAGTTCCTCAAGTCCCTTCAAGTTATAGACTCCTCTCAGCTGAGCAATCGCTGACTTCTCTTCTGCTGAGTGTTCGCTGGTATACTTTTATCTTCTTCTCAGGTCCGCTCAGTGGACTTCTTTTTCCCCACATGTGCTCCACTGCCATATTTTTTTGCGGGCTCTCTCCCCTTCACTATA
The DNA here is from genome assembly GCA_028532985.1 of Stropharia rugosoannulata. NCBI lineage: Eukaryota > Fungi > Basidiomycota > Agaricomycetes > Agaricales > Strophariaceae > Stropharia > Stropharia rugosoannulata. The sequence goes on along the minus strand of JANCIK010000010.1, from coordinate 2,417,434 downwards.
AAATCAACTGTCCTCAGTTGACCAGCTCTTTGTTCCTTTTTATCCCACCTGTCATGCAACGCTACCAGCGTACCAATGTTGCACGCCAGTTCACCTCCATCCTCAAACAGCTGGCTGTCCATGCTGAGCTCAACGAAGACTCCGCTGAAACTACGATTCACCTGCCTTTGCAGTCAGCGCAGGCCGTTGTCTGCGCGCTGGTAAGGCTCCGTTTCATAGAGTCCCCTCCGCTGACCATCTCCACAGGACCGCATCGCCCTTCCGCTGAGATTCATCGACTTTAATCGCCAGTTCCTGGCGTTCCTCATGACCGTCGTGTTTTACGAAGCCCGTGCTCAGCGGAAGTTCAGCGATGATCATTTCGATCCTCGCTTACTCAGTAATGCCGCTCTATGCATTCTTGACCGATACAGTCATCTGGGCATGCCCTTCCACCCGCTGCTTTCTTCCGAACGAAATGAGGCCGAAATTCGCGAAGTCGATCCCAATGCCGCGCTCGTCGTAGACGACGTCAGCTCTGATTAGGATGTCCCGCTGCGCTGGCACTCTGCGTATATAATTCTATCCCTTGTATTTCTATACGTAAACATGCCCTCTTTGTCCGCTGAGAGTAACCTCTTGTTAGTTGCCCATTCAGATCCTCGCATCCTTCGTCTCGACGCTCTGCCCAGGCGTCCGCTGAGTGCTATCCTTCCCATCGACCTAGCTCGAGTCTGCCGGATATATGTAACTGCCCTTCACTATATCCTGGACTCCGCTGTGGAGGAACAGCTACCTATGAGCGTCTGCCTCCCGCTGCTCAACCGAGTTCAAGATCACGCCGTAAGCCCCTTTTCCGCTGTCCATGTACTCCCACTGAGTAGTCCGCGCAGCGCGGCCTAGAGCTGACCGAGTCCACCTGTCATTCACTGCTTCTTTCTCATCTCTGCGCTCAGCTGTATTACACCGAACTTGTGCTTCGCCTGTGTGGTACCAACGACGCTGAGCGCTACGGCGTTCTTAATCACACCGAACACTTTCAACGCCTCCATTATGCCGCCCAGCATTTCTACCAGGAGGACTTCTTCCCCGTCTGTCCCCTTTTCTCTTCCTTCTCCGCTGTGCTGAGACCAGGATTATGTCAGGATGTTTGAGGTATTACGCCCCTTCCTTGGTTTACTTCGTAGAATACCCTTGTCACAGTAACCAGAGTAAATGGCTCTACATGTGGTGCCTCCATAGCTATTTGAAATGACAAGTATCTAGTTAGGCACTATGTATTGTCGGTGCCAATACCTGATTCGGACATAATTTTTCCAAATGCGGTAATCACACGATCAGCCTCCGCTCAGTGCTTTCAGCTAGCGCGCCTCTCTGCTGGATCTCATTTCGTCTACCAATTGCTCCCGCTCTGCACCCCGTTTTATGCGAGCCTGCATGTGGTGGTCTGTTTCTACCTCCAGCGTTCATACCATAACTCCGCTGGGAGTCTGGTCCGCTGGGATGCCACATTCCTCGCCACTGGCCGCCCCTCATTAGGTCCTCTGCACTCCGCTGAGCCTATATATATGCCCCACTCTCATACTTTCAATCACTCAGCCACTCATGTCCAACGCACCCGCTCCGCTGTACAACTTTAGTAATGTCAAGCATCAGCTGGCATTAATCCAAGATATCAGAGGCTTGGCTTCCGCCATGCCTTCCAACTATACCGGGAGCCTCGAGCTTCTGGCTATTGACTTAGTACGCACAACACTCAGCTGGTCCGCTGGGTCCTTTACTCCGCTGACCACTCGAACTTTTTAGAACCGCTGGCGTGATCCCCACGGCGGCATTACTCGTATCATTAATAACAGCGAGGCTGTTGATATTCTCAACGAGATGCGTGCCATCTACACCTCCTTAGAGGCGGATCACCACTTCCGCACTTTCTCTCCTGCTGCCAACGCTTTTATCACTCTGCATGAGCAAGTTTTAAAAGCGAAAGCCGCTGCCTCGCGTCAGCGCATGCATACTCCCACTGGACCAGTACGCTATGCACTTGCTGCCTTTTATTTTCTTTTAACCGCCCGCTCAGCGCAACGTTCGTCTCCTCTCGCGCTCCGCTGCCGATCCTGAGACGGTCTCTGCCCCTGGAGGTACCTCATCCCCCGATTCCGATGATGACAAGGTGTGACTGACTTCCTTCACTCTCTTTAGATATTACTAACATGCAGCTGTACCTCCTCCTTAAAAAGATGGCCCTCGATGACAAGATCGAGGCTGCCACTGAGGGCGGAGTACCTAGCTGCCAGAATACCCCAGAGCCTAGTCCTTCGAAGAAGCGCTCAGCGCCTCCTCCCGACACCCCTCGTCAGGTTCGTTCTGTTGCGTCTTCCCTCCCTCGTTACTTTCTTACTTCTATGTCAGCGGGAGCGCACTGAGGCCAGCGGACATCGCACTCGTGCGCTTGGCCGCGGCATGACACTCTGCTCCTCTGACAACCGGCGCTCTCCGCGCGACACACCGTTCCACGACGCTTCCTCTAAGAAGGCCCGTCTCGGCGCTGACGGCGTTCCTACTTTCGCCGATTCTCCTTTCATTGTACAGGGTGCGCTCTTTGCCCTCACTCTTCTCTGTTGCGTCCGCTGAACTACTTCATCTTCTTTTAGGTACCAATCTTACTCTTTCGAATGACAAAGTCAATGCCTGTCTCGACGCTGCTACCAACCTCATTAAGGAACCGCTGAACACCGGGAACCCATCCGAGCTCGTCACTCGCCGTCTCATCGGAGACTTGCAAGCTGAGATCATCTGTGACTTGCACAAGATTGACTTCATCCTGAAGCGCCGCGCTCTGCTTGTTAAAGAGTTAGAGACTTTACAGCGCAGCTTGGATTTGACTGGGACCAGCCCGCTGAGGAGCCCGCGCCGCAGTGATGGCCCTCTTAATTACTCCGCTGAGCGCCTCAAAGTGGCCCTTAGCTAGTTTCTTTTGTACCTTTCTCCTTTAGTTTACCCAATATACTCTATTGTGGTCTCCTTTTCTACTTTGCGCTTCTAAGCATCGGGCTCCGCCCACCCATCCTCATCATCATCTTCTTCGTCCGCTGAGACTTGACCGCTGCCTGAAGCCACTCCTGGTTCATCAAAGATATAGTCTTTAGGTATGGCCGGCTCGTAGTCTGGTGCTGACATCATCTTGTTGAGGTTCTCGCGTTTGATCAATGATATCGTCTAAGTCCGCTGGCAGCTTCAGCTGGCGCCTGGCAAAGTAGGGTATTAAGCGGAATGCTGCAACTTTGTCTTTCAGCACCGACCCATCCAGCTCAGCGACTAGATAAGCGCCACCTTCCTTCCGCGCGATAACAATGTATGGTCCATTCCAGCGCGCCAACATTTTGCGATTTAAGCTGGACTCAATGCCAGAGTTACGCATCAGTACGACATCGCCGGGTTTGAACGCATAGTCCCTAATCTTAGCGGAGTGTTTTCGCTCAAACTCTCTGATAGCATCCCGCTTTATCTTCGACACCCGCTGACGCATCTCCTCCACTGTGTCCCTATGTTTGGCCAGCGCGCGCGCACGATACCCTACTAACTCCTCTGTGGTAAGTACCCGATCTGGTAACTTGACCAGCCACGTCGCTTCAGCGATGTCCAGCGGTAGTATTGGGTGCGCGCCAGTGACCATGAAGAAGGGTGAACACCCAAATGCTGGCGCACTGTAACGCGGTCCGCCCACAGCACATGGTAGAAGAACTTGCTCCAGCGCTTATGTGCGCCCTCGGTACCTCCACACACTTTCCACAACATTTGTCTGATGTCCCAATGGGGCCGCTCTATCTTTCTGTTCGCCTGAGAGTTGTATGCTGAGATTGTAATCCCTGTAATACCATACTTCTTTTCTAAGTACTTGAGCGCTGCGCGGAACGGTCCACCGTTATCTGTGATTATCTCTCTAAGACATCCCCAGTGGCAGATAATATCCTCAAACATCCACTGCGCTATCGCCCTTGCGTTCTCTTTCTTCAGCGGACGACCTTCCACCCATGAGCTCAGCGCACACCGTCCGTGCACTATGTAGTTATACCCATTCGAGGCAGGTGACATGTGCATAGTGTCCGCGTGTAGCTGCTGGAAGATGGACGGCGTATGTGTCTCTGTCCGCGGAATCTGGATGATCGTCTTTTGCCTCAGCTGACACACATGGCATGTCTTGACATACCAGTAGACATCCCGCTCCAGCTCTGGCCACCAGAAGCGCTCCATCAGCAGTTTGCGTGTGGCGTATGCGCCTCTGTGCCCCAAACTGTCATGCGCGGCGCGCAACATGCGCGTCCGCTGAGCGGGATCAACTACCAGCTTATGTGCCTCGTCCACTGAGTGCCGGTACATCCGTCCATCCTTGTCTAAGAAGAAGTTTCGTGCGTTGCGGATGAAATTCTGATACTCCCGCTCGCTCATATCCTTGGGTCTTGTACTGGGATTTTGCAGCCAATACCTTATCATTGGCAGCTTATCATCCATGTCCTTCCCCGCTGATGTTCTGTTCCGCTCATCGTACTCTTCATCTTCCAACTCATCTATCTTCGACTCTGGAATTACATGTGCCAGAACAAATTTCTCTAAGTACGCCCGCTGAGCGGGCGACACCTCCTCTGTCTGTAGTAAGTTACGCACTGTCCGCTGTTCTTCTCTCGTCTCTTTTCTGGCCTGCTCCAGTTCTAACTGGAAACAGTCAACCGAATGTGCCTCTGTTCTAGCTGGCTCAGCGGGACCATCAAACAACTCGTTGAGGAATCCAGCTTGTAGATACCCTCCGCAGTTGTCAATCTGGTCCTTGAACTCTTCTAAACTCAGTGGATCGGGATCCTCTTCATACACTTTCTCGTACTCCAGCGGGCCTACTTCTTGGTCATCATCCTCCGCTGAGTGCTCATACTCTTCATCTCCTGGTTGTCCTTCTCGTCGCGACAGACCGTCCGCGCCAAACGTTTTGCCTGCTACATGCTTCAGCTGAAAGTGGTACATAAGGATCTTGTCTATCCAGCGGTTAATGGTAGCGTTAGGTCCCATGCCTGGATTATCCAACATCCCTTTGAGATATTTGGCGTCCGTCTCCACTACCAGCTTCCGCGCTCCGATGAGCCAGTAATAGCACGCCTGCAGCGCTCGCAATAGCCCGTATAGCTCTCTCTTTGGTTGTGAGAACCGCTGTTCCCTCTCAGTTAACAGAATTGACCCAAAGCGGGCGTACGCGCTTCTTCGCGTTCAGCGGATCTTGCTGGTAGATATAAAATCCTACAGCGCCAAGACGTATCTACTGCCAGCGTGATTGGTCCTGGCAGTGTATAGTCCAGCGGCTTGACACAGTGTGCGTTCCGCACTCCATCCTTCAGTGCGTCCATACTGGCTTGCTGCGCTGGCCCCCACTCGAAGGGTTCTTTCCCACGCAACAATCGCTGTATGTGCTCCGCTCGCTTAGCGTAGTCTGAGATGTAAATACGCAGGAGCCCCATCGTACCCATGAAGGCGCGCACATCGCTGACATTCTTACACGGCCCCCAGTTGAGGATAGCGTGTACTTTATCTGGCGCTGGCTTTCGACCCTCGTAGGTACATAAGTGTCCCACCACTACAATCTCCGCTGCACACAATATGGATTTCTTTCCGCTGAAAGTCCCTCCTGAGTACTTCATCCGCTGAACTATCCTATTCACATTTTGCATGTGTTCCCACACAAAACGCCTGATTCCGCTGTTCTCTGGAATCGTCTCGTACCCTCCATCCTCTAATTCATACCGTGTCTTCGGTCCGCGGTGACAGGGCTGCTTTTTGGCTACGGGTGTAAACAGTTAGAAGGTCCGCTAGTGGGATAGCTGCGCGCGGGAAACACAGAGGGACTAGAGTTGAGCCTGCCTCATAGTCTATAGCTATCAGCGCGCGAGCATCATGACTACAAGCGCCTGCGCGCACCGTATCGCGAGAAGGATTGGTCAGCGAGCTGCACAGTCTAGAGTGCATAGTTTGGCCGTCTGTGCGAGCGATCAGGGAAGCGTAGAATGGTTAAGCACCAGCAAAGAGCGGTGTGAGTACAGCTGAGCGGATACCAAAGGCGGTGTGAAGGGCTGTGCGCGTATCTCATATGCGCGCATCGCAAAGGCAGAATTTGTCTAAGTCCACACATCATGTGACCGTGGCGGCGCGCATCAAAAGACGCGCAAAAGCCCGAGGGAATGAACGACATGCGCACAGCGAATGCCAAGGGATCAGGACACTCGAAGGGAAGCCCGGAAGCGATGCGCGGACCTTTGGCCGCGCGTTGCTAGTATTTACTTTACCTTATTATTAGTACACATGCGCACATCGCATATAAACCTGTATCCTTGTCTATAGTAATTTAAGCAATTGTCTACCCACTAGATCTGTGTGCTGGGTTCTGTCCCAGGCCGTCAGCGGGCTGTGTTTAGCTTTTGTTAGGGTCTTAACTGTGAAGTGTTCTGTGAATTATAGGAGTTTTGGATAGCTTCTGGCCACCGGGTCATTTGGAGAGCTCAGTGAGGAGTCAGTACAACCGTGTACGGAAACTCGCACTGTAGTGTTTAGACTGTGAGACTGCACCGCCGGGTGAAAGACTTTGGAGAGTCTTGGATTGTTGGACTTTGGAGAGTCCGCGCATCGCACGAGGTCACCAGACCCGGAAGTGCGCGCAGCGAAGCCGTTTGCTAAACACAACTTATTTCATTCATCATTTTGCCTAGCGCACGCCACTAGCAACCGGGCTCTATCCGAGATTTACTAGAATTAAACCCCTCCTTACAAACGAACTTGCAGGCACTACTTGCTATTACAAAGACTAGAGGACACGAGGTGCGCGCATCGCACGCCCAGAACGGGAACCAGAGCAGAGCATAGATTATACTACCATTTAGTTGAGGGCGTTCGCTCGATCTAAGGGATAGGATCTCGCTCCGCTGGGTGTGTGTGTGTGTGTTGTGTTTCGCGATTTCGAGTCTAGCTACGCAGTAGACCTCTCAGCGGATAGGCACATCGTCAATGTACGGCTCCGTGACGTCTGGTATTTCATCGCGGAGAATATAAGTTACATCTTCATGAAAGATGGGTACAGAATTGGTCCAGCCCATTGGTAAGGTTACTAAGCGGAGCGCACCAAACGGTGTCTGGAATGTTGTTAAGTCGCGAGACGACTCCGCTAAGAGCCGCTCGTCGTAACCTACATACAAGTCCAGTATTCCGCCGCACGCACGCCCAGCGAAGTGTTCTGCCAAACTCTCCGCTGCCGGTGGCAATCCTGAGTGTGCGATGGTAACAGCGTTCAGCGGCTCTAAGCTGTGTACTATTCTAAAGGACACCCCGTCTTTCTTCGTTACTGTGAACCAGCGCGACCGGTATGATGAACTGGATGGTTCATAAGTCCCAGTGCGGATCTTAGTAGTGATGAACTTGCACACACGCTCGTACATGCCTGGCGGAATGGGTATATTTTTCAGTACCCACGGCGTATGTTCTACCGTTGGAATATCTACCGGCAGGAAGAAGTCTGTTCTAAACCTCCCCTTTTCCGTGTCATCCCACGCAAACGCCTCATTCTGCTGCATGAACACCTGATGTACTAGCTTGCGCTCCTCTGGCCACAGGAAATCTCCTCCGTGCGCTTTATCTATTTCCTCCTTCCGCTCCGCTGTGTACCTTCCCGTGGGTACAAACTCTGGTGGGTGTACCGTCAGCGGAGGCATTTCTTTCAGCGGATCTCCCTTTATTTCTCTCACTATCCTGAATTTCTCTGGTAGCTCTTGATAAACGGGCCTGACCTTGTCAGCGACCGGCTTATATTTCTTTCCTGCAAAGACGGTTACAGTAGTGGCATTCTTACCACTTAACCGCTTTCTAGTTACTCCTTTCCGCGCTGACTGGCCTTGCTCGGGGTCCGCTGAGCGGAATTGCCCCCTAGGCTCTCCTTTCACCGTCTCTTTTTCTCGCCATTCCTTTTGCTGAAAGTACTTATAAATTGATGCTTTCTCTTTATCCTCCATCTTAGCCTCGTGCACAGCTTGAGCCATGTACACATCTCTCAGCTCAGCGGAGCCAAATCTCCCTCCCTTCTTTGGCAATGCATACCCCGCTATCTCTATCTTTCCAGTCCTATCATCCCGCTCGAACATTAACGCGACCTCTCCTTGACGCATCAAATCATCGAGGACTGAAAATCCTGGTCGGCGTGCGGCTCCTCCGCTGCGCTGGAGTCCTGCACATCTGGTTCCCGCTGAAGTATCTTCGGCCCGCACCCTCAATTATACGTGGGTACCACTAGCTTCCGCTGAGTGTTTGGGTCCGTCAGCGTAAGTTCCACTGTGCCATCCCCGCGCGTCTTCACATTGCTTTCAGTGAGAATTTCGAACGGCTTCCCCAACAGAACCTCATAGGCGTCGCGCTGATCACGTGCACTTGTAGGTACACTGTCAGTCCGCTGAACACAAAAGGTACATTCCGCGCTAAACCCTTAGTCGACTCGACTTGTTTGTTAGCGCTCTGCATCCTAATGGTAAAGTCAGGATCCCAGCTTAAGCCTAGTCGCTCCGCAGTATCTTGCGCCATAGACACTATTTGCGATCCGCTGTCGAGCAGAGTCTCCGCACGGCCTTTCCCATTGATCAGCGGAAATACCGCCTTGAGATGGTGCGACTCTCGTGCCACAATTAATCCCTTTGGCTTTTCGCCTGGTTGTAACGTCGAGATGTATTGCTCATAGGGATCCTCCATGATTATTGTGCCGGGTTGTAATCCACCGCGCTCCTCCGCGCAAGTGAGGAATGTCGCCGCTGGGAGCTCGTCCATTCGCATGAACTCTTCTTCTTCATTCTCCTGCTTCAGCTGGGCGATGGCCTCGTCCATCTCCCACTCCTCTGCCTCATAATCCAGCTGCAAAACCCGCATGGTATTTACATCCAGCGGAACTTTGCGCGGTATGATACGCTCGACAAACTTCCTCCTAAACCCCGCTGTAGAGATCCCCAATAATTGCCCTTGAGTGATCTCTATTTTCTGGCTCTCTAAACGCTTAAGGACTTCGTCCGCTTGCGCTTCATCCTCAATGGCCGCGCGCAACTTATACGCTGGCTTCCTTTTCTCTATCACTGGCACCGGCGCTTCTCTTACAGGCGGCCGACTCTTTTCTGGTACGCGCAGCGGAGGAACCATTACATACGGCACCTGTGCTGGCTTTTTATTCTCCCCAACTTTCTGCGCTGGCGCTGCGAAGCTTACTTTCTTTTTCTCCGCTCCGCTGGGCGCCTGTCTACTAATCTCTTCTATAAACTCTTCCTCATCTCCGCTGTCGACCTCCTCGATAGTTGTCCTTGGTGTACTTCTTACTGGTAGCTTCTTATTTACGTCTTCCGGGTTCTTGGGTTTATCAGAGCCGCTACGCTGAACTCTGCCCGCACTTCCCTTCATCAGACTCAATCGAAACCCTGGCTCAGCGCTGCATCCCGCTCCGCTTTCATGGTCGCGATCAGCTGCCGCTGTTCCTCTATCACCTCCTCTGGCGTCTTGACCGCTGAGCGCTCCTTTAAGAACGCCTTCCGGCTGTCCAGCTCCTGTTTCAGCGTTCAATTTGCTCCTCATAAGTCTCATCGAGAGAGCTGGCTGGTTGGTAGACCTGGGCGTACACCATGCTCGGCGGAGTCCCCATGTATGCTGGGTGTACCGGCGCCATGTAGGTCTGCTGCGCTGGCGGCCCATTCTTCTTGTGCCACTCATCTACACGTTCTTTGATAGCGCGCGAAGGGTCCCAAGGTAATGACGATCCATCTGGCAGCTGGAGCCTTCCAGCTTCCGTAATGATTATCTTCCCAGCGGACAGATCCTGTTGCCTCACAATACACTCCGCTACGATGTGTCCCGTCTGTTTACAATAGAAGCACCTCGGTTCAGGTCGCTGTTGGTATTGAAACGGACGCAGCGTCGCTCCGCTGAAACCTGGTCCTCCCATTGGCATCATAGGTACCGCTGGCTGGACTGGCGCAGCGACAGGCGCCGCCCGCGATGACATTACATTGCACAGAATATCTTCCAACTCCTTCTTATTGGTCTCCTTTGACTTCGCCACCGTCTTTTCTACCAGCGACAACGTATCTTTAAACGACGCTACAAAACCCTTCAAGTCCTCAATCTCCCGCACAGCGTATGCACCTCCGCTGACTCGGTCTTGATGGCAGGTACAGGCATGAGCCTGTCCGCTGAGTCTCGAGTCAGGCTGAGCGAAGTGCTAGGATTCTTGGTGCGCGCCATCTGCTCCGCCATTTCTGCCACCTGCTTCAGCGGATACATGTCCTCAGTCTGCGCTTCCACCTGAATCCCCGCTGGCGCCGTAAAGGGTATATTGCGTTCCTTTAGGTACTTGTCAAACGACGTTCTCGTAGTGTAGTCGATATCCAGCTTGTTAAACAACCTCTCCCTGAACCCCGCTGTGAGACTTTTGGTGAAGTAGGTCACCAGTGTATGATTGGCCAGCAAGGTAGGCGCCTTGGTCAACTTCGCTGCCTCCGCTAAGAATGCCCGCTTGAAGTCCAACAGCACCTGGAGGTCTTCCTCCGAGATGCGCTGGTTCTCCTTGCACAGCTTCTTTAGGCGCGCGATGGACCCCGTCTGAATACTGATCACCTCAGGATATTCATTGAGGATCATCTTCTTCAGCTCAGCGTAACTCTTGGTGTCATAGCCTGGTAAATTCTTCCACTCCTCCGCTGTCTGCATGGGTACATATTTGATTACATAGCCTCTCCTCTCATCATCCTCCGTCACCTCAGCGCGCTTGAACCAGTCCTCTAAGTCCTCGAAGTAGCGTGGGAGTTCATCACGCTCAGCAGAGGGGTCGAAGCTTGGTGCACCGCGCGCTCCGCGCACAGGCATAGACGTTTCCTTAGGCATGGTGATAATTTCAGGGGGCGGTTCGTGTTTACTTGTGGAAAGGTCTGACAAGTCTCCTTCAAATATATCTCTGGCCACGCGCTCGGCCTCACTCTCACTATTATCTGTCGTCCGCTGAGCGGATCTCTTAGCAGTCTCGAATACTTCCGAAAACGGAGGAGGTGTGTCTTGAGTAGCTTGGCTATCTGATGAGCCAAATGGTGCAACTTCAAGCGTAATGTCTCCGTCCGCTGAGCGGTCGTCTGTTTCAATTCCAGAAGGCGGTCCCCAGAATCCGCTGGGCCCGTCCTCCCGCTCTGAGTCACTCTCTGTAAGCGCTCCTGGTACGCGCTGAGCAAGATCCTGTGTTTCTATCTGTAGCCACGCCTCTTCCTTTGCTTTCCTCTTCGCTTTTCTATCTCGAGTAGGTGTAATCACCAATGGTTCCACAAGCTCAGCGTCTTTCTTGCTCCTAGTCGATCGCCCGCTTGGAGGCAATATACCAAATGATGGTCTAGCCTCCGCTGGTTCTGCTAGCGACGACGGTGCAGGAAATTTGCCTCGCTTGTTACTCGTCCCCGTTGTATTTGAAATTTTTGAAATGTTTTGTAATAGGCGCTAAGCCGTGGTCCCCGAAACACTATATGAGATTTCTGAACCTACCCCTCGCGGTGGGCTCCAGATGAGAGGTCTGCCGCGGGGCTAGACTCGAATCACAAGAGACACAAACACACACAACCCCAGCGGAGCGAGATCCTAGTATCCCTTAGATCGAGCGACGCTCTTCAGCTAAACGGATTATAGATGTCTACGCTTCTCCTGGTCCTCTCCGCTGAGCGGACTGTGATGTTTAAGAGTCTTGTAAGTTCAGTCCAGATGTCCGCTGTACAGTGCCTGCAAGTTCGTTTCTAAGGAGGGGTTTAATTCTAGAAGTCTCAGATTAATGTCTGGGCGACCTCCGCTGAGCGCCGGGTATCGATAGTAATGTGTAGTTTTGATGGTGGCTCTGCGGGGCTTATTCCGCTGAGTGGGTTTGAGGTCCGGTGACTGATGCAGATGCTCACACAAGCTGGTATTCCAATTGTGCCTCGCTCTGCTGACTATCCAAAGTCGTTCCGCTGGGACTGTCCAAAGTCCTATTCCGCTGAGGCTATCCAGAACCTCGTTCACCCGGTGGTGCAGTCTCAATTCACAAAACACTACAGCGCGAGTTTTCGTACACGGTTGCACTGACTCCCCGCTGAGCTCTCCAAATGACCCGGTGGCCAGAAGCTATCCAAAACTTCTATGATTCACAATAACTTCACAGTAAAGACCCTAACAAAAGCTAAACACAGCCCGCTGACGGTCTGGGACGGAGCCCAACACACAGATCTAGTGGGTAGACAATTGCTTGATTTCCGTAGTTACAATTACAAGTTTATATAGACGCGCGCTGTGTACTAATTTAGGTGGAGAGTAAATACTAGCAACGCCGGACCAAAGGTCCGCTGAGCACATGTGCCTCCGCTGGGCGTTTTGATGGCTACTCCGCTGAGCGCGACCTGACCCCGTTGTGTGGCCAGCCTCCGCCGAGAGACGCCGTTAAACTCCGCTGGGCGGTTCCTTCTTGGTCATCGAGGTCTGGTCACCGTTGCCAAAGTTCCCCAGCGGAGTCCGTGCTGTGTGCATTGTTCATTCCCTCGGGCATCACACGCTCCAGCGCGCACACCACGGTCACCTGACGAGTGGACTTAGGCAAATTTCGCCTTTGTAATGTGTTCCGCTGAGTCCCTTTGAGACGCCGTCTACACACAGTCCTGCTCGTCGCCTTTGATATTCTCCGCTCAGCTGTACTCCTGTCTCCCGCTGAGAAGACAGTAACCGTTATGTGCTCCGCTGACAGCTATTCCAGGTACTTCAACTGTGTACTTGTGGCCCGTACAGTCCGCTGAACCCCACACAATCGCCTGCTGAGCACACACGTGATGATTTGTGATGCACGCGCTGAGCACTGAGACGGCTGACCAGGCTAGTCACCGCTCCGCTGCACCCCTGCACTCCAGCCCAAGACGCCCGCTGTGACCACTTACAGTCCTGGTGTAAACGCAGGCCTGTCAACGAAGTGGAACGAATTATGCACCATAGAAGGAAGGGCAAAAGAACTGAATACCTGGTCAGATGGAAGGGCTACGATGCCAACGAGGACTCTTGGGAACCACCTGCAAACCTGAAGAACACCTCGGACATACTTAACAAGTATCGAACCCAACACCAGCTATAAGTTAAAAATGCCCCTCACCAAAGTCTACCACTACTGCAAAAGAACGATACTTAGTTGGTTTAATAAAAATCCCACCATAGTGCCCCATCTTCCCATAATGCGCAGCATGAGGACTCCTCTGCTCTCACCAGAAGACGTCCCATGGCCATTGCAAACCCAAGACTTACAGCAAGCGCTGGAACTAGTCAAGATATTTAAAGAACACAGCGAAACTAGCAAATCAGCAGACCCGCTAAAAGAAATCTACAAAGATATCATGGCAGACCTTGTGGGAGTCGAAGAAAACCTGAGGGAAAAAGAAGCGAGAGGAGAAAGAGGCGTGCTGATAACCTAAAAATAAAAAAGATAGCAGAAGAGTTAAAAACGCCCCAAAGGAATGCAGGTCTCTCACCAAAACCCAATTGTACAACCCTCAGAAAGACATGGCCTCCCTTGTGTTCCCCAATACCAACACCACACTCGACAACATCCTGAACAACATCACCAGGAGACTCGACCCCAACAGAGCCGACACCTTCTGCGCTGGAGAACGAGTCCGCTGCATATTACTCAGCAGAATCATTTGCTTTCGCTTTGCCCTTGCTACAGCCGAAATACCGACACCCGACCTAAGCGACTGGCTCTGCCCGATACCAGCGATAGCAGCTATCTACGAAGCTTGGATCCCATTAGACCCCCACCGATACAACCAGACCACCAATTCATTCCAACTCCTCAGTTACCGAGAAAGGATGGACGAAATCGACTATATCCTCCAAATCATCAACCAACCCTTCGACCATGAGACACCAATCGAGCTCCAGGACCGAATGCACCTTCGTGCCACCCTTAGCACCGTCAGGCGATACCTCAGAGCAAACCAGAACCCGCTCACCCAAGACGAAGACAAGGAGCACCCCGAGGTCGAGATTGCATCACCTATGTCTCTACCCAGCAGATCCCCCAGCCTGTACCTGTCCCTCAATGAATTCGTCGAGATCACCGACCGCCGATGGAACTTCCAAGCACTGACCAGCGGAGTTCCAAGTGAACTAATACCCACGATGAACCACCTGGATGACGTCAACAGAACCATCGAAAGACACAGGATAGAAGTAGCCATCCTCACAAGGACTAGGGAAGGGTTGTGGCAAGAGTTGAATCGCCACTCCAACTTCCAACGACGCATCCGAACAGCCCAACACGCCCTCCAAACGACCAGCCACGAGCGGAGAAACCCCTCCGTACGCTACTCTCGCAGGTTCCTACACCGACCATACCCAAACCCCGCCACTAGGGACGAATCATTAGGGGAGGAGGACGTTCCCATTGGAGACACAAGATGCCCGCTTGTCGAGACCCCATGCCCAGATACCACTGACGATCACCCCACAAACCTATTCCATGCACTTCCATCACCTCAAGAGAATCCGTTAGAAGACTCGCCCCCTCCATCCCCCATGCCCAGACTAATCCGACTCTCACCATGCCCGGAGGAAATAGAAAATAGGTTCCCCTACGAAATCTTGACCCAACTCCCACCATCGCACGCACCCAGTCTCCCGGTCAATCTACAACCGACGCCCTATACAGGGACAGCCGAGAATCTTCTCACGTCACAAGTAGGAAGAGCATTACTCCCCGTGCAATACAGACGCTCCACCCGACGACAATCACTCCCAGCACGACCACCGAGACCGTCACCGGAACCAGGACAAACGATGTGTATCAATTGTGGATCATATGGACACCGTATGCGCCTCTGCAGACAACAATGCGGCGCCTGTAACCAAATCGGCCACCTCATCATCACCTGTACTGTTCCCCCCGAAGAACGGAGACCCCCATCTCGAACTCTTCTACACCATGAACGAGTTCACCGACGATCCCCTCCCACCAAAAGACCCCTTGAAATACCTTCAGAACTCATGACTCCTTTCTTTACACCGGTGGAAGACATCAGGGATCTTATAGCCCAATTCGAACAGCCAACAAGCGGCAACTCATCGTCACGAATGAACCCTGAGGAAAACGACAACGACGAAACCCCAACTCTCTACGACATCCTTGCAAGATGGAGCAATGACCAGTAATCAGTGCAGAGCACCGATCTTAGTAAGGGGGTAATGTTACGAAACTCGTACTATCTTTTCTTTTACCTTTATCTTATTGCAATACGATCCTTTCATCTTATCATATCGCCTCTGCCTTACTTTATTTAAGCGAACAATCTCGCGCTTGTATTACTAACTACATTCTCGTCAAGAGAGAGAACAACTACTAGTTCTCTCTCCCGCGCTTGTGGAACCCCATCCCACACCCGTGGCAGAGGAACCCGAGCATTACTCACTTCTCGCCACGATACTCTTCCCCTTTGGACTCCATGTGTGCGTATAACTATTTATAACATACATCGATAGGTATATAAGATGTAGTAGATACCGAACTAACTCTCCAGTTAGTTCTTTGAGAATCATACCTCTTATACCTTTCCCTGACTTAGGGCTCATAAGTCAGCTAGCTCTCTCTTCACGACTCTGTCTTCGCATCTTGCAAAGACATTCGTCAAGAGATTACCTTGAACCTTTGATTTTGCGATCAAGAGATTAGATCAATTGTGCAGGACTTATAGACTCTGTCTTCGAAGTCCTAACACTTAGTTATTTACAAAGAGACCTTACCCTGAGTGCACCTAAGAACCCTGGCTGCTTTGCATGCCCTGGCTGTCTTAGGATCTCTAAGGCAGTGCCAGGGAGATACAAAGCCCCTAGGGACAAAAGTCATTTTCCTGATGTTCATACTACTGTGCATGCTGCTGTCTACAATATCCATGCCACTACCCATGATATCCACATGCATACCACCACTTGTGCTGTCCATATATCTGCTATGCATATTTGGCATAACCAAGTCACCAAATGCATTGCCCTTATTGATGTTGCCAACCATTGTCTCTTGACTATCCCCAAAGTTTGAGTAGGCCTCTTCCAACCTATGATTTCCAATACAGTCAATGTTCTCTTTGTTCTGAGGACCTACTACTTCATTTGTTGCCCCCTTTGGGTCTGTAGGAGTATAATTGATTAGTTTCAATATGGGGATTGAGTTGTGTTGGTTCTTGTGATCCATGGCTATAAAGTTAACTTCTATACTGCTTTGGCCAGGGAAATTGCTCTTCACCAAAGGTGTCAGCATTAGTAGAAAACAGAGTGTCAACAAAAGGGACAAATGTATAGGCAACACTAGCTTGTCATTATGATGCTCTTTGAGGTAGTTCTCCATTTTTTGTAGGGTATGATCTTCATAGAACATTATCATATTGTAGAGGTCCTTCTTGCCAACAATATTTGCAAAAGTTTCAGGAATGGTCAGAAGTCTACTATTGAGATTTATCATTTTGTGCAAAAGGGACCAATGAAAAGCAGCATCTCTGAAGTTTTACACAGCATTAGTGATCTTTTGGTCCAAATGCAAGTTTGTAAGACCTTGCAGGTGTACTAGGGATTGCTTGTATAGAGACCTAGTGACAGTCACCATGTCCTCATCTCTGAGGACAAAGTTCTGATATGAATCATGGAAATCAAAGAGCAGGTCCTGTCAATTACTGAGCTGCTTCCAACAGGGCTTAATTTTTGGCAACAAGTCCATTTTTGAGGTTATTTGATTTGGAAATGGAGGAGGGAGGCTGATTTGATGCCTTTGACTCTTGAGTAACAACTCTATATCAAGCAGGTGGTAAATGGAAAAAAGAGCAGAAACCTTCAGACTGTCTCTTATAGCAAGACTACCTGTTACCAGATATCTGCAAATCATAGGGTCAATGTCCCCAAGAAGGTGGCAAATTTAGATGGATTCCAGCACTGTCAATAAGGTGAGAGATTTCTTGTAGTTCTGTATACATACTGCAAGACACTACAGAGTTGATAACAAATGTTAGAACAGTTTTATGGGTATAAAAGTATAGTACATACATGACACAGGCTACTATTGGGGAATAAAGAAGACAGGTCATCTTGTATGTTTATCTGTTACAGAGGAAATTGGCTTATCTACATGCAACAGCTTCACAAGTTGCAGTAAGCTGCAATATGGCAGGTTAATCAAGCTTTGTAAGGTGAGCATATGCTAATATACTCCAACAGTACAAGACTCTTAACTTATCAACTGTCAAGTACCACTTTTTTAGCAATTATGTTCAGCACATCTGTTTATTGGGAACCACTGACTCATATTCAACACAATTGGTACATACTCTATTTCATGGAAAAAGGGTGTCCACTCATTTATTGCAGGGCAAGCTTG